>JAJHSJ010000009.1:52177473-52249285 GCA_021015155.1 Magnolia officinalis | reverse complement strand
CCACCCTGATTGCATGTCTGTGGGTGGGGCCCACCTTAAATACATGTGTGAACAACCGTCCAGCATCCAGGGACGTTGGACGTTGCCGAACACGAAGTGTGCGAACCGACAGTAGGTGTACTAACGGCATCAGGAGAAAAAAAAAAGTTTTAGGAAGGGTTGTCTATGTAGGCCCCACCTTGATGTATGGTTCTAATCTAAGCCGTCCATTCCATTCTCCAGATTATTTTAGGCGTTGAGCCGAAAAATGGGGTCAATCTAAGGTTCAGGCGGGCCATAGCATGGAAAAATAATTTTTCCACCCTTGAAATCTTTCCTGATGTCCCATACACCTAAAATCCTTCAATATTGGACTTGTTTGGTGTATTTCGAGCCCTAGGATCCATTGGGTGAAGCGGATTCTCAAGCAGCGGGCCCCGCATATGATTTTCTGAAGAAAAACAAAAAATAAGGGAAAGAAGAAGAAACACAGCAGCAGTGCTACTGTGTCAGAATGCAGCAGGCGCTGCCTGCGGACGGCGGGCGGGCAGTCTGGCAGCCACCCACGGCTCCAGCCATGGGCCCCACCATGATGTATATCTATCATCCAACCCGTTCACTAGGTGGATCTCTCCCTGGAGTGGGCCCCCTACAAAAATCAGGTTCATCTAGCACTCTGGTGGCCCACACCAAAGGAAACAGTATGAATTGAAGGTCTGCTTTGAAACCCTTTTTGGGTCCACAGAAGTTTTGGATCAAGGTGAAATTTGTTTTTACCCTTCATATAGGTCCACATGACCTTATGGATGGTCTGGATTACATATAAACATAGTGGGCCCCACGTGGGACCCACAGTGATTTATGTATTTTATTCCACTGTCCGCCTGGACGGTGGAGCTCACTGTGATGCATGTGTTCTATCCCCACGTCCAGGGGAAGGTGTGATGTGTGTGTGTGTGTGTGTGGGGTGCATGCGTGTGTGTGTGTGTGTGCGTGTGGTGTGTGCAGTGTGGCTGTGTGTGTGTGTGTGTGTGTGTATATTATGTTGTATATTATATATATATATATATATAATATATATATATATATATATATCTATATATATATATATATATACATATATGTGTATATGTATTATATTATGTAATATATATATATATATATATATATATTATTACCTGATGTGGGTCTTTATGGGACCCACCATGATGCAAGGTTGCGTCCAAGCTATCCATATATTTTGCAAGCTCATTTCATGGCGTGAGCTAAAGAATGAGTAGATCTATAGTTCAAGTGGACCCCACTTTGATATGTATGAGGCGGGCTATTTGTGGCCCATCTGTTGAGGCCCACCTGGATATGCATGAGGCCCATATGATTAGGCCTATCTTGATCTTGATGTAGTTAGGGCCCAAACATTGAGGCCACCTGATATACTTAAGGCCCATGTTATAAGGCCCATTTGTTGTTACCTAAGGCCCCATGGTCGAGGCCCAATGGGAGTACACAGTCCATTAAGATATATGACTCTACCATGATTTGTGTAATGATGTTATGATAGTCGTGCCTTGGGAGCAATGTTGGTTTGACGTCCACATTGTAAGAATAATGTTAGTTAAATGTTCGCATTATGATTCTCCCTAGGGCCCATTGTTAGGCCCATACTTGTAGGCCGTCTAGGCCCATCTTCGTTATGAACAGCATTTATCCCATATAACATGTTTAGTATAGTTTCATGATTCATGATCATACGCATCATATGTATGCTTGATATGATAAGTGACTGATCATAGCATATGCCTTCGGACAGATTGTTTAGGGGCTCCCGGATAGGCGGTGTTTCCCCACATGAGCGCACAATACGCACAGGATTGTTGCATGACTGGATAGTGTGATCCATGTATTTCGCATTGTGTGACATGTTTATTGTACGCCCTAGCGACATCAGGGCCGTATCCTCCACAGGCATATCGTGGTTGGCAGGATTGGATACCGAAAATCTTGTTTTACATGGGGTGTTATAGATATCCCTGGGTGAAAGTCTCTAAACACTTATGGTACCAAGAGGTTGCTCCAACATCTAGACCGAGTGGGTGCATGAGTGCCGAGTGCCGATTACCAGATGGCCGCGCTTTCTACAGTATCGTGGTCGGTTGGAAGGGGGTGCGGCCTTACCCGCCCGAGAAGAGGGAGCAATGCTAGGCTGAGTTTGACCAGCTCGAGGAATGGGTCCGCTATCGACGAACTGAGCCCATATTGGTAGGCGGATAGTGAGGCCTCTTCCACTTACCTTATTGCGGACGATGGGGCGGCAGTCTGTTTTAGAGTGTACTAGACCCTGGTGATATCCCAGATTTGAGCTGTATTTATATATGTATATAGATGAAGATTTTATGCTTGAGTTGCATCTCGCATCGCATGGCCTTGGTATGGCCGACATCATTCATGCCTTGCATTGCATAGCCTTGGTATGGCTAGTGGTATTCATGAATTCATCAGCATGTTCCGCATTACTCTGATACTGCATATCTGCATTACTACCTTGCGCATACAGTTTCACCACCCTCTAAGCTTTCTATAAGCTTATGCACGACCGTTGCGTGCAAGTGACGTTGGGATGCAGCAACGCTGAGGTAGGAGCGCAGAGCATATCTTTTTGGAGCTTTTTGTCCATTCTCATTGTATTTTCCTTTATGCTCATTGTACTTGTAAAGTTTTTTATCATAGTGGAAATGTGATGGAGTTCTTGGTTGTTGTTTGTGGGTTATGCCTTTGGTTATACTTATTACGAATCAAACTAATGTTGGAAATCCTCTTTGTAGCATCCCAGGATCGGAACCTGGCGTATGGGCGCTGAGAGTCGAGAATGGGGTTCTACGGAGGCTGTCGGCGCCAGATTCGGCGATCGGAAATTTTGTGAGCCCGGTTTCCGAGTTTGGGGCGTGACAATCTTTCCTACCAAATTAGTCAGAATTAGTATCTCAATACATATAATTTTTCAATTTAGCTTTATGAAGCATTGATAATTATTTAAATAGATTGAGAGTTTCTTCTCTTTTTAGGTTGATTGCGATATTCGCTCTGTCATTATGCTTCACATTGCATCCCTTGCATCTTTTGTTTGTTATATCTCACTTTTGGAAATTTCATCTTCAGCTCCAAAGGTTCAACCATTGAGTCTTTTTGTTAAGTGTTTCTAGCTTATGCTCCTTAACATTCCTTGGATCTTTGCTAATTTGATGATGATTCCATTTATTCTGTCTCCATTAGATCTGGTACTTGGAATCTTGCGATATCATTACTAGGATCGTGAGAAGTTACAATATCGGCATATAAATTCCTTCGCCACGCATAAGAGATTATCAGAAAGACCAAGGTATAGATTACTCTGAAGACATAGATCCTGACCCCTTTCCCAGTCAATGTTGCATAATGATTTCTTTTAGAAAATAATATTTCTGAAATAAAGCTTGCTGATACTCCTGAAGGATGGATAATCTTTGCTGCTCCTTTAACGAATCCAAAGAATATATTTGACTCTTTATATCGTCTGGGAGAGAAGGATGATTCTTCACTAGTTTATTCTCTGCCCCCTTTTGAGAATCTTGTGTGATAATATCTTTTTATATTAAGAAGGCAAGAGACAAAAAGACCTTACGGCTCTAATTAATATATTAATTGACCTTGAAGACCTGAACTTTTGAGTAGATAATCGCCAATATCTTGAAGGCATTTGTTGCCACTGTAATTTGACCTGATTCAAGAGAACGCATTTTTGCATGTTTGTTTACTCAATATTTAAAATTTTCGTAAGGAAATTGCGTATTTGAGCATATATCTAAATTGAAATATGTATCTGCGGGATTTTGAATTTTACTATGCATAGTTTATGCTTTTTGAGCAGTGGTACTAGTGTACTTTGACTGACCATACTTTAACTGGACAAGATTGAACTTGACTCGACCAGGCAAGACTTGAATGAACTAGACAACCAGATTTGACTGAACTGGACTCGACACTGGGTTCAAAGAGCATGATAGTTTACCGCTGATTTCGGGCTGGGCTCAAGGAGCTAGATAGTTTACCGCCGATTTCGGGCAGAGCTCAAGGAGCAAGATAGTTTACTACGATTTGAGCTCGGCTCAAGGAGCAAGATAGTTTACCACCGATTTCGGGCTTTAAATGATGATAGGTCTTAAGCATAGTTAGCCATATAGGCTTGGCTACGCTGCCTTAAATGATTATTTGCTATCACTGTCGTAAGATTTGTGTGGTTGGTCATATATGCTTATTCCATTGCTTATTTAACTTTATTTCATTGACATAAATGATTTGTGTGGTTGGCCAATTTAGGCTTATTCTACTGCTTATTTCACTGCCATGAATGGCGATGATAACAATTTCAATAAGGTGAGATAAGATAATTTTGTATTAGCAATTGATGACAACAATGATAATTACTAATTTTGGCGATAATCATTGACGCTTTTCATTTAGTGATTGTCATTGGCGCTTTGCATTTGATGATTGTCATTAGCGCTTCACATTTGGTGATTGTCATTAGCGCTTCGCATTTGACGATTGTCATTGGTACTTTGCATTTGGTGATGACTTGATATGCTTGAAAGCCTGCATTTTATTTATATACAAAAGAAATACATTCTATGGTGAGAAATATATTTCATAGTTTTTACTCACCTGTCTTTCCCCCCTTTTGATTTTGGGAGTATCATACCGATATCTTTCAAAATCAAAATAGTGGTCATCTCCTGAACTGGCAAGTATTGCAATGCATATCTGCAACGAATATGCTTTTTATCGCGGCTTTACATCTTTTGCCTCACTCGCTTATTTTCATTTGAGTATTTAGGCTATGACAGCTCAATCTTGTCAATTATTGACAGTTTCACCATACAAAGCATGTTATCGTCTTTTAACATGGATGCCCCCAGAATTTTCTTTATCGAGTTTTTGTCATTTTCTCCATTTTTCTCTTTCTGTCATGCTCTTTTCATCGCAATTTCTCCCTTATTGATCATCTTTTGTAGCTTTTTCCTGAGGGAATTACAATTTTTCGTATGATGTCCAAATTTACGATGATAATGGCAATAATATCCTTTCTTGTATTTTCTATTTCTTCGAGGTGTCTTAGCCGAGGTAATTCATACGCTTCATAGCCAACAATCGATTCAGCATAGGAAGTATATCTTTTCTTGAGAATGCATATTTCATATGGTCTTTATTTTGCCTGGACCTTTATATGTCATGATAACCACACGATCATTTCTATTTTCTTATCGTTGTCTCTTTCCACATCCTGATAACTTTAGTTTCTTCTTCTGAATGATGGGGGTTGATCTTGTCTCAAAGCAGACACTCTCCCATCATCTTTTCAAGAGCATAAGCCTTTGTAGCAAAGTCACGAAAGGTTTTCCAATCTTACTAATCAGGTGGCATGCTAGTTCTGATCTCATGCTTTCTAAACATAGTTCTACTTGTTCTGATTCTCGTAGAGGATGTTGACATGACGATGCCAAGTCCTTCCATCGACTGATGAATTCTTCAACTGATTCATTTTCTTCTTAGCGAATAGAGGCTAGTTCGGTCAAACTAACTTCTCGGTCCGAAGAGAAAAAGTTTGACATAAAAGCATCCTGCATTTGTTCCCAGGTATGAATAGATCATGGGATTAAACCTGAATAACATCTGAAAGCTCTTCCTATCAAAGAAGATTTGAATAATCGCAGTAATATTGAGGAATTCTAGAGAATTTCTCATCTTTGCTATGAAATGCATCATATGCTCTTCTGGTGATCCATTCCCATTGAATTTCTGAAAATCTGGGTGTTTGAAGTCAGCGGGAAATGATCTCTTCTATTTCATGAGGATATGGTGTCTGATATTGAAATTTTTTATTCTGACTTCATTCATTTCTAGATGAATAGATTCGATAATCATCTGCCAAATTTTTTTCTGCATGATATTCTCAGTAATATTAGGCATTGGCTCTTGAAATCTAAACTTGCGGTTGTGGCCTTTCCACTTGTGGTTCAATGTTGTTCACGGCAATCACCGTCGGAATATTAGGTACTTCTTCAGCCATATGCTCATCTAGTGGAAACTGATCGGGCTGATTAATATCTGTCGACGAGCTTTCTATTTCTTCAAACTTCGAGTGTCTTGATATTGAAGCAGGAAGTGAGCACCGTGCTACTGACGCTGTTGAAGAAGATGAACTATTATTTGATTTGAAACCAGAGTATTGTCGCTTCGAAGAACTAACTGACTCAAATCGTGGTATTCTCAATGCATGAATTTGCTTGAAATCTTTTACAGGAGGTACTGTGAGTGAACATTTGCTGGTTAAGGTCGCCTTCCCTTTGTTTTTCTGAACTCGCAATGATTTTGTGGAGGATGTTTTTACGGCTATAGTTAATGGTATCAGAAGACCTTTTGGAGTAACGGGCCTTTCTATTTTTCTCAAATGAGATGATTGTATGACCGAAGCAGGACCGTGTCTCATGACACTTCGTATAATCGACCCAGTACTTGGCGAGATAATGCTTCTTGCAGAAACAGATCGAACTTTCTGACTTTTGGATGTTACTACTCCATCCTCCATCTTCTTGAGCTACTGGCGAAACAGAGATTATTCCATCCATTACATGAAATTCACTGCTCTTGATCACAGCAAACTTTGCTTTCTCTGACGCTTTCTACTTACCTTCAGACAAAAATATAAAATTACAATTAGGCATCTACGTGATAAGATATCTTGGAGATGAAGGGGAGGATGTTCCCACTGAGAGTCGCCATTTTGACGTCTATACAGACATCAAAAAAGTGATAATGTTCTCTGAATATTTTCTAAGTTACCATCGAATAATGATCCCCAGCAGAGTCGCCATTTTGTTTAGATAAGAAAACAAAAGCATTCGATTTAGGGGATTTATTCAATGATAACAAAGAATTTGATAAGAGAACATTGATCACATTTATTCTGGGTTCATTTACATCCTCGGATTCCCTTGATTCTGAAAACAAAGTACAATTAATCAAAGTTAGACAAGATAGTCCAAATAGAAATTTCAGCAGCATTCCGGCGTCCGTTTTAATCCTCCTAATACTTAGGAGGAATGTTGAATTGACCAACTAATCTCAAGGAGATAGAAATTTCGACAGCATTCCGATGTTGCTTCAGTCATCTCCTAGTACTTAGGAGGAATATGCTCTTCTGTTAATTTCTCTTCTTTAAACTTGAACAGAAGGAACTTGAAGACTTCAGCTATTTCAGCAGCATGACGGCCCCTGATCTTCATGGACTGCAGGGCAGTCTGGTTGCGCGGACCCGCCTAACGGATATTGGTTGCGCGGACCTGCTTAACCTACCGGAGCTTCCTCTCTCTCTCACCCTCGATCTTCCTCCGTGCTCTGCTTCCTCTCCAAAATCTTCAATCCATCCAAATGAAGGAGGGGAGGGGGTATTTATAGGCCCTCGCACGTGTGGTACCTCAATTTTGATACCGTGGGACCCACCTTATATCAATCTTAACCGTTCAAGGAAATCTTCTCCTAAAACCAACTGTGCAGACCTGCACAACTGATCTTTGGTTGCGCGGTCCCGCGCAACGGATATTGGTTGCGCGGACCCGGGCAAACCACCTTCTGCTACTTCCGATCTTTTTCAAAGAACAGAACCCTACCCAATTGATCATTTGGTTGCACGGTCCTACGCAATCAATATCTCTTGCGCGGTCCCGCGCAATCAATATTATTGTTTATGCGGTCCGACGCCATACTAAGCTATTCTTTCTTCTCTTCTCCTCTTCTTCCTTCAGTACCTTCCTTCTTTCTTCCTTGTCTCTGATATCTTCTCATCTCTTCAAATCAACACATGATGGAAACTTTGCACATTTTTCATGCACCAACAATGACCAAAATCACTACACAAGTGACAAACTGGAGTAGTTCCTGTGTTGTTTCCTGAAGCAGCAGATTTTTCAGCTAGTTGTGTTACATTTCTAGTTTTTAATTTAAATTTATCATATCCTAAGCCACTCTTGTCCTTTCCAAGTCTTCGCATACCTAAAAGTTTTTCTAACTTCTCACCACTCTGGGAAAACTTATAGTTTAACTTCGAAATTTTTTTGGATTCTTCTAAATCAAACAGGAGTGTATGATTTTCATTTTGAAAGAGCATATTTTTGTCTTTTAATAGCTCAACCAGTTTGTTTAGTTTTTCAGACTCGGTTTTAAGGAAGGTGTTGATTCTTTCTAGTCTATCATTATCTGAATGATATTGTTGTAGATCATTGATTAGATGTGTATTAATTTCCAGAGTTTTATCCTGATCTTTTTGCAGCAATTCCTTTTTGTTTTCAGATATTCCAAGTCTTCTAACAATGTTGATGCTATGGATGTAAAGTTGATTGTAAGCATCTTGTAGTTTATTCTGTTCTTCTTCTTTTTCCTTTTCAGTTTCTTCATTGTCTGATGGAAATGATTCAGTGACTTGTGTTCTTCCTCGTTCTCAGTTTCACTGGGAATGATTGGAGTGGTGGAGACCATAAGAATTTTCAAAGATTTCTGGTCTCCATCGCTATCTGAGTTGCTAGATTCTAAGTTTGACTCTTCTGTATCATCTCATGTGGCAGCCATTGCTCTACCATAGTTTTTCTGTTTGGGCATTCAGTAGATAGGTGTCCGTACTTCTGATAGGCATAACATTGTGGTTCTTTGGCCTTTTTACCAAATTTACCTGCAGAAGGTTTGTTGTTAACCTTTCTTCCTCTAGAGGGACGGCCATGGTTTCTCTGGAAGAATTTTCTGAACCGTTGAGCCAACAAAGACACTTCCTCATCTTCATCTTCTTTTCCACTTCGACTATCTTCATTTGTTATTTTCTTTGAAGTTTTTAGGACAGTTGTTTTAGATTTAGGGGTTTATTTGAAGTGTAGTTCAAAAGTTTGCAGGGAACCTACCAGTTCTTCTACTTTCATCTCATCTATGTTCCTACACTCTTCAATAGTTGTTACTTAGGAATTAAATTGTTCCGGCAGTGATCTCAGTATTTTCTTATAGATTTTTGGAACCGGAACTTTCTCTCCCAATCCACCCATGAAGTTGCAAATGATATTCAACTATGTGAAGAACTCCATGAAGGTCTCATGGTCTTCCATTCTGAGACTTTCGAACTGTGAGGTCAGTAGTTGTAGTTTAGATCTCCTCACAGTGCGTGTGCCTTCATGGGTTGTTTCCAATAAATCCCATGCTTCTTTGGATGTCCCACACATACTTATTTGATTGAAAATGTCTTGGGACACGACATAGTCGATGGCATTCATAGCTTTAGCATCAGCAGTCTGTTTTTCTTTATCGAACGTCGTCTACTTTTCTTTGGATTTGGGTTTTGTGATAGTTGTGCCATTTTCTAGTACAATTTGTTCAGATGGTGGCACATATCCATTTTCAACTATATCCCAAATATCATGACCCAAAGATCTCAGAAAGTAGTGCATCCTAGCCTTCCAGTATGTATAATTTGATCCATCAAATACTAGAGGCCTAGAGACCGATGAGCCCTCTCCTTTGGCCATATTCCCAACTTCAGTCAAGATCACTCTCGAGGCGGTGAAGCCCTTAAAGAGAGACCTGCTCTGATACTAATTGAAATTGTGGTAATGACCACTTTAGTTGAAGTTGAAATATGCCAATATATCCTAGAGGGGGTGAATAAGACTTCTTAACAATTTTATAACGAATTAAAATCCTATCACTCTAATCCTAACAACAAGTATATATTAGGATTACTCATGAGTAACTCTACTGGCTTCCAAGCCTGGTAGAGGATCCAATCACAAACTATTTGAGAGATGAACAATATGTAGACTAGTTTATGACGGATATGGCAGTGAGTGGTGGTGGTGTGATCTCAAAAATCAGATATGCAAGTATTTAAGGAATCACATGAGGAAATGAAAGATAATAACAATCTCAAACACGGTTATTTTTTATAGTGGTTCGACTACTTGTCTACTCCACTCCTAGTAACCGCACTCAACCCTTGAGTGTACCAGATTTCACTAAGGAGGTTTCACACAGTTCACCCCAAACCCAAGGTTTTAAATCAGGTTCACCTTTAACCTTTACAACCTACACTTAGGCTGACTGTTTATGCTCATACGAGCAAGATTCAACACATAACACCCGATTTTAGGCACACTGGCCAAGGATCCACACAAGGAACCTTACTGTTTATGCTCTCACGAGCAAGGGTCAACACAACACACCCACTTTTAGGCACACTGGCCAAAGATCTTCCACAAGACCCTAACTGTTTATGCTCTCTATAGAGCAAGGGTCAACACAATGCACCCACCACGTACACTCCCGCTGGAGGCCTCCTAGAGGACTTGCAAGGGGTGAGAAACACCTTAGACCCAATCCTACAAAGGAATGATCACAAGGGTCCTTTAGACTCTAATAACTTACAGATAAGTGGATGAGTCTCATTCAGCACGTTGACGAAGATCTCCTCCTTTGTTGATGAAGAATCTTCTTCTTCCTTGATCCGCAACTCAGATGATGTACCAATACATGGCGATAGGTTGGGTCAAGGTTATGATAAAATCCTACTCTCAAATATTTTTCTATATGGAGATAGAGTGATTCCAATCATCTATGCATTCAAGGCATTCCAGCTTAATGATTTGCCACTAAGGTGGTAGCTGGAGGATCATTGAATGCGGAAGTTCATTCCCCAATCCACTATTGAATAACAATGATGAGGGTGGATTGAAGGATGAACTCCCATGAGAGAAAAGGCTTTAGTATATGATCTAAGGTTAACACTCAAAGCACTCTCTCTTTTCTCTACACCAGCAACCAAAGACAAGCTCTCTATATAGGCAAAAAGTTTCAACAACGATATCAAGGGCCCGCATTTCTGACAGAGTTCGATATCATCGAGCGGGGTCGATATCATCAAGCGTATACTCTCGATTGCATCGACTGGCCACTCGATGACACAAACTCATGTCATACGCTTTTTGAAACCTTTTACCAGCTATTCGAGGGAATCGAAACACGTGTCGATGTCATTGAATTTCGAACTCCGATTTCATCGACATGAGGTTCGATTCCTCAACATTTGAAAAATGAGAGAGACTTGCTTTGAAATATTTCAGGTCAAGGATATGATCGAGGCACACTCGATATCATCGGAATTTGAATGTCGACGATATCGATGGCAGTGTCGATGCATCGATAAATCCAAAGGATTTTCCAGTAAGCTTGTTGGACAGGTTATGTCCATTCTCGATGCAATCGACCCGGCCTTGATATCATCGAAATTTGAATATCGATTCTATCAAGTGCCCCTTTATCAAAGATAAAAACCACCTGAAAATATCTGCTGGAAAGCTGTGTCCAAGACCAACATCATCGAAGGCCTTCCAATATCATCGGTTTTTGAATTCCGAGGATATCGAGGAGTACTTCAATATATCGAAGGTCATCATGATTTTCTTTAGAACAACAGGGACACAAAAGTTCTGCTGTCGATTTTATCAAGTCAACTTCGATAGACTCGAGTTTCAAATGTCGATGATATCGATAGGGGTATCGATACATCGATAATTCCGTCCAGAAGAGTATGTGGTTGCTAGACATCTATGGTCCTCATTTCGATGTTATCGATTGATCATCGAGGACATCGACAGCACTGCTCGAGGATATCGGACAGTCTATCGATAAATCGACAAAGGTAGAAAACTTAGACATTTTCTGATTTTGTAAAAAACTTTTCTAACCCAAAAACCCTATAATATTCTAATAAATTTTAAGGGTTTTATTCACCTGGTGTTTTGGGACATGGGATGTGAGGCTTAGATTTACCTGTGGTGAGTTCGGGCGCATATCCGGTTGAGGCAGACAGCTGATTGATCTTCCTATGGAGATTTTCTGTCTTGCCAACTCAACACTCACGCTAATTGACAAATCGGGGCACTTTTGGGAATGAAGTGTGCAAACTTAGTTAGACGATCTACTACAACCCATATTGAGTCACGATTTCTTCATGTCCTGGGGAGTCCTACTATGAAGTCCATAGATATAGAGTCTTACTTCCACGAGGGTATCTCCAGTGGCTACAATAAACCCACCGGTGTTTGATGTTCTGCTTTGACCTATTGGCAAGTGAGGCACCTAACTACATACGCGGCTATCTCCCATTTCATTTTTTTCCACCAATAGTGATGTTTCATATTCTGGTACATTATGGTGCTCCCAGGGTGAATAGTCAATTTGGATCAGCGGGCTTCATCCAATATTGCTTTCTTGAGTTTGAGGCATCAGGTATACATAAACTGTCGTGATTCATGATTCCGCCATTTGGGCCAACACACCATTTCGTGTCTTCATTTTACATAGCTCTTAGGTAGCACTCCTGTAGTTCCTCATCTTGACCTTGTGCCTCAATAATCTGGCGCATTAGTTATAGTTCTAGTGATAGAATTCCTAGGAACTCATTCCCCTTGCCCATGCTTTGTTGGATATTAAAGTCCTTTATGAAGTCCAACATTTCCCATTCCTTGATTGTGAGTGCGGTTGTCGTGATGTGAGCTTTCTTACGAATGAGTGCATCAGCCACTGCATTAGCCTTTTATAACTGGTATTGGATCTTGAACCTATAGTCCTTTAGCGTTTCTATCCACCTGCATTGTCGCATATTTTAATCCTTCTAGCCAAATAGATACTTAAGGTTGTCGTGATCTCTATGAAGATTGAATTTCTCTCCATATAAGTAATGTTTCCATATCTTAAGAGTGAATATTATGGCTACCAACTCAAAATCATGAGTCGAATAGTTATGCTCATGTATCTTTAATTGTTGGGATGCATACGCTATCACTTTATTGCTCTACATAAGCACGCATCTTAATCCTTCTCGTGAGGCATCCGTGTATACTATAAACTCCACTCCTTCAGGGAGAGTGAGCACGAGAGAAAATTTTAACTTGTTCTTGAGCTCCTGAAAATCTTCCAAGGCTTTTTCATCTCAATCGAACTGTGCATTCTTCTTCGTCAAATTGGTCAAGGAGAAAGCTATCTTAGAGAATTACTTGATGAAACATCTGTAATAACCTTCCTGACCAAGGAAGCTCCTAACCTCTATGACTATGGAGGGCTTGTCCCACTGAAGTACAACTTCAACTTTTACAGGATCAACTGTTATATCTTGATGATTCACGACGTGCCTTAGGAATTTGACTTCTTCCTTTTAGAAGTCGCACTTAGAAAGCTTGGCATATAGCTGATTTTCTTTTAACACACCCAAGATTGTTTGTAGATGTTCTTCATGTTCTTCATGTTCTTCTTTACGTCGAGAACATATTAGGATGTCATCAATAAAAACTATAACGAACTGGTCTAGGTAAGGCTTAAGGACACGGTTCATTAAGTCCATAAAAACTACTAGAGAATTAGTGATGCCAAAACGCAATACTAAAAAGTTGTAGTGTCCATATCTCATCCTAAATGCGGTCTTAGGTATATCCTTATATCCTTGATCCCTAACTGATGATATCATGACCTCATATCAATATTTAAGAAAAAAAATAGGATCCTTTAAGTTGATCAAAAAGGTTGTCTATGCGAGGAAGGGGTTATTTGTTACTTATCATCACTTGGTTCAAGAGACGATAGTCGATATATAGACGTAAGGATCCATCCTGCTTCTTGACGAATAAAACCGGCGCACCCCAAGGAGATACGCTAGGCCGGATGAAACCCTGCTACAAGAGTTCTTCTATATGTTTCGTCAGTTTTGCCAACTCAACTGTCGCCATACGAAAGGCAAGCAGAGCTATTGTAGTGGTTCCTGGTAGTAAGTCATTGTCAAAGTCTACCTCTCTCCTAAGAGGCAAGCTTGGTATTGCCTGTAATAGTTCAAGAAATTCTTTTACCACTCAAATTTGGTCCATGAAAACTTCTTCTAAGCCCCTGTTAATCGCTCTATGAATCTTTTTTTTTTCTTTTTTTCCTCTGTATTGTAATGGCGGGATGTTTAGGCTAGGTGAAAGTAATCCTTCTAGAATTATGCTCACAACCCCAAGTGTAGGGTCGCGATGTACTAATAATCTCAGTAAGACCGAGGTCAAATCCACAGGGACTAATCTCGTCAGTATTCTAAAAGTAACTAAAAGTAGAATTAGAAAAAGATGTAAAACTAATTCTGAAGTGATTGAGAGTAATTGTGAGAGATTTAATGAAAAACTTAAGAAAATCAAAGGTGGGAAACTAGGTTTCCAAGGATCCACTTGTAGGTTCTCAGGATGCTACCTTGCTTGATTCAAGGACGAAGAGATTTGTTAGATCTCTAAACTTCTCATGGATCTAATAATCAATGGATGAGAGCTGTGATGATTTAGAAGTGATTCCATCACCTAACCATGCCCAGGAGGCAAGGCAAACAACAGGATCTACCAATCACACAACCAATCATAAGAGAATTGTGAAGGTTAGGAAGGTTTATATCATCCTACCATGCCTAAGGGACGATGGTGAATAATAGGATCTCCTAATTTCACAATCTCAATTCAGGAAAAGAAGATATCTCAACCTATCACAGATCTATTGTAATTTGTCACAACAAACCATTAAAAACTAAAAATATTCCTTCATAATCAAACTAGAATCTAAGAGAGTTCAATAAAACATTAATCAAAACAATGAAAACATCTCAATCACGCTATAAGCTTCACCTTTTAGCCTTAGCTAAGAGGTTTAGCCAACCATAAACATGATTGTACTAAAAACTCTTAAGAAAAGTATGAAAACAACTAAGGAAAGGGAAAAAAAAACTCTTGGCGACGGCTTCTACACGCTTTTGCTCCATTCCACAAACCCTATATGATGCCTAGGGACGTCCTAGGGACTTTTTTTTTATAGTTTTACAGCACCTCCTTTCGCACCGACTTGGAAAAATCTAGAAACTGCCTCAAATTAATGCAGTTTTCCAAAATAGACTTTACTCTACGTAATTTCACAGAATGACCCAGAGTTCAGAATATGCTTCTTCAGGACACTTTCAGGAATATGTGTGTTTTCAGGACAATTTCAGGATTCCTTTTCTTCACTTTAAATATTTCATTCTCTTCATTCCTCACTTCATTTTCTTGGATCTTTAATATGTGAATTTTTCAATCTTGGCCTTTTAAGATCCATCCCTTGCCTTGGTGACTCTTAAGCATCAAATTCATGCTTTTAGCACTCTTTTCAATCCAAGTTCTTAAATTCACCTTGCAATACAAACATGAGTAAATTAGAATATTAAGCATTATCATGTTCACAAAACCAAAATATAAATGGGGGATAATGTGCAATATTTGACCTTCAACAAAATCCTCAACCATCATTTTGCCAGTCTCTAGCAAAGTATGCGGGAAATGCACTTTAATGCACAATGTTCAAACCTCTTTTAGTAAATAATCTTTTGTGTAATCAAGTATGAATGAGTAGATTCAATGATGAGAAAGTGAGATTTTGAAAACCTAGAGTCGAATCACATAAGAAATCAATCAAATAAGTTCTCTATCCATTAAGTCAGAGCATAGTTCGCAAATCAATTTTTTCAATGTGCGCAGTGAAGATCAACTTACTTTCTATAAGGATACTATCATTACATCATGTTAGCCCTGCTCATCACTTTAAGATTGGTTGAAAACTCAAGTACTGATTCCGAACGCATCCCATTTTCCTTCTTTTTTGAGTTTTTGATTTTATATCGACGGTCATATATATTCATTCAGTCTTTTCAATCTTTTCTCCTTTCTTTCAGATTTTTTTCATTCTTTTTCAAACTTTTTTCAATCTTTTCACTACATATGACCCTTTTTGTCGATCTCTTATTTCTTAACTATTTTTTTTTCATCTTTTAAGGTAGATAAAATTCTCTAGACTTGATTCTCATCATCTATCAATGTTTCACATACTAACAATCAAAAATTCAAGCATTATTCATAGAAAACAATTTAAACGTGTCTCGTGATTCAGATTAACATGATATTCAAACTTCCTCTTAATCAATTAAGCACAAGAACTTAGGTGATAAATTACTTAGATGATTAGACTTCGGTAATTCAAAATTTAATTTTTATCTTATCATTATACTCAAAACATTCTTAAATACACAACTTATCACTTTCCAGATAGATAAACATTGAAAATTTTTCAAAAGTTTTGCAAATTTTGTTCAAAACTAAGAAAACACTGATTAGTTTACCTAATTTCCTACCCTCAACCTAAAATCTACATTATCCTCAATGTAAAAGAAATAAGCATGATTGGCAAAATAGACAACGTAATCGAAGGAGAAGTGATCGAAAGATAGTACCTGATGAAGGAATTTTAAAGCTTTTTCCAAAGGATCTCAGCGTGAAGGTGAGTTAGCACAAGAGTTAAACCAACAAAAAGCAAACTATCCTAAAACAGCGGAAAGCAAACTATCTTATTACTATGAAAGTGATAAACGTACCTATACCTCCATTAGACTAGGAGATCAATCCTGGTATACAAGATCATTCAGAGGTATGGACATGTCCTCTGAACCAAATTTCTCAACAAATGGCTTTAATCGATGTCCATTTACTTTGAATTCATTGCCATTGTTTGGATTCCAAATCTCGACAGCCCCATAAGGATAAACATTGGTAATAATGAATGGGCCGGTCCAACGAGATCGGAGTTTGCCCGGAAAGAGATGTAATCGAGAATTATACAAAAGGACCTTCTGACCTGGTGTGAATGATTTTTGAAGAATGTGTGGTCATGAAACACCTTCATCATGTCCTTGTAAATTCTTGAGTTCTCGTATGCATCGTTCTGGATTTCTTCAAGATTATTTAACTAAAGTTTGCGTAGCGAGCCAGCATTGTCCAAGTTGAAATTTAGATTTTTAATAGCCCAGTAGGCTCTATGTTCCAACTCTACAGGTAAGTGGCAAGCCTTCTCATAGACAAGTCTAAAGGGATACATTCCAATAGGAGTCTTAAATGTACTATGGCAAGCCCATAAAGCGTCGGTCAATCGGATTGACCAATCCTTTTGATCAAGGTTAACCGTTTTCTCCAAAATGTGTTTGATCTCCCTATTCAAAATCTCAACTTGTCCACTTGTTTGTGGGTGGTATGGAGTGCTCACCTTGTGAGAGATGTCATATTTCTTCCCTAAGTTCATGAATGGCCTATTACAAAAATGTGAGCCCCCATCACTAATTATGGCTTGAGGCGTTCCGAACCGGGAAAGGATGTTCTCTTTTAAGAATTTAATGACCGTTTGATGGTCATTGTTCCAACACGGAATCATTTCGACCCATTTAGTGACATAGTCTATGGTAAGAAAAATGTATAAATTCCCAAAGGATTGGGGGAATGGTCCTATGAAATCAATGCTCCAACAATCAAATGCTTCAATGATCAGAATGGGGTTCAGAGGCATCATATTTTGATCGGACAATGCTCTCAACTTCTGACAACGCTCACAAGCTTTGCAAAACTCATGAGTGTCCTTGAACATAGTGGGCAAGTAAAAACTACACTGTAAGATTTTGGCCGTGGTCTTTTTTGTTGAAAAGTAACCACCACAAGCCTGAGACTGACAAAAGGAGATGACACTTTAGTGTTCATTGTCTGGCACACATCTCCTTAAGATTTGGTATGGGCAATATTTAAACAAATATGGATCATCCCAGAAGAACTTATGAACCTTGGTGAAGAATTTTTTCTTATCTTACGCAGTCTAATGTGTTGGCGTGAAACCTGTGGCAAGATAATTAGCAATATCAACAAACCAAGGTGAATGAGAGACTTTAAACAATTGTTCGTCAAGGAACATGTCATTTATATGTGTCGTCTGAAGGGAATCAGAGATATCAAGGTGAGAAAGATGGTCAGCCACTACGTTCTCTACTCCCATTTTATCTTTTATTTCTAAATCAAATTCTTAGAGTAGGAGTATTCATCTGATCAAGCGGGGCATAACAACATTCTTAGAAAGAAGATACTCGAGCGCCGCATGATCTGTGTAAATGACGATCTTGGATCCAATCAAGTAGGACCTAAACTTGTCCAAAGCGAACACCATGGCTAAGAGTTCCTTTTCCATAGTAGAGTAGTTCACTTGCACAGGATTTAGAGTTCCACTTGTGTAATGAATAACATAGGGCTTCTTTTCTTTTCTCTGGCCTAAACAGCCCTAGAAGCATAGTCAAACGTGTCATACATAAGTTCAAAAGGAAGGCTCTAGTCGGGTGGTTGCATGATAGGTGCAGTGATTAACATGCCCTTGAGCTTAGTAAAAGCTTCCTGGAATTGTTCAGTCTACTCGTATGGTGCATCCTTTTGAAGTAGATTACATAGAGGACGAGAGAGGTGACTTTGAATCTTCTGTAAAATCCGGCATGTCTTAGGAAGGATCTCATGTCTCATATGTTCTTGGGTGGAGGTATGTTAGAGATAAGATCAATTTTAGTCTTATCTACCTCAATTCCCTTAGACGAGATGATGTGTCCAAGGATAATTCCCTTACGAACCATGAAATGACACTTCTCCCAATTCAATACCAATTTTTTTCCTCGCATCGCTTCAAACACATTTTAAAAATTTTCCAAACATTCGCTAAAGGATGGACCAAAGACCAAGAAATTGTCCATGAAGACCTTTAAATATTGCCTCACCATGTCAGAAAAAATACTCAACATGCATCGCTAAAAAGTGGCGGGGGCATTACATAGCCCGAATGACATCCTTCAATAAGCAAAGGTGTCGTACAGACATGTAAATTTGATCTTTTCCTGATCTTCAAGGGATATCTCGATCTGATTGTAGCCCGAATAACCGTCGAGGAAGCAATAGTAAGAGTGACCAGCTAGCCTTTCCAAAATTTGATCGATAAAGGGTAAAGGAAAGTGGTCCTTCCTTGTAACGGTATTCAACTTCTTATAATCAATGCACATTCTCCAACCAGTAGTGATCCTAGTTGGCACGAGTTTATTATTGGCATTGGCTACGATGGTGATTCCGGACTTCTTAGGAGCCACTTGAGTTGGACTCACCCATTGACTATCGGATATAGGGTATATGATACCCACATCCAATAGTTTAAGAACCTCGGCCTTAACCACTTCCTTTATATTTGGATTTAATCTACGTTGTGGTTGTTATGAGGTTTTTGCATTATCCTCTAGATGAATGTGGTGAGTACAAATCAAAGGGTCAATTCCCTTGAGGTCTGCAATCGACCATCCAAGGGCTCCTTTATGCTTAATAAGAGTAGAAATGAGCATAATCTCCTGTTCTTGCTCAAGGTGGGAAGAAATCACCACCGGGTATGTCTCACCTTAACTTAAATAGACATATTTCAAATCAAAGGGCAAACGTTTTAGGTCAAGCTTCGGTGCCTTGAGGTTAAACGGTAGAGGCATACATCAGTTTGGGACAATTCTTCAAATTGTGGCCTCCACCGATTAACTTCAAGTACCGGCATAGTATTCAGTATGGTCCCCATCTCCCTAATCATATCATCATCAAAATCATGGGAGTGGACCAGGCATATCTCTAGAGGGTCAGAGGATAAGGTCAAAAGTGTTTTATCTTCCATGAAAGAGTCAATCATGTTAATGTCATGAAAATAGTCATCATCCTCTAACCGTTTTCCTATGTTTAAAAAGATATTCAACTCCAATATCATATTCCTGAAAGACATACTCATGACTCCGTTCCTACAATTAATGATTACGTTGAAGTGGCGAAGAATGGGCGACCAAGAATCACGGGAAGTTGAGTGCTCATGTTACTGATAGGTTGCGTATCCAGGACGATAAAATCTACCAGGTAGTAGAATCTATCAACCTGGACCAACACATCCTTAATTACCCATCTTGGTACACGAACTGAGCGATCAGCAAGTTGTAATGTGGTTAGGGTGGGTTTTAATTCACCCAAACCTAACTGTTTGTAGACCGAGTAAGGAATCAGATTTACGCTTGCTCCTAAGTCAAGAAGTGCGTGCTCATTTCAGTAATTTCCAATTACACAAGGTATAGTTGGGCTACCAGGATCTTTGTATTTTTTGGCACATCTTTCTTTAGGATGGCACTCACTTTTTCAGTTAAAAAAATTTTCTTTTAAATATTTTGTTGTCTTTTAGTCGTACACAAGTCTTTCAGAAATTTGGGATATGAAGGTATTTGTTAACCGCATCCAGTAAAGGAATATTGACCTTCACTTGTTTCAACACCTTTAGAATGTCCTAAGAGTTGGATAGATATTTTGGTGAAATTAACCGTTGGGGGAATGGGGCAATCGGCTTGCCTTGAAGTTTTGGTTCCAATTCTTGTGGAGCAATGTTAGATCTATCATCGTTGTCCTCTTCCAGGTCCTTAGGCTTTCCAACCCAAACCGGAATGATTTTGTCAATGGTCTTCACACTCCTAAGAGTGGTGATAGATTTAGCTTACTCCATTTGATTTGAAGAGCTTAGATACTTATCTCAGATTACGGTTTAGGATTGGGGAGAGGTTGAGTAGGAAGCATCCCCCTTTCTATAACCGTAACACGTGAATCCATCTTTTGCATAAATTTTGTAAGTTCTCGTATTGCTTGAGTAAGCTCTTGAGTTTTTGTGGAATTTTAAACCGTTTCTTCTTAAGGTTTCCCTTGATTTGGAATTTGATTGAAGAAACCTTGAGGGGTAGCAGTTTGTCCATTCCTCCAACTGAAATTTGGATGATTTCTCCAACTAGGATTGTATGTATTGGAGGTAGGTCCATTGAAAGGTCTTTGGTAATTATTCACCGCATTAGATTCCTCATGCAACACCTCTTGAAAGGCAGGTATTGTTGGACAATTTTCAGTTGTGTGAATATTGCAAGCACAGATACCGCAAACAGTTTCCTTAACCTTATCTTTCTTTAGTTCCATGGCCTCGAATTTCCTTATGAGATTATCCACTTTAGCATTGATATCATCATCCTCTTTCAGAAGGTATAATCCGCCCATTTCCTTTGATTGAGTGGCCTAGAAGTGATACTTGATTTTGGGTATGTGTCCCATGATTTGCGTTTTCAGCAAGTCTATCAACGTAGTCCCACACATCATCGACATTTTTATCCATAAATTCTCCATTGCACATTGTCTCGACCAATTGGCACATGGAAGATGTCAAACCATCATAGAAAAAGTGTGTAATGCGCTACGTTTCAAAACCGTGTTATAGGCATGAACTAACAAGATCCTTGAACTGCTCCCAACATTGGAAGAATGTTTCATCCTCCTTTTGGGCGAAGTTCATAATTGACTTTCTAAGGGTGTTTGTTTTATGATGTGAAAAAACTTTCTTTATGAACTCCCTTATCATGTCATTCCATGTGCCAATAGATCGGGGACGTAGTGAGTGCAACCACGTCTTAGCTCTCTCTTTCAAAGAAAAGGGAAAGAGTTTTTGTCTGATCGTGTCCTCAGACACGTTAGGAAAATATAAAGTGGTTATAATCCCGTCAAACTCTTTTAAGTGTAGATATGGACTTTCATATTCAAGTCCATGGAATTTCGGAAGGAGTTGGATCACCCCTGGCTTAATATCCATATGACCCGTATTTTTAGAAAAACCATGCATGAGGGCATGCTCACCCCCGCCAGTTGTAAATAATCTCGTAAGGTACGAGGCGGGGGTTCTTGATGCACCTCATTCTCATCCTGGACTTCATCAACCCTAGGTTGAGGTTGTCTTCCCAGTTGATTGACCGGTTGATTGGTAGCCATAACCTCAATTAACTATGAGGATCTCAAGTGGTTTCTAATTCTCTGATGGATAGATAACCCCTCAACCAATCCTCCTTCACTTAAGAGACGTAAAGTGTTATCACGGACCCACTTGGGCATGAAACACTCTCAACCCTCAATTTCATATTCTAACCTAAACCTAAAAGAAAGAAAGGAAATAGAAATCTAGAAATAGAGAGAGAGAGAGAGAGGAAATTAGAAAGAAGTTACCAAATTAGAAGTTCCTAAATTAAGATCCTGCAAAACAAAACAAAACAAGTCAGTTTCTTAAAAAAATAGAAATTCTAAAATTAAAAGTTTCTAAAAACAAATTAGGAAAGTAAACTAGTTTCTGAAAAGGAAAGTTTCTAAAAACAAAAAATTAGAAAGTTTCTAAAGAAAGAAAATAGAAAGTTTCTGAAAAGAGAAAAGGAAAATTCCTAAACCTAAAATTAGAAAGTAGATCTAAGAAAGTTTCTAAAAAAATATTAGTTTCTAAAAACAAATTAGGAAAGTTTCTAAACCTAGAAATAGAAAGCTAAATTAGTTTCTAAAATAATTCAGAAAACGCTAATCCTAAAAATAGAAACTAGAAAAACCCTAATCTTAACATAATTCTAAAACTAGCTATTCCCAGAAAAACGCAACCGTTAGTCCCTGACAAAGGCGCCAAAAACTTGTTCACAACCCCAAGTGTAGGGTCGCAATGTAGTAATAATCTCGGTAAGACCGAGGTTGAATCCATAGGGACTAATCTCGTGAGTATTCTTAAAGCAACTAGAAGTAGAATAAGAAAAAGTTGTAAAACTAATTCTGAAGTGATTGAGAGTAATTGTGAGAGATTTAATGAAAAACTTAATAAATCAAAGGTGGTAAACTAGGGTTTCCAAGGATCCACTTGTAGGTTCTAAGGATGATACCTTGCTTGATTTAAGGATGAAGAGATTTATTAGATCTCTGAACTTCTCATGGATCTAATCATCAATGGATGAGAGCTGTGATGATTTGGAAGTGATTCCATCACCTAACCATGCCCAGGAGACGAGGCAAACAACAAGATCTACCAATCACACAACCAATCATAAGAGAATTGTAAAGGTTAGGAAGGATTTCATCATCCTACCATTCCCAAGGGACGATGGTGAACAATAGGATCTCCTAATTTCACAATCTCAATTCAGGAAAAGAAGATATCTCAAGCTATCGCAGATCTATTGTAATTTGTCACAACAAACCATTAAAAACTAAAAATATTCCTTCATAATCAAACTAGAATCCAAGAGAGTTCAATAAAACATTAATCAAAACAAAGAAAACATCCCAATCACGTTAGAAGCTTCACCTCTTAGCCCTAGATAAGAGGTTTATCCAACCATAGACATGATTGAACAAAAAACTCTTAAGAAAAGTATGAAAACAACTAAGGAAATGGGAGAAAAACTCTTAGCGACGGCTTCTCCACGCTTTTACTCCACTCCACAAACCCTAGATGATGCCTAGGGACTCCTATTTATAGTTTTGCAACACCTCCTTTGTAACATCCCGAAAAATCGAGGGTCGAGAAGTAACTCAACTCTCGAGTTTCCAGAACATCACTTATGCAACATAGATAATGATGATTAAATGTTGTCTGCATTAATGTAGTGAACATGAGTGAGATTAAGCCAAAACAGCATATCATACTCTAGAGACAGTTAAATTGCAAGCGGAAGACTGTGATAGATATATAAAATATATAAAAACTGTGGTGAGTCTCCAGAGTGTGATAACATTACCAGGTTAAATAATTATAAGTATAGTTCCAAAATATACCAAATGTGTAAGTGTAATGGCTTCTATCCAAAGTACCATAGCCCCGTCAATACAATACCAGGTCTTCATAGACCTGTCAGGGAGCTACAAGAAGGAGAGCTCCACCTCAACATCATAGTAGTCCGGCTCTGCTTCATAACCATCGCCATCACCTAAAACTCAACAAATCTGGTTGGTGTGTACAACACCGTCCCGTGACGTGGGAGTGAGTAGCTAACTCAGTGGAATAATAAAGCATAGGTTAACATGTTATTGACTCAGTCAAGCAATAATGATAAAGCAGTACAATTAAACACTCCTAACTACTCTTATTAATGCAAGTATGGATGCATTCATGATGTATGCCCTCACCGACATACTCCCTCATGTGACACCCTCTTCGTTCGCGGCATGCTTTCATCCCTCAGTGCTCCACATCTTCCAGGCACATGCAATGCATGATGAGCATGATTACCGAGTTTTTATTAGTCTATTTCAAACAGAAGGATTGGGAAACTAAGGTACCTCCCTTGTATCATTCCCAAACATGATCCATTCTAGGGTCGTCAGTCCTAGACAATCTCATACGATGGTGTGTTTCTACGTCGCTGCAAGGGCTGTCAGGGCTGTTACACGGAATCGTTGCACCACTCCCCCATCACCTTATCAATACAGGCCTAGTTTATACTCTGTTACTATGGGAAGGCTCATCGTCTCACCGCAGATTCAGAGTATGCTCGAGGTCACTACAAAGGGCTGCCAGGGCTGTTACACGGAATCGTTGCACCACTCCCCCATCACCTTATCAATGTAGGCCGACAGCACGAATATAGTGTCCCATACCACCATAATCGGCTCACGAGTCTGGTTGCTCACTAGTCACTACGGGGAGGCACGTGCCCCCAGCATAGGCCGACAGCTCGACCACGGTGTCCCATACCACCATGCCCGGCTCATGAGTCTTAGCGAATCGAGGTACCATGGTTAAAAGGGATTTCACTGGTAAGTTTGGTACCCTAGGTTCAAGCAGAGGCGTCCAAACATGGTGAACATACATAAGACAGATCGGGTTACTTCACGAGCTCGGCTAGCTCAAGCACACAACAAGTTGGACGACATGAAGTGCATCAGCACTTCGTGTGGCCAACCACTATCGCCAACCGAAGTACGACTCGAGTTCGTCGAACACATCTCACGTGGCAAATGAATCTCAGCCATGAATTCGATCCCGTTACCAACTGCCTGGACTATACAATAGCCCCAGTCACATTCAATTGCAGATAGGTAAAACAGTAATGGATAAAGATTCAAATCATACAATCAAAGTCTAGTATTATCCGTTTAGGGCTACCAGGGCTGTTGCACGCACTCGTTGCTCCACTCCCCCATCACCCATGATGGATCATACAACGTAAATATGAATTTAAACATATGCATTATATAGATAAAATCATAAAAGCAGTTGAGCATGTTATGAAGCACAACACAAGCATGAGTTTGTACATATTCAATTCCTAACCACACAACTATCCAAGGAAATCATTCACATAGTTAAAAGAGTTGAGAATCATATCTCAACACCCTTATACATTACAATTTACTACCTACTACTCATTCAAACTTTGTAACAAACACTTAGACTACATACACCAACATACATGACATATGTTGATCACATAGGTATAAGGCCAAATCCTTTCACTAGGGAGTTACCCCAATCATAACACGCATACACCCACGACGGATAGTCATGGCAAGCAGGAATTCAGGTTCCATATTCATTCAGTCATTTCCACAAACACTTGGGCCACACATTTTAGCATATATAGTGTATATTGGCCGTGGCGTGATTTAAGGTAAATCCTTTCGTCAAAGGGGGTATCGCCAATACAACAATCATATATCCATGACAATTAGTCATGGCGAGCACGAATGAGAATTCCATACTCATTCAGTGATTTTCACAAACACTTAGCATACATTATTTCAACATACATGATGTATGTTAGCAAAACATGTATTAGGGCTAACCTTTCGCCAAGCAAGTATTTTATCCATATATAGTATATTCATACAGCAAATAATCATGGCAAACACATCTCCAAAATTTATACGTATACTGTACTTTCTAGAATACACAATTTCAACATACATAGTGTATATAAGCAAAACATGTATTAGGGCGAGCCTTTTCGCCAAACAGGTAATTTATCCACATATAATATGTTTATACGACAATTAATCATGTCGAACACATTTCCAAAATTTGTACGTATACGGTACTTTCTACAAATACCTAGAGTATGTAGAATTCCATATTTTTCATCTTTAATCGAAACGGAAAACAAACTGCACTTTGTACATGTGCAATTGCATGTAGATCATGAATTTATCATTATCTGACATTGAAAGCGTTGAAAACCATAACCTATACACCTAAAGTCCGCACCGTCTGTCGTAGAATCGTAACGGAGTCGATAGGTTTGCTAAGCTTCCGTATACGGCAGTTTGGCGACCTATAGAACGAAATAGGTTAGCTATTTCATAACCTACAACTATTAAAACTCCAAAACAGACTAGGGTTAGGGTTTCTTACCTAGAAACGATGCCGGAATCGCCGGGAAAGCGATTAGAACGGAGTGGTTGTGCTTGCATAACGGCAGGGAGGCATGACAGGGAGATCCTCCCACAACTCCCACACTTTCTCTCTCTTTTCTCTCTTTTCTCTCTCTCAAATCTCAAATTCGTATGGCTGTGAGAGAGAGGGTTCAAAGGCCCTTGTATAGCCTAAAAAGTCTCCAAATTAGACTTCAAGTCAAGGTATACTTAGGTTATAACCAAAGCGGTCCCGTTTCAGCTCAACGGAGGACTTCTGGCAGGCCTCCTTGAGCCAAAGGTCGGACTTAAGCTCACCGACACTGGATCTAAGTGGAGTTAAGTTTTCGTTTCGATCGGGATTCCAGATCACGCGTGGCGGACCAGTTTCAGTTCAACGGTCAGCGGATCTCGATCGGAGATTCCGAGTACATGTAAATGTGTACGAAATTTCTCCTGATCCGAGGGTGTAATTTGGTCTAATTCTGACGGTCTGGTTGTTTAAAACTGATCCGCAAGCGAGAGGTGTCAGATTACTATTCAAGATATTTTATTTTGAGTTAATTTCATATTTCTCACACTCTTCACTCCGGGCTCAAGCGAATAGCGCTGGGACACTGGCTGGATTTGATTTCCGAGATGGTTGTCAAGCCAACGAGGCGGTCCTAAGTCCTTAACCTCGTATTATTCGGACTCCTGATGTGCGGTCCAGATCTGATACGGAGTTTCAAGATGCTCCCGAGAGCAGCCGGGTAGTGAGATTGATCCTAGATTTTAGGGTAACCTAGCGTCAATGATTCTACAAGTTTTGGGTCTTGCAGATCGTATTTAAAGTGATTGGTGCTAATTTCACAGGCACTCTTGTTTAACACTAGCCAAATCTTGCCTAATTTCTAAAGGATTTAGTCCTGAGTGATTTCACTCTGAGGTGGTACTTAGACCTTTGTAGCAATGTTTAGTTTAAGTATTGTTCTTCATCACCTAAACTTTAAGGTAGTGTCGAATGTGAAAGTACTTAGAAGGATTTAAGGAACAAGGTAATGAAAGGTGAGATTTGTGAAGAAAATGGTTTGAAAAGGGACTTAACACCCTTGAGTTGAGTGTTTGAGAAGTTAAACAGGAGTTAGGATTGTCCCATCCCCTAAGGACGTCTAATCCAGGTTGGGAAAAATCCGGGCTGTTACATCCTTTCACACCGACTTGGAAAAATCTTGAAACCGCCTCAAATTTACGCAATTTCCCAAAATAGACTTCACGCTGCGCAATTTCACAGAATGACCCAGAGTTTCAGAATATGCTTCTTCAGGACAGTTTCAGGATTATGCTTGTTTTCAAGACAATTTCAGGATTCCTTTTCTTCACTTCAAATATTTAATTCTCCTCATTGCTCACTTGGTTTTCTTGAATCTTTAGCATGTGAATTCTTCAATCTTGGCCTTCTATGAACCATCCATTGCCTTGGTGATTCTTGAGCTTCAAATCCATACTTGTAGCACCCTTTTCAATCCAAGTTCTTAAATTCACCTTGCAACACAAACATGAGTAAAATAGAACATTAAACATTATCATGTTCATAAAACCAAGATATAAATGCGGGATAATATGCAATTTTTGACCCTTAACAATTTACTTTCCAAAATGTCATTGGTTTTATCAAGCCAGTCCATTCCAAGGATTACATCAAATCCTTTCATTTTCATCATTACTAAGTCGGTAGCATCTCGACATTGGCTACGGTGATAGAGCAGTTTTCATAGTATTTGGTTAGTTCTATGATCCTCCCTAAGGGTGAAGCTACTATGATACATTCCTTTAGGTATTTCAATTCTAGTTTTAAATGTTCTATCATAACATCTGAGATAAAGGATGAGGTAGTGCCACAATCAAATAAAACAATAATTAGAACATCTTTTATAAGAGTTGTACCTTCTACCAAGATGGGTGCGATCTCAGGGTATTCAAGTGAAGTCGTGGCATAAAGACAGCCTAAAGGTTTCTGATTGGAAGATAGGCAGCCTTGTTTCTGGGGTATAGGTGGGGCGGCTTGCTACTTCTCGGTTGGAATGAGATGGCCTTCATCTTTCGTCTTCTTAAAATAGTTATTCAACTCATGGCCCAACTTCTTGCAATAGTTACAGCTAACGGAATTATCTTGCTGCTTTTTTTGTTTGGGGGCGATGTTCTGATGTGGGGCATTTCTTCGCTTCTTATCTTAAGTCTGAGGCATGCCAAAGGGTGTCTTAAACTTCTTCCTTGGTTCACACTATTATAGTCAGACCTGTGCTCACCGATCATCATCCTTCTCGAGTTTGGTGGCTTATCTACTGCATTGGCGTAGCCTAGTAGATCCATGCAACATAACTTGAAGAGAATTGAGGATCTCAAATCATCTTTGAATCTTTTAACCTTGAACTTTTCATCCTTAATTAGCTTAGGCGTGTACCATGATAATTCAAAAAACCTAGCCTCATATTAAGCCACGATCATCTTGCCTTGGGTTAGCTTCAAGAATTCAGACATCTTCTCATCCCAATATGACTTTGGGAGATAACTCTCAAAGAACTTCTTTTGAAACTCTACCTAGGTCCATGCATGGCCCACGGGAACCATCCTTTTAGTCATCTCCCACCATATAATGGCCTCACCCTCGAACTTAAATGTGACTAAGGAAATCTTAAGATGGTTTAGGCATCACATTGTTTTCAACGTACTCTGATTTTTTTCTGTCACCATTGGGTTAGGGGCACCCGAGAAACCTAGAGGCCGCAGCTTTAGGAACTTTTCCAACATAACAGACTCCTTGTGGTATTCAAGCCAAGGTGACATGGGTGGGATCACACGAGTAGGTGGTGCAAGAGGTGTTTTAGTCTTTTAGGTGGAGTTGTGGACTTGTTGTTGCAAATCATCCAGGGCTTGTTGAGTCCTTTGCACAAATGACTCCATCTGCCCTAGGATGTCATAGAGTGGCACCCATGTTTGCGTGTCAGAGGCTGTCAGTCCTGGTGGTGTCCCTGGGAGAGCAGTCTCTTGATTGGTTACAACTAGGGATGGTGTAAACTCTCCAGTATACGTTTCTTAAGGGTCATTGTTCTCGGGTGGGTGCCCTGAGTGGGACAGGGCTACTGAGTTGGCTTGAGAAGTCTTCTTCTTTGATTTGAGGGCTATATCCTCTCTCTTATAACACCCCAAAAATTAATTCTCATGTAAAGTACATGGGATTCGAGTTCCTTGGTGTTTAACAATATACTTAAGGCATAATCCCTTATACTTTCCATGCATCACATGCATTCACATTCACAAAGGTGCCCATTCACGAGAATGAAACCAACCATACTTTAATTCTTATTCTATTTGAATCTAAAAGTTTAAATGATTGTTAAATGCTCACTCAGGTGGGAGCTTGTTATAAAAATCTATATTCGTAACATGAAACATACATAAAACTAAAATAAGATTTAAACATCGATGTTATTATCCTCATCATTTGGAACAGTCTTTCATAGGTAGATCATCACCTGTACATCACCTGCATCATCTGTACAGTTGGAGATGGTCAATGCCGTACTCATAGTGATGATTGTCCTTCATGATTAACAACAATTCATCGTAGAGACAATATATGGGTTCTGATACACCTCATGCTCCACCATCACGAGTGGTATGGAACAAATCTACGAGAATGCACGCTTTGCATAGTGTGTACGACTCATCACACATAGCGACCACCATATTGTGCAATATAATTCATAAAAATCTAGCTCGCTCTACATCTCATAACTACAGAGATTCGTCGGCGTGTCTTAAACTACCACTTATTTATGTGAACACATCGAGATAACACACCTCTTGGATTGGAAGAATTACATTACACGATTTGTTCATTAAGCAACTGATTGCAACATTCAATCCCAGGAAAGTGATATAACACGCGCTCGCAGATTTTATAAATCAATATATGCACCACTAATACACATCAACCAAGAGGGTCATTGTAACTCCCCAAACTTTTCAATACCCAAGTATTGAAAGTTCTCGGGTGTTACTATGAAATTTAACTTATTATGTACATGTGTATGATACCAATCTAACTATCTTAACCTTACATCTATTCTCCAACATGAATTTGACCATTGGGAATAATCTTCATTCATAAATCAAGCCATCTGACCGTTGATTTTGAGATAGGATCATCATATACCCAAGTATTCTCACTTGTCCATCATAACCAACCGTTCAGTCAACTATTCACTGCTAGGTAAAGATATCTAACCGTCTACTTTGAGTTTAGACCACTTGATTATAGTAAACTAGCTACTTGATCTTTGCATTCACTCGTACACATATCGAAATGAGATTATGATCCGTTCATCTTTTTCACCACTTATGAATATGCTTAACCCACCATCATAACTACAATCTGAGAAACTTACACATGTGAACAAGTCACTTGAATCTAACAATATACATGTTCTGCCTCTTGATCACTCCAAAAATTCACTTGTAATCATCCGGTTATAAAAATGACTGTACACCCATTTACATACATGATCATAGTACTAACCATCAAGTTTTCTATTCTTAACATGTCATCTGACCATCCATTATGTTGATTGATATATGTACATTCACTTAATTAATTTGGGGAATAATTCTCTATTCATAATGATTTAGATATAAGTTCTTTTGTAAGAATTACTTAAAAACGTGCCTATAAACATGTAAAACCATTAGATTTCCCAAAACTCTTATATCAGCAATAATTACGAAAATGCCATTAACGTTGACCCTTGAGTTCTAAATCACATGGTTCTCACAATCTATTTAATTTGAAATTTTATACCATGCCTATGTATTATAAACTGACCATACATATCAAATTTTAGCCCTTAGATCATTGTAAAAGTGACCTAATTGATAAATCAGCCCCTTAACCATTAATTTTGGTGTCCATCGAGTGAAGAAACCCCGTGGGTAGTCGTAGTAGGATATTTCCCTTTATATAAATGACTTGGATTGCCCATCATATTGACCAAGTGTGAAATATAAAGACCCCACTTTGGTAAGATTTTCCTTAAGCGAAGTTATCCTGTTAAGGCCTATTAACTCCTTATAAATTTGGATCTTCTGATTTAATCACTTCCTTCCGTCCATCGTAGCTCAAATTTGGACCACACTTTTCCCTCATATGAATACAAGGTTATACAAAATTTAGGCCCCGATCTATGATCCTACAGCATTGAAGGTTGAAGCCAGTTCCTTCAATTTGGTACAAAAGGTAAAAATTTAGATTTAGACTTTTTCCACCATCGATGAACCACCAAAAAATTTTCAACCATCTGCCTATCCTGACTACACATTTCTTCCAAAATTGGGCCTTGATCATTAAGTGTGGACTGTTAATTAAGATCAAATTCATTTTGGCACCCGTTAGGAGAATTTTCAAGATAGGCCAATCTAAATTTCAGATCACCAAGAAAAATCATATATCTCGGCTCTATTTGATGACCCTGACATAATGGATGAATTAGATTTAAAGAAAGATCGTCAGAAAATGAAAAATTAGAGAAACTCAATCCAAGTGGGATGTGAAACACCCCCCCCCCCTCATACGCCCACTCCTTTTAAAAAGGGGTGTGCGTTCCCCTCTCCACTCACACTCCCAATCTCCCAACGCCCAAGGAAGAGAGAGAAAGCGAAAGAGAAACAGAAACAAAGAGAGAGAGAGAAAGAGAAAGAAAAAGAGAGAGATAAAGAGAAGCCTAAACGTCTATCATCCACTTCCTTCTCCAAACATATGGTATTTCCTTATTGCTCAAGCGAAGTTGTGATTCTTTTAGAAGCTTTCCTACATGGATATCTACGTAGGGTTTAGATCTAAGGCTAAGGTGAGGGATTCCTTTAAGCTTACACTAATTTGAGTTGGTATAATTTATCTTATTTTTACATGTTTCCATATTACTTTGAATCCTCCATGAAATTGTTTGTTTACCGTTATCAATTATTTATCCTTTGAAAATTATGGTTAAAGTATGATTTTAATTATGCGTGATGTTTATAAATATATATGGAGCGATGGATACAAGCCTTACCCTTTGCCAATTTTGAGAGCGACACGTGCCTCCACTCTATATTGAGTTGGCCTTTTGCTCATCTCTCCTTATTCTTGATGAGTTAGCATATTTGTTACTCTTCTCTTTTATTGAGATATCTTAATGCTACTTTTCTCCTTTATTAGGTTATCCTTGTGCTACCTCCCTTTATGGCTTGGGCATGTGTCTTGGAATTCCAAAACTCACATGTTTTTATTTATTTTCCTTTTGTGCAAGTGATGTGTTAAAGGTATCACAACTAGTGATTCAAATATTTATTGTAGACGTAATGCGCTCTGGGTAGTGACCCCCTTGGTCGGCGCGTAATTCTATGGGTTTGGGTAGTGGTGCACAAATCGATGTAAATAATTCGCAATACGTGTTACATCACTTCTAGGATTGGATGTCGCAAATAGTCGCTCCATGAACACATCGTGTCACGTAATTCATTCGACTCATGTGTTGTGTTGCCTCGATGTGTTCACGTAAATCCATGGTAGCGTCAGACACGCTGGTGAATCTCCGTAATTATGAGATGCGAGGCGAGTCAGGTTTTCTATTAATCATATTCCACATTGAGATGATCACTACATATGATGAGCTGAACATACTTTCCTACGCATGCATTTATATATATATATATATATATATTGGTTAGGCATACTGATGCCACTCGTAGTGGTGGAGTACGAGACGTATCAGAACCCTTACATTATTCTTATGAATCTCTTGAATTATTGTTAATCTTAAAGGATAACTATCACTATGAATAGGGCATTAACCCTCTCCAACAATACAGATGATGTTGGTGATGTACAGATTGAAGATACGGATGATGATCTCCCAAGGAAGATTATTATAAATAAAGGAGGAGATAGCTTTGTATTTAGTTTAATTTATTTCCGCTGCAAACTTTTATAATGTAATAAGCTCCCACTGAGAGGGCATTTGATAATTTGTTAAATTTTTTTAATCTAATGGAATAATAAAATACGGTTACTTTTACTCTCGTGAATGGTTACCTTTGTGAATGTAATTGGATGTGCTATAAATGAAAAGAAAATCAAGGTAAGATTTTAAAGCATCCAAATCTTTACATTATTAACACCTGAAATTCTCAAGAAAAAGTATGTACTCAAGCTATGAAAATTTGAGATGTTACATTCACTACCTGTCACGCCCCAGACTCAATAACCAGATTCACAAGGAACCTGATAGCCAGTTCTGGCCGCAACAGCCTCTGTAGTACCCCATTCTCAGCTCCTAAGGCAGGTTCCGATCCTGGGATCCTACAAGGAGGATTTCCATAACAGTATAATCATTTCCAATACGAGCATCCCCAAGATCACAGCAAGTATATCCGAGAATAACAAAGCCACATATCATAAAATCCACTAAGAATTTGAACTTTTACAAGTTTTCATAAGGTCCAAAAGGACAAACATAAGATAATAGAAGAATGAGAGAAAAAGTCTGCAACACTGGGGTCCTCAAGCTCAACTCTAATCCAAGCTCTGCCGCTACGACGCCTGCCTAGAATCTCCCACATGCATCAATCGTGCATAAGCTCATAGAAGCTTAGAGGGTGGTGAAAGTGTGTAACAATGGTGTGCAGAAGAATAATAGGAGGTAAAGGAAGGGAACATGCCCAATGACAATATCACTAGCCTTACCAAGTCTTATCCTAAATACAATGCAATGAGTACTGGGCGCCTTACCAAGGCGATGCATAAGGGGGCTTATTCAGCAAATGCAAATGCATTGCGAAGTGATGTCAATGCTCATATCTGAATCCACCTATCAAGTACATTTTTCAATCATAAGTAAATCACCGGAGTCTAGTACACTGCTGGATGACTGCCGCTCTACAGACATGCACAATCAAACGAGCGTAAGAGACCTCACTACCCACCTGTGGACAACCAATCACAAGCAAGGCTTGATGATAGCGAACCCATTTATGAACTGGTCAGACTCATACTAGTAATGCCTCCTTCATCAGGCGAGTAAGTCACACCCCTACCGAACCGAATACACGACGGTGGGAGTCACGGCCTAATGGTATAACGCCCTCGTGCACTCATAGTTTCCACTCGTTCACGGCGTTGGGGCAGATCCTTGGTATCATGGAAGTTTTAAAATTTTCACCCATGGGCATCCTATGCACTCGGTATGCTCAAATAATATTTTCGATGTCTACACATACGGCCATCCACGAATGTCCTGTGGAGGCAAGGCCCTGATGAATTAAGGGCGAATCATCATGAAATGCGATGTCAATGCATGGGTCACACATACAGGTCATACACTAGCTTTAGTCACTCAATGTGCACAAGGGGAGAAACTTCATCCCTCTATGACCACCACACAATGCAATCAATTCACAAAGATAATGCATATGTGTCACAATGATGTAAGTGTGCTACTTATAGAATATATTTCTCCTTCTCAAGGAGGGACAAGGTCTAGATACATAGACAGGCATTCTAAGAAGAAGTGAAGTCCTCTAGTAGGGGCCCGATACTTTGGGATGGCCCACAAGCTAAGAGAGTCATAAAGCCTCAAGGAGGAAACGGTCCTAACGAGGTTCAAGGTGGGCCTTTAACCACCAATGCGGACCCTATGGGCCTACCTTAGGGCTGCCAAGGAGGACATTTGTCACAGCCCAGACTCAGTAACCGGATTCAAAAGGAACCCAATGGCCGGTTCTGGCCGCAACAGCCTCCGTAGTACCCCATTCTCGGCTCCTGAGGTAGGTTCCGATCCTGAGATCCTACAAGGAGGATTTTCATAACAATATAATAATTTCCAATACGAGCATACCCAAGATCACATCAAGTAAATCTAAGAATAGCAAAGGGTACACATCACAAAATCCACTAAGAATTTAAACTTTTACAAGTTTCCATAAGGTCCAAAAGGATATACAAATGATAACAAAAGAAAGATGGGAAAGGATCTGCAACACTGGGTCCTCGGCTCGCACACCTACCCAAGCTCCACTGCTAAGACGCCAACTTAGGATCTCATGCACGCATCAATTGTAAATAAGCTTATAAAAAGCTTAAAGGGTGGTGAAAGTATGTGACAATGGTGCTCAGAAGAAGATAGAATGTAGAAGGGAGTCATGATCAATACCAATACGGCTAGCCTTACTAAGGCTATCATGAATGCAAGAAGCTATATCAAGGCAGTACAATAATGCAGGAAGGCATACCAAGGCTATATAGTGCAATGAGTATTGTAATGCAATGAGGACTGGGCACCATGCCAAGGCGATCGCAATATGAGGCTTACACAGCCGATGCAAATGCAATGCGAAGTACTGCAAATGCTCATATCCAATCCACATATCAAGTACATTTCCATTATAAGGAAATCACCAGGGTCTATTACACTGCTGGATGACTGCCACTCTACAGACCACGCACAGTCAAATAAGCATAAGAGACCCCACTACCCAGCCTGTGGACAGTCAATCACCAGCAAGGCCTGAAGGTAGCGGACCCATTCACGAACTGGTCAGACTCAGTCTAGCAATGCCTCCTTACATCAGACGAGTAAGGCCGCACCCCTATCCAACGGACTACACGACAGTGAGAGTCGCGGCTTAACAGTATAAGGCCCTCGTGCGCTCATAGTTTCCACTCGGTCACGGTGTTGGAGCAGATCCTTGGTACCATAGAAGTTTTGAAAATTTCACCCATGGGCATCCTATGCACCCGGTATGCTCAAGTAACATTTCTGGTGTCTAAACATGGCTATCCATGATGTTTCTGTGGGGGCTACAAACCTGATGAAGCAAGGGCGATAATGCTCATATGTTATACAATGCTAGATGCATGAATCACACAATCAACTATGCATCAATTTCAAGCATCCAACATGCTCAAGAGGGAATACTACGTCCCTCGAAAAGGCAACATGCAATGCCCAATGGCACAATCATAACCACACACACAGTGTCATCCAAACATACAATGATGCACATGGCCATGAAGATGGGTCTAGACGCATTATGCGATGATATACAAAGTAGTACACTCCTCATATCCAAGAAGAGACCAAGACTAGGTATTTAAACAAAATCCATAAGGAATCCCACCTCTAGTGGGGGCCCATTTACCTGGGGTAGCCCACGAAACTAAGCATACAAACTACGTTTCTAAGTAATACAGAAGTGAGTCTAGCAAGAGTTTGAGATGAGCATCTAATTACATTTAGATACAATCGGGCCTAGAGGGGTCCATAATGGGGACATTTAACCACCATTCCCCAAGAGGCATCTCAACCATGAACTATATGGATACAAGGCCCAAGGCCCTACATTCAAGATAAGAACACAAGTAACCACATACATATATCCCTCATAATAGGCCATGAGAAAATGATATAATACCACCTTTAACAACATGGGCCTCAAGAGGGAAATTAAGGCCCAAGGCTCAATTTCCAATGGTCATAGAATCCATGCATTAAGTTGGACTTGGTGGGCAATCCGCGTGCACAATATACGGCCTAAAAAAATAAGTTTAAGTCTGGATGAAATGGGCCCCACTACATCAGCCCAATAACTAGCAATTTAAGTGGGCAACCAAGAGCCCAATACTATTATTACCTCAGCCCGCAAGTCCATCAAAATGGTGGAAGTCGGCCCAATGTATGGTTGGGCCATGCTAGGACATCCTAACCCACTCTGGACCTAAGGGATGTCCCAAAAATCTGATCTAAGATGGGGTCCTCATGTGATCACTAAAGGTGACCTAAAAGAATGCACTGATTAAGCCCAAAGATTATAAGAAAACATAAGCATGTAACACGTACACAAGTTCTCAATATGGTGGGCCTCACAGCTAAATAAATTTTTAACCATACAATTTTACATTTAAGGCCCTTTGATAAACTTTTGGCCTGTTTGACTTCCTGGATCGGCTAAGGTCCATAAATTAGTTAACTATGTGGGAACAATCTTATAAAGGCCAACTATACTCATTGGGGGACCCCACCAGATGGAGAGTGTGTATATATTATGAAAAGATCAAGTGGGCCTGTTACTGGATTGTGAGTCCAGCAGCAACCCAAGGCAGGGAGTGCTTCCATGATCGGGCGATCCAAGGCTTGAATGGCCTGGACCAACACACATTGAGGTAGGATCCACATACATCCATATTTAACCTCAAATAAACGGCCCAGGGTCTATGGTGGGCCTTTAACCATCCATAGAGAAACCCATGGGCCTACCTTAGGATCACCCATGAGGACATTCAACCTCAACTGGTTTCCAAGAGGTAGCCCGCCACTACGTGAGCATGAAATAAGGCCCAAGGCTGAAACAATCCATGGCCTAGTGGGCCATACATTGAGCCCAGTACATAGGCAACCTGGTGGGCCCTTTAAGTAAGGTTAGGGCCTAATAATAAAGGTCATGGGTTCACTCATTGTGGTGGGCCTAATAGGCAGCCCATTATCCCAATCATATAGAAATCCTTATTTTTAACACAAGTAAGTTGGGCCTCACATCTCGGCCCAAGTATGGATTTACTATAGTGGGCAAACATGGGCCCAACTACTTGAGTATTTGGCCCATAAGACCCATCACAATGGCATGGTTAATATAGGACCCAAGGGTTCAATGGGCCTATCAAAAGTTCTAGCCCAACCAAGGTTATAAGGCCCATACTTAACTAAGAGACTAGCCCAAGAAGAATCCAATTGGAATGGGCCTTTAATCATGCATTAATTAAACTCAAAAATTAAAATTAAGATGGTAAAATAACTGTCTTAAGTCCTCCTTAGATCTAGTGGGTCATATTGCCCCAAAAGAACATCTATAGGCAACAATTATTGGGCTCAATGCCAAATTCCAGCCCACCCAAATTTCTAGGTTGGTTGGAGTTCAACAATAGAAGTATTTCTTAGTATATTTAATCCCTGATGGCCCACACACATCACTGTGGACCCCACCAGATGAGAGAAGATATGCAACACATATATCAAATGGGCCAGGCCGTTGGAATACAGGCCTAGTAATAGCCTAAGGCAGGGATGTCCCATGTGTAGGCAGTCCTATGGGCCCGAGGTATCTGGCCCAAAAATCCACCCAATGGGCCCCAAATTGAATACCAAAAAAAATGAAAGATGATCAAGCCCCTAAGGACCCCACGTGGATGGGTGGTGGGATATACAACACATCAAGGTGGGCCCACGAAGCAGGCTAGACGCCCCAGCCTGGGCGTCCCTGCCTAGTAGTCCAATCCCGGCTGCACCACGGCCAGATCAAATGTCCGTTGGTTCTGAAATTATATAGAGTGACACTTCCATAGGTGGTCCACAACCCCACAAATTTTCAAAATTTTTGGATATTCCTAAGTATTTTAATTAATTTAAATAAAATAGTCTGTTCAGAAAATCAAACAGACCTGGACATCCCAATGTAGTGGGCCAGTCTGACCCTCGCCACGATGTGAAAAGTGGTCCATTAACCCTGAAATTTGGTAGGTGGGTCATACCATGAGTTGACCATACTTTCACAAAATTTTAGAATTTTTGGACATCTAAAAATATTTTAATTCATTTAAGGAAATCAATCTGTCCTGAAAATCGGACTGATCTGGACACCATATTATAGTGGGCTGGTCCAACCACCACCATGGTGTGTACAAACGTCCATTGGCCCCAAAATTTTGTAGGTGGGTCCTACCATGGGTGGGACACTTACCTGTAAATTATTATAATTTTTAGACACCCAAAAGTATTTTAATAAATTTTGTGATTTCAACCTGTCCAGTGTGGAATGTTGCTGGAACAGTGCAGAAAATCCAAACTGTCCACCTCACTTGGACCACACCTTTGGGACCCCAATGAAGGTCAAATGGGGCTAAAATTTAGGAGACATCAAGATGAGATCCATACATTTTAGAAAACTATATTTGATGGGTACAAAAGGTCCCCCAATCAGTCCCAAATTCAAGCCCAAAGTCCAATAAAAATTTGTCCAGAAAATTTCTGGGCAGCAACATGCACATGAAATAAAATGAGCATAGGAACCAAAATAATGAGAAATCACCCCATGGAATTTGAGTTGTAGTCCATCTCAGTGGGCCCCACAAATATCCAGACCTAATCCATATAATAAAATCCATTGCATGTATCCAAAAATGAGCAAATGGGGCACCTATGTTCATAGAGTGGACGGACATGGGTGTCCACTCTCTTTGGATGGTCTAGATACTTCCAGGCCACAAGGTGGGCGACACACATTTGAGAATAATAGTCAATAAAAGAAGAGTAAGAATCGGCCACAAGAGAAGGAGCTCCGCCACATTGAGGCCCTTTCCTTCATCACAAACCACACATATCACTATATTGATGGGATTACAAGATCTATCCATGCATGCATCTTCTAATTAAAATCCAATGGTGGAGATGTCATCTCCACCAAGGATCAAGGGTCTACATGACTTAAGGATCCTTCTAAATAGGAAAAGAAATCATGGTGGGGTCCATGGATAATGGCCCCTCCCATGAGTTATGCATGCACAAAAGGATGGGCCAATGGCCACATCCAAGAAGACATGGGGCCTCCACCATCATTTGGTGGGCCCTACATGCTTCAAATATGAGGTGAAGAAGAAAAATAAGGGGAAGGAATGTAGATCCTAAGATTCTATCTGCATGCACAGCCACCTACAAGGTCTTCAAGCAAACACCTCTAAGATAGTCTTCAAGCTCCAAGGTACATGGATCTAAGGTTGAGATCTTATTCTAATGGTTAGATGGGGGAATATATGAGTGAAAGTGAGCTGAAAAAATGGAGGAAAGTTACTGGAGAAGAAGAGAAGAGAGAGGGAGGGAGGGAGAGAGAGAGAGAGAGAGAGAGAGAGAGAGAGAGAGAGAGAAATAAGAGCGAAAAGGAGAGAAAAAGATTTTTAAGGCAAGCAATCATCTCTCTTACCTTGGATAGAGAAGAGTAATCATTGTAATAGGGAGTTAGAAATAATGTTGTAGGGTTTGTAGGCTTTTTAGGTTAGTGGGTGGTGTTTTAGAGATGGGTGGTGTAGGGATAGGGCCTAGGTAGTGTGTGTGTGTGTTTATAGTGTGTGTTGGAAATAGTTCCAAGAGATGGGACCTACCTAGAAATTCGTGCACACTACCCCTAGGTGGACCACATGATCATGATCAAGGGCTTAGAAAATAAAATGTACCCAACTTACGATTTACACGCTAGATGGACGCACAAGTCGCGGCGTTGGAACCGCAACGACGATGCAGTCGCAATGGCATAGGTCTCAACTCGATCCGAGTCAGGTCTTCATGACTGGACTCACAGATGACTGCAAATACTATCCAAGGGTCACAGGTCACAAGGATTTAACCGGTAGGACGGTAGGACCAAGATGGACGGAATGCATACTCACACACACACATGCACACATGCGAACTCGAGTCGGGTCTCACAACATTCAACCTCAACTGGATCCCAAAAGGTAGCCCACTATGCATATAAAATAAAGTCCAATGCCTAAGCAATCCATGGCCTGGTGGGCCATACACTAAGCCCAATACTTTGGTATCATGGTGGGCCTTTAAACAAGATTTGGGCCCAATCATAAAGGTCATGAGTCCACTCATTGTGGTTGGCCTAATGGGCAGCCCATTGTTCCAACATATGGAAAATTCCATGTTTGAATTAAGTGAGTTGGGCCTCACATCTTGGCCCAAGTATGGGGTTAGTTTAATGGGCAACCAAGGGCCCAACTACTTGAGTACTTTGGCCCATAAAACCCATCAGAATAGTGTGTTATTTATAATCCCAAGGGCCAGGGGTCCATCAAGAAATTCTACGACAGTGGCCTAGAAAACTCAACATGCAAATACGAATATTATTCCAACAAAATCCCAATTGAAGTGGGCTTTAAGTATGCACTAATTAAGCCTAAAATCTAATTAAAAAGACGGCAATGATATGTGTAACAATATTCCCAATTTTGGTGGACCATGCTGCCCCAAAACATCCATTTATGGGCAGCAACCATAAGCCTATTGCTGAAATTCCAGCCCACCCACAATCTGGCATTGCTAGAAATTCAAAAATTAATTAAATTATATGTTTATTTTAGTTCCTGGTGACCTATACATGTCACAGGGGGGTCCACCAGATGAAGGGAGTGAATTTAACACATAAATCAGATGGGTCATCCTACTGGACTAGACGTCCAGTAGCATCCCAATGGGCTGGGCGTCCCATGTGTAGGCAGCTTTATGGGCCTGGATGTTTGGCCTAAAAACTCATCCAATGGGCCCCAATTGGATGCTACTGAAGGGGAGGATGATCAAGTCCCCTATGGACCCGACATGGATGAATGGTGGGATATACAGTACATTAAGGTGGGCCCACAAAATGGCTTGGACGGCCAGCCAAGGCTGGATGACCCAGCCTGGAATCCCAGCCTAGTGAGCCACTCCAAGCCGTACCACGGGTAGCACAGGGGCCGATGGCCCTGAAAATTCATAGGGTGGTACTTCCATGGGCCGGCTACACCTCCAAAAATTTTACGATTTTTGGATAACTAGAAGTATTTTAATTAATTTAAGGAGAACAGACTGTCCAGAAAATCTGCCTGACATGGACATCCTAACGTGGTGGGATGGTCCAGCCCTTGGCACGGTGTGCACAGGGGTCCGTTGGCCTGAAAATTTGGTAGGTAGGTCCTACCATAGGTGGTCCACCTCTTTGTAAAGTTTCATGATTTTTGATTGCTCAGAAGTATTTTAATTAAATTCGGAATTACAATCTATCCAGGGTGAAATGTTGTTGTCCATGCAATGTTTGTCCAATAAGGTGGGCCCAAACTTCATATAGGAGGGGAGGGATGTAAAATTAGTATTTTTCCCATAAAGTATGGTAGGGTGGGGTCCACAAAAGTGGCCCACCCCTCATACAATCAAGCTGAAATTTATGTTTTCCCTTCAATATACAAGGTTGGACGGTCCAGCAAGGTGGACCGCCCGCCCCCTTTGGGCCTCATCTTTGGGTGTCTTTGCATGGACATTCTGAGGTGTGATCCTCCACACCTCAAGGTGGGATCCACACCTTCATATTACTTCAAAAGAAATCAAGGAGAAAACCCTTGCAAACAGGCCAAAAACAATACCCAAAATCATACATCCAATGGGTCTGAAATTTGGACAGCAACATATGTTGTCCATTTCCAGCCCATAGAAAAATATCTAAGGGAATTAATACTCAAATAATACAAGTGGGGTCCACCTAGATAGACCACAAAAATTCCAGACTCATTCCCAACCAAAGATCTCCAAGGAAATTAAGCATTTAGGGTCATCCAACCCATGCATACAACATGCATAGGGACGTCCAACCTAGTGGGCCTGGACGTCCCAAAAATCCAAGGGTCTGGGACATTTGTGGCACATCAGTGGGCCACCAATTATCAGGAAAAAAATAGAGGAAAGAAGTAGAGAGAGAGAGAGAGAGGGATAGAGATCAACGGCCATAGGGGAGGATTCCGGTATTATGAATCCTCCTCCATTACAATCACACATACAACCTTCATACATCATGCATGCATATGATCTTACAATACAAAGAAGTTGCTGATGTTATCCCTAACATGCAAGCTATGGTCTAGATGACCAAACAAGATCCTAGATCAAAGAAATCCATCATGGTGGGTCCATGGAGAATGGCCCACCATGGAAACGTGCATGCATGAAAAAAGGGCCTTTGGCCTCTCATCATGGAGTGATGTAGGACCTCCACCATTGATTGGTAGATCCTACATCCTACCAAATGTCCTATAAAGGAAATGCAAGAAGAAAAGATGGAAGAAGCACCCACCTTCAAGGTCTTCTTCCTTTCTTCACCACAATAATCTACTAACTCCAAGGAATAGCTTTCAATGGTTGAGATAGGATTGGGATGGATGGATTGAGAGGGATTAGAGAGAAAGAAGGCTGGAGAAAAGGGTTCTCATGGACGCCCAAGTTCCTCTAGCTAGAGAGAAAGAGAGAAATGAGGGAGAGAAGATGGGAAGAAATGAGAGGAAAGTTGCTAGGATAGAGGGTTTTTAGGAGAGTAATCATAAAATTGCTACAAACTAAAAGCAATGATGGCTCTTCTCTCCTTGAGAAGAGGAAATTTCAGACTTTTGCCATGGGAGGGAGGGAAAAGTGGTAGCCTAGAGAAGAGAACTCATCATAAGATGCTAGCTATGGGCCTATGGCCTAGGCTACCTAGGCAAGCTAGGAAATTACGAAACATAGGATGATGTCATGCATGAAAAAATGTGTACACCCTAGGTGGGCTATACAAAACACAATCAACAGTCCACAAGAAGCACGGCCTACATCTTTTGATCTACAACTCGGATTGCCGCACGAGACGCGGCATTGGAACCACGATGACAATGCGGTCGCTACGGCACTAAATTTGGGTCAATCCGAGTCAGGTCTACATGACCGGACTTGAGGATGACCGCAAACACTAATCAAAGGTCGCGGGTCACCAGGATTTGACCGGTAGGACCACGAGAAATGCACACACTCGAATAAGGTCTTAAACTACCTAAAGTGCATTACGTCTACGATAAATATACACCAATCACTAGTTGTAGGATTTTCAACATATCACTTGTGTCATCATAGGGCTAGATAGGTCAGTATGGTCAAAATCATACCTTAATCACAATTATAACATGGATAAACAATTTCTAATAATTTGTCTCTTATTTCTATAGAAATCATAATAAAAAACATATTATAAAAAAAAAATAAGAGAAACAATGTATAAATCAACATAAATTGGTTAAGCTTAAAGAATCCCTCACCTCTCAAAATAAATCGCTTCTAGTTGTTAGAATTTTGGGTGTACGCACTTTTAGACTGAGATCTAATCATGATTAACACACTTTGTGTGATTAGATCACAATAATACATGATTTGTATAGTTAAGATCAAAGACTAGGGTTAGGTCTGAGATGTAGGCCTAGGGTTACACAATTTAGTGATTTAATTTGAAAAACTTAAACTAGGTTATTATACAAGTGGACAACTTACCTTTTTCAGCCCCTAGATCTCAGCCCGACAACTCAAATCCAATGACGTTGAGTCAACTTGGTACAACTCACTATAGAGAATCTATTCATATAACAATCACCATTGAATAAGGAACCCAACTTCTATGAAAGATCACAAGGGAGAACAGTTAGGTACCACCAATCTAACATGGATTTAAATCGAACCGAACTTCATGTGACCCAGTAGATTTTGTTGTGTTGACTCAGCAATGACTCGAAATTTCTCTTCCTTATTCTTCTTCTTCTTATTATTTTTCTTTCCCTTTTTCTTCCCTTCATTCTTCCTCTCTGGAAAGTCCAAAAATGGGCATGGATGAACCAGATTTTTGACTAAACCCAATTGAGTTGGGATTACTTGATACGACGTGTATCGACTCATGCTCTCTCTCCCTCTCTTTCATTTCTTTCTCTCTCAATTTCTAGATCTATCTAAAATCTCACAAATCTATATATTATATAGGTTGTTCGAGTAGCCGTTGCACAAGAGAAATACCAAGTTGGTGTTATACAGTTCATGTAATAAGCTTGTGCATGATAGTTTTAGTGGCTGTTTGATTCAAAACAGTGGTCCAGATCGATGATTCATTTCATCTTATATTCTGAGGGATATCTCACATTTAGGCGGGCCACTCAGTGAATGGATTTGATCTCGGGATGGTGTAACCTCAGCGATCAAGATCAACGTTCAAATGAAGAAATGACCATTGTTATAATGGTAGATTTTATTTTAGCCCACCTTTCTTTGAATCGTTTCTTCCGAACGGTCCGAATTGATCAACTGACTCTCCAAGGGTCATAAAATCGATGGATCAGATGGTTTTACTTGGTTGTTCGCACAAAAGAAGCTTACATGTGTTTTTTGTACTTTGTCGCAAGCTGACCGAGAATTCTAGCAAGAAAACTGACAGAAATTGGTTCTCTTGATCATGATTCATCACTATAGATGATAGTGGGTCCCGTAACCCCAGATGGAAAGCCGACAAAAATTGGTTCTCTTGATCATGACTCATCACCATAGATGATAGTGGGTCCCATAACCCCAGATGATTAAGATTCACCAAGAATCATTGGAGAATCTTGATGTTGCCAGAATGGAAGGAAACGATAGAGTTGTCGAGCATTGTTCTTCTTGACCATGAAATTAAGATAGTAGCTTGGAGAATGGACGGTTAGGATTGGTTGCTTATGATTGCCAAAATTTGAGAGTTGGTGTAGAATAAGTAATGGAGAAAAAAAATGAAAACGAAAGTTTCCGATTAGAACCCAATTACACATGCACTATCAAGTTCATTCCCGAGGTTCATGGATGTTGTAACAATCTGATCTTGTGGGACCCACTGTCCTGCTTGTTGTGAATAGATCCGCTCCCTTCATCTGGTATGATACACTATGTTAGGACATGGGGTTGAAAATGAGGTAGATTTGCTAATCAGGTGGACCGCACGATCTAACCGAGTAGAAAGGAACATTCACCATTGAAGCCTCCATTACAAGTTTCACGTTCAACAATGTCATGCATATGGCATTAACTATTTACATTTCTACCCTTTTTCTATTCTCAGGGCTTCTATCATCCGTAACTCTCAAATTCACTGTCTGAATGCGTTGAAATTTGATGAGCATTCGTTATTTTTCATGATCTTTCCAACACCCCAATTTAAGCCCTAATCTCTAAAGGATGACCAAGATGCTCTTTTAATGGCTAACACACTTCGTGATTCAACACAACGTTTGTACACATCTAATTGGAAAGTTACGTGGTAGTTTGGACATATACCCTACGTTCTTCATAATGATCGGTTTATCCCAATATTCGAATAAACCGTTTGGCATATCTAAATATAATGGATGGTCAAATGACATGCTAAAAATGAGAAAACTGGATGGTTAGTATCCTGATCATATACCTAGTTGAGCATATGGTCAGTTTTGTAAACGGATCAAAATAAATGGTTATTTTTATCATGAAAGATCCCATAGCGTGTTTAAGCGAGAAAAGAAAACATTCTACATAATAATTCAAACTTTTCCAGACTCGAGTATAGGAAATTTGGGTTATTACAGTCTCCCCCCTGAAAATAATTTTATCCCTAAATTTTCTTAAGTTAAACATTGGCTTCGTTGAAGAGGTGGGCCGAGATACTTTTCTTCCATCTCCTGCTCGCATTCCCATGTTGCTTCATCATTACTGTGATCTGACTAGAGAACCTCAACCAAAGGGATGATTTTTTTGCAGAGGATTTATTCCTTACGTCTAAGATTCACAGAGGCTCTTCTATGTAAGTAACAGTGTCCCTTAGCTCTATCCTCCCAACTGATAACATGTGATACGTCATGTTCGTACTTCTTCAACAAGAAAATTTGGAAGACATTATGGATATTAGATAACTGAGGAGGTAACGCCTGGCTATGTGTGACTTCTCCTACTCATTCCAATATTTCGAATGGACCAATATACCCTTGTACAAGATTGCCCTTCTTTCCGAAGCGCATCATGCCTTTCATGGGAGACACCTTCAGGAATACATTATCTACCTCGGCAAATTCGATTTCTCATCTATAAGAGTCCACATAGCTCTTCTGCTTACTCAGTGTTGCTTGGAGACACTTTCTTATTATGTCAATTTTTTTAGAGGTAATTTAAACAATCTCTAGTCCTAAAACATTTTTCTCACCCACTTTAGCCCAATAGTGCGGTGCATGGCAGGGGCATCCATATAGAGCCTCAAATGGGGCCATGCCAATGGTAGCTTGAAAACTGTTGTTATAGAAAAATTTGGCAAGATGAAGGTAACCATCCTGACTACCTTTTAAAAAAAAAAAAAAAAAAAAAAAAAAAAAGATGTTGGCCCATAACATGTCTTCTAGTATTCGATTTACTCTATTTGTTTGCCCATCCGACTAGGGATGAAACATAATACTATGATTTTGAGGTTCCCAATGTAGTCTACAGCTTTGTCCAGAGATTCGAAGTGAACCGAGAGTCTCTATCTGATATGATCGTGATCGGAACTCTATGGAGTCACACGGCATTTTTTATGTAAATTTCTGGCATATTTTTTTGAGGCGGTGATGTGCAAAGGAATGAAGTGTGCAGACTTAGTTCGACAGTCTACTACAACCTATATTGAGTCGTGATTTTTTCGTCTCTTGGGGAGTCCTACTATGAAGTCCATAGATATAGAGTCCCACTTCTACAGTGATATCTCTAATGGCTGCAATAAACCCATTGGTCTTCGATGTTCGACTTTGACCTGTTGACAAGTAAGGTACCAAGCTACAAACGCAACTATCTCCCATTTCATGTTGTTCCACTAATAGTGACGTTTCCATCTTGGTACATTTTGGTGTTCACAGGGTGAATAGTCAATTTGGATCTGTGGGCCTTGTTCCACTAATAGCATTTGCGCACGACCCTGAGTCGCATCCTGTCGACCCTTGTCGACTCAACCCCGAACTTGTACCCTAGCGACCGCACTGTCGCCACTATTCCAATGCCATGACTTGCGCACCGATACGATACCTAGGCCACAAGTTGTGGGCCCGAGCATATTCCGAAGAAACGCCACGCATTGCGAATCCCGAGAGAATCTCTACCCAAACATCACATCAATCAATCAATCACTAGTCGAGTACACAACCCATCACACCCATCCCTCTCTTACACAAGCCTTCCCCAAAGTCAACTCTTCCTTACAACACCCATCCCTCTCATCCCATCTTTCTTACAAAACCATCCCTCTCTGTAACAGCCCGTACCTTTCAGTACTCGGGTGTTACCGTGTAACCTAACTTAGTATAAAAACAAACCTATCTTATTCAAACACCTACGTTCATCCAATCGTTGGAAGCAATCAATGGCTACATGGCTATATTTTTAGGATTCCAATTCCATTTATGGACAAGCTATCCAACTATTTCGGATTTAACACCCTGAATCATGAGATCCACTGTTCAAAGTATCCACAACATCCTATAGAGTAATCAATCACTTGACACGCAAATCAGATAATTTAGGGGTTAAATCAAGCATTTTAAAGTCCACTTATATAGAACTTAGGACTACTATGACTCCTAATAAAGGGTTTTAAATCAATCCAACTGTGGATTTATGAAGCAAACATTGTAGTTGAGCATACAACTACAAAGATACACATTCGCTTAAAGAATAACTTAATCGGATGATTGGAGGGAAATATACACCATAGTTGTGAACTAGATTGCTTAAGAATCATGTGGAATCATTCATATTAACATCTAAAGGCAATCCGACTATTAGGTTGGTGGGAATCATTAGTTGGCCATGAGATTACTAAGTATGGCCACTTACAATTTAAATGATTTAATCTTTCTGATCAAAGCCCTATAGGGGCTGAGTGAGTAATAGATGGTGCTAATTAAGATGGGACCCACATAAACAACTTAGAGAAAGATAATAGTAATAATAATAATAAATGATAATAAAAAAACATTGTAATGAGGGTATTTAATATCATAACTATGTATATTAGGCCATCTGACCCATAATCCAGCCACTAAATTCTAGTTGAAGTAGTCCTATAGATCCGTTGTACCGTATATGACAAGTTTAGATATAATCTGACCATCGGATCGAGGAAAACCCACAAATATGATCTGAATCAAGTCGTGGGGTCCACCTGAACTTTGGATCTACTTGGTTTTTAGTCAAATGACCTAATAAGAGCCTCTAAGGAGAATGGATGGAGTAGATTTCATAAGGGCATCAGTGTGAACCCCACACCTGCGAGCATGTACACCAGGGCATGGCACACCCGCTGTGCACCGGACTTGCAAGCCCAGCCAAACACAGCTGACCCGAGCTTGCCCAAAAAGGAGAGGTTCTCTCCCTCTTTTCCGCCTACGGCCGTTTAAAATGGCTTGGTTTTTCTCTCTCTTTGTTTGATAGATATACGGCCCACCATCATCCCACATCAAGATGATCTAAACCGCCCATCTGGTAGAACGCTCAAAGCTGACCAAAACCCTATCTATTTCACATGAACACGTGCACGTGTATGGGCACAAATCCAGACGCAGTTGGACTGTGTGCAACCACATTTCCATAAATGGAAATCTCACTCTGTTACTGCCACGAGGGCGATCCACGTGAACCTAGCTCCCAAAATCTCGGCCCTTCAATCCGAAAAATCCTAGCCATTCGTCTCATTCACAAGGATTGTGGTTTTGTAGAAAACCAGCGACTGAAATAACTATCAGTTTCGTGATACCCGCAGTATTTAGAGTCGTTGCAAAACAACACCATCCGAGCCTCACATTTTGAATCCTATGGTCTAGGATTCCTGGAAAAACCCTATAAGGCCCGTATCTTAGTCCGTATTGTTCCATCGACTGCCGCAATCCTTCCCGTTGAATTCCGGTAATCCGCGACCTATGATCAACGTTTGCCCGCGACCCTAAGTCATATTCCATAGATTTGAGTCGGCTTAATCTGAGACTTGTACCATTGCGACCACACCGTCATCACCGTTCCAATGCCATGACTCGCATACCGATCCGATACCTAGGCCAGGGGTAGTGGGCCCGCGTTCAGTTCGAGGAAAAACATCGCGTGTTTGCAATCCCAAGAGAATCTCTACATCATGTCCCATCAATCAATCAATCAATCAATCACCTCATGTCAAGTACAAGAGCAACCCCAAATTCAACTGTCTCCCTCTCTCTCTCTTACACCCATACATGTCAAGTACACCTATCACCTCATATCCATCACCTCTCTTATAACCACCCCTTCTCTCTCTCTCTTTCTCTACACAATTTCCAAGCAACACCAAAGAAGAAAAAAAGAGTGGACGTCCAAGCATTTTCAAGGAGAGAAAGAGTGTTATGTGGCCCACTTCCTATCCCAAAAAATTCATCATCTTAGCCCTTCAACTCTCATCACCTTCCATCAAAGTGAGACATAAGGAGCTCGACGTTCCATCGGACCAAGAAGATCGAACGGTGGGTGCTTTATAGGCTAGATTTTTCATGTTTTCATGATGGGCCAAGTGAGGCCTACCGATTGATGGTATGGATCTCACTTTGGACCCTAGATGTAGTCAATGGCCCACTATGATTCTCATGATCATTCCATGATGGGGCCAATCTCTATGGACCCCATCATGATGTTCACTTTTTAAGTTTGGAAGAGGTCATCTAGACCTTTCATTTTTGTGGAGAAAGGATCTCCACTGTTGATTTTAATCAGTGGGCCCACATGTAATGGGACCCACTTGATTTATGTTGTGATGTACGGAAGGGAGGGCCCATAGTGCCGGGGTCCCCTCCATCACTCAATCTTCTCTCTCTCTCTCTCTCTCTCTCTCTCTCTCTCTCTCTCTCTCTCTCTCTCTCTCTCTCTCTCTCTCTCTCTCTCTCTCTCTCTCTCTCTCTTTCATTTCTATTGTGTGTGATGATGTGGCTGCGTGGCCCACTTGGATGGACCCCACCTTGGTGTATGTCTTATCCACACCATCCGACCGTTTGGTGGCTTACCTGGACAGCACGTCTGCAGGTGGGGCCACCTTAATTTGTGTTGTATCCAAAACCATCCAGCATCCCAGGACTTTGGACTTCAGTGAAGTGTGAACTAGCGGTCTGGTGTACCGTCTAGTGAAAACAAAAATATCAGTTTGATTTAAGAAAACTTGGGTGGACTGCTCATATAGGCCCCACCTTGATGTATGAATTCAATCCACACCATCCATCCTATTCCCAACTCATTTTAGGCGTTGAGCTGAAAAACGAAGATGATCCGATTTTCTGGTAGGCCATAGCATAGAAAATAGTGGTTTTCACCGTTTAAAATGCACTCTGATCTTTCTACACATCAAAATATGCCAAATATTAGGCTTGTTTGGCTTGTCTTGAGCCATAGGAGCTAGTGAACGGGGTGGATTTTGTGGATGCAGACCCCACATAGGAAAAACCATTAGAAACAAATATATATATATATATATAATATATATACAAGTAGCAGGTGCTGCTACTGACGTCCTCTGGACGCGCAGCAGTGTCCTGCTGCACTGAACGAGAAAGGGCAGGGACGTGGGTCCCATGCGTAGGCCCCACCGTGATGTGCGTTGAACATCAACGTCGCACATTTAGTGCCCCTCCTTCTGGGACCATGGGCCACCCCAAAATCATTCGTATGTGGTGCTCAAGTGGCCCACATCACAGGGAACAATGTGATTGAACGTCTACCATTGGAACCCTTTTTGGTTAACAGAAGTTTTAAATCATTATGAAATTTATTTTTCCTCTGCATCTGAGTCCGTGTGACCTTATTAACAGATTGGATGGCAAATAAACGTTATGGTGGGCCCCACGTGGGACCCACTGTGGTGTATGTGTTTTACCCACACCATTAGACGATGGGACCCACTATGACGTATGTGTTTTATCTATGTCGTCCAGCCATTTTGGCTAGGCTGCTGGACGGCAGGGGACCCCACCATGAGGTATATGCTTTATCCATGCTGTTTATCCCTATGGGACCCACCATTATGCATGTGTTACATCCAAACCGTCCAACCATTTTGAAAGCTCGTCATAAGGCTTGAGACTAAAAATAAGACAGATTTATAGTTCAAGTAGACCCCACCATTTAAAACAGTGGGGACAGTGACATTCACTATTCAAAACTTCTTAAGGGCCACGGTAGTTCCGATCAAGCTGATGTTTTTACTTTCACTTCATCTATCTCCATGTTAATTTATGAAGAGGTCGGATCCCAAAAAAATACATAACGGTGGGCCCTGTAGGATTTTTAACGGTGGAAATCATTGTCGCCACTATATTGGAGTGCAGTTCAGTTGATCTTTAATATGATTCATTTATATATAATATATATATTATTATATATATATATATATATATATATATACACATACATATTGATGTACTTGTGGCTGTCCGTTGAGACCCACCTTGATATATACATGAGGCCCATGTGATTAGGCCCATCTTGATGTATTTGTGGCCGTCCGTTGAGACCCACCTTGATATATATGAGGCCCATGTTATGAGGTCCATTTGATGTATTAGAGGCCCATGGGTCAAGGCCCAATGGGATGTACACAAGTCCATAACAATGTGTGATTATACCACGGTTTATGTAATGATGGTTATGGTGGGCTATGCCTTGGGAGCAATGATGGTTTAACGCCCACATTGTAAGTATAATGTTGGTTAAATGTCTACATTGTAACTCTCCCTAGGGCCCATTGATAGGCCCATACTGGTTGTGTGTAGGCGTCTAGGCCCATCTTCGTTGTAAGGATAGTTCATCACTTTATAACATGCTTAGCATAATTTCATGACTCATGCTATATGCTTGATATGAGTAGTGACTGATCATAGCATATGCCATTGTGCAGACTATTTATGGGACTCACTAATAGGAGTTACCCACATGAGCGTGCGATATGCGTAGGATTATTGCATGACTGGACGGTGAGATTCATGCATCTCGCATATGTGTGACATGACCATTGTACGCCCTAGCAACATCAGGGTCGTGACTCCACGGGCACATCGTGGATGGCCGTATCGGATACCGAAAATACTCGGTTCTAGCACTGTGGGCACTTAAGATGTCCTTGGGTGAAAGTCTCAGAACCTTTTTGGTACCAGGAGATGCTCCAACGTCTAGACCAAGTGGATACACGAGTGCCCAAGTGCCGAATACCAGTAAGTCACATCTCCCACTGTGTCGTGGTCGGTTGGAAGGGGGTGTGGCCTTATCAGCCCGAGCGAGGGGGTTTTAAGCTAGGTTGAGTTTGACCAGCTCGTAAATGAGTCTGTTATCGACGAGCCGGGTAGGTATTGGCAGACTACTGGTCAGGCGGATAGTGTGGTATATTTCACTTACTGAGCTATGCGGCTAAGGAGGCGGCAGTCAGTGTGAAGTGTATTAGACCCCAGTGATATCCCAGAGAGAAACTGTACTGATATGTGTACTTGATGAGGACTGGCATGCTTGCTTTGCATCTCGCATATGACATTTGGCTACATAGGCCTCGTATCGCATGGTCTTGGTATGGCCGATAGCATTCATGCCTTGCATCGCATAGCCTTGGTACGACTGATAACATTCATGGACTCACTCGCATATTCTTGCATTACTCTGATATTGTATACTTGGCACTCATCTTGCGCACACACTTACACCACCCTCTACGCTTTTGTAAGCTTATGCACGACCATTGCATGCAGGTGTCGTTGGATCATAGCAGCACTTAGGCAGAATCGCGTATCAGATCATTTTAGAGCTTTTTAATCACCTTATATTTCCATTTCCACTTTGTACTTAAAGTTTTTTGATATGGTGGATATGTGGTGATGTTATTTTATGACTTAGTTATGCTTGTGGTTATGCTCCATTACAAAAAAAAAATCATACTGAAAGTCCTCCTCGTAGGATCCCAGGATCAGAATCTGTCATATGAGTGCTGGGATCAAAAATGGGGCACTACGGAGGCTGTCAGTGCCGGATTCGACAATCGGGAATTTAGTGAGCCCGTTTTCCAAGTTTGGGGCATGACAAACCCCATATAAGAGCTGGGAATATAATGCATTAGGGCTCCTCCCTGTTATTGCAGCGACCCGAGAAAATCTGGCCAAGATCTCCTCCCTTCGAACCCACCATCCAAAGCTCGATGAAGCTTGAAAAACCCATGGCCGCAAGCTTTTTTGAAGCTATTCAGACCATCCGATGCATTCGGTTCCAAGAAAGTTGCCTCGCATTGAGACCTGTCATTAATGGCCGATTTTCTTCCTCGTCAGGAAACCGGCACCATTTGAGTTGTGTGGCCACAGAATCCATTAGGTGGGCTTCCCGAACACTGCTCGATCACAGATGATCATCCCGGAGCTGTTCCAAGTAGTTGCGGTGAAGCTTAAATCAAGGCAGCGTGCAATCGGGCCTTCTGACATGCGATCATCCGCAATTCGATCTAAGTCGGTTCAAGATTCAGTTCAACGACCTTACTGGATGGGCATGAAAAAAGAAGGAAAGGAAAGAGAAAGAAGGGAGAGAGAGAAAGAGAGAGAGAGAGAGAGAGAGAGAGAGAAAGAGAGGAAGAATAGAGAGAAAGGGGAGGTGCGTTGCTGCGCCAGCTTAAACCGAGCCGAGTCAGCTGGGTCTGGTGGTGATTATCGGCCCTGGTTCAGTCCGAGTATTGCTGGAGTTTTCCAGCTAAAACAGAAAAAGAAGAAATAAGGGAGAAGAAAGAAGAAAAGGAAAGAAAGAAAAGAAAGGAAGGAAAGAGGAGAAGAAAGAGGAGAGAGGAGTTTTCCTCTTTGTTTTGGGTCGGATCAAACCAGCTAGACGCACCAGCAATGAAAAAATAATAAAAGAGAAAAAGAAAGAAGTAAAGAAAGAAAGAAAGAAAGGAGAAGGAAATAGGAAGGAAGGAGAAGATAGAAGTAGTGAGGAGAGGGAGGAGAAGAGCAAGAAGGAGAGGATGAGTTGCTAAGAGTCAACTCGCCTGAGTCACACAATTTGGGGCTGTTAGAAACAGGTCGGGTTTGGAAGCCCAACTCGCTATTGAGTCGACTAAGGTGAGTAAGCTTTCTCTCCTAAAGAAAATGGTTTGATTTAATATTATCATTGGTGTTCCTATGATCATTTCAATTATTAAAGGGGATTAGCCATTAGTAGGTTATTTATGATAATATTAGTTGTTATAAACGAAACTACAACTGTTAAATATTAGATATTAGTGTTTATTTATTATTCCTAAATATTATCACCGATAATAGATCACACTACTCGGTACCATCAAAATAGTCATTATTATCATGATAACTAATATTAGTTACATTGTTCATGTTAATGGCAAATTCATGATTAACATTTCGATCAGTCGTTCATCAATTAATGTTAAAACCCTAAAATCTAAACCTAGAATTGAACTCTAGGATGAAGCCTAGACCTAAGTGATCCAAACCCTATGTTAAGACCTTAACCATGATTAGCCATTAGTAGGTTACTTGTGCTCAAGTTAGATAGGATAAACAGAATTGTAATTAGCAAATAGTAGTAGTTTAAATTATCTCTCTCAAATATTACCCTTAATAGTAGGTCCTAGTGATTATCGTCATCATAACTATTATTATTACTATGGTAGCTACTATTAATGTTAACAATTACTATCTAATTATTAAATTAACTTGTTATCATTTCCATCATCATCAGGATTTGCAAATATCAAGAACGTATGGCCATTAGTAAATTATCTATTTTATTAATAGTTATTATATACAAGAAATTTAAATAATATCATTACTAAATACTAATGTATCGTTTGATCATAAATAGCAGATCACAATATTAATTATCACCATGATAATTATTAACTATATAACTATAACACTAACGTTAATAAAAATATTACTAAATTAACACTAAAATCAATTGCACACCAACAAGGGTTCAAACCCTAAGATCTAAGCCTAGACCTAGACTAGGGTAGGGTGAAACCCTAAAAATAAATAATCCAAACCCTAGGTTGTATTGGTCTTGACCATAAGTACTTGGTAGAACATTGATCTCATGTACAACTTCACCTTTCATGGTAGAATTCAGTTCTAAGGGTGCCCGCGCTCACTAGCAATATCAAAGTGTAAGGTAATGATTTCTTCCCCTTGAGCTTTCCATTTTCCCATTAGCTTAAGTAATAATTTTTATTTTAATTTCGATTGATAATTGACATCTTCATTTTATAATCACATGTGTAAATTCTTGGAATTGAATTGCTAGATTACATGTTTAATATTTATCCTGCATATTTTCTTATACTTGTGGATTGTTTATGGAACCTAAACTGGTACATCAATGGGAAACCCTCACTTATAAATGTACACCCATACTTGGGATGTAACTTAATTGATTGTGATTGTAATGGACCTTCGACTTAGTGTTTATTGAATGGTGATTCAAATCAAATATTGATGTGGGCCTACCATCCAGGGGTTGTTGTGTCTAACTGGTTTTTAAGGATGGTCTTTTATTGCATAGTTTTAATATTGGCCCTATGTGGCTTAGTTTTGATAATTGCCCTATGTGGCTTAGTTTTGAGACTCGCACGAGGTGGCTTTCTTTCAGTATTTGCCCTATACGGGTTCGATATATTATTTCTATATAACCTTTCGATGATAAGCCCCATATATTGAATCATGATTGACCACTAGTCGATAAGCTTCTATTAAACATCCTAAGATGGTAGTCTCATGAGCCGGGGATGGTGGTATGGGACCTATGCCTGAGCTGTCAGCCTACGCTGGGCTCCAAGCTCCCTGTAGTGACCTTTAAGCTTATTAAACCTGTTGATTGTAAACAGAATAATAATGGTTGGGTTAATCATGCATTCATAGCATTCGGGCGATGACAGATTGCTAATTTTGGATACTGTAGCACATGCCCAGTAGGATTTAGTTGGGGTATAATTTCACTAACTCCTAGACCATCAACTATCGACCCACCTTCGGTGAGTTTGGCACTACGCATGTACTCTGTACTTTCACTGGTGACCGGCCACATTGGTGAGTTTGGCACACACATGTACTCTATACTTTCGCTGGTGACCAACGCATTAGTGAGTTTGGCACTACGCATGTACTATGTACATTCGCTAATGACCGGCCACTGTGGATGGGTTTTTGCCCATAAGCCAACTAGAAGAGCATCCGCAATTGATGTGCACTCATACATCCACGCATTTAATAAGACTGTATCATGTATTATTTTGAATGCCTTATATGTTTTCATAACTATGCTTACTTAATGTGGCGATGTGTAATCTTGAGGGGAATTCACACTGAGCTGGCCACTCATTCATCGAATATATAATCGTACAGGTAGTACAGGTGACCTAGTTGATACTCATGTTCATATTAATGAGGAGAAGGGTGCAAATTGTCAAGGATGCATGATCGTGTTGCTAAGAGTTGCTATGTGATTTTTGCAGTTCAAGATTTGTTATAATGTATTTTGTTTCATATGCGATGTTATCTCATTTTGTAGTTGTAAGTATGAGACATTGGTTTGTATAAGTCATTATGGGAAACCTCTTGTATATTCTAAATGAAATCTCAAATTTCCCTTTATGTTGATTGTCCATCCTACGATAAACTGCTAACTCTGATTAAAGAAGAAAAAAATATACATACATATATGGAATTTGGCTCTCTATAGGTTAACACTCGGGATTTTGGGAAATGAGTTATACACTCAGGTCCTGAAAACATGGGGCGTTATACTCTCTCCCATCCATCACTCCATCCCATCTCATTCTCCACCATTTCCTAAGCTACCATAAGAGAAATAATAAGGAGAGAAAGAAGCCAAGAGAGGACCCATCTCCCTACCACCCAATCTCACCATCCAACCACCCAAACTTCATCATCTATCGTCAAAGAGAAAGCCTAGGAGCTAAGGACTCCAAGGAGCTAAAGAAAAGACCAATGGTGGGTGATCTTAGGATTTCCATCCTTAATCCCTATTTGAGGGCCCACTTGTGGTGGGACCCAATTGATGTATGCATTGTAGCTTGCAAAGGGGAGTTCATAGTGGTGGAGCTCCCTTCACCACGCGTCTCTTCTCTCTCTCTCTCTCTCTCTCTCTCTCTCTCTCTTCCTCTCTTCTCTCTCTCTCTCTCTCTCTCTCTCTCTCTCTCGTGATGGAATGGTCCCACCTGATCTAGACCTTCCATGTGTTGGCGCACCCACCTCGCTTGCTTGTCCATGCCCCACAGGCATGTCCTAGAGACATTATGAAAAACACAAATATCAGTTTGATCCAACTATGGTGGGCCACTCATGTGGGACCCACCTTGTAATATTTTATCCAGGTCGTCCGTCCGAGACATGGATGTGGGACAGCCACCTTGATGATGTGTTGTATACACGCCGTCCGTTCGTCGAACTCGCCTGATGAACGTTGCATCCTCACCTTCCAGCAGGTCTGGACTGTGAGATGATACAAATATCAGCTTGATTCAAAGCTATAGGTGGGCCACGTTGACGTGGACCCCACCTTGATGCGTAATTCATCCACGCCATCCATCTGTCAGGACCACCATGATTTATGTATTTTATCCCACCATCCATTTGGACGGTGGGACCGCCTGCTATTTAACGTCAGCAAGTCTGTGGGTTTGACCATGAGGAATGTGTTATATCCCAACCGTCCATCTGGACGGTGGGGACCCCACCTACATAGCCGTTGTTTGACGTCGGTAGTTCTGAGGGTCTGATCAAAGGTATGTGTCACATCCAAACCGTCCATCTGTATGGACGTCAGCAAGTTCTATGGGCCTAGTCATGAGGTATGTGTTATATCCCAACTGTCCATCTAGACATGGGACCCACATGCCACACGTGTGGTGTCCTCACCATCCAGCTGGGACGGTGGGGCCCACCGTGATATGTGTGTTATATCCAAACCGTCCATCCACTTTGTAAGCTCGTCTTAAGGCTTGACACAGGAAATAAGACAAATCTGTCTATCAAGTGGACCACACTAAAAAACCAGTGGAGGGTTAAACGTCTACCATTGAAACCCGTTTGGGGTCACAGAAGTTTTGGATCAATATGAAATTTGTTTTCCTCTTAATTCAAGTCTTTGTGACCTTATGAATAGATTGGATGGAAAATAAACGTTATGGTGGGCCCTGTGAATTGTTTAACAATGAAATCATTATCTCCACTACTATTTGTGGTGCGGTCCAGATGATATTTCAACATGGTCCTTTTTTTGGGTAATGCTCTAAAATGATCTCTAAAAAATAGAGAATGTGGTGTAGTATATAATAAACATTTATCCACACCGTCCAGCTAGGACGTTGGGTCTCACTTGATGTACATGAGGCCCATGGGTGCAGCCCGATATGATATTTGTGTGGCCCATATGTGTGGCCCATTGTAATGTATGATGAGGCCTCATGTGATGTATATAAGGCCCATGTGTTGAGGCCCGATGTGATGTACATGAGGCCCATATGTTGAGGGCCATTGTGATGTGTTTGTGGCCCATTTAGTAAGGCCCATTGTGAAGTATATGAGCCCCTTGTGTGAGGCCACGGGCCCACTATGTGTTTGGCTCTATGCAGGCCACTCCTTGTTGAAGGTCAAATATTGCATATTAGACCCTAGTTATTACCTGCATTTATGAACATGATTCTGTTTAACAGCCTATTTTACTCGTGTTTGTGTTGCAAGGTGACTTTAGGAGCTTGAACCGAAAAAGGGTGCTAAATGCATGGATTTGACGCTCCGAATTCACCAAAGCATGAGATGGACCCCAGGAGACCAAGATCTAAAGAAAATCGAGAAACTGAAGCTCGAGTGGCTTGAAAGACGTCTGGAATGCAAGATCATAGGGTTTCCACCGTCCGTTCAACTAGCAACTTGATATGAAGCCTGAGAACATTAAATTAACCGTACACGTAAAAAATCAGCGATTGGATCTCTGTGTAAGTGGTCCAACGGTAAGAACGACCAATGAATTATCAATCTGGGGCCCACCTGATCGCTGGATAATCCGATTTTTACGTAAACAGCGTCTGCAAGGTGCGGACGCTGATTTGAGTTGTGGGTCCCACCCATCGTCCGATTTGATGATCAGATCCGTTAATTCACCCTAGAAGGAGGGTGTGACCATCGCCTAGGTGAGGAAATCTCGGGGGACAACAGAGATCAGTTTTCAACTACCCAAGCAGAAAATCGACGGTACAAGAGGAACTTTGTGGGCCACACCGAATCCGATCCAAATCTGACCATGTCCAAATGGTTTTTTGAGGTAAATCCAATGAACGGACTGGATTTCACAGATGACATCGAACATGGGGTCCACCAATGTCACAGCGTAGAGGCTGCGCAAGCTCTGTTCGTAAACAGAGCAACGGCCGATCCAAGCGGGTCACCATCACTAATCAGATGGCTGATCCAGGCCATCCATCTTCTAGTACATTCAAAAACATCCCAGTGGACGTTATCTTTTTAAAGGAAAATAAGGAAAACGAACCAACAACCTCAAATCAGATATGCACGTGACTGTGCTTCGAACTTTCGCACCGACTTTCGCACCTGCTGTGCGTAAAGAAAATGCCACTGGCGAGAGCTTCCATCGACCGACCCTCCCAACCTATAAAAGGAAAAAGAATAAAGAGAAAGAGGGGAGGAGAGCTGGACGTGAAGGTGGACGTGGAGCATATAGGAGAGAAAGAGTAGAGTTTCTTTTTTGCTATTTCTTTTGTTTATTTTAGTTTATTTAAGAGGTTAGCCTAATCATGTGTATGGGTTAAACCTCTTAGCTAGGGCTAAGAGGTGAAGCTTGTAGCGTGATGGGAGACTCTGTTTTATGCGTTTAATTAATTTTAATTTATGAACTGATGTTGATTGTAGTTGATTTAAGGGAATGCTTTCAGTTTTTAATGGTTTGTTGTGACTGAAATTACAATAGATCTGCGATGGCTTTGAGTATTTCTTTCTCCTTTTTTTATGTTTATGACGTCAGGAAGCCCTGTTGTTCACCATTGTCTCCTGGGCATGGTTGGATGTCGATACCCTTCCTAACTTTCATAATCATCTGATTGGTTGTCAATTAGGTTAATTCTGTTGTTTGCTTTGTCTCCTGGGCATGGTTTGGTGATGGAATCCATCCTAATTCACATACCTTTCATCTCTTTGAAACTATATCAAGTAAGTCAGTTGAGCTTTGATGCAGGCATAAGATCTCCCTGATCTCTACAAGTGGATCCTCTGAATCTCTAGTTTCCCTTCCCTGAATACTTTAAAGTTTTAAATAAATATTTCACCATTATTCCTCAAATTATATTTGATTTAGATTTCATCTTAGTCTAGTTCTAGTTCTACTTAGTTTTAGATTACGTACAGGTTTCAGTCCCTGTGGATTCGACCTCGGTCTTACCGAGTTTATTACTATATCACAACCCTGCACTTGGGGAGTGAACACTCCTTAGGAGCAATGTTGGTTAAATGTCCACATTGATGGGCAATGATGGTTAAATGTCCACATTGTAACCTTCCCTTAGGCCTTTGTTAGGCTCATTCTCATCATTCTGGGTCAACCCAAATCATTAGGTCCCATTGATGTTTACATGGTCCATCTATTCGTATTGGGATAACCCAAAATGTTGGGCCCCCCATTGGTTGTTAGTAGGATTATTTATTTTATCTTAGAGTCCATCTAGGACTTATTTGGGCCCCTAGGATATCTAGCGGGCTATATGATAGTATGGAGAAAGAACTCTTTCTGAATCCTTAGGAATATAGGTAAGCCACCTAGGCCCAACCTTGACATGAGGAGAGTTCATCATCACCGTTGATGGATGGATCCGTGTTATTAGGTTTGGTATATCCACTGTTGAGGACTGACCCTCATGTTATGGATCTGTTGTCCATCTATGGACCCCACCTTATGTATAGGCCAATTATCGATGCCGACGATGAGCACGTGTTAGTATAACATCATGATATAAGCCATTGTGATGGTATGAGGCCCATTGTGATTGTATTAGACTCATTCTCATTTCCCCTTAGTGGGCTAACCCAAATTGATGGGCCCCTATTATTATTAGTATGATCTATCTCGCCTTATTGGGTTATCCCAATTCTTTGGGTCCCCATTGATGCTAATAGAAGTACCCAAACCTAGAAGCACACTCTTAGGCCCATGAGTAGACCATCTAGACCCATCCTTGTTATGAAGAAGATGCATCATCACCGCTGGCCATAGGTAGAAGACTCTGTGGTATTAGATTTGGTATATCCACTGTTGAGGACCGATCCTCATGTTATGGATTAGATCTGTTGTCCTTCTATAGACCCCGCCATATATAGGCCGATTATTGATTACGACTATGTTAGTATACGCACTAAGTATTTGTTAGTATAGCATTATTGTATAAGGTCATTGTAAGGTTAATTGTGATTATATGAGGCCCATTGTGTGATTGTATGAGGCCCATTGTGTGATTGTTTGAGTCCCATTGTGATTGTATGAGATTCATTATGATTGTATGAGATCCATTGTGATGGTACGAGGCCCGTTGTGATTGTATGAGGCTCGTTGTGATCGTATGAGGCTCATTGTGATTGTATGAGACTCATTATGATTGTATGAGATCCATTGTGATGGTACGAGGCCTGTTATAATTGTATGATGCCCATTGTGATTATATAAGGCTCATTATGATTATATGAGAGCCAATTGTGATGTAATAGGCCCATCATATGCGTGAGGCTCACTGTATGTGTGAGGCCCAACATGTGTAGGTGATTATTGTACACCACCCATTCACCTATACACGCCATGGGCCATCTTATATCGGCTCACTATGATATATGTGATTATAATCATGCTTGGTTTACTTCATGATACATACCCATACGCATCATCCGCATGCTTGTTATGAGGAGTGATTAAGCATGGCATGTGCTATTAGGCTGATTGTTTATGAGACTCCCTGAGAGACGAAGTTACCCCACATGAGCGCGCCGTACGCGCAAGTTTTAATGCATGATTGAATAGTATGACTCATGCATCTCGCATTTTGTGATATGACCACTGTACGCCCTAGCGACATCAAGGTTGTGGCTTCCACAGGTATGTTGTGGATGGCCAGATGGGACACCGAAAATGTTTGGTTCTAGTATACGGGGGCGATAGATGTCCCTGGGTGAAAATCCCTAAACCCCCGAGGCCATGGGATGCTCTAACGTCTAGACTGAGTGGATATACATGAGTGCATGAGGGTCATATACCAGTTAGGCCTTGTCCCCCACTGTGTCGTGGTCGGTTGGGAGAGGGTGTGGCTTTACCCACCTGAGAAAGTAGGCAATGTTAGGATGAGTCTGACCAGCTTGAGGAATGGGTCCGCTATCGACGAGACGGGTCGATATTGGCAGGCAGATAATGAGGTCTCTTCCACTTACTCAGTTATGCGCTTGATGGGGTGACAAGCTGGTGTAGAGTGTACTAGATCTCGGTGATGATCCCAAAAAAGTATTGTACTAAGATATAGAGTTGCATATTCATCATTTGAGTCATTTATTCATTCGTACACTATCCACTCGGGCGGTGGTGCACAACTAAATCTTATGTGTACCTTCATAATGGCCAGAATTTCGATTGGGCACGCGACCAACCTGAGATCAGGAGTCTACCACATTGAGCCTAGCTATCCAAATTTAGGTATTGGACTGGTTTGGATAGAAGTCCCTTTTGATGGACCCCACATCTTGCGATAATACGTATTATTATCCCAACTTCACACTCCAATTTGTACATTTCTTTAGCACCGCTTATTACATTACATCCTTAGCACATAGCATTTGGTTTACTATACTTCTGTATTGCATAGCTTGAATGAGGTTGATGGTATTATAAATTCACCAGGATCTACATATTACATTACATTCGCAGCATATGGCATTTGGATTGCTATGTTTCTGCATTTATATGGCCTAGATGAGGCTGATGGTATCTAATATTTGGCTCATTATGACTCCGCATTGCATAGCCGATCTGCATTGCATACTCTGATATTGAATGACTTATAACCTTACCAGTATTCCGCTTATGCTGATATTTGTGTACTTGGCACTTATCTTGTGCACACATGTACACCACTCTTTAAGCTTTCTATAAGTTTATGCACGATAGATACATGCAGGTGACGATAGTACGCAGTCGAGTTGAGGCAGGAGCGTGTAGCAGAGCTTCTAGAGCTTTTGGCATTTATCTTGTATTTTTCCTTCATGTATTGTACTCAAGTTTTTGATATTAGTAGATATGTGATGATGATGTTGCCTTTGTGATTTGGGTACACTTGTGGTTATGCTCCTTTACTTAAAAAAAAAAAAAAACACGCTGAAATCCTCTTTGTAGGATCCCAGGATTGGAACCTGATGTATGGGCACTAGGAGTCGAGAATGGGGTACTACAGAGGCTGTTAGCACTGGATTCGGCGATCGGGAATTCTTTGAACCTGTTTTTTGAGTTTAGGGCGTGACAATTCTCCTGTTGCTTTCACATGTTGAGCACATTTAACTCAAGTCTCATATATCCTAAAGGATGGCTTCACAATCCTGTTCCTACAGCTAGTTATGGTGTTTGATGTGAATAGGAATGGATGGCCAAGGATGTCAGGAATTTGATGCTAACATCAACAACCGGCTATCTGTCCAAAATAATAAAGTCTGCTGAATAGTAGAATTTATCAACTTAGAAAAGCACGTCCTCTAATATCCCTCTCAGTATATGAATCGAACAATCGGATAGTTGGAGTGTGGAATTGGTGGGTTTTAATTCACCTAAACCAAATTATTCGTAAACCAGGTAAGGGATCAAATTCACACTCGCTCCCAAATCAAGTAAGACATACTCAATATGGTGGTTTCCAATCAAGCATGAGATGGATGGCCTATCGGGATCTTTATATTTTTGGGGCACATATTGTTTAATGATGACACTCACTTTCTCTATCAATAACATCTTTTTTCAACATTGTGTCATCTCTTGATTATACAGAGGTCCTTAAAGAATTTGGCGTATAATGGGATTTGTTTTATGGCATCCAACAAAGGGATGTTGATTTCACCTTTTCGAGAACCTTTAAGATATCTTGAGTATTGGGTAGAGATTTGGGTGAGATCAATCGTTGTGGGAATGGAGCCACCCGGTTGATACTCTTTTTCTGGTTCCTCTCATTTGGGGGTTTCTAGTCTCTCATCACCATTAGATTCTTCTGAGTCATTAGACTTCTCAGCCCTCGTTGAGATGCTTTTATCAGTTGTTTTTTCACTTTTAGAATGGTGATGGACTTGACTTGCTTCACATGTTGAGTTGAAGAGCTAGGATCACTTATCTCACATTGCAGTTTCAGGTTAGGTAGAGGTTTGGCTGGAAGAGTCCTTTTCTCCATTACAGTTACTTGGGACTTAAATCTTTGAATGAATGATGCAAACATCCCTTACGATGTTTTAATATCTTCGAATGCTTGCGTAACACTAATTAAATCGCTATTAATCATGTATGAATTTTTGAACTCAGCTGTCTTAATTTTAAAAAATGGCAATTTTGGCCATCTTGATCGTAAGATTGTAATTCGATCGATCTATTTTATCAAACTTAGTCGTCCTGATCGAAAAATATCAACGTCGACCGTGACACTGGAGGCTGTCAATCAACTCATTTCAAATAGAGCTTATGATTGACCGAGGTAGTAATATATCTGAGAACTTGGCCAACTACTTCTGAATCATTTGAATAATTTAGTCTCGATTCAAATGGTGAGATTCGGCAATTGAAGGTGGTTTGGGGCCTACGGCCTACCTAACTTTGTCTTTCATAATACGGTAGATTCCAAGAAAGGGTGCCCCAAGCATACCCTGATTTCTTTCTTCATAAATAATATTTTTTTGACCATTAGCACTTTACAGAACAAAAGAAATGCAATCAGTGCAACAAAATTCTACGGAGCCCATTACTATCCACTCCTTCCGTCAATGGCCAGCTCACGTTATGACATTAGGCTAACAGTCAGGCGAATTAAAAATCCAAGTACACCACACCACAGGAAAGTGGGGATTGAGATGTCCACCATTTGAAATCATTTTCGGCCCACCAAAATTTTAGATGAGACTGATATTTGCATTTTCCGTTCATACCAGTGGGACCCACCTCATGACGAGACTGGATGGCAGAGGGACTCGGATTCGGTACCGATACCGGCTCTTTTTTTATTATTATTATTATTTTTTTTACACGGGCACACATAACAGGTGTTGAAACTGGTATGTGTGCCGTAGTGGAATTGCAACACCTTTGGGTACTCGGACCCGTGACGAGGTGTTGAAACTCCTGAGAGTCTACCACGGGAGCAAGAGTAAGGACCCATTCGGTAGTAATACTGTAGTGCAAGGCTAGTACTAGTCTGTGTTGTGTGCTCCATAATGATGTATGTATTTATTCATGTTGTCCGTCCATTCTACCGGCTCATTTTAGGGCATTAGTAAAAAATGAGGCAGATTCAAATCTCAGTTGGACAACACTACGGAAAACAGTGGTGATTGAACGCCACCATTAAAAATTTCTTGGGACCACGAAAGTTTTGGATCAAGCTGGTATTTGTGTATTCACTTCATCCAGATCTTTGTGACCTACTTCATCCAGATCTTTGTGACCTAATCAATAGGTTAGATGGCAAATAAGCATTAGAGTGGACCCCAGGAAGTTTTTTACGGTGGGATTTTAATCACCACTGTTTCCTATGGTGTGGTACACCTGAGATTTGTATCTGCCTCATCTGGGCTCAATACAGAATCCAAGCCTGATACAGCTTGGGTGGATCCCTGACTATTGGGCCCACTGTGATGTCCGTGCCTTACATCCACTCTATCCATTCATTTTGACAGCTCTTTTTTGGGATTAAAAATGAAGTAGATCCAAATCTCAGGTGAACCACACCACAAGAAACAGTAGTGATTGACTATTAAAAACTTCTGGGTGACAAAAATTGTATCATACAGATATTGGTGTGGTTTCTTCATCCAGGTCACTGTGAATTTACCAATATGTTGGATGACAAATATATAAACCGTTCCAATGGCCCCCCCAAAAGGATGGACAGCATGTATATACCCCTTCGATTCAGTACAGGCTATATATATAGACTTACATGTAGCACAATATTCAATTAGCTTCCTTGCTGGATCTTTGATTACCTTAGCAGGCCCTCTCTCCGGTCAGCCGGGCCCCTTCATTCCATTCTTTAGTGGAAGCCACTCCGTTACCTTATTTCAACAATTAGTAGCATGAGATGTTCATCCATGCAAGATGTCATGTTCCGACAGGCATTACGATAGGGTATGGCCAAGATCAGTCAGCCAGGAGTATCTGTCACCTATCTAGGACCATTTCTTAGCCTTGTGAACTAATACCACTCACAAATCATTTGATTTGGAGAAAGCATTCGGCATTGGAATCGAACGGACAAGTCCAAGTGCCAGGAGATTTTGAAGACTTGAAAAGAGCTGTGAGGGAGGAAACATACAAAAAGGCAGCATCCATTCCAGCCCATGACAAAGTGGGACCCTTGTCCTTACACAATCTTCACGATGGGCCCCACATACCTTTCGTTGTGACACAGGGAAGGGCGTGTTGGGGTCAAGCACCGTCTTCCTCAAAGGGATAACTACTCTGAATCCACGGAGCTTCTCTAGACTCCTCATAGAGATGCCTGAAATCCATGAAAAAAATAAGAAATTTTCTAAAATTCAAATAAATTGCTTGATTATAAATAAATGAGCTTACAACCTTAAATAGTGACATGAGCCTAAACAAAGTTTCGAAATCATACTACAACTAAAATTGTTATAAATCGTGACTTATTATAAATAGTTAAACTTACTATTTATAAACACTCATAATTTCCACTAGGCCGCATGGTTTTTGGCCAAAAATAATAAGTGTCCTATTTGGCTCAACCATAATATTCTTCTAATTATTCTAAGCACTTTTCATGTTGGATGCGACTCCTAAAGCCTAATGGATGAATATAGTTATAATCAAACTAAAACTTGGGGAATTGATCATACCAAGTAAAAATGAAAATAAAACAAAAATTCAACCGTCAATCTAATGTAAATTTGCAAATTCGGTGTGCACAACTTGGCAAGCGGGATTGGGTGACTAAAGTAGCTTGTCCTACCCAAAATCATATATGGCACGTCCGATAACTTATTCCGGTTTTCAAGATATGCTCATTGTAAGGTTATGACAATCAGATCACTTCCACCTCCGATAAGCCTTTTCAAGTCCATCTTGGCCATGAAACTGTACCGACCCGCTCTACATCACGTTGCAGGTCCTGCTAAAGGATTTTCTGGGCAATCAGATTCCATGGTGGATCGTGGATCAGGTGCTACCCTCAACATAGGGCCACCTTAATGATTGTTGTGCATCCATGTCATCTAGCCGTTTTTCATACCATTTTAGGTCATGGTCCCAAAAATTAAGCAGATCCAAATCTCTGTTGGATCACACCACAAGAAACAGTGGTGATTGAATGGTCATCATTAAAAATTTCTTTTGGCCCACCGATAATGTTTATTATCCATCCAACCCATTAATAAGGTCAACCAGACCTGGATCAAGGGAATGAACATAAAGATGAACTTGATCGAAAGCCCACAAAAATATTTTAAATGGCCACTCACCACTGTTTCGATCCACCTGAGTTTTGGATCTGATTAAGCTTTGGGATCTTATTCTAAAGGGTTCTTGAGGCGTATAGACCTCAGGTTTCAGCGAGCAATTTCATTCGCCGCAAAAAGAAAACTTAATTGTGAAACTAGACCTAGGGTTGTCCGGATGAACTTAAAAAGATCAAAATACCTGTCCTGCATCTGCTTACCCTAACAGTCAAGGGATATTTTTAGTCAAGATAGCAGCTTCAAACCCTAAAAAGTCACTTTTTACCGATTACTTTTTCAGCCAGCAAAAATAATAAAGGCATAATACAGACTCCCCAGTTCGTCTAATTATATCTATTCTAAAATGAGCTGGAAAAACCAACGGAGTGCATAAATAGACAACACATTCATCAAGGTGGGACCTACACAGCAAGGGTTACACCCATATCTGGGTAACACCTCATCCACTCCTTTTTGGGGGGATTATGAATCCCGAGTATGGTGTGTCCGAACGGCCGTTTCATTAGTTATAGATTGGAATGCCATCATAGTTATTATTAAAAAAATAACCAACCCATTACGCTCTGTAGAGGCTGTCACTGCCTTGCAACGGTCCGTTACGAAGCGGATGTAAGTTGCTTTCTGAATTTTATTTCCAATAAAAAAGAGAGACTAACAATCCATACAATAGCCAATACAACCGGTATCGCAAAGGTAACAGCAACGGCCATTAGAACTACTGTACCGAGCTCATTGTTCTGTAGGCCCTACTATGATTGTGTGTTTTCTCCCTGCAGTATTTATCTATTCTGCCAGCTCATTTTAGAGTACAACAGAAACCAAAAAAAATGAGACAAATCCAAATATCAGGTGGACCACACCGCAGGAAATAGCGGCGATTGAAGGGAGCACAAAAGTGTTGGATCAAAGCACCTAATCAACAGGTCGGACTATACAGTTTTCAGAGGTGGACGTTCAATCACTAGATTTAGATCTGTCTATTTTTATTTTTATTTTTTGGCTCATTCTCTAAAATAAGCAGGAAAAATGGATGAACGGCTTGATAAAGCATACCCATCATCATGGGTCCACAGGACCACAGCACTGAACTCGGTACTTGAGGACGCGGATTGCGTCTTACCCGTCTCCAGCTGGGAGCGGGCAGGCGCTTTGAGTGACCATCGTGATGTATGGGTCTCATCCACACCGTCCATCCATTTTTTCGTTTCGTTTCAGGTTGTAAGCCTAAAAATGAGGCAGATCCAAGGCTCGAATGGACCACACCACAGGAAGCAGCGGTGATGATGATTCTCACCGTTAAAACTTTTCTACGGCCTACCCTAATGTTTATTTTCCATCCAACCTATTCATAAAGTTACATACACCTAGATGAAGAGAAAACACAAATATCAGCTCCATCCAAAACTCCTGTGGCCCCCAAGAAGTTTTCAATGGTAAGAGTTTAATCCATATTGTGTAGTCACTTAAGCCTTGGATCTACCTCTTTTTTGGCTAGATCTTAGATTGATAAGAAAAAAATGGATGGACGGTGTGGATAAGACCCATACATCACGGGTTGCCACTCAAACTTCCTGGTCGTTCCCAGCTGGAGACGGGCGGGGTAGGACGCAATCCGCGTCCGGTACTTGATGGGTCGCTACCAAATCCGGGATGGAGGGAGAGGGATGTCAGAGAGGACAGTAGACCCCACACCTTCTATTGCGGGGCTCCATCATGCGTAGCAGGAAACTCGCGTCCTGTCTTCGTACGTACCAGCTTCCGCTCCATAATCAATACACTTTCCCCTCTTCAATTTGGACCGTTGACCATCGCACTTTCATCAGACGAGCGTATCTTCAGAAAAATAAACAACGGCTACGATCGCATTAGTAGAGATTTTGTTTTCACTGGCCGACCACATCTACAGTAAAAGCTATATGTACGATGACGGGGACGATGCATGACGGGCGAGAGTTGTTCCCTTTACCCTACACTCTACTGCTGCACCTAAGAAATGTTATAATGCACCTCGATATTAAAACCTTTTTTGGCTGCACACAATTCCAACGTGTGACGTTCAAGACTCCTTCACCTGGTGGCCACAATATGGATGGCGAAACACAAATACTCTATGATTCGATAAATCTTACCGTCCAGACGTGGGTATTGCGGGAAGCGGATTGGCTGGTGTATTGACGTCAGCAAGTTCTGTGGGTCCCTCATGAGGTATGTGTTATATCCAAACGTCCATCCATTTGGCGAGCTCGTCTTAAGGATTGAGCCGAAAAATAGGGCGGAGGCTCTGAGGGCCTCTGAGGATCCACTGTGATGTTTTCATTTTATCAAACCGTCCATCCATTTTTTCACATCATTTTAGAGTACTTAATAAAAATGGAGAAGATCAAAGGCTTAATGGACCACAAGTGGGGGATTAGATTCCTACCGTTGAAAAATTCTCAGGGACAACAGAAGCTTTGGATCCAGATGATATTTGTTTTTTCAATTCACCCAGGTGTAACGATCGTATCAACAGGTTGGATGGCAAATAAAAAGCACGTGGACCCTAAGAAGGTTTCAACGGTGGGCACCCTTAGCACAGCTGCCTCCTGTGGTGTGGTCCAATTGAGCGTTGGATTGTCTCATTTTCTATATGATACGCTAAAATGATATGAAAAAATTGATGGACGGTTTGGATAAAATGAAAACATCAGTGGACCCTCATAGCCTCAGCCAGTCCCTAGCTCCCAACAGGCGGGGGGAAAGTACCTAATCCGCGCCCCGAAAAATAAGACGGATCTATAGATCATTTAGACAAAACGCAGCGGGGGATTGAACGCCTACCATTGAAACCCTTATAGGAGTCCCAATAAGTTTCAGATCAATATAATTTTTTTTTTTTTTTGTTTCTTCGTCCATGTACTCCTGACCTTATTAAACATGATGGAAAATAAACATTACGGTGCGCCCTACGAATTTTTTAAGGTGAAAATCATTATCCTCGCTGCTATTTCTCTGGTGTGGTCCATTTGGGTTTGGATGTGATTCATTTTTGCTTAATAATTTAAAATGATTTCAAAAATGGATGAACAATGTGATATAATTAATACATTAATTTGAGGCCCATGTAACTTTGATCTCCTTTGACCATTCGTGCAACTCGGAGCTCGAGGAGCATTTTGATATATATATATATATATATATA
>JAJHSJ010000009.1:52128150-52177373 GCA_021015155.1 Magnolia officinalis | reverse complement strand
CATACCAAGGCCATGCGATGCGAGGCCTATGTAGCCAAATGTCATATGCGAGATGCAATACAAGCATGTCAGTACTCATCAAGTACATATATCAGTACAGTTCCTCTCTGGATATCACCGGGGTCTAATACACACCTCGCACTGACTGCCTCCTCCCTAGCTGCACAGTTAAGCAAGTGGAAGAGACCACACTATCGCCTGACCATAGTCTGCCAATACCTACCCGGCTCATCGATAGCAAAACTCATTTGCTAGCTGATCAAACCCAGCCTAGCTTATAGCCCCTCACTCGGGCGGATAAGGCCACACCCCCTTCCAAACTGACCCGACACAGTGGGAGACGCGGCCTACTAGTATTCGGCACTCGGGCGCTCGTCCACCACTCGGTCTAGACGTTGGAGCATCCACTAATACCAAAAGGTCTGGGATTTTCACCCAAGGACATCCTAAGTGCCCACAATGCTAGAGCCAATATTTTCGGTATCCGATATGACCATCCACGATGTGCCTGTGGAGGCCATGACCCTGATGTCGCTAGGGCGTGCAGTGATCAAGTCACACATATGCGAGATGCATGAGTCACACCGTACAATCATGCAGCAATCTCACGTGTACCACGCGATCATGTGGGGCACTCCGTCTCATAAGGAGTCCCATAAATGGCTCAGCTCAACGACTTATGCTATGATCAAACACTTCTCATATCAAGCATACATATGATGCGTATGCACATGAATCATGGAAGTGTACTAAGCATGTTATAAAGTAATGAACTATCCTTACACCGAAGATGGGCCTAGACGGCCTACACATAACTAGTATGGGCCTATCAATGGGCCCTAAGGAGATTTATAATGCGGACATTAAACCAATATCATTCTTACAATGTGGACGTCAAACCAACATTGCTCCTAAGGCATGGCCCACCATAAATATCATCACACAAACCATGGGAAAATCACCCATTGTAATGGACCCTAGGACATCCCGTTGGGCCTCGACCCATGGGCCTTGGATACATTAAATGGGCCGCATCATATGAGCCTTATATAAATCAAGTGGGCCACATCAATGAGCCTTATGTGCATTGCAATGGGTCATAACCCCTGGGCCTTATGTACATTGCAATGGGCCATAACCCCTAGGCCTTGAAATACATCACAATGGGCCTCACATTCACATCGAGGTGGGCCTCAACAACGACCTCATACACATCAAGGTGGGCCTAATCACTTCGGCCTTATATATATACCAAGGTAGGCCTCAATGGATGACCACAAATAAATCAAAATGTATATATAATGAATCATATCAAAAGATCAACTGGACCACACCCCAAATAACAGTGGCAAGAATGATTTCCACCATTAAATCCTCAAGGCCCACCATAACATTTATTTCCCATCCAATCTGATCGTAAGGTCACACTGACCTGAAAGGGGGTCTTAATGGTGGACGGTCAAACCCACTGTTTTCTGTAGTGTGGTCCACCTAATCCTAGATCTGTCTCATTTTTAGTCTCATGCCATAAAATTATCTTTCAAAATGGTTGAACCCTGGATGTAACACATGCATCATGGTGGGTTCCATGGAGGCCCACCATCATATATATATATGTATAATATAATATATAATTTATATACAGTATATATATACAATATTATATATAATATAATATTATATATACACACACACACGCGCGCGCGCACAAACACACCTGCACACACACACACACACACACACACACACACACACACACACACACACACACCGTCCCCTGGACGGTGGGGATAAACACATAAATCACAGTGGGCTCCACCGTCCACCTGGACGGTGGGAATAAAACACATATATTACTGTGGGTCCCATGTGGGGCCCACCATAATGTTTACAAGCCATCCAACCCGTTGATAAGGTCCCACGGACCTGGCCGAATAGGAAAAACAAATTTCATCTTGATCTAAAACTTTCGTGGACCCAAAAAGGGTTTCAATGATAGACGTTTAATCAACACTATTTCCTATGATGTGGGCCACCTGAGCATCAGATCGGCCTGATATTTGGAGGGGGTCCACTTCAGGGAGGGGCCCACCTAATGAACGGATTTGTAATGCCCTGAAAATCGGGGGTCGAGTATAACTCAACTCCCAAGTTCCAACGCATCACTTATGCAACATAAATAATGTTGATTAAATGTTGTCTGTGTTAGAATAATAAACATGAGTGAGATTATACCAAAAATAGTAATTCATACTCCAGATCATTAGTATAAAGGCAAGCGGAAGACTGAACTACATATACATGTATGTAATGAAACAAAAATCATATTTGTTCTTTAGAGTATGAATCTATCTGAGTTACCATATACATAAGTTTGTTTTGTGAACAAAATGTCAAAAATGATCTAAGGAGTGATCCCTATAAATCCCGTCAGTCAGGCAGCCTAGTCGAAGCCGCCATAGTACTCTGCATATACGAGAACTCCTCCTGGTCCTCATCATAATCAGGCTCCGCCTCCTGAGTCCTCGGCTCGTCTAAACCTGAGACAGAGTCTGGTTGGTGTGCGCAACACCGTCCCGTAACGTGAGAGTGAGTAGCTAACTCAGTGGAACAATAAAGCATAGGTTAACATGTTATCAACACAGTCAAGCAGTAATGATAAAGCAGTAAAGTCAAACACTCCTAGCTACTCTTATTAATGCAAGTATGGATGCAGGTATGATGGATGCCCTCACTGACATACTCCCTCATGCGACACCATCTCACGCTCGCGACATGCTTTCATCCCTCAGTGCTCTCACATCTTCCAGGCACATGCAATGCATGATGAGCATGATTACCGAGTTTTTAATTAGTCCATTTCAAAAGCAGGATTGGGAAACTAAGGTACCTCCCTTGTATCATTCCCAAACATGATCCATTCTAGGGTCGTCAGTCCTAGTTAGTATCAGACGATGGTGTGTTTTCTCTAGGTCACTGCAGAGGCTGCTAGGGCTATTACGCACAAAGGTTACACCACTCCCCCATCACCCCTTAAACGATTCATCACAATACAGAAATAGGCCTAGTTCATACTCTATTATCGCGACAAACCCTATGGCGCACTGCGATTTCAGAGTATGCTCGAGGTCACTACAAAGGGCTGTCAGGGCTGTTACGCACAAAGGTTGCACCGCTCCCCCTTCACCTTATCAATGTAGGCCACAGCACGAATATAGTGTCCCATACCACCATAATCGGCTCACGAGTTTGGTTGCTCACTGGTCACTACGGGGAGGCATGTGGCCCCAGCGTAGGCCGACAGCTCGACCACGGTGTCCCATACCACCATGCCCGACTCATGAGTCTTAGCGGATCGAGGTACCATGGTTAACGGGATTCTCACTGGTAAGTTTGGTACCCTAGGTTCAAGCATTAGCGACCAAACATGGTGAACATACATAAGACACACGGGTTACTTGACGTGCTCGGCTAGCTCGAGCGCACAACAAGTTGAGCGATATGAAGCGTAGAAGCACTTCGTGTGGCCAACCACTATCGCCAACTGAAGTATGACACGGGTTCGCCAAACACATCATGTGTGGCGAGATGAATCTCAACCACGATCTCAAGTCTGGTACCAGATGTCTGGACTATGGACATAGTCCCAAGCTCAATCAATTCTCAACCATAACATGTGAAGTAAAGCATGATAAACATAGTAATTCAAGCACACTAGCAAGCATGGCATAAAGCATATTATAAAGCATGTTATGAAACAAGTTACAAAGCATGTTAAAAAGCATGTTATAGAGCACTACACAAATAGGGATACAAATACATATGTGTCATAAGTGAGTGGTTAGAGTAAACAACCACATGGAGGGAATCATACGTGACTCTAAGGTAGTGGAGAACCCCATCTCAGCACCTACCTAAGGCACTAACATCTAAGCACTTACACCCACAAGCAATTTCACAAACACTTAGAGTGCACTATTTCAACATACGTGACGTATATTAGTAATATATGTATTAGGGCTGTCCTTTCTCCGAACTAGTATTTTATCCGTATATATCATATTCACATAGCAAATAATCATGACAATTACATCTCCAAAATTTATACATATACGGTATTTTCTAGAATACACAATTTCAATATACATAGTGTATACAAACAAACATGTATTACGGAGATTCCTTTCACCAAATAGGTATTTTATCCATATACTATATAATCATACAACAATTAATCATGGCAAACACATTTCCAAAATGTGTACGTATACGGTATTTCTACGTATACCTAGAGTATGTAAAATTCCATATTTTGCATCTTTAATCGAAACAGGAAACGGAAAGCACTTTGTACATGTGCAAATACATGCAGATCATGAATCTATCATTATCTGACATTGAAAGCGTTGAAAACCGTAACCTATACACCTAAAGTCCTCACCTTGCTCCTTGGAATTACAACGAAACAGCTAGGTTCGTTAGGCCTCCGTATTCGGCGGTATTGTGGTCTAAAGAATGAAACCGGTTAGCTATTTCACAACCCATAACCTATACACCTCAAAATAGATCTAGGGTTTGGGTTTCTTACCTTAAAACGGAGTCGGTATCGCCGGGAAAACGTCAAGGAAAGGGTGGTGCAGCCCGTGTGGTGGTCGAAAGCAGTAGGAGGAAGATTCTCCCACAACTCTTAAGCTTTCTCTCTCTTTTTCCTCTTTCTCCTTAGGGTTTTATCCCAAATTCGTATGGCTGTGAGAGGGGCTGTTCTAAGGTCCTTATATAGCCCAAAACTCACCGGAATAGACTTAAGTTCAAGGTATGCTTATATTATAAGCAAATCGGCGTTGTTCCAGCTCAAAAGAGGGTTTCTGGCCGCCCTCCTTGAGCCAAACGTCAGACTTAAGCTCACAACCCATGGATCTACGTGGGGTTATGTTTTCGTCTCGGTCGGATTCCCAGATCACGCGTGGCGGACCATTTTCAGTTCAATGGTCGGTGGGCCTCGATCCGAAATTCCAAGTACATGTAAATGTTCCTGAAAATTTTCCTGATCCAAGGGTGTAATTTGGTCTGATTCTGATGGTCTGGTTGCTTAATACTGATCCGCAAGCGAGTGGTGCCAGATTACTATTCAAGATATTTGTTTTGTAAAGAAAATAAAGGTTTTCACACTCCCTCGCTCCGGACTCGAGCGAACGGCCGTAGGACATCGTCTGAACTTGATTTCCGAGATGGTTGTCAAGCCCAGCCAGGCGGTCCTAGTTTCTTAACTTCGTGTTAATCGGACTTCCGATGTGCGGTCTAGACCAGATACGAAGTTTCAATTCGTTCCCGAGAGCAGTCGGGTAATGAGTTTGATCCTAGACTTTAGGGTAACCTAGAGTCAATGATTTTGCAAGTTTTGGGTCTTACAGATCGTATTTAAAACGATTCCATCGGATTTCATGGCTAATCTAGTTTAGCACTTAGTTAACTTTGTTAAATTTCTAAAGGATTTAATCCTAAGTGATTTTTGGTCGAGGTGATACTCGCGCCCTGGTACAGAAATTTACGGGTCGTTACAGGATTCGATGACATATACACATCATGGTGGGGCCCACGGCTGGGACCATGGGTCTATGCCTAGCCGTCCGCCCGCCTCCATGTGGCAGGCACTGCTGCGCGCCTCTAGCAGCAGTAGCGTCTGTTGCCTCTTTTTTTTTTTGAAATCTCATTTTCCTGAGGTTTTTCATGTGTGGGGCCCGCGTCGGAAGAATCCACCCTGCCTATTGGTTCCCATATCTCAAGACAAGCTCAACAAGCCCAATGTTCAATATCTTTTGGTGTGTGGACACATCATGTGGATTTTTAACTGTGAAAACCACCATTTTTCTATGCTATAGTCCGCCAGAAGGTCAGATTGGCCCCATTTTTCGGTTCAACGCCTAAAAGGGTCTGAGGAAAAGGATGGACGGCGTGGATTGAATACATCCATCAAGGTGGGGCCTATATGAGTGGGCCACCCCATAAGCTTGGAAACAAGCTAATATTTGTGTTTTTCCCAGTTCTAGTTCACGTCCAGCGTCCCAGGGACGCTGGATGGTTGGGCATAACACATGCATTTGAGGTGGGCCCTGCTCAGGTGGGCCACCAAATGATTTGATGGTGTGGGTACAACACATATAAGATGGGCCCCACTTATAGATTGCTTGGATAAAATACATACTTCATGGTGGGGTCCATCCGAGTGGGCCACACAACCACATCACCATCACATGAAAAGAAAATGAAAAGAAAGAGGGAAAGAGAGAGACATACGCGTGTGATGGAGGGACCCTGACATTATGGGCCCTCCGTTCCATGCATTCAATCATACAACAAGTGGGTCCCAATACATGTGGGCCCATTAAATCAAAATTCAACGGTGGAGATTCCTTCTCCACTAAAATGGACGGTCTAGATGACCTTTATTCAAGCTAGAAAGGTAAACATCATGATGGGGTCCATGGAGAATGACCCCATCATGGAATGATATTGATATTCAAGGTGGGCCATCGGCCACATCTTAGGATCCCAAGTGAGATCCGGGCCATCGGCCACATCTTAGGATCCCAAGTGAGATCCATACCATCAATCGGTAGGCCTCACTTGGCCCATCATCAAAACAATGAAATCTAGCCTATGGAAGCACCCACCGTTCGATCTTCTCGGTCTGTTGGAAAGATAATTTCTTTGTGTCTCACTTTGATGGTGGAAGGTGATGTTTGAATGGTTAGGATGATGGATTTGGGATGGGAAAGTTGGCCATACACGAACTCACTTTTCTCTCTCACATGAAATGCTTGGACGTGTGGTGCTCTTGGTGTTGCTTGGAAATTGTGAGGAGAAAGATAGAGAAAATGGGTGGTTGTAAGATGGATGGATGTGAGGTGAGTGATGGGTGAGGTGAGAGATGGGTTGACTTTGGTGATTGCTTAACTTGTGGAGAAAGAAAGCATGGGTTGCATTTATACTTGACATGATGTGATTGATTGATTGATTTGAGTGATTGATTGATAAGACATGTTGTAGAGATTCCCATGGGATAGCAAACGCGCGGCGTTTCTTCGAAATAAACGCCAACCCACATCTTTCGGCTTGGGTATCGGATCGGTACGCAAGTCACGGCGTTTGAACCGCAGAGACGATGTGGTCGTAATGGTACAAGTCTCGGCTTAAGCTGACTCAATTCTACAGGATACAACTTAGGGTCGATCGCAAATGTCAGTTATCAGTCGCAGATTGCCGGACTTCGACGGGAAGGATTGAGGAAGTCGATGAAATAGTACGAACTAGGATACGGGTCTTACACTTGCCCCTTCAGCCCATTGTTTGAGACTTTCTAACTCGTGACGGGATTGCTCCTGGACAGATAGTCCCGAACGGGTAGAGGAACTTAATTGGGTGTGCGATGTTATGGCTGAGCTAGAACAGCCTCCACTAACAGTTGATGAATTCCTCTACTTATATCAAGTACGGGTAAACCCGAACTATCCCGGCTTTCACATCTTAAGTGCTTGGCGGGGCAAAGGCTGCTCTTTAATTACCGATCCTACTACTTCCAACAAACATTCGAGAGAACATTGGTTCTGGGCATGTAGTCGCTGGGAGACGGCCGAATCCGGGCTTTATGAGGCTCGTGTACCTTGGGCGTTTCGCAAAACAGGTGACTCGGCATATCCTTTTTTACCTTTTCACGTCATAATGGTTTGAGTTTGATGGATTTATGTTTTGCAGACATTCCAAAGAAAGGCAGAAGCTTAGATTCAGCGCCTTAGCTCGGGTTAAGGAGTTGAAAACGTTAAGTCCGAAAACTCGGTCCTGGAAGGTACTCCTGCAGCCGGAGCGCCTTCATCTTGTAGGTTTAGACTCGGCTGTCATGGGTAACCTTACTGCGTTTTCATATTCTCCCTGAGCTTTATCTGACTTATTATGCTCTTCTTTCAGATGTAGCTGAAGCTCGACCCTTTCTTAAGCCGACTCCTTTAGATATGGTAGGAACTCGGCCTTCCCTTAAGCCGGCTTCCAAAATGAAAGCTCCTCCACGATAGTTCCTTCTATCGGAGCCTCGGCCTTCCAAGAAACAGAGAGCGGTGCCGACGGAGAAGGAACCCGTAGGTTCCTCTGCCCCTATAGTGGTTGTGCTTTCCGATCCGGAAGAGAGGGCGGAAGCGGGGGACGCGGTAGCCGTTGAGTCTCTGACGGCTCCCGAGCTAGGACCTGTTTCAGAGGAGGTCCCATGGCAGAGAGAGGAGACGAGAGCAGAGTCTTTAAGAGGGGAGCCGTCGCCCTTCCAAACGGTTGTGTCGGGGATGGTGCCCTGGGCCATAGCTCACGGGAGCGAGAAAGACTTTGCTATTCTCTATAATGCCCCTATGACACAAACCATTGGTCATGCAGCAAAGGTACTTTTTGAGGTAAATATCCTTTATCCCTTCCTTTTATCATTCTTGTCTCGGCTGTTTATCATGACTTTACATTTATCTTTTGCAGCTCGCCCCCTGCTTGGTCAAGGCTTGCTCGGAATTAACCGCGGCCCAAAGACTTTAGAGTCACGTAACCGAAGCAGAAGGACGACGCGAAATCACCGAGATTCGGGTCGGTGTCCTGACCGGTGAGGCGGCTCTGGCCAGGAAAGCTGCTGAAGACGTAAAAGCCGAGGTTGCTCGAGTGTCGTCACTGCTGTCTACGGCTGAGGAAAAGAGTCGGTGAATTTTTGAAGTTCATACCTCTTGCGAAGGCACACTGGCTCGAGCCAAAGCCGAGGTTGCAGGGCTCATTCAGCGAGCTCAAGATGAAGATAGGGAGGCCAAGGAAGCTAAGGATCGGGCTGTACAGGCCTTTCTCGAGTCCCAGGAGTTCGAGGATGAGAGGGATCACTTGTTCCAAAGCGGATATTCGTCTTGTATCAAGTAAATGAAGAATGCTTTCCTCGACCTTGATCTCTCGGGACTTGACGAAAGTGCCTCGGGTTCTGAGGATCCCGATGTTGGTTCGGTTGACGTCGTTACTACCGCTGCTGCCGGAGGCGAGGTCGATGTCTCTGGGACTGCTTTGGGAGTAGAGGCTGATGCCTCTAGGACTGCTTCGGGAGTAGCTCTGGCCGAGAGGCAGTAGCCGAGCTCCATTTTTCGCACTCACACCAGCATAGTGCCGAGCCCTCCATTTTTGGCACTCACACCAGCATAGTGCCGAGCTCCAAAACTTTACACTTATACTGGCGTAATATTGGGCTTCGTGGTTGGCTCTACAACATCTTTTGCTGTCCTAACCGATTATCCCTGCCTTAGTTTTATTTTTTCTGATTTTCTTGAGACAAGTTTGTAATGGATTTTGACAATGTAACCCAATGTAAAAGCACTTATACTGTTGAAAGAATGTACTTGGTTTTATTCACATAACTCAACTTATATGTTTTTTTTTCACTTTATTCTCTCTTATGCTACGAATATCGAGCTAAGGGTAGTAGATCTTGAGCTGTTTGGCATTCCAAGGATGAGGCAATAACTGTCCATTTAGGTCTTCTAACTGATACGTTCCTGGTCGAATGGTATTCGAAATGATATAGGGCCCTTCCCAGTTGGGTCCCAGTGTACCCAAGCCAACTTCCTTTGTATTGAGAAACGTCTTTCGGAGAACCATATCTCCAACTCGAAAACATCTGACCTTGACTCGGGTATTATAGAATCGAGCTACTTGCCGTTGCCGAGCTTCCACACGCAGTCGAGCTATTTCTCTTTGTTCGTCCACAAGATCGAGTCCGAGTGCTAAGAGTTCTTCATTATCATCTGCATTGAAAGAACGGACTCAGGCTGAAGACAACCCGATCTCGACGAGAATGACGGCTTCTTAGCCATAAGCAAGGGAAAAAGGAGTTTCTCCAGTGGCAGTTCGAGCCGTAGTTCGATATGCCCATAATATTTTCGGGAGTTCTTCAGCCCATGCTCTTTGACTCGGTTAAGCTTTGTCCAGAGATGCTGTTTGATGATCCTATTGATCGCCTCAACTTGTCCGTTCGCCTGAGGATGGTGGGGCGATGAATACACGTTTCTGATCCCGAGATTGTCACACATCTCGCGAAATCTCCTGTTATCAAACTGCTTTCCATTGTCGGTAACAATGGTTCGGGGTACCCCAAACCGACAGACAATATTCTTTCATAGAAAATCAGTGATCTTTTGTTCGGTTATTTTTGCCAATGGCTCAGCCTCGACCCACTTCATGAAATAGTCCACGGCTACAACAACAAACTTGGTCTAGCCTTTTCCCATAAGGAGTGGCCCTATGATGTCAATTCCCCACTATGTGAAGGGCCAAGGACCAGTCATAGGCGTCAGCGCTTCGGGAGCTTATCTCGGGATAACTGCGAATCTCTGACACTTGTCGCATCTCTGAGCGAGCTTACGAGCATTGTATTGGATAGTCAGCCAGTAGTACCACTGACGTAAGACCTTATGCGCGAGTGATCACCCTCCTGAATGGTTTCCTCAGATCCCTTCATGAATTTCTCGAAGTACATAGTTAGCTTCACTGGGGTTTAAGCATCGCAGCAATGGAGCATAATAACCTTTCTTGTATAAGGTTCCGTTAAGTATGGTATAACGAGAGGCTCGGATCTTCAATTGTCGGGCCTCGGCACGGTCTTCAGGAAGCTCACCCTTGTTGAGATATTGGACGATCGGATCAAGCTAAGAAGGTTCCAAGTCAATCGTATGTATGGTCAAGCTATCTGGTTCATTAATACTTGGTTTAGTGACATACTCGATTGGAACAGACTTGGGTATATCGTCTTCGTCGGTGGAGGCGAGTTTCGCTAATAAGTCGGCTTTGGCATTCTCTGTCCGAGGGATTCGAGTGACGACACAAAATTGAAAGCCGCTGCTCAGCTCTTTAGCTTTTTCCGTGTATGCTTTTAATTGCTCTTTCTGTATTTGATATACACTAGTAACTTGGTTGACAACCAGTTGAGAGTCACTGAAAACATTTAAATACGTAATGCCCATGCTGGCCACAAGTCGGAGGCCGAGTAATAATGCTTCATATTAGGCTATATTGTTCGAAGCTTGAAATCCAAGTCTTAAGGTATACTGCATATAGGTGTGATCAGGAGTTTTCAGAACCACTCCTACCCCGCTTGCCTTAAAGTTAGATGAGCCATCGACATACAACTTCCAGGGAATGGGGTCGGGCGATGACGAGGTAGAAGCAGTAGTCGATTCTTCAACATGTTCGGTCACATTTTCAATCAACGGGTTGGTTTGTGGTGTTACTTCAACAATGAAGTAGGCCACGACTTGCCCTTTGATTGCTGCTTTCGGCTTATACTGAATGTCGAATTCGCTGAGTTCGATCGCCCATTTCGTGAGTTGGCCGGATGCCTCCGGTTTCTGCAGAATCTGACGCAGTGGGAGATCAGTCATAACGACAATGGTATAGGCTTGAAAATATGGCCGAAGTGGGCGCGAGGAGACTACTAGGACTAGAGCCACTTTTTTCAAGAGTGGATATCTCGTTTCCGCCGGTAATAGTGCTTTGCTGACATAGTAGACCGGCAGTTGCTTTCCTTCGTGCACTCGTATCAGGGCCGAACTAACTGCTGCCTCGGATACCGCTAGATACAGCAACAGAGTTTCTCCTGGCTCGGGCTTCGATAGGAGAGGTAGAGATCCAAGATAAGACTTTAGTTGCTAGAACACTGCTTCACACTCTTCCGTTCAATCCATCGTTTGTTGTCCCTTCAATTGTTTGAAGAACAGGAGACATTTATCTGTGGCTCTGGATAGAAAACGATTAAGTGCCGCTACCAGTTCAGTAAGCCTTTGAAGGTCTTTAATCGTTTTCGAAGATTCCATGTCAAGCAGGGCTTTTATCTTTTCCGAGTTCGCCTCTATCCCTAGCTGACTGACCAAGAAACCGAGGAATTTTTCTGAGCTTACACCAAAGGCACATTTACTCGGATTCAGCTTCATTCGGAATTTGCCTAAGATAAGGAACATTTCTTCTAAGTCAGCTATATGGTTGGTCACGTGTACACTTTTGACGAGCATGTCATCAATGTACACTTCCATAGTTCGGCCGATCAGTCGAGCAAAGATTTTGTTCACTAATCTTTGATAAGTCGCACTAGCATTTTTTAAACCAAATGGCATCACTCGGTAACAATAAAGGCCTTTGTCAGTGACAAAGGTAGTTTTAGATTTATCGGACTGATGCCTTACAATTTGATTATACCCTGAATATGCATCCATAAAGATAAGAAGTGCATGCCCAGCAGTACTGTCTACCAACTGGTCTATCCTTGGAAGAGGAAAGTTATCCTTTGGACAGACTTTATTTAGGTCGGTATAGTCAATACAGACTCGCCACTTCCCATTGGCTTTCTTCACAAGTACGACATTAGTTACCTATTTCGGATAGTATATCTCTTCTATGAACTTTGCTTTGAGGAGCTTGCTAATCTCTTCTTCAATGACAACGTACCTGTTGGGGCCGAGTGGTCGTCGCTTCTGTCAGATTGGTCGATAGGCCGGATCGATATTGGTGAGTGATCACTGATGGGTCTATCCCGGGCATATCTGCATGGCTCCATGCAAACACGTCAGCGTATCGTCAGAGCAGTGCTATCAACTTATCTTTCAAGGGTGATCGTAAATACGAGCCAATTTTCACTATTTTGGATCCGTCTCTCTCGACCAAGGGCACCGAGATAAGATCTTCAACTGGCTGCCCTCGTTCATGAGTCTCGACTCGGGGTTCTAGCGATTCGATCATCGATATTTCAGTTGGAGCTCTCTTAGCGGGAACTTTTACAGCTGTCACATGACAACGTCTCGCGTCTTGCTGGTCTCCTTTGACGACTCCTATCCCGACTCAGTCGAGAATTTCATGAAGAGGTGGTATGTAGATACCACGACCTGAAGGAGACTTATAGAGGGTCGAACAAGTATGGCGTTGTAAACCGATGATTGGTTGACGACCAGGAAATCGACCATTATTGTCGTCTGATGTGGGAAATTCCCAGCAGTTAGCGGCAGTGATGCGATCCCCTCAGGGAGTACCTGTCCGCCAGAAAACTCGATCAATGGGGTCCAAACCGGACGCAACGCCGACCGTTCAACTCCCATTTTGTCGAACGCTTGAGCGAACAATACATCCCCAGATGAACCTGTATCGACGAGTATACGAAATACTTTTTGGTTAGCGATGGTGAGGGTGACAACTAGTGCATCGTCATGGGGTTGATAGATGCCCCGGGCATCCTCCTCCGTAAATGAGATACAATATTTCTCTCTTTTCTTTTCCTTTAAAGGTTGAGCTATAATCATGAGCTCAGACTCGGGTCAGCTGAGGCTTCTGGCGTGGTTTTTCCAAGCATTATTTGAGTCACCTCCGCCTCAGGGACCACCGATGATAGTCCGAATTTCTTCTGTAGGTCAATTTTCGCTCGGACGTTCTTCAGCAGTTCCGGCTCTCACCACATGTTCTTTGAGTTGGTCCTATTTTATGAGTCGTTTGATTTCTTCCTTTAGGTGATAACAATCACTTGTGTTGTGCCCATGATCACAATGATAATGGCAATACTTGTCTTTATTCTGCCGATTGGGATTGCTTCGGAGCTTGCTAGGCCAGTTGACGAAGCCTTCACTTTTGATTTCCATCAACACCTGCTGTTGAGTCTTATTCAGGGGGTATATGTGAAAAACCTTCGGTCGGGTCATTTGCTCGACTTTCGTTCATCGCGTGCTCGATCATCTTTACACTTCTTTCCTCCAGTCGAGTCGGCTTCTTTTTTGGCCGACTCTTTGATCGAGGATTTTGCATTCTGGGTTGTCTCACGCATGATTCGCGTTTCGTCGGCGTTCGCATATTTGTTCGACCAAGCCATAAACTCTGCTAGAGTCTTTGGCGGGTTCTTATCCAGAGATGTCAGGAATAGTTTGTCTTTGACTCCTTGCATAAGTGCATTGACTGCTGTTTCTTTTAAATGCTTTCGAACCTGGAGAGACTCAAAGTTGAAACGCTTGATGTAATCTTTCAATAGCTCTCCCTGCTTCTGAACTATATTGTTCAGGTGTGCGGGGGGCTTCAGTTTCTTTTTCCCACCTATGAAGTTGGTGAGGAAAGCATCGCTGAGTTCGATGAATGAACTAATAGACCTCGGTTTCAACTGCTTGAACCAAAGTCGAGCTACATCGGTCAACATAAGAGAAAAGGCTCGACACATCACGACATCTGATGTGTCATGCAGTTCCGTGTAGGTTCTGAAGCATTCGATATGCTCCGTTGGGTTGGTCTTCCCAGTGAAAGGAGTTATTTGAGGTAGTCGAAACCTTTTTGGTAGCCGAGCCTGCATTATTTCGTCCACAAAAGGGGATGTTTTGCCTCGGATTTGGTTGGGTGTATATTCCGACCCTGTTTCATGTCTGCCATATCTTTCGCCATTTCTTCCCGTACTTCCTTTTTGAAATCTTGGATGTCAACTTTCTAAGGCTCGTGGCTATCCGCCATACCTTTAACAGGAGGTCAGTTGCGCCTCCTTCGATCTATCTCATGTCGGAGATCGGTAGGAGGCAGGACGGTTGTAGCAGAGTGAGCCGACGCTGGCTCAGGTGAACTATGGGCTGACTCGGTTGATGGAATGATCACGGAGCAGAAGGCTGAGGATCGGCTACTGGTGAAGGGACATGCGCTGCCTGCCCTTGCTGAGGTGGCTGCATCTACTAATGGTACATCTGTTCTAGCATCTGCTTCATCACATTCATATTAGACCGGATCTCCTGGACCTCCCAATCTAACCGTTCATTATTGCGGTTCCGCTGATTATTGGTTGTAACAGATGTTGCTCGTTGTGCCGTAGAACCCTGATGGTTATTGGGTGGATTTTGACCTACGCTTGTGCCCGCCGGTCCTGTGACAACTACCTCATTTAATTCTTCTTCTTGAACCGTCCTTCTAGTTGTCACCATAATAACAAATTTCCAATTGTGATTGGAATATGAAAAATGGCTTTTCATACGATTCCCATAGACGACGCCAAACTGTTGATGTAAATTTTTGGTGCACCTTCCCCTCGTACTCGTCACCTGCACAATAGAGAAACAGAAAGGAGACCCTGGCTCAAGCCTGGGGGACCTCCGATGCTTAAGTCAGCTTTTTAGGCTAAGGGGAAGGCGTTTCTGGTGTATTGAGTTGCGTACCTTTCACCAAAATGGAGGTTCCTTATTTATAGGTGTGGGAGAGTCCTGCCGTACAGGGATCCTCTTCCTGATATCGTGGAGATTTGATTTTGGCCCGCTTGGTCTCCGTCCGATCCCGAAACCGTTGGGATAGAGGATCCTTAGGTGAGATCTCCGGGATGGTGTTTTCATTTACACGGCCTTTCCTTTATTCAGCTTGGCCGTTTCTGACTCAATTAACAACTGAGTCTCGGCTGGCTTTACGGAGATGAGCTTTTTGCCTTCTGTCGGCTCATGCTGACGTTGCTAGCTCGTCCACCGAGATAACTTAATCCGTCTTATTTTCTTCACTTTATTATGTCTGCATGACATTGTCTCGGACCTGACTGTTGCCATGGAAATCTTGGGCAGTGTCAGTAGAATTGGTCCATTACACATCGGAGTCTCAGGACTTGGCATATTTTTCCCCAACAACAGTAAATGAGAACCGCGTGCATGTAAGATGAGTCATCACCACTTCTTATACTGTAGTGAAACATAGTAAGAATCTACCATGACATGAGGGAGATATCAACTGCACGGTCCATTCATGGCAGGGACCATCAAACCATGAGACTAACGATGAAGAATCTACATCCTAAACCTAATACGTCGACTGTACAAACTGAAAACTCGACTCACAGGCCATATGATTGATTTTCTTATGGTTAGGACAACGTACGGTTAGTGAATTTTCTATCACACGTGAGAAAGATCCAAGCTGCTCATCAGATCCGTAAGGATGTACAGAATCCTTGTTTGAAAATTCAGGTTGAATGCGGAGGTTGTGGATCATGTGGTTATTTTCCTTCACAATGGGCCGGGCTTGAAATCTAGGCCCCGTGCTTGGGCTGGGCTAGGGCCAAGGACAATGGTGAATGGTCGGCCGATGATTTAAAGATGAGTGATCTCATTAACACTTCTATTAGAGGTATCTTTCAAAGTCATGGATATGACTCTCTAGTAGAGGTCTCATTTAATAAAGGAGTATTCAATGGTGGGCATCGTTATCCCCACTATTTCTTGTACCGTGTCCCACTTGATTTTTGAATATGGTTGATTTTAGGCTCACTTTCTTACATGAGATGGTGTAACTAATGTAGAGTGGGTAGTAGACAGCTTCATGGCTAAGATAGATCAGCAAAGGCCCGATCGGAAGTAGAGGAAATCTGGACCGTTAAAACTTAAAACCGACGTATCTTGCAAACAAAAATGGGCTATCGAACGTACCATATATGATTTTGGGGTAGGACAAGCCAGCTTATCCACCCAACCTAAATTTGAGAAATACCATCATATCAAAATCCTGTTTTGGAGAACATCATGGTGAAGCCAAATAGGAAACCACGGACCGTCTATAAATAGTAAGTTTACTATTTATAGTAACGGCCTGTTTGTTAACGTTGAATTTTTGTACTTAACACGAAATTTGGAAAATATTTCATGTTTAGTGGTTATATATATATATATATATATATATCTATATCTATATATATATATATATATATATATATATATATATATATATATATATATATATATATATATAGCTTGTTAGTACACCCAATGTCAGATCACACTTCACTGTTAGCCACCCTCACTAGGGAATCGATGCCAAGACCTCAGTGTTGAAACGAGGAATCTTTCACTCAGTCTGCCACCTGAGCATGTTTAGTGGTGTTTGTTAACACGTGTTTAATGGTGTTTGTTAACACATAAGAAGGAAAGCGCTCCACGATTTTATGTTGAATTTTTTCTGTGATAGGAGTCTAGCTTAATGCGGAATGAAGAATGCGCTGTGTGATTATTATTTTTTTAATCCAAAATTATCCCTTATGAGAGAGATTTTCTCCCTTCATATACACATCCCAACTTTTAACATGGGGCACTTCTCTGCGCCCACCATGATGTATGTGTTTCATCCATTCCATTCATCCATTTTAAAAAATTATTTTAGGGCTTGCTAACAAAAATGAGAGGAATATAAATCTCAGGTGTACCACACCATAGGAAAACAATAGTGATTGGATATCCATCATTAAAATTCTCCTAAGGCCCAATGTACTGTTTATTTGACATCCAATCTATTGATTAGGTCATATAGACCTAGATGAATGTAAAAAAACAAAGATCACCTTGATCCAAAACTTTTATGACCCCTAAAAAGTTTTTAATGGTCGACGTTCATTCACCACTGTTTTCCTATAACGTGGTTCACTTGAGATTGGGATATACTTCATTTTTGGTCTCATGCCATAAAATGATCTAGAAATATAGATGGACGGCATGGATGAAACACATACATCATGGTGGGGCCCACATAACACCGACCACCAGCCATTGGCCGGTGGCAGGGGAGTAGCTAATCTGTTTCCACGGACGCGGATTGGATACTGACAGGTTGAGAAGCGAGACCCACTACTGAAGTTACGTCACCAAGTTACGTGGGCCCCATCATGATGTATATTTGTTATCCACACCGTCCATCCATTTGGAAATATAATTTTAGGTAAAGATCCAAAGAACGAGTCAAATCTAAAGCTTCAGTGGACCTCACCACAGAAAACCGTGGGGAGAGTGACGCCCATCGTTAAAAACTTAAATAGACCACAAAAGTTTTTGATCAAGCTAATATTTGTTTTTTCCCTTCTTTCATGTCCGCGTCAACTTGTGAACAGGTTGGATTTCAAATAAAAATCATGGTGAGCCTTAGGAAGGTTTCAATAGTACGCATCAATCGCCCCACTGTTTTTTGTGGTGGGGTCAACTACATATTTGGATCTGCCTAATTCTTTTAACTCATGTTCTAGAATTAAATCTCCAAATAAATGGACGGTGTAGATAAAGCACATACATCACAGTGGGCCCACATGCATCATAGTGGGCCCATGGAACTTGACGACGTTACTTTAGTAGCGAATCTCACTATTCAACCTGTCAGTAGCTAATCCGCGTCTAAGAAGGACGCGGATTGGTTGGTGTACCTCACACCAGCTATATAGATGTTGTATTGACATCAGCAAGTTCTGTGGGTCCCATCATGAGGTATGTGTTATATCCAAACTGTCCATTCATTTGGTGAGCTTATATTAAAGCTTGAGACAAAAAGTAAGACATATCGAACTATTAGGTGGACCACACTGCAAAAAGCAGTGGGGGATTGAATGTCTACCATTGAAACCTTTTTTGGGGTCATAGAAGTTTTGTATCAATATGATTTTTTCCCCTCTTCGTACAGGTATTTGTGACCTTAAGAACATATTGGATGGAAAATAAACTTAAATAGGCCATAAAAGTTTTGTATCAAGCTATATTTTGGGTGTTTTTACTTCATCCAATTGGGAATGATCTTATAAACAGTTTGGATAGCATATAAATATAAGGTGGGCCTTATTCGAAGGTTTTGTTGCCACTGGTGTTTAACCCTACACAAAACAATGGCAATCTCCCCGCTACGAGGAATTGAGGGCCTTATGATGATATTTTAGTTTTCTATTAAGTATTTTAGTTTATTTGAATTAAATATAATGATTTTATTCTCATTTAGTAACAGAATAATTCTTTATAATATAAAACATTTCCAAACGAGAGATAGGGGTAAATGTGTTAAATTAGCATATTTTAGACATTTAAGATCTTTGTTAACAAACATTATTTCAGATTCAGTAGTTAATTTTCAGACTTCAGCCATAATTATCAAACAAGTTTTTTTTTTTTTTTTTTTTTTTTTTTTTTTTTTTTTTTTTTTTTTTTTTAAAGATTCGGCTTTAGATTTCAGATTTATGCTTCGGATTTCAGATTCGGTCTGTAGACTTTAGATTTAACAAACGAGCCTTAATTCACGCATTCTAAGAGTCTTAGTTGTAGTTTAATTCCGAAACTTGTTCCATGGCTTAGTACCCCTATTTAAAGGGGTGTAAACTCGTTTATTCAATCATCAATCAGTTTATGAATTTTCTAAACTATTATTTATATTTTCTTGCTTTTTCCTTATGGATACGAGGAGCATATGTGATGAGTCCAAAGAAGCTTTGTGGATTCGAAGTAGTTATCCTTGAGGAAGACGGTGATCGACCTCATCACATTCATCGCTACGTCGGTAAATAATGAAAGGAGTGGGCCCATAGACTCCGCCTAGTGGAGAAGAGTCATATATGAGGCAAATTTGGCCCACGACTCTTGATGAGAAGAGTCATATATTTAAATCGATTTCGGTGGCATATATAAATCATGATGGGCCCATTGACAACTAAGAGTGAGCGGACTCTTCCTCTTGGTGTGGCCCACCTACACTTCGACTGACTGAATATTTGGTTCCCAAGGGAAATATGAGGCAGTGCACCTGATGGACAGTATTGGTCTCATGCATGTCCTTCCCGTGAAGTGTAGGTGCGGGCATGACTCGACCTAGTCGAGCTAGAACAAAATAATAGGGCCTACTAATAAGAAATGAAACATATATATTGTACAAAGTAAGGCTTTCGAGGAATCAGGCCAACCCATGGGCTAACCTTTTAGGCCAATAAACCTAGATTGCTCCACACATTTGGGCCCGAATGGTATATATGCTGGGCCTGGGCTTGAATTTTACATATTATCTGTTTGCCACTAATAAGAAATGAAAAGACATGTATACCGTACAAAGTAATGTTGTCCACGAGACAGGCCAGTCTATGGGCCAAGATATTAGGCCCATAAACCCAATTGCTCCTAACTTCTCGGCCTGAATTGTTTATTTCCTGGACCTGGGCTTGAATTTTTATAGCTTTTTTCTAGTCACACACTAATAAGAAATGAAGACATGTATACTGTACAAAGTAAGGTTGTCCATGAGCCAGGCCAAGCACCGTGCCCAGCTTTCACACCCATCGATCTAGCTTGTTCCCGATGGGTCCAACTAGTATATATGATCAGTGTTGGCTTCAATTTTACAATATTCACTATGAGCCCACTAATAGGAAATGAAAATGCATGCATGCTGTCCACTAGCCAGGCCAGCCAACGGGCCCAGCATTTAGGGCCATAACCTGGCTTGCTGCCGACTTTTGGGCCAAAATGGTATATATGAGGCTAGCTCAGGGTCCAATTTTAGGCCCGTTTTTATCTTCCATGCTTTGGAATTTGGTCCATTTTTAGGTATGTGGTCTAGGCCCGGGAATAAATTTTAGGTTAAAAAATTAGATGGGTGAGCCCCAGGCGGACCTGACTCGGGTCCAACCCCCTAACTACAAGGGTGCTGCCAAGGTATCATGTAGTATTGAAGAATAAGCCTCTACTCATATTCGCAAAGCAAATGTACGCTGATGAATGCACAACAGGGTTCATTGAGTCAGTGAAGGTTTGGACAGGAATGTTAGGTGTACTCTTAAATGACAAGGATGGAGCTTCACAGTGCAAGTCCGATATGAGACACGTGCTGCATATAAGGGCCATTCATCAAGTGGTGAGCACTGTAAGCATACCCGGACTAAAAATTCAAGTCTACCCATCAAATTGTTTACACCTGATATGACTGCGTCAGAACCCATGACTAGGGAACCAACATAAAAAGATTAGGACAAGATCCTTACAATTAATGTGCAAGAGAATACGATAATGTACAAGGAAGGTTGTCATAAGGAGACTTGTCACATGTTTGGGTAAAAGTTATTACAAGATACGCGGCGAAATAAGAAAACCCATAGGCTCTATGATGGCCTAAAAAGGATTTTAACCGCTACAATTTTAGCTGGGGATGATCCTTTTCATGACTCATGGTGTAAGATGAGCACCTACAAATATGTGAAGTTATAAGTGAAATGCGTAAAACCTTAGATTAGCTAAGGCGATAATCAATAACAACTCATGGAAGAACATAATTGGCCATGCAAATCGGCCACGCAAAACTAGAAGCATGTTGATTATGCGAAGATCACAGGAACTCATCTCATGACAGAAATATAATAAGCTCTTCCAGGTAAATGATTGGCCGATTAAAAGACGATCTCATAGACTCGCTTCAATTAGAAGTGTAAACTGCCACGTTTGCTAATTGTTTAATTAATTTATTGAAAAGTGCAAAGTTTATTTTAATACAAGTTAACAAACTGTCTCATCCTTTTATAAATTCAGCAGAGAATGAAGAGCTTGGGATCCATACTACTCCCTGTATAACATAATACTATTCTTTTAGAACTACACCACGTATCTTCTGTCTGCTAGGGACACTTATTATTATAATTATTGTTCAATATAACTTATAGTGCCAATGTCATGTCACACACCAGTTTGGATCGAGATTAGAATTATAACCTATGTCCACAATTATATTATTGGACCTAGGATGATCTTCATATATATCTTGAACAGATAGCTAGTGAAGCCATCTTACCAGATGCCCAGAGATTTCACTGACAATCTTGCCACGAAGTTTGATCAAAGTGATGAACATAATGCCGTTTAACTATGATTATCTCGCCACTAAGCCCAATCAAATTATAAATAGGTGATTGAATTATGAGAACCTTACCTATAGAGTGAGATTTCAAGTAACAAAAGGATAGTCGTTACCACGACTATCTTGCCATGGAGTGAGAACCTGAATCGATGAATAGGTTGTCACCCCACCGACCTTCTCACCCACGACATATGTAACTAAGTAACAGATAATTGATTGTATAATCACGATCAACTTGCCACGAAGTTGAACCATATGAGGTAATAGACGAATTGTCATTTCTAATGACCATCTCACCACAAAGCTTAGTCATGCGACAAATGGATTGTTGAATATCCACCCCTCATTGGCTATCATGTCATAGAACATGAACCTTTCATAATGGACAAACGATCGTTTTCACATTCTTTGAAGCCAGCCTAGAGATGAACGGACGATCATCTTCCCACAAACTATAATTGTCTCACATAATGAAGCCTAGCTACAAGACGAACGAATTACCATTTTCAACAACTATCTTACTATGAAGCAGCTAAGCAAGCAATTTAGTATTCGTGCCTAATGATCTTCTTGCTTATGAAGTCTGGTATTCTACCAAACAACGAACAAATCGGCATCAATAATCTTTAAAAAAAAAAACTTTCTTTTGTTTTTCTTTTCAACCAATTTTATTTACTTTAGACATATTAATATTATGGGCTTCAGCCTCATTTTTTACTTTTAATAAATATTATATTATTGTTGAATGGTGTAAGCTATCACACTTACATTGAAATTTCATTTTTCCAAAGGAAAAAAAAAAACTTGTTAGATGGACAAACACTTCACTCATAATTGGTGGCTAGATATATGATTGATCTACATAGATCCGGTCTTAATTAGTCTATTTTTGTAACGCCCTGAAAATCGGGGGTAGATCAATAACTCAACTCCCGAGTTCCAACGCATCACTTATGCAACATAATGCATGATGATTGAATGTTGTCTGTATTAGTGCATTGAACATGAGTGAGATTAAGCCAAAACAACATATCATACTCCAGAGACAAGTGAGATAGCAAGTGGAAGACTGTGATAGATATATAAACTATATAAATTGTGGTGAGTCTCCAGAGTGTGATAATGTTACCAGGTTAACTATTTACAAGTACAAGTCCAAAATATACCAAATTGAGGAAGTGTAATGTCTTCTATCCCAATACCATAGCCCCGTCAATGCAATTCCAGGTCTTCATAGACCCGTCAGAGAGTTACATGTAGGAGAACTCCTTCTCATTAACATAGTAGTAGTCCGGCTCTGCTTCATAAGCATCGCCATCACCTGCAGCTATGACAGTCTGGTTGGTGTTGCAAGCAACGTCCCATAACGTGGGAGTGAGTGATCAACTCAGTGGAACAATAAAGCATAGGTTAACAAGTTATCAATTCAGTCAAGCAGTAATGATAAAGCAGTACAATCAAACAATTTTAAATACTCTTATTAATGCAAGTGTGAATGCAGTCATGATGCATGCATGCAGTGCGATGATGAGCATGATTACCAAGTTGTTATTAGTCCTTTTCATACAGCAGTATTGGGAAACTAAGGTACCTCCCTTATATCATTCTCAAACAATGATCCATTCTAGGGTCGTCAGTCCTATATACTCTCATACGATGATGCAGTTTTAGGTCGCTGTAAAGGGCTGCCAGGGCTGTTACACACACTCGTTGCACCGTTCCCCCATCACCTTATCAATACGGGCCTAGTTTATACTCTGTTTACTATGGGAAGGCTCGTCGCCTCTCCACAGATTCAGAGTATGCTCGAGGTCACTACACCGGGTACGGTCAGGGCTGTCAGGGCTGTTACACAGAATCGTTACACCACTCCCCCATCACCCATCAAAGCAGTGTAAGCCGACAGCTCGAATATAGTGTCCCATACCACCATAATCGGCTCACGAGTTTGGGTTGCTCACTGGTCACTACGGGGAGGCACATCGCCCCAGCGTAGGCCGACAGCTCGACCACGGTGTCCCATACCACCATGCCCGGCTCATAAGTCTTAGCGGATCGAGGTACCAAGGTTAACGGGGTTGCACTGATAAGTTCGGTACCTTAGGTTCAAGCAGTAGCGTCTAAACATAGTGAACATACATTAGACAGATCGGGTTACTTGACGAGCTCGGCTAGCTCGAGTGTACGACAAGTTGAACGACATGAAGTGCATAAGCACTTCGCGTGGCCAACCACTATTGCCAACCGAAGTACGACTCGGGTTCGTCGAACACTTCTCACGTGGCGAATGAATCTCAGTCACGAATTCAATTCTATTACCGATTGCCTGGACTATACAATAGCCCCAATCACATTCAATTTCAGATAGTTAAAGCAGTAATGGATCAACATTTCAAACCACACAATCACAATCTGATATGGTTCGCTTAGGGCTGCCAGGGCTGTTGCACGGAATCGTTACACCACTCCCCCATCACCCTTCATGGCCTTTATGGAATACAACTTAGATATGAATTTAAACATATGCATTACATAGATAAAATCATACAATCAGTTGAGCATGTTATAAAGTACAACATAAGCATGAGTTTGTACATATTCAATTCCTAATCACACAGATATCTAAAGAAATCATACACATAGTTAAAGGAGTTGAGAATCATATCTCAACACCCTTGTACATTACAATTTACTAACTACTACTCATTCAGACATTTCATCAAACACTTTAGACTACATACATCAACATACATGACATATGTTGATCGCATAGGTATTCGGCCAAATCCTTTCACTAGGGAGTTACCCTAATTATAATGCGCGTGCACCCACGACGGATAATCATGGCAAGCAGGAATCCAAGTTCCATATTCATTCAGTCATTTCCACAAACACTTGGGCTACACATTTTAACATATATAGCGTATAGTGGCCGTGGCGTGATTTAGGGCAAGTCCTTTCACAGGGAGTTGTCGCATACATACAAGCATATAGTCACGACAAATAATCATGTTAAGCACAAATCCGTATTTTATACGTATACGGTATTTTCTACAAATACGAGGAATACATTATATTCAATATAGTTAACGTATAATCGAAAGACGAAACGGTCAGCACCTTGTACATGTGCAATTGCATGCAGATCATGAATCTATCATTATCTGACATTGAAAGCGTTGAAAACCATAACCTATACGTCTAAAGTCCGCACCTTTTGTCGTAGAATCGTAATGAACTCGATAGATTTGCTAGGCTTCTGTCTACGGTGATGTGGCAACCTATAACATGCCTCAGGTTAGTTATTTCATAACTTACAACTATCAAAACCCCAAAACAGATTAGGGTTAGGGTTTCTTACCTAGAAACGAAGTCGGAATCGGTGGGAAATCGATTAGAACGGGATGGTTAAGCTTGTATAGCGGCAGGGTAGAATTGTAGGGAGATGCTCCCACTCTTTCTCTCTCTTTTCTCTCTTCTCTCTCCTAGGTTTTCTCAAATTCGTATGGGATGAGAGAGTGAAGGTTTAAGGTCCTTATATAGGCTAAAACATCACCAAAATAGACCCAGGAACAAAGTATACTTGGGTTATGTCCAAAGTGGGTCTGTTCCGTCTCAATGGAGCACTTTTGGCAGCCCCTTTTCTGTGTACGGTCGGACTTAAGCTCACTAACGTTGGATCTAGGTATAGTTAAGTTTTCATTCCGGTCGGATTCCCAGATCGCACGTGGTGGACCAGTTTCAGTTCAACGGTCACTGAGACTCGATTAGAGCCACAAGTACACTGCCATGTGTATGAAATTTCTCCTGATCCGAGATGTATTCTGGCCTGATTCTGACGGTCGGAATCCTTATAACTGATCCGCAAGTGACACGTGCCAAATTACTTAAATTTGCCTTTTATTTTAATTAATTTCACACATTCTCACACTCCTCTCCTCGCTCCGGGCTCAAGCGAATAGCACTGGGACACTATCTGGATTTGATTTCCGAGATGGTTGTCAAGCCCAGCAAGGCGGTCCTAATTCTATAACTTCGTATTATTTGGACTTTCGATGTGCGGTCCAGATCTGATATGGAGTTTCGTGATGCTCCCGAGAGCAGCCGGGTAATGAGATTGATCCTAGATTTTAGGGTAACCTAGCGTCAATGATTCTACAAGTTTTGGGTCTTGCAGATCGTATTTAAAGTGATTGGTGCTAATTTCATAGGTATTCTAGTTTAGCACTAGCTAATTCTTGCCTAATTTCTAAAGGATTTAGTCATGTATGATTTCTATCTGAGGTGGTACCTGGGCCTTTGTAGTTTGTATATAAAGTGATCCAAGTTATAATACTTAGCTAGTTTAAGATAGTGTCTAGGGTGAAAGTATTTAGAAAAATTGAAAGAACAAGGTGGTGAAGGGTGTGATTTGTGAAGGAAAAGGGTTAACAAGCGATTTTAGACTGTGGGATTGAGTTCTGACAAGTTAATAAGGTGTTAGGAGCGACCCATTGCCTAAGGACGTCTAATTCCAGGTTGGCAAAAATCCGGGATGTTACAATTTACCCCCCTTAAAATAATTTCGTCCCCGAAATTGGCTAATGGTAATAAGTAAGAATTCTATTATTTCATTTGCCTAAGACTTATTGATTCAGCCTCTAAGCACTACCCCCCTTAAAAATTTATTTCTTTATCCCCTTGCTCATTCCCTAATAGTTGATACAATTTATTCTGTTATCTATTTGACGTCTTGACGACAATTCCCATATATTTAGAGTAAGATAGTTATTTTCAATGTTTGACCAACATGGAAAGACGATTATAGTGGGCTTAATCCTGATACATCAATCATCTACCTGGCCAGGGTAGAAAGTTCCTCGTATCCCTTCCTAGTCCTGGTGGCTCCTGGTCTTCTGCTCGGCCAAACAGTGAGTCCATTGGTAGTCGCCCAGGATTGAGAATTGGGTCAAGCCGCGAATGCTTCGCAGTTTTTATTTTAGTAACTCCGTAGACCGATCACTCTAAAAACTTAGGAATGCCCGTCACTGAAAGGTTTAAATGTCCTATTTCTCGGGTTGCCCTTTAGGTCTTGGTCTAAGAGAGTCCTCGTTATTATTTATGTCCAAGGAAATGGTGAGTCAAATCTTACTAGATCATCCTAAAACGGTTTCTCATAGTAGAACAGGCTAGGGTTTCTATTATGTTCATATTCAACGAGCACAGTTGTAGATATGCTGACCTTGGCTATTGTAAGTCGGTTCGTACCCATTGTTAGGCCTATTCTGTAATATGAAATTGTTTAACACTTGAACCCTAATTGTTTTACATTCTAAGGAAGATTCAGATCCTATTTAGTGACCTATCTTTACATACAGTCTGGATCAATTCCATTCGATCCTGGGCCCGTGGGGCAAGGGTCCACCACGTTTTCGCCGCGCCACCTAGATCAAAGAGGTGTATTAGCCGACCTAACTAGGTCTATCAGTCTCTGACATTCCCTAGTGTAACTAGTAGCTAGTCTTAATTTAGGAGTAGCGATACTCCAATAGGTGTAATCCAAAGTCCAAGCTCATACGCTAGATGAGTTCATACCATTCCTAATACAATATTTCATTTTCTCGCTTAGGGTCAAACATTGCCAGATTGGAATTGAGTTGCCCGAACTTGAATTTAACTATGCTCGAGCACTACACACATGCTCCTACTAACTAAGAAGGTCTTAGGGTTCATGTTATTAATTTATTGGATTTTCCATATTGTAGCGCCCTGAAAATCGGGGGTCGAGTATAAACTCAACTCCCGAATTCCAGAACATCACTTATGCAACAAAATGAATGATGATTGAATGTTGACTGTATTCGTGCATTGAACATGAGTGAGATTAAGCCAAAGCAGCATATCATACTCCAGAGACAGTTAAATTTGCAAGCGGAAGACTGTGATAGATAGATAAAATATATAAACTACGATGAGTCTCCAGAGTGTGATAAGATTACCAGGTTAAATAAATACAAGTGTAGTTTTAAAATATACCAAATGTGAGAAAGTGTAATGCCTCCTATCCCATGTACCATAGCCCCGTCAATACAATATCAGGTCTTCATTGACCTGCCAGAGAGATACAGATAGAAGAATTCCTCCTATCATCATAGAAGTAGTCCGGCTCTGCTTCACAAGCATCGCCACCACCTGAAATTCAACAAATCTGGTGGTGTGTACAACACCGTCCCGTAACGTGGGAGTGAGTGATCAACTCAGTGGAACAGTAAAGCATAGGTTAACATGTTATCAATTCAATCAAGCAGTAATGATAAAGCAGTACAAATCAAACAATTCTAACTACTCTTATTAAATGCAAGAGTGAAATGACATGATGCTGTATGCCCTTGCCAAACCACCCTCAAGCGACATCATCTTACGTTCGCGAATGCTTACTCCCTCAGTGCGCCACATCTACAAAGCACATGCGGTGCGATGATGCTCATGATTACCAAGTTTTTATTAGTCCATTTCAAACAGCAGTATTGGGAAACTAAGGTACCTCCCTTGTATCATTCCCAAACATGATCCATTCTAGGGTCGTCAATCCTAGTTATTCTCATACGATGTTATGGTTTGAGAAGCGTAGTGAAGGCATCGCAAAGGGCTCATCACCCGTCAGCGCGGATACAGATCTCACCGTATGCGGCTCAATTGCTGGCCGTCAGCTCGAGTACAGGTCTCACCGTACTCGCTCAACTCACACTCTAGTTGCTGTGAAAGACTCGTGGCCAATCACAGACCCTTGGAGTGTACTCGATGATACCACGGAGGACTCGTCGCCCGTCAGCACGAGCACAGATCTCACCGTACTCGGCTCTCGCCGAAGTATCGACAGCTCGAATACAGTGTCCCATACCACCATATTCGGCTCACGAGTTGATTGCGCAATGGTCACTACGGGGAGGCACATGGCCCCAGCGTAGGCCGACAGCTCGACCACGGTGTCCCATACCACCATGCCCGGCTCATGCGACTTAGCGGATCTAGGTACCATGGTTAAACGGGGATCGCCACTGGTAAGTTTGGTACCCTAGGTTCAAGCAGTAGCGACCAAACAGGGTGAACATGCATAAGGCAGATCGGGTTACTTGATGAGCTCGACTAGCACGATCGCCCGTTGAGCTGCACGACATGAAGTGCATAAACAACTTCGTGTGGCCTAGCCACTGCCGACAGGCAACGCACGACTCGAGTTCGTCGAACACATCCCACGTGGCAAATGAATCTCAGCCACGAGTTCAATCTCGTTACCGATTGCCTGGACTACAATCATAGCCCCAAACACAATCAATTACAGAGATATAAGCAGTAATGGATCAGGATTCAAATCATACAATCAGTCTGGTATTATCCGTTTAGGGCTGCCAGGGCTGTTGCACGCACTCGTTGCTCCGCTCCCCCATCACCCATGACGGATCATACAACGTAAATATAGATTAAACATATGCATCACATAGTTAAAATCATAAAGCAGTTGAGCATGTTATGAATCACAACACAAGCATGAGTTTGTACATGTTCAATTCCTAATCACAAACTATCAAAGGAGATCATACACATAGTTTATAGAGGTTGAGAATCATGTCTCAACACCCTTATACATTACAATTTGCTAACTACTACTCACTCAGACATTTCAAGTTATACTTGAACTTACATACATCACATACATGACATATGTCGATCACATAGGCATTAGGCCAAATCCTTTCACTAGGGAGTTGCCCCAATCATAATACGTTACACCCACGACGGATAGTCATGGCAAGTAGGAATCCAAGTTCCATATCCATTCAGTCATTTCCACAAACACTTGGGCCACACATTTTAGCATATATAGGGTATAATGGCCGTGGCGTGATTTAGGGCAAATCCTTTCGTCAAAGGGGGTATCGCCAATATAACAATCATGAATCCATGACAATTAGTCATGGCGAGCATGAATGAGAATTCCATACTCATTCAGCCATTTCCACAAACACTTAGAATACACTATTACAACATACATGGTGTATGTTAGTAAAACATGTATTAGGGTTATCCTTTAGCCAAGCTAGTATTTTATCCATGTATAATATATTACTACAGCAAATAATCATGATACATACATCTCCAAAATTTATACGTATACAGTATTTCTAGAATACACAATTTCAACATACGTAGCATTTACAAGTGAACATGTATTACGGCGATTCTTTCGCCAAACTAGTATTTTATCCATATATAGTATAATCATACATTAAATAAACATGTTAAACACTTCTCCAAAAAAATACACATACGGTATTTCTACGTATATCTAGAGTATGTGAAACCATATTCTACAATGTTAATCAAACAGGGAAACGGAAAGCACTTTGTACATGTGCAATTGCATGCAGATCATGAATCTATCATTATCTGACATTGAAAGCGTTGAAAACGTAACCTATACACCTAAAGTCCGCACCTTTTGTCGTAGAATCGTAATGGAGTTGATAGGTTTGCTAAGCTTCCGTATGCGGCACTAGGCGACCTATAGAACGAAATAGGTTAGCTACTTCACAACCTACAACAGTCTAAACCCCAAAACAGATTAGGGTTAGGGTTTCTTACTTAGAAACGACGCCGGACGGAGGAAAAGCGTCAAGAGGATGCGGTGGAGCATGGATAGCAGCAGGGAGGACGGCAGGGAGATCTCCCACTTCTCCCTCACTTTCTCTCTCTTTTCCCTCTCTCAAATCCAAATTCGTATGGCTGCCATGAGAGAGGGTTTAAGGTCCTTATATAGCCTCAAAACTCACCGAAATAGACTCCTGTTCAAAGGTTACTGCTAATATAGGTATTTCGTCACTTTTCCAGCTCAAAAGAGAGGTTCTGGTGGCCCTCCTTGAGCCAAACGTCAGACTTAAGCTCACCACACATGGATCTATGAGGGATTACGTTTCGACTCGATCGGATTTCCAGATCGTACGTGGCGGACCACTTTCAGTTCAACGGTCAGTGGGCCACGATCCGAAATTCCAAGTACATGTAAATGTTCCTGAAATTTTTCTTAATCCGAGGGTGTAATTTGGTCTGATTCTAACGGTCTGGTTGCTTAATACTGATGCACAAGCGAATGGTGCCAGATCACTATTCCAGATATTTATTTTGGAAAGAGAATAGTGTTTTTCACACTCCCTCGCTCCGGATCGAAATAAATGACTGTGGGACATCGGTCGGAGCTGATTTTTGAGATGATTGTCAAGCCCAGTGGGGCGGTCCTAGTTCCTTAGCTTCGAGTTAATCGGACTCCCGATGTGCGATCTAAACCTAATACGAAGTTTCGTTTCATTCCCGAGAGCAGACGGGAAATGAGTTCGGTTCTAAACTTTAGGGTAACCTAGAGTCACATGTTTACAAGTTTTGGGTCTTGCAGATCGTATTTAAAGCGATCCCAACGGATTTCATGGCTAATCGAGTTTGCACTTAGTTAACTTTGTTAAATTCTAAAGGATTTAATCCTAATTGTTTTCTGGTTGAGATGGTACTTAGGCCTTGCAGTTTGTATATAAAGTGATCCAAGTTTTACTACTTAGCTAGTTTAAGTTAGTGTCTAGGGCGAAAGTGCTTTGAAAAATTGAAAGCACAAGGTAGGAAAGGGGTGGGATTTGTGAAGGAAATGGGTTCAGAAGCGATTTTAGACTGTGGGGTTCAGTTCTGACGAAATAATAAGGTGTTAGGAGCAACCCATTACATAAGGACATCTAATCCCAGGTTGGCAAAAATCCGGGATGTTACACATATGGTTAGGTCTGTCGAAATCTAGGAGCACCGCTCTAGGTCCAAAACTCCAAGGGCCTATTTGGTCAGTGGTCTTAAGTTGTATTAAATGGGACTGCATTGCTAATCCCACCTCGGGATTTGGAGTGACATTTTTGGTAGGTGGGTGGGTGGGTATTAAAATTAATTTTATAGGCTTTGGAAAATGAGTCTTGTGTGGGAAAGTGTGAGATGGGATTTCCAAATCCCAGGATAATGAATCTTTAAGTATACTTGGAAAGGAAAATTTCAGAATTTACTTTTAATTACATACACTCCAAGCATGGTATTGAAAAACATGGGATACACCCAATCCAAGGACAATACCTAACACATGCATTTATTATTACTTTTACAATTCCATCCACCTTAAACTCACCTAATGCAGTTGGTCGAACGGGCCCTAAACGGCCCAACATTTGGAGGTTGTGAAAGTTATGGGACACAAAAATGTGGATTGTTGTGCCCATATGGGTGTGAAATGGTGAGGCCAAAAGGAGTAAGAAATGGGTTTAGAGAAGTAATGGTGGAGGGGTAGAAGGAGTTCGCAATTGTCAAGTACAACTCCGGTCCATGACAGAAGATGCATGTGAGCTAATACAACCAACGTTTCAAACACTTAAAACATGCTACTAACTACTACACCCATCAACATGAAAATATAAACACCCTAAGACAGTAACTCATGCAAACTACAAGACAACAGTATGGATAGCTAAACATCCGAGAAGATGGCCGTACCAAGCTCGGATAGAGCCATGGAAAAGTGAATGAAAAGTGATGGAGAGAGAGAAAGGGCTGGAGGTTTGGTTCTCCACGGATTGGAGCCTCAAAAGATGTTGTAGAGGCCCAAATGACAGTGACTGAAGATGAAAAATGGAAAGGTAGGATGGGTGAGGGAACTTACACGTTTTTGAGCTCCAAATGGGGTATGTAAGAGCCCAAATGAGAGAAAAAGGAGAGGGTAAGGGGTAGGCACGGCTGTAAACGTTGGAAATAATTGGGTTGTGACCGAAAATGAAGGAATGGGTGATTGGAGGGGAGGTTTGAGAGAGAAAACAACAATTTCTAAGAAAAGGGAGAGCTTGGAGGGGTCATTTGTGAAGGAGGTACTAGTTTGGGGAGGTTTTAATCGACGACCCATATACCAGGGGGTTCCCCTGGTCCTCAAACACCATCGGCCCGAGCCGCAGGCCCGGCCCAGCCCGCTGACCTGCGAGGCCTCGCCGACCTGGCGAGGGCCTCGCCACCCTCTGGACTAATCGGCGAGGGCTCACCCAAGGGGCGAGGTCCTCGTGACCCCTAGGCCCCAAAAATGTATGGGTCCCACCCTGGGTCCCCCTGCAAGAGCTCCGTTTGGCTCCCGACTCCATTTGAGCCGTATCGGGGCCAATTTGTAAACCGAAATGTGTTTATTTGACGTGTAGCATATGATTTTGGGGTAGGAGGCACTAATCTATCCAACTAACCCCTTTATTTGGTTAGATTCCAAAAGGTTAAGGGTCAAAACCCATTTTATCCATTTATTATCTATTTATGGTAAGTTTTAGTTTCGGTATTGTTCTTCAGCATTTATACCCTAGGATTAGTGTGTATTATGAATGTGCTTAAAAGAAATGAAGAATACAATGGTGGAGGGTGAGATTTTGAAGGAATTTGGTAAAAGGGATTTTAGGCTTTGAGATTAAGTGTAAGGTGTTGTGGTTGACCCACAACCTAAGGACATTCATTTCTAGGGAACAACTCAAACCCATCGACTGACGGCCTAGAAGTGATTCGAGATCGTTTCGCATGATCATGGGTGTGAACGAGCCCAATCTCAGCGGTCGATTTCGGTCGGTTTCGCCGTTCGGCGAATTTGGAAAATCCTAAGCCGGTTTCTACATTTCGTCGCTCCCTCCTAAGTAAGAGTGCGTCAGAGTGCATCGTGTGACCATAACCCAGGTCCGGTTTAATCCAAATCATGCTTTGATACCATCTTGTGACGCCCAGAAAATCGGGGGTCTAGCAAAAACTCAACTCTCGAGTTCCAACGCATCACTTACGCAACATAATGCATATGATGATTGAATGTTGTCTGTATTAGTGCATTGAACATGAGTGAGATTAAGCCAAAACAGCATATCATACTCCAGAGATAAGTGAGATAGCAAGCGGAAGACTGTGAAAGATATATAAACTATATAAACTATGGTGAGTCTCCGAGTGTGATAATGTTACCAGGTTAACTATTTATAAGTACAAGTCCAAAATATACCAAATCGAGGAAGTGTAATGTCTTCTATCCCAAATACCATAGCCCCGTCAATGCAATTTCAGGTCTTCATAGACCCGTCAGAGAGTAAGTTACATGTAGGAGAACTCCTCCTCAACATCATAGTAATATTCCGGCTCTGCTTCATAAGCATCGCCATCACCTGCAGCTAAGACGGTCTGGTTGGGAGTGAGTGATCAACTCAGTGGAACAATAAAGCATAGGTTAACATGTTATCAATTCAGTCAAGCAGTAATGATAAAGCAGTACAATCAAACAATTCTAAATACTCTTATTAATGCAAGTGTGAATGCAGTCATGATACATGCCCTCGCCAACATACTCCCTCGTGCGACACCATCTTACGTCCGCGGCATGTTTTCATACCTCAGTGCTCTACATCTTCCAGGCATATGCAATGCGATGATGAGCATGATTACCAAGTTATTATTAGTCCTTTTCATACAGCAGTATTGGAAAACTAAGGTACCTCCCTTATATCATTCCCAAACAATGATCCATTCTAGGGTCGTCAGTCCTAGATACTCTCATACGATGATGCGGTTCTAGGTCGCTGTAAAGGGCTGCCAGGGCTGTTAGACGCACTCGTTGCACCGTTTCCCCATCACTTATCAATACAGGCCTAATTTATACTCTGTTTACTACGGGAAGGCTCGTCGCCTCTCCGCAGATTCAGAGTATGCTCGAGGTCACTACATCGGGTACGGTCAGGGCTGCCAGGGCTGTTGTTACACGGAATCGTTACACCATCCCCATCACCCATCAAAGCAGTGTAGGCGACAACTCGAATATAGTGTCCCATACCACCTAATCGGCTCACGAGTCTGGGTTGCTCACTGGTCACTATGGGGAGGCACATCGCCCCAGCGTAGGCCGACAGCTCGACCACGGTGTCCCATACCACCATGCCCGGCTCATGAGTCTTAGCGGATCGAGGTACCTAGGTTAACGGGGTTGCACTGGTATGGTAAGTTCGGTACCTTAGGTTCAAGCAGTAGCGTCTAAACATAGTGAACATACATTAGACAGATCGGGTTACTTGACGAGCTCGGCTAGCTCGAGTGCACGACAAGTTGAATGATATGAAATGCATAAGCACTTCGCGTGGCCAACCACTATCGCCAACCGAAGTACGACTCGAGTTCGTCGAACACATCTCACGTGGCGAATGAATCTCAACCAAGAATTCAATCCCGTTACCGATTGCATGGACTATACAATAGCTCCAATCACATTCAATTTCAGATAGTTAAAGCAGTAATGGATCAACATTTTAAACCACACAATCACAATCTGATATGGTCCGCTTAGTGCTGGTAGGGCTGTTGCACGGAATCGTTACACCACTCCCCCATCACCCTTCACGGCCTTTATGAAATACAACTTAGACATGAATTTAAACATATGCATTACATAGATAAAATCGTACAATCAGTTGAGCATGTTATGAAGTACAACATAAGCATGAGTTTGTACATATTCAATTCCTAATCACATAGATATCTAAAGAAATCGTACACATAGTTAAAGGAGTTGAGAATCATATCTCAACACCCTTGTACATTACAATTACTAACTACTACTTATTCAGAAATTTCATCAAACACTTTAGACTACATACATCAACATACATGACATATGTTGATCACATAGGTATTAGGCCAAATCCTTTCACTAGGGAGTTGCCTCAATTATAACGCGCGTGCACCACGACGGATAATCATGGCAAGCAGGAATCCAAGTTCCATATTCATTCAGTCATTCCCACAACACTTGGGCTACACATTTTAACATATATAGCGTATAGTGGCCGTGGCGTGATTTAGGGCAAGTCCTTTCGCTAGGGAGTTATCGCATGCATACAAGCATATAGTCACGACAAATAATCATGTTAAGCACAAATCCGTATTTTATACGTATACGGTATTTTCTACAAATACGAGGAATACAGTATATCAATAGAGTTAACGTATAATCGAAAGACAAACGGTCAGCACTTTGTACATGTGCAATTGCATGCAGATCATGAATCTATCATTATCTGACATTGAAAGCGTTGAAAACCATAAACTATACATCTAAAGTCCGCACCTTTTGTCGTAGAATCGTAACGAACTCGATAGATTTGCTAGGCTTCTGTTTACGGTGATGTGGCAACCTATAACATGCCTTAGGTTAGTATTCATAACTTACAACTATCAAAACCCAAACAGATTAGGTTAGGGTTTCTTACCTAGAAACGATTATTCGGAATCGCAAGAAACGAAGTCGGAAAACCGGAAAATCGTAAAAATTAAACAGGATGGTTAAGCTTGTATAGTGGAGGGTAGAATGTAGGGAGATGCTCCCACTCTTTCTCTATCTTTTCTCTCCTCTCCTAGTTTTCTCAAATTCGTTTGGGATGAGAGAGTGAGGAGGGTTTAAGGTCCTTATATAGGCTAAAACATCACCAAAATAGACCCCAGGAACAAAGTATACTTAGGTTATGTCCAAAGTGGGTCTGTTCCGTCTCAACGGAGCACTTCTGGCGGCCCCTTTTCTGTGTGCGGTCGGACTTAAGCTCACTAACGTTGAATCTAGGTATTGTTAAGTTTTCGTTCTGGTCGGATTCCCAGATCGCACGTGGCGGACCAGTTTCAGTTCAACGGTCACTGAGACTCGATCAGGGCCACAAGTACACTGCCATGTGTATGAAATTTCTCCTGATCCGAGGATGTATTTTGGCCTGATTCTGACGGTCGGAATCCTTATAACTGATCCGCAAGTGACACGTGCCAAATTACTTAAATTTGTCTTTTATTTTTAATTAATTTCACATTTCTCACACTCCTTGCTCCGGGCTCAAGCGAATAGCACTGGGACACTATCTGGATTTGATTTCCGAGATGGTTGTCAAGTCCAGTAAGGCGGTCCTAATTCTATAACTTCATATTATTTGGACTTTCGATGTGCGGTCCAGATCTGATACGGAGTTTCGTGATGCTCCCGAGAGCAGCCGGGTAATGAGATTGATCCTAGATTTTAGGGTAACCTAGCGTCAATGATTCTATAATTTTTGGGTCTTGCAGATCGTATTTAAAGTGATTGATGCTAATTTCACAGGTATTCTAGTTTAGCACTAGCTAATTCTTGCCTAATTTCTAAAGGATTTAGTCTTGTATGATTTCTTGAGGTGGTGGTACCTGGCCTTTGTAGTTTGTATATAAAGTGATCCAAGTTATAATACTTAGCTAGTTTAAGATAGTGTCTAGGGTGAAAGTACTTAGAAAAATTGAAAGAACAAGGTGGTGAAGGGTGGGATTTGTGAAGGAAAATGGTTAACAAGCGATTTTAGACGGTGAGATTGAGTTCTGACAAGTTAATAAGGTATTAGGAGCGACCCATTGCCTAAGGACGTCTAATTCCAGGTTGGCAAAAATCAGGGATGTTGCAATTTTGATGCCTTCGGTAATAAGGCATTTAGTTTGATTCGAGCCGCATTTGACTCCAACACACCTGGCACAAACACATCACATGAACGACTCAATTTCGGCCAAACACTAATTTTTGACACGCGTGGTGGGAAGTGTGTTCTAACATCTGTTCAACAATATAATAATATTGTTAAAAGCATTACACACAAAATGATGTTTTAGAGGAGTAAGAAAATCAACATGTATTATAGGACGTTACCATTCAGGTTGAACCCATGCCTGACCAGGTCAAATCCGCACCCATCTAGGGTGAGCCCGTGCTTCTCCAGGCCATGCCTCCAGTATAAGTTCATTTAGAGGTTTCTTCTTCTCTGATAAGAAGGTCTTGTTGGAGAGTGTTGCAGAGGCTCTGCACAATGTGCAGTTTAGCCTACTATACATTTTTGAGTAGGGAAGATTTCAAACAAAAAATTGTAATACATTGATGAGATATTTTTTGAAGAGGATGTCATTGTCTAAGCAACGACATGAGGACATTAATCCTCTAATGAAGACAAAGACTATAAAGTCTGGTTAGCCCTCAACTGAGGGTGATCAAGCAAGTCATCAGGGCTGAGATTTGTCGCCATGAGTTGACATTGGCTGAAATGGCTAATTCCATGATAATTGTTACCAATATACCCCTTATGATGAGGATCTTAATAGGTAATATCAGACTGAAATAAAAAAGCACAGAGAACAACTCTCCATTCCTCTGGTTCATTAGGAGAAATGCCTGAAAAGACATCCTCAACACCGAGTTAACTACGATGTCTCTAATGATGGGGAGAGGCATCGTGATGATGAAGTCAGGCAACTTGGAGAGCGACCACATACGCTTTCAACACCATGACATAATGCTGGAACTAAACAACATGGGGTTACATCACTTGCTATCCAATTTCATTCATACACAACTAAATATGGAAGAGAGATTTCATACCCAATTCTTCAGAACCGTGCTCAAACTCTTAATGGTTGATCTATCTTAACCAAGACAATTATTAGGCGAGTTAGCCAAAACACATATCACTCACTTTAAGAGGGAAATAAATAAATGTTGAGTGGCTTTATCGAAGGCTAAAATAAGAAAACTTACCTAAAACAACTTAGGCATCGAACTTCAGAAGAAATTTAGAGGCTTGTTTAATCTCTCAACCCATGTGACTAGGTATGAATGGCTTCTTTATGTGGAAAGTCAAAGGAAGATTTCATCTTGTTACCTATTATCAAGACCCAAAATTTGAATTGGATGTGGTGGAAATAGTGACTAAAAGGCTATTGATATGCCAAGTGTTGGCTAAGAAAGAAGTCAACACCCCTCCAGGACTAAATGTGAGAAAGAATATGTATGAGTTTGGCAAGTAGTACTCTTTTGGCATCACACAAGTTGACAAGATATTCGATCATCTCTTGGGGGTAAATTCGTTAAACTGTCAGAATACCGTAAGTATTGTTGGTTGAAGAAATTGAAGAAATGCGAGTTCTATAAATGGTATAGAACAAGAACTTATTTTACAAATAATTGTATCATTTCTAGGAACACGATCTAAAAGAATATCAACAAAAGTTTTCTTAAGTTCATAGAAAAGAATAGAGAAGGGATGTGGATTGACATAAATCCGTTTCCTAAAATAGCCGAAATCAATGTTGTAACGATTGACCTAACGAATTTTAAACGGTTGACGCATCATCATTGGAAAACTGATTTACAAAGTAGTCAATCAATATTCTTACAAAGTAGTCAATCGATATGCACAAATCTGAATAATTGACACTAGGGTGTAAGAGAATAAGTCAACTCCCCCTGTGAAGGGTCTACCGAATATGTGCCACTGAAGTACATGTTATGTGATCGATAATATTGGGAGTTTTATATTGCTGACAACTGCATTGATTATAATCTCCCACGTAATGAAGTATTGCGGTTACAAGAGTCGCATGAAGAAATGGTAGGGCCTCATGACTTGATATAATAATATCAAGACCATGTTGGCTAAAATAAGGGCAACAATTACTACAAAGGCCAAATAGAGAAAATTGTCAGTCGCAATGGGGTCATATCAACTGTTAAGAGCACTATATATAGAACGAATTGATAAATATGAACGTTAAGTGCTGGCAGAGGAAGATGGCCTTCGGGATTTCATGATAACAATCAAGTAGGTTGGCGAAAGTCAAGACTGATGGATGATGGATGTCTATCCGAAGATTCCTTAGCAATTTGATCAAATGAGCTACACCTAGAATTGTCATCGATAAAGGCAGCAAACTGCTTTCAGAGCTCGAGCGACAAAGACCAAAAATCACTAGAAGGTGTCTTGGTGGCTAATAGTAGAACAATTGGCGTTAAGAGCACCAAAACAACTGCATGAAGAGAAGCAGCTAGCTTAAAAATAGTCCAATATGATTTGTTTTTTCTTTAATTATCTGACATGAGATTCAAACAAAGATTTCTTCGAACAAAACCTTGTACATGAATACTCATTATTTGAAGATGTTATGGCTCCCGACATGTTGTTGGAAAACGATAATGAAATCAAAGGTCAGGTAGACCCTGATCAATTTCATGCTTCCTTAGTGGATAAAAATAAAATTGAAAAAGGAGATGATTCTATCACGGCCAGCGAGGGCAGAAGAAAAGCTATGTTTGGTTTGGTAATATGTCGCTATTTATAACGGACTACAACATGGTGTTTACCATGCCACTGACCTTCTTGCTAAAACCCCACCAACTAAACCAGATGGTAGGAGTCATAGACAAGAAAGAAGAAGAATTGGCTCAATCATGCGCGACCTCTATTGGATTGTCTCAAGATGGAGTTAACCCATTGGTCATAGTGGAACAAAGTGAAAGATCTAAGAAGGTAATCATCGTGAAACTTTTATATAGCATGACACAACACCTCAAACTATTATTGTCTAACACATAAGGATGATTACTCGATGACTAGAGTCTTAATCGACAATGGGCAAGATATGTGTAATAATGTCCCCAAATTTGGTGGACCATGCTGCCCCAAAATATCCATTTATGGGCAACAACCATGGGCTTATTGCTGAATTTCTTGCCCACCCACAATCTGGTATTGCTGGAAATTCAAAAATTAATTAAATTATATGTTTATTTTAGTTCCTGGTGACCCATACATGTCACAGGGGGGTCCACTAGATGAAATGAGTGAATTTAACACATAAATCAGATGGGCCATGTTGCTGGACTGGACGTCCAGCAGCAGCCTAATGGGCCGGCCGTCCATGGTGGGCAGCCTTATCGGCCTGGGTAATTATCCCAAAACTCACCCAAATGGACCCCAAAAATGGAAATTACAAAGGGAGGTGGCTATATTCCACATGGATCAAGATTGGATGGAAGGTGGGACAACAAAACTCATCAAGGTGGGCCCACAAGGTGGCCTAGATTGCTAGCCAAGGTTGGACGCCCCAGCCTGGGCGTCCCAGCCTGGTGGGCCACTCCAGGCCGCATCACGGTTAGTACAGGGGCTCGATGGCCCTAAAAATTTGTAGGGTGATACTTCCATGGGTGGGCCAGATCTCTACAAAATTTTATGATTTTTGGATAACTAGAAGTATTTTAATTAATTTAAAGAAAGGAATTTGTACAAAAAATCTGTCTGACCTGGACGTCCTAACGTGGTGGGCCAGTCCAGCCCTTGTCAAGGTGTTCATAGGGGTCCGTGTCACGCCCTAGACTCGGTAACCGGACTCATAAGGAATCCGATGGTCGATTTTGGCCGCAAGAGCCTCCGTAGTACCCCATTCTCGGCTCCTGAGGCAGGTTATGATCCTGGGATCCTATAAGGAGGATTATATAACAGTATAATCATTTCAAATACGAGCATACCCAAGATCACAACAAGTACATCTAAGAATAACAAGGGGCACACATCACAACATCCACTAAGAATTTAAACTTTTACAAGCTTACATCAAGTTCGAAAGGACGTACATAAGATAATGGGAAAAGAGAGAAATGTCAGCAACACTGGAATCCTCAAAATCAACTCTACTTCATACTCTGCTGCTACGACGCCTGCCTAGAGTCTCCTGCATGCATCAATCGTGCAAAAGCTTATAGAAGCTTAGAGGGTGGTGTAAGTGTGTGACAATGGTGCACAGAAGAATAGTAGGAGGTACAAGGAGAGAACATGCTCAATGAGAATATCACTAGCCTTACCAAGGCTTATCATGAATACGATGCAATAAGTACTGGGCACCAATTAAGGCGATGCATGAAAGGGCTTACACAGCCAATGCTAATGCGATGCAAGTAATGCTAGTGCTCATATCCAAACCACATGTTAAGTACATTTCCAATAATAAGGAAATCACTGAGGTCCATTATACTGCTGAATGACTACCGTTCTACAGACCCCACATAGTCAAACGAGCGTAAGAGACCTCATTACCCGCCTGTGGACAGCCAATCAGCAGCAAGGCCTAATGATAACGGACCCATTTACGAGCTGGTCAGACTCAGCCTAACAACGCCTCCTCACACCAAGCGGGTAAGACCATACCTCTATCTAACCGACTACAAGACAGTGGGAGTCGCAGCCTAACGGTATAAGGCCCTCGTGCGCTCATGGTTTCCACTCGGTCATGGCATTGGAGTAAATCCTTAGTACCATAGAAGTTTTGAGAATTTCACCCATGGGTATCCTATGCACCCAGTATGCTCAAGTAATATTTCCAGTATCCACACATACGACCATCCACGAATGTCCCTCTGGAGGCAAGGCCCTAATGAAGTAAGGGCGGTATCATCATGAAATGCGATGCCAATGCATGAGTCGCACATACAGATTATGCATAAGCTTCAAGCACTCAATGTGCACAAGGGGAGGAACTCCATCCCTCAATGACCATCATATAATGCAATCAATTCATACAGATGATGCATATGGGTCATAATGATGTAAGTGTGCTACTTGTAGAATGTATTCCTCCTTCCCATGGAGGAACAAGGACAATATCTATGGATAAGTACTCTAAGGAGAAATGAAGTTCTCTTAGTGGGGGCCCAACAATTTAGGATGACCCCCAAGCTAGGGGAGTCCTAAGGCCTCAAAAAGGAAACGGGCCTAACAAGGTCCAAGGTGGGCCTCCAACCACCTATAAGGTCCTTTTGGGCCTACCTCAGGGCCACCAAGAAGGACATCTAACCTCAATTGGGTCATAAAAAGGTAGCCTGCTACATATGTAAAGAAAAGTCCAAGGCCCAATCAATCCATGGCCTAGTGGGCCATACACTAAGCCCAATACATAGGTAACCTGGTAGGCCCTTAAGCAAGGTTAGGGCCCAACCATGAGGGTCAAGGGTTCACTCATTGTGGTGGGCCTAATGGCCAGCCCATTATCCCAACATACGGGAGATCCTTGTATTTAACACAAGTAAGTTGGGCCTCGCATGTCGGCCCAAGTATGAATTTATTATAGTGGGCAAGCAAGGGCCCAACTACTTGAGTATTTGGCCCATAAGACCCATCACAATGGCATGATAAATATAAGACCCAAGGGTCCAACATGCCTATCAAAAGTTCCAACCCAACCAAGGCTATAAGGCCCATTAATTAACTAGAAGACTAGCCCAAGAAGAATCCAATTGGAATGAGCCTTTAATCATGCACTAATTAAGCCCAAAAATAAAATTAAAATGGTAAGATAAATGACTTAAATCCTCCTCAAATCTATTGGGCCATATTGTCCTAAAACACATTTATAAGCAACAATTATTGAGCTCATTGCCAAATTCTAACCCACCCATTTTTTTGGGTTGGTTGGAATCCAACAACAAAAAAATTAATTTATAGTAGATGGAATTCCTGATGGCCCACATACATAAAAGTGGGTCCCACCAGATGAGAGAGGAATGCATAACACACATTAGAAGTGGGCCATGCTGCTGGAATATAGGCCCGGCAACAGCCTAAGGTAAGGGCATCCCATGGTGGGTAGTCCTACGGGCTTGGGTATTTGGCCCAAAACTAATCCAAATTTTAGGCCACACCAAGGTCGGTATAGGGGCCCAATGGCCCTAAAAATTTGTAGGGTGGTCCTTCCATAGGTGGGCTATGTCTTCACAAAATTTTGCAATTTTTAGATAACTAAAAGTATTTTAATTTATTTTTAGAAAATATTCGGTGTGGAAAATCGGACTGACCTCGACGTCCCAACGTGGTGGGCCAGTCCGGCCCTTGTCACAGTGTGCACAAGTATCCATTGGCACCAAAATTTTGCAAGTGGGTCCTACCATGGGTGGAACACCTCCCTGTAAACTTTCATAATTTTTGGATACTCAAAAGTATTTTAATTAATTTAAAGAATACAATCTGTGTAGGGTGAAATATTGCTGGAATATATCTGTCATGAATTTGGGCCATCCAAATGGTGGGTTCTGGGCCTCCAAAATTTTCAAAATTTGAACTCAAGGTTCCTCATCAAGACTAAAACAAGGTGAGACCCAGAAATATGGCCCACCTTCTGATAAGGTATTTTTAAAATTTTGTTTTTATGAGACTATGCTGTTGGACTGCAGAACAGAAATATCTGGCAGTCCACTATGTTGCCCCACCGTTTTGGATGTCCAAATGGGGTCCATTGGCCCTAAACTTTTGCAGGTAGGTCATACCATGGGTGGGACACCTCTCTGAAAAATTTTAGAATTTTTGAGGTAGTATAAGTATTTTATTTAATTCATACAAATTATGGTCAACAATGATTATCCAGAAAATTTGCGGTTGTAGAAAATACTGTTGTCCCATGTTTGACACCACATGGGGTGGACCTATACTTGCCCAAATTACTGAAAAATTGATGGGTTTGATGGTCTCACATATGGACAACAAGTGGGGTCCACTGGAGTGGTCCACTTACTCCCAAATCAAGATGGAAATTGAGCATTTTTAACATGCAATGTTGCTGGAACAATGCAGAAAATCCAGACTGTCCACCTCACTTGGGTCACACCTTTGGGACCTTAATCAAGGTCAGATGTGGCTAAAATCTGGGGAACATCAAGATGAGATCCCCACCTTTCAAAAAAATATATTTGATGGGTACAAAAGGTCCCCCAATCAGTCCCAAATTCAAGCCCAAAGTCTAACAAAAATCTGTCCAGAAATTTCTAGATAGCAATACATGCATGAATTTAAATAAATGTATAGGCCTATTAATTGGATTCTCCTGGGCTAGTCTTCTGGTTAATGAATGGGCCTTATAGCCTTGGTGGGCTAGAACTTTTGATAGGCCCGTGGACCCTTGGGTCCTATATTTACCACGCCATTGTGATGGATATATAGGCCTAATACTCAAGTAGTTGGGCCCTTGCTTACCCACTATAATAAATCCATACTTGGGCCATGATACGAGGCCCAACTTACTTGTGTTCAATACAAGGATCTCCCATATGTTGGGATAATGCACTGCCCATTAGGCCCACCACAATGAGTGAACCCATGACCCTCATGGTTGGGCTCTAACCTTGCTTAAGGGCCTACCAGGTTGCTTATGTGTTGGGCTTAGTGTATGGCCCACTAGGCCATGGATTGATTGGGCCTTGGAATTTTCTTTACATACGTAGCAGGCTACCTTTTTGGGACCCAGTTGAGGTTAGATGTCCTCCTTGGTGGCCCTAAGGTAGGCTTAAAAGGACCTTATAGGTGGTTGAAGGCCCACCTTCGACCTTGTTAGGCCCGTTTCCTTTTTGAGGCCTTAGGACTCCCCTAGCTTGTGGGTCATCCCAAATTGTTGGGCCCCCACTAAGAGAACTTCATTTCTCCTTAGAGTATTTGTCCATAGATCTTGTCCTTGTCCCTGCTTGGGAAGGAGGAATACATTCTACAGGTAGCAAACTTACATCATTATGACCCATATGCATCATCTGTATAAATTGATTGCATTGTATGGTGGTCATTGAGGGATGGAGTTCCTCCCCTTGTGCACATTGAGTGCCTGAAGCTTGTGCAAGATCTGTATGTGCGACTCATGCATTGACATCGCATTTCATGATGATACCGCCCTTGCTTCATCAGAGTCTTACCTCCACAGGGACATTCATAGATGACCGTATGTGTGGACAACGGAAATATTACTTGAGCATACCAGGTGCATAGGATGCCCATGGGTGAAAATTTTAAAACTTCTATGGTACTATGCATATGCTCCAACGCCGTGACCGAGTGGAAACTATGAGTGCACGAGGCCCTTATACTGTTAGGCCGCGACTCCCACTGTCGTGTAGTCGGTTGGATAGGGGTATGGCCTTACCCTCCGGGTGTGAGGAGGCGTTGCTAGCTAATTCTGACCAGCTCATAAATGGGTCCGTTACTGTCAGTCCTTGCTGGTGATTAGCTGTCCACAGGCGAGTAGTGAGGTCTCTTACGCTCGTTTGATTGTGCGGGGTCTGTAGAGTGGCAGTCATTCAGTAGTGTAATGGACCCTGGTGATTTCCTTATGATTGGAAATGTACTTGACATGTGGTTTGGATATGAGCACTGGCATTACTTACATCACATTAGCATTAGCTATGTAAGCCCCTTCATGCATCACCTTGGTATGGCGCCCAGTACTCGTTGCATCGTATTCATTATAAGCCTTGGTAAGGCTAATGATATTTTCATTGAGTATGTTCTCTCCTTGTACCTCATACTATTCTTCTGTGCACCATTGTCACATACTCACACCACTCTCTAAGCTTCTATAAGCTTATGCATGATTGATGAGTGTTGGAGACTCTAGGCAGGCGTCGTAGTAGCAGAGCGTGGAGTAGAGTTGATTTTGAGGATTCCAGTGTTGTTGACCTTTCTCTCTTTTCCCATTATCTTAAATATGTCCTTTCGAACTTGTTGTAAGCTTGTAAAAGTTTAAATTCTTAGTGGATGTTGTGATGTGCCCCTTGTTATTCTCAGATGTTATTACCCAGAGGATGGGTACAGCTCAGAGCCGGCAGAAGAAGAGTTTTTTGATCGTCGATGTCGACCCCTCGAGTTCGTAGTTGGGGACATGTGTATCTAAGGTCTCACTTATGAAAGGCGTAGTTCACTTTGGTGTGAAGGGCAAGCTCGCCCCAAGATTTATTGGACCTTTTGAGATTACCGAGTGCCTAGGCGCTGTAGCCTATCGGCTTGCCTTATCTCTTGAGTTATTCGCGATCCACGATGTATTCCATGTTTCTATGTTGTGGAAATGTCGGTCGGACACTATTCCCGTGATTGATTGGCAGCCACTCGAGGTTCGTGAGGATGCTTCCTACATTGAGCAGCCGATTCGTATTTGTAAGCCCCGTATCCTTGACCGTACCATTCCGTAGACTTCCACGGTCTTCCCGGTCAAATTTTGGCAACCTTCGACTCTTAACCGGTATTTGCGCATGACCCTGAGTCACACGCCGTCAACCCGAGTCCACTCAACCCAAGACTTGTACCCTAACGACCGTGCCGTCGCCGAGGTTCTGATGCTGTGACTCCGCGCCGAACCTATACCCTGGTCAGGAGATGTGGGTCCACGTTTGGTGCGAGAGGAAAATACCGCCCGTGCAAATTACGAGAGAATCTCTACGACTTGTCACATCAATCAATTAATCAATCAATCAATCCCATCATGTCAAGTACACATCACCTCACACCCTTCCTCATGCAACCCCTAAAGTCTAAAAGGTTCTTACACACCCATACTTTTCTTACACCATCTACCACAAAAGTCAAAAGTTTTCTTACACATCCATCACCACCACATCTATCACCCATCTCTCTCTCTCTCTCTCTCTCTCTCTCTCTCTCTCTCTCTTAACAATCCACTCTCTCATTTCTCAACCCATTTTCCCAAGTAAGAGAAAGCATCACACCTCCAAGCCATTCTACCTTCCAAGGGATTTGTGTGTGGTCCACTTTCTACCCCGTCATCTCCCATCTCAACCATCCAAACTTTATCTCCTCTGTTAGGATCAAAGCTAAGGAGCAAAGGAAGCCTAAGGAGTAAGAAGGAACGGTGGGTGATCTTGGATCTCCACTTATTTGTTGTTTTGTGATTTAAGGTCCCACTTGTGGTGGGACCCACCTTGATGTAGGCCTTGTATCAAAGAGGAGCCCATAGTGGCGGGGCCCCTTCATCCTTGCCGATGTCTCTCTCTCTCTCTCTCTCTCCATCTTTCTTGTATTGTGGACCCCACTATGATGTATGATCCACGCCGTCCCATCCGTAGGGCCCACCTTGCTGACCGCCTTTGGGCGGGCCTGGATGTAGGAGAACACAAATATCAGATTGAACCAAAGATGGTGGGCCACGTTCGAGTGGGACCCACCATGATGCCTGTGTTGTATCCAGTCCAACGTCTAGGGACGCTGCACGTACAACACAGTGAGTTTGGACTGACATTGGGTGTGCTAACAGTTAGTGTAGTGTTACTGACAGGGGTGGTACTGACAGTGGGTGTGCTAGCCGGGGAAGGGGGTGCTGACGGTGGGGTCCATGGGACCCATCCACGTCGTCTATCCATTTTAAATGGGCCACACATATGCTTGATCCAGACAGTCCACCACCCCTGGACGGTAGGACCCACGTCCGTGTGGGGCCCTCCTTGATGCGTCTGTCCTCACCCAGATCCATAGCTCAACTGGCAGACTGAGTGGAGACACCTCGTTTCAACGCTGACACCCAGACCCTAACTCCAGTGGTAGGCTGAGTGAAAGATACCTCATTTTAACGCTGGGGTCTTAGGAGTGATTCCCTAGTACGTTGGTGTCCGTGGGAACCACCTTATTCATGCCGTCCACCCATCTGATGGGCCACATCGTGACACATGTGGTGTCCACAGTCCTCGGACGGTGGGACCCACCCCCACGTGTGGGGCCCTCCCTGATGTATGTGACCGTCCAAGCCCTGGACGGCCTGGACGTCAGATGATATATATATATATATATAAATATAATATTAAATATTAAATATTATATATTATATGCATGGTGGTGGGCCCTATGTGGGACCCACCTTGTCCCTTTAATGCATAAAGCTGCTCAGTAACAGCAACTTATATAAAATAAAAATATACTTTATATAATATATTATATACCTTAGATGTGTAGATCGGTGGGCCCTACATGGACCCACCTCTGTTTTTTTTTTTAATGTAGCAGGGCTGCACGGGTACATCCACCCCTGTCTATGTGGGGCCCATCCAAAATAGGTGGGCTGTCCACAAATGTGTTGCGCGTCAGCCACTTCTGTAGGTCCCACGTGATGTAGGTGTACATCACGGCTGTTCTAACGATGGGACCCACTCCAGATGTATGTGCTTCATCCATGTGGTGTGGGCCCCAATGATGTATGTGCTTTATCTACACCGTTCACTGTTTGAACGGTGGGGCCCACCATGATGCATACGTTGTATCCAAACCATCCAACCATATTGAGATATCATTTCATGGTAGGAACAAAAAGGGTGGGTCAGATCTAAAGTTCAAGTGGACCCCACCATTTTAATAGTGGACCGTGACATCCACCGCTCAAACTACTACGGGTCATGGTAATTTCCAATTAAGTTGATATTGTTTTCATTTCATCTATCTCTATGTTAACTTATGAATGGGTCGGATCTCAAAAAACATAAGGGTGGGCTCAATTTGATATACATGAGGCCCATTGGCATGGAGCCGAATTGATTATACATGAGGCCCATTGATTCGGCTCATTTGACTAGGCGACCCATTTGGAATTGGGCCATTTGAATCAGCCATTTGGTCTACCCATTTGAATCGGCCCATTCAATTCAGCCCATATGAATCGGCCCATTGATTCGGCCCATTGATTCGGCCCAATTTGAATCACCCATCGATTCAGATTCCACCGTGATGTATGTGATGATGTCTTGGCAGTCATGCCTTGGGAGCAATGATGGTTTGACGTCCACATTGAGGGGCAATGATGGTTAGATGTCCTCATTGTGACCTTCCCTTAGCCTTGTTAGGCCCAATCTCTTTGTGGGTTAACCTAATAAGTGGGCC
>JAJHSJ010000009.1:51881818-52128050 GCA_021015155.1 Magnolia officinalis | reverse complement strand
TTAGTGTTTTAAGACCTTGACTTTTCCATTATCGCAACTACTCCCTCTCAATTCGATCCTTTCTAAGATTAATTTCCTATGCTAAGGCCCGATTACTCAAGATGAATAAGGGTTCAGTCCTATAGTTTAACGTCGCTAAGTCTTAGTGCTCCCATTCATGTTAGCGGATACAATATAGTGAGTCCATAGCCGACAGACCAATTTAATTCTAAACTCATGCTTCGATACCAACTTATAACGCCCCGAATTTTGAGGGTTAAGCAAATGCTCGAATCTCAAATTTTTGGGCATCACTTATGCTTTGCGGAAGCTATTTTCTCGGTTACTTCTACATTAGGCAGTTAGGCACGTATAGGATTATACTGAACAGTGTATCATACTCTTATAAGAAAAACACGATTAAAGCAGATAATTAAATGGAAATGCATGTAGTATGATTATCCAGAGTATGGGTCCAATATATAATTCCAAAATCAACAAAAAAAAGTGAAAATGTGGCATCTAACTAAGCCCGATTGCTCGACTCTCCCTGTCGAGAAGTGCGCAGCCTATATCGGCCCATCCGAAAGTAGAAAGTAAGAGAATTGGTCCTCGTCCATGCCCACCTAGTCTAATACATTGGCATCGGTGGTCCCTGCATCTATATCGACGTCTGGTTGGTGTTTTTAAACACCATCCCAGAGTGGTAGTGAGTGATCAACTCAGTGGTTCCATAAAGCATAAGTTACACATATTATCAAGTCTAACAGTACAGGAATGATAAAGCAATGCAAACAGTCACTTCCTAATTACTCTTATTAATGTGCATAATGAGGTTTATGAAATGATGCATGCACTTACAATCCAACACTCCCTCAACACGCGACTGCGACCACCTGGTTCGCAAATGACAACGCTTCCTCAACACGCGACTTTAACGCCTGATTCACCACATCCTATTCTAGTGTGATGCGGTGAATGGTTATGTTAGCCGAGTGATTGATTAAGCCTATTTATCCAGCAATTTGGGGATGTTAGGGCATCTTTCTTTTAGTCATTGGCATCAACTCAATCACTAGGCGCTAACGACCACAACGGTCTCACTCTATAATCCTTGATTCGTCTGGGTTCGTTACTCCTAGCTGAATACAAATGAAGGTAGGTTGTAAGAGTAATGATCACGGTCACTACTAGGAGGCTCGTCACCCCATCGTGGCCGATAGTACGGACACGGTGTTCCATACCACCATGCCCTGCTCATGAGTCTTGAGGATCGCGATGTTAATGGTTAATAGTAGACCTTCACAAATAGTAAGGGGGGTGTCCAGATTCGAGCAGTTGTGAACATACATGGTGAACATATATAGGGTTAGCTGATTCTTTGGACAAATTTGGTTGATAGGGGCAGACACCGGCGTAACCGGCATGGAGAGTGTGTAAGCGCCCTGTGTGGCCTAGCCACTGTCGGTCGTCCGTGTTCGACCCGGATCAATCAAATATGTCTGGGGTGGCCAACCAAATTTGGTCAAAACTATCCAGGATTGGCCGACTAACCAAAATACTTTGTAGTTCTACTTCTTTATCTAATTGTTCAATCCCCAAGTATAGGGTTGTATGTAGTAATAAACTCGGTAAGATCGAGGTCGAATCCCACGAGGACTGATCGTCACAATCAAATATGTGATGTCCCCTTAATCTTAACTATTCAACAAATAATGGAGCAAATTACTAACACAAATCTATGAAAAAAAAACAATTGAGAATAAGGAAAATTCAATCAGAGAGAGCACTAGGACTTTCGAATCCACCCCTAATTATCCTAACCATTGTTTTGTCTGTTAATTCACCTTAACTTAGATTGATCTAACTTATCTAGAGAAAGCACAATCTGTGTCCTTAATCGAGCATACAGATTGTCTAATTCCTTCAAGCAATGCCATGAATAACATATCCCATGTCCAAATCGGGCATATGGAATATGCAGTTCAGTAAAGCACCCTGTTTCTTCCTCTACAGGAACCTGTTCATGATCAGATACAAGCACCTAGAATAAGCATCCAGACCACATCCATCCATAGACTCTGATCAAGTTCATAGATGGAGAAGCATAGAATTTAAAACAATCAAGCACACTAAGGAAAGAAATAAATCAATCTTAATAAAGTAAAATCAACATAGAAAAGGGTATTCAAATTAGGGGTTTCATCTCAGCCCTAGCTGAGAGATTAGTTACCCATAAACTCCATTAAACAATGGATAAATAAAAATAAAAATTCATAAAGGAAAATTCAAAACAGTTTCTCTCTCTTCTTTCTTCTCTTTCTTTCTCTTTCTTCACTCCCTTGCTGTAAATCTGGAATCCTCGCTGGTTCTCAATGGTTCTCCCATGTCCAGACTCCATTTTTATAGTTGCTGGAAAGCTAGATCAGTGGTAGAGTTGTAGCAGGACATGGAATGGAAATTTTAGCAACCATGATCGGTGGGCCCCACCGAAGTGTTTTCTGGAAAATCCACCCCGTCCATTGGATTCAGGACGAAATTTTAGTCAAGAATGGGTGGTTTTGAACGTCCATTAACGCGGCCCAGAGAAGAAAACACGAAGAGATCAGTTTTGAACGTTGCAGGGCAGCCCTTTTGTGGCCTCTGTATCATGCACATGTGTACGCATGGGAGTGGAATATCAGCATGGGTTTGTAGTGCTTGCGGCCCTCTACAAGATGGACGGCTCGGATCGGTCGTACGGGCGATGTGTGGGCCCACAACCGTTCACAAAAACAGCCAGCGCCGTTCCTTCGCTGACGCGGAACGCGGACGCAGTTTCGCTGCGAAAATGGTGGGGTCCACCGTGATGTTTGTTGGGAAATCCACTCCGTCCATTGCTTCCCTCTCGAAAAATCGGTCAGACCTGCTGAGTGAGATGGAGTGATTCGGTGTGGTCCATCTGATCTCTTGATTCACCGTCCGAATTGTTTTCAACAGCTTGGATTCACTCATGATGATCGTTCACGATTCGGACACCTAGGCATTAAAGAGGACCTTCATTTGGACCTGATGGACGGTCCGGATTGGTGTTTTGATGGACGGTGTGGACCCACAACCCGATCCAATGGTCGGCAGCGGAAGACGCTGGAAACGTTTTTTGAAAAGAGAAGAGAAGAGGGGTCGGTCAGCGCTTGCGCTGACCGACCCAGCCGTCCGGTGCACAGCTGACGGTCCTTGGCATGGTGTACATGCATCACGTGTGGGGTCCACTATAATGCTCACGAGCAATCTGCACCGTCCATCCTTTTTCCCATATTAATAACCCGTTAATAATTAGTTGCAGCCTTTTAGATGTCAGGTGGACCCCCAAACTGGAGATTTAATGGGCTGATCTGTTCGTTGACTCACTTCCTGAGATCGTCAATAGATGAAATTTAATATGTACGGTTAATTTGCGGCCCCCATCATATGTATGAAGTTTCGAGTTGATCGGATGGCGGGAACCATGTGATCTTGCGTTCTGGACCTTTTTCGGGCCCCTTTGGCTTGCTTTCCTCTGATCCCAGCCGTGTAAAAATCTTCATTATTGGTCCTCTGAAGTCCATCCCGTGTTCTGGAGATTTTGGATCATGAAATCCATGCTGTTAACATCAATTTTCAATTATTACTCCTGATTTCATCCTGTGACAAAAAACACAATTAATACAACCATTATTAGCCTTATCAGGTATGTAAATTTAGGCAATTACTGGGGTCTGATATGTAATATTCGACCCTGATCACAACCCCCAACCAGCATTTGCTAGTCTCGAGCAAAACATGCGAAAAATAATTTCGGAAATAAAAGACAATTCCTGTAAATTCAAGTGACTTGTGGACAGATAGTCGAGATGTGATCATTCTATGATTCATGCATGGTGAGTGGAATTTTCTCCTGGAATCAAGTTCACTGTAAATTTCATAAACAAGTTCAAACTATTAAACCATGAATTAGAATAATCCTAAAACATTGAGTTTCATGAGTGTATAGTATCATCTCAGCTTTCAACCATTAAGAGATTCAATTTCATGATATCATTGGTAATTAACAACGGAGCTCATGTCACCCAAAATTGGAACCAACACTTGCCTTACAGATTAACCTTTCATTCTACCATTTTTTTTTTTTTTGATTTTTTTTTTATGAATAGTACGCCAAGGAGGAGAATCAAATCTGCACCTATAGGGAGCAAACCTATGGTGAAAACTTGTCGCCTAAATCTTTTCTCATGTCAACTATGAGGAATCGAATTTTCACCTATAGGGAGCAAACCTATGATGACGATTATGCGACTTATTCTTTCAATTCTTCTTATAGACTGATGCTAAAAATTTTGTTTTTCAGGCTGGTTCCTTTCATGCTTAGTGATTACCATGTTATCAATTAATATCGAACTGAAAACTTAATGTGTAAACGAGATCTGATATGTGAAATCATGGCTCAATCAATGTTTACAACTTCTAATCGTGGATTAATAATTCCAAACTTCAGTGTGAAATCTGCCAGACAACCGAATCCAAGAGTCATAAATTCTCACATTCTGAATCTTGTAATTTTAAATCACAACTATCCTTCAAAATCACTTTGAATTCAATAGAAATTCCAGAAAAATTTAAAAATTTTCACAATTTTTGCTCAAGACTAAGAAAATACTGATTAGGTAACTTAATCTCCCACCCCCAACCTAGAATCTACATTGTCCTCAATGTAAAAGAAATAATCATGCGATGTAGATGAGACAAATGAGAGAAAAGAAGAGTGAGGGAAAGATAGTACCTGGATGAAGAATCAAGAGGCTTTCCCAAGAATATCAACGTAAAAGTAGGTCAGCACAAGAGAGAAATCAGTAAAAATAAAATAAAATCACAAAAAGAAAAACCCTACCTATACCACTTTCGCAGGTGCTCTCGATTGCATTTAGTGTATGCAACAAGCCTTTAAACCCCTAGGTTACCCCTAGTGGACGAGTTGTAGTCTCGTGAGGGTTTGCAGTAATGTTACCCACAAACATTGAACTAACTAACAAAAAAGAAATAGAATGAAATGCTGGGTTGCCTCCCAGGAGTGCTAAGTTTAACGTCTTCAGCCAGACAAAAACGGACCATGAATTCATTAATCTTTAAGACCAGGGTCCGCCAAAGAACTTACCTCAACACGTGGTTAACCAATCCCAGACAAGTGATGTGAGTTCCCATGAGCTGTGCTATCTGCAATGATGTAACTGACACTGTCGTCAAATAATTTAAGGACTTCTGCTCGAACAACTTCTTCCATGTTAGGATCATGCTTCCTTTGTATTTTACGTGACATTTCCACAGCATGATCCTTACATACAGTGGGGCACACTCCTTGTATTTCTGCTATCTTTCGTTCAATTACTGCCTTATATGTTCGAAGAACATTAAGCAACCTGTTCTCTTTTGCCTTCTCAGAGTTAGAAACTGTGCTGTCAGGAAGAGTCTCAGAGGGATGAAGAGGTTCCACTTTCGCTCTCCATTTTTCAGTCTCCAATATAGGAGTAGAGTCGAGCAGTGCATTGACTTCGTGGATGGGACTATGTCAAAATCCGTGCCATGTTATGCTAAGCAGGTCTCAAGTGGATCTTCAAAAGATTTACGGAAGGAGTCCTGCACTAGACTCTCGATCATGTCCACTTCAAATATGTCGTCCAAATCCGCGGGTTGTTGTCCTGCTTTAAAAACATTGAGTTTAATATTCATGTTACCAAATGACAACTTCATAACTCCATTCCTGCAATTATAATAGCATTAGATGTGGCCAAAAATGGACGACCCAAAATGACTGGGATCTGACTATGAGGATTCTGAACAGGCTGAGTATCTATAACTATGAAATCCACTGGAAAATAAAATTTGTCAACCTGGATTAGCACATCTTCAATAACACCCCGGGGCACTTTGACAGATCTATCAGCTAGCTGTAACGTTATTTTAGTCGGTTTCAATTCACCAAGTCCTAGCTGCTCATAAACCAAGTATGGTAACAAATTGACGCTCGCCCCTAAATCAAGTAATGCCTTCCCGATTTTATGATCTCCTATGCCGCAAGAGATGGTAGGAGCTCCTGGATCCCTAAATTTAGGAGGGGTGTTATGTTGAATCATGGAGCTGAGCTGCTCTGCAAGGAAGACTTTTCTTATGAACATTCTGCTTACGCTTTTGAGTGCATAAATCTTTAAGAAACTTAGCATAAGCAGGGACTTGCTTGATAGCGTCAAGCAACGGGATGTTGACTTGCACTTTTTGAAACACGTCCAGGATTTCATCAAAGTTGTTTCTTTTCTTCATTGGTGCCAGACGTTGAGGAAAGGGTGCTTTGGGCACATAAGGTGGCACGTCAGCGGCTCTTGGAGAGTCAGAGAGTTTTTGGACTTTGGATGCATTGGTGTGTCTCTCTGCTTCACCTTGATTTGATTCATCCCTAGGTATCTCTATTTTGTTGTCAATCTGTTTGCCTGACCTAAGGGAAATGATCGATTTGGCTTGCTCATGGTATTGCCCTTGATTGGAATTAGAGCCAATCTCATACTGTCCCTTTGGATTAGCCACAGGTTGGCCAGGGAACTTACCCTTCTCTCTCTCACTCAATGTGGCAGCTAGTTGACCCATTTGTACTTCCAGCTTGGCGATGGATTGTGCATTTGCATGTAAGCTTTGCTGGTTGGCTAGTAAGGTTTGTTGGGTGTCTTTTTGGAATTGGAGAGAACTCTGCATAAAAAGATGGAGTGTATCCTCAAGAGATGGTTTTCTTGATTGTGCAGGCAGTTGTTGATATTGTGGAAACTGCCGAGGTTGCATAGGAGGATTTTCAGATGGTCCTCCTTGTTGTGGTCCTTTTGCCCAAGAAAAATTTGGATGCCTAGCCCACCCTGGGTTGTACGTGTTCGAGTAAGGATCATTCCCAGTTTTCTGAAAGGTGTTCAAAGCATGAACTTGTTCAGAGATGAATTCTGGAAATGCTGTACCAGATGGGCAAGATTGCGTAGGATGGGTAGGACTAGAACATATGGCACAAGCCTCGGCTTGAGTTGGTTGTGGAGGTCCATTATGTAACATCAGAGCATCAACCTTCTTTGTCAGGCCATCAATCTTGGCATGGAGATCTGGTGTGACTCCTATCTCATATATGCTACCTCTCTTTTGTGGTTGGGAACTTCTTTCACCTCTATCTGAATAGTCCCATTGCTGGGAGTTTTCACACAAGGTTTCAAAGAATTTCCACGCTTCGGTATCGCTTTTGGTCATGAAGGACCCTCCACTGGTGGCATCAACCATGCGACGGTTCTGGGGTGTCAGACCATCATAAAAGTATTGCACTTGTTGCCACTTCTCAAAAACGTGGTGTGGACATTTAAGAAGCAAGTCCTTCCATCTTTCCCAACATTCATGAAAGTGCTCTCCCTCTTTTTTGTGTGAAATTAGTGATTTCTCTAAGGAGAGCATTAGTTTTGTGAATAGGGAAGAACTTGTTTAAGAACTTCCTAGACAATTGGTCCCAGGTAGTGATAGACCCAACTTCTAGAGAATTCAACCATGCTTTCGCCTTATCCTTCAAAGAAAAAGGAAACAGGCGTAGGCGGATCGAATCGTCTGAGAAGTTTTGGAATTTAAAGGTGGAGCAAATGTCTAGGAATTCTTTCACATGATGATATGGGTCCTCCTTGTCTAACCCATAAAAGGAAGGCAACAACTGTATGACCCCAGTCTTGAGTTCAAAGTGTGCTGCGTGGTGGTAGGCAACACTATGCATGAAGGTGCATTGAATTGGACAGGAGCTGAAAATCTCTAAGAGTTTTAGTTCCATTCTCTTCTGCCATTTCAACTGGGATGTCTTTCAATCTTCTATGGAATGTTCTTTCTATTTTAGGATCAAAAGGTGCTAGTTCTTTATCTAGAGATCTACGTCCTAGCATAAACTAAGTAACAATGTAAGAGAGAAAGAAAACTAGAACTAGAAATTATGCTATTCAAAAACAAGTTAAAACTATGTAAGTAAGAATGGGAAGAAAGAACCCGGAAAGGAGATGATTGATGTTAAGAAGCTCCTCCTCACTTAGTAGCTTTCTTCTCAATTCCTGAAAATAGAAACAAAACAAATCAGGTTTCCTAAAATAATGACAGAAAAATCCTAAGCAACGGTTAATTTCTAAAAAAAGCTAAAAAGGAAAGAAATCCTAGAATTAGAAAAATTACTAAATGTAAAAAGCTAAGTACGTTCTAAAAAGGAAAGAAATTTTTAAAACTAGAAAATTTACTTAAAAAATCTAAATCTAAAATAGAAAATTTAAAAATTCACAAGAAATTCTAGAATTAGAAAATTTCTAAAAGTAAAAACCTAAAAAAAAAATAAAAATTAAAAAAAGTAAAGAATTAGAAAGGGATTACCAAATTAGAGGTTTATCTCAGGACCCTACAAAACAGGAAATAGGTTAATAAAGAAAGGAACTCTAAGTTAGTAAAATCCTAAGCTATGAATTATGATAAGAGAGAATCCTAAATTCAATTTGGACCGAAACAGTCCCCGGCAACGGCGCCAAAAACTTGTTCAGTCCCCAAGTATAGGGTTGTGATGTAGTAATAAACTCGGTAAGATCGAGGTCGAATCCCACGAGGACTGATCGTCACAATTCAAATCTGTGATTCCCCTTAACTAATTCAACAAATAATGGAGCAAATTTACTAACACAAATCTATGAAAAAAAAAACAATTGAGAATAAGGAAGAAAATTCAATCAGAGAGAGCACTAGGACTTTCGAATCCACCTCTAATTATCCTAACCATTGTTTTGTTTGTTAATTCACCTTAACTTAGATTGATCTAGCTTATCTAGAGAAAGCACAATCTGTGTCCTTAATCGGGCATACAGATTGTCTAATTCCTTCAAGCAATGTCATGAATAACATATCCCATGTCCAAATCGGGCATATGGAATATGCAGTTCAGTAAAGCACCCTGTTTCTTCCTCTACAGGAACCTGTTCATGATCAGATACAAGCACCTAGAATAAGCATCCAGACCACATCCATCCATAGACTCTGATCAAGTTCATAGATGGAGAAGCATAGAATTTAAAACAATCAAGCACACTAAGGAAAGAAACAAATCAATCTTAATTAAAGTAAAATCAACATAGAACAAAGGGTATTCAAATTAGGGGTTTCATCTCAGCCCTAGCTGAGAGATTAGTTACCCATAAACTCCATTAAACAAATGGATAAATAAAAATAAAAATTCAAACCAATTTCTCTCTCTCTTCTTTCTTCTCTTTCTTCTCTTTCTTCTCTCCCTTGCTGTAGATCTGGAGCTCCTCCCTAGTTCTCAATGGTTCTCCCATGTCCAAGACTCCATTTTTATAGTTGCTGGAAAGCTAGATCAGTGGCAGAGTTGTAGCAGGACATGGAATGGAAATTTTCGCAACCATGATCGGTGGGCCCCACCGAAGTGTTTTCTGGAAAATTCACCCCATCCATTAGATTCAGGACGAAATTTCAGTCAAGAATGGGTGGTTTTGAACGTCCATTAACGCGGCCCAGAGAAGAAAACACAAAGAGATCAGTTTTGAATGTTGCAGGGCAGCCCTTTTGTGGCCTCTGTATCATGCACATGTGTACGCATGGGAGTGGAATATCAGCATGGGTTTGTAGTGCTCGCGGCCCTCTACAAGATGGACGGCTCGGATCGGTCGTACGGGCGATGTGTGGGGCCCATAGTCGTTCGCAAAAACGGCCAGCGTCGTTCCTTCGCTGACGCGGAACGCGGACGCAGTTTCGCTGCGAAAATGGTGGGGTGCACCGTGATGTTTTGTTGGGAAATCCACTCCGTCCATTGCTTCCCTCTCAAAAAATCGGTCAGACCTGCTGAGATTGGAGTGATTTCGGTGTGGTCCATCTGATCTCTTGATTCACCGTCCGAATTGTTTTCAACGGCTTGGATTTCACTCATGATGATCGATCGTTCACGATTCGGACACCTAGGCATTAAAGAGGACCTTCACTTGGACCTGATGGACGGTCCGGATTGGTGTTTTGATGGACGGTGTGGACCCACAACCCGATCCAATGGTCGGCAGCGGAAGACGCTGGAAACGTTTTTTTGAAAAGAGAAGAAGAGGGTCGGTCAGCGCTTGCGCTGACCGACCCAGCCATCCGGTGCACGGCTGACGGTCCTTGGCATGGTGTACATGCATCACGTGTGGGGTCCACTATAATGCTCACGAGCAATCTGCACCGTCCATCCTTTTTCCCATATTAATTAACCATTAATAATTAGTTGCAGCCTTTTCAGATATCAGGTGGACCCCAAACTGGAGATTTAATGGGCTGATCTGTCCGTTGACCCACTTCCTGAGATCGTCAATAGATGAAATTTAATATGTACGGTTAATTTGCGGCCCCCATCATATGTATGAAGTTTCGAGTTGATCGGATGGAGGGGGAACCATGTGATCTGCGTTCTGGACCTTTTTCGGGCCCCTTTGGCTTGCTTTCCTCTGATCCCAGCCGTGTAAAAATCTTCATTATTGGTCCTCTGAAGTCCATCCCGTGTTCTGGAGACTTTGGATCATGAAATCCATGCTGTTAACATCAATTTTCAATTATTACTCCTGATTTCATCCTGTGACAGAAACACAATTAATACACCCCATTAAGCCTTATCAGGTATGTAAATTTAGGCAATTACTGGGGTCTGATATGTAATATTCGACCTTGATCACTAATCAAGTCAACGAGCATTAAAGATGATTGGATTCACATTCAATCATCAAAATCAGTAATCTACTCATTCCGGCATTTCATCGAACACGTAGGTGTCACTATCTTATGATTTGTAATTCATGGACTGAAATTGAAATACACATAAGTTATCATGCAAATTTTAAGTTGGCAATCATAAATCATTAACTAAAATAGTAGAATTAATAAACAACAGCCTAAACATTTATGGTCCGCACCTTGGAGTGGTACGTCAACTTTCGGCCCGCTCCTAGGGTTAAGGTCCCATTGATTGGCTTGTCGGTGCCCTGCGCCAGCGAGGTTAGCTTGCAAGGGCACATGCAATGGCCTCTATGGTCCAAATCTAAAAAAAAAGGCTTGTTAGTTACCTTTGATTGTCACTGGGGCAATTTCGGCGGTGCAGCATGGTTGCGGCTACGTCCTAGGCTAGTGCGGAAGAGGCGAATGCTCAAATCTACCCTCTCCTACACCTTTTGCCCTTTTCCTCCTCCTCTCTCTCTCTCTCTCTCTCTCCTCTTTTTGCAAGTGAAAATTTGTATGGGAGTGAGAGAGTGAAAAACGAGGGTTATTTATAGTGCTAGAATACGCACAAATAGCCCTGGTGCCCCTTTTTCCATTAGACTTGTTGTAACGCCCTGAAATTCGGGGGTCGAGTATGAACTCAACACCCGAGTTCCAACGCATCACTTATGCAACATACACAATGCTGGTTAAATGTTGTCTGAGTTAGCGCAATAAATATGAATGAGATTAAACCAAAACAGTAATTCATACTCCAGTTCAATTGTATATAAAAGCAAGCGAAGACTGAAATTTTATATTCAAGTATGTAAAGTAACAAAATTTTCTGAACTCCAGAGTATGAGTACTAGCTGAGCACCAATATACATGTATTGTTTTAAGTCAAAACCCAAAATACAATCCTCAAAGAGGCCCTGAGAATCCCGCGATGCAGCCGGCCTAAGCGAAGCCGTCAGAGTACTGCATGAAGGAGAACTCCTCCTGGTCCTCATCAAAGTCGGGCTCTGGCTCCTGAACCAAGGCGCCATCTACACCTGCGACAGAGTCTGGTGGGTGTTGCAAAACACCGTCCCGTAACGTGGGAGTGAGTAGCTAACTCAGTGGAACAATAAAGCATAAGTTAACATGTTATCAAATCAATCAAGCAGTAATGATAAAGCAGTACAAATCAAGCATTTCTAACTACTCTTGTTAAGTGCAAAAATGATATGACATGATGCTGTATGCCCTTGCCAAACCACCCTCAAGCGACATCATCTTACGTTCGCGAATGCTTACTCCCTCAGTGCGCCACATCTACAAAGCACATGCGGTGCGATGATGCTCATGATTACCAAGTTTTATTAGTCCATTTCAATCAGCAGTATTGGGAAACTAAGGTACCTCCCTTGTATCATTCCCAACATGATCCATTCTAGGGTCGTCAATCCTAGTTATTCTCATACGATATTATAGTTTGAGAAGCTTAGTGAAGGCATCGCAAAGGGCTCGTCACCCGTCAGCGCGGATACAGATCTCACCGTATGCGGCTCAATTGCTGGCCGTCAGCTCGAGTACAGGTCTCACCGTACTCGGCTCAATCACTAGCCGTCAGCTCAAGTACAGGTCTCACCGTACTCGGCTCAACTCACACTCTAGTTGCTGTGAAAGACTCGTGGCCAATCACAGACCCTTGGAGTGTACTCGATGATACCACGGAGGACTCGTCGCCCGTCAGCACGAGCACAGATCTCACCGTACTCGGCTCTCGCCGAAGTATCGACAGCTCGAATACAGTGTCCCATACCACCGTATTCGGCTCACGAGTTGGTTGCGCAATGGTCACTACGGGGAGGCACATGGCCCCAGCGTAGGCCGACAGCTCGACCACGGTGTCCCATACCACCATGCCCGGCTCATGCGACTTAGCGGATCTAGGTACCATGGTTAAACGGGGATCGCCACTGGTAAGTTTGGTACCCTAGGTTCAAGCAGTAGCGACCAAACAGGGTGAACACACAAGTACACTTCGGTTTAGTTGACGAGCCTGACTAGCTCGAGCGCACCACAAGTTGAGCGATATGGAGCGCAAAAGCACTCCGTGTGGCCAACCACTATCGCCAACCGAAGTACGACTCGGGTTCGCCAGACACGTCCTTGTGGCGACATGAATCTCAGCCACAATCGCAAGTCTGGTACCGAATGTTTGGACTATATACATAGTCCCAAACTCAAACAGTTTTCATTGATAGCATGTGAAGTAAAGCATGATAAACAAGCAATACAAGCATGTTAGTAGGCATGTTATAAAGCATGAAGTAAAACATGAAGTAAGCATGTTGCAATGCATGTTAAAGCATGTTGTAAGGCATGTGATAAAGCACTATCCCATAGGGATACAATTGTGTGCGCATTACAAGTGAGTGGTTGCGGTGAACCACCGCATGGAGGGGATCCTACATGTCTCTAAGGGAGTCGGAAATCCCATATCAGCGCCTATCTAAGGCACTAGTACATACACATGTACACATACAAGCATTTGCACAAACACTTAGAATACACTATTCCAACATACATGACGTATGTTAGCCAATTTCGTGTTTAGGGCTGTCCCTTCGCCACGAGAGTATTTTTCCCGTGTATATCGTAATCATACAGCAAATAATCATTACAATTACATTTCCAAAATCCGCACGTATGCGGAATTTCTAGAATACGCAATTTCAACATACATGACATTTACACATGAACATGTATTTTTGCGATCCCTTTCGCCAAACTAGCATTTTATCCACACATGATATAATCAAACATTAAATAAACATGTCAAACATTTTCCCAACAAAAATACGTATACGGTATTTCTACGTATATCTAGAGTATGTGAAATTCCATATTCTTTATCGCTAATCGAAACAGGAAACGGAAAGCACTTTGTACATGTGCATTTGCATGCAGATCATGAATCTATCATTATCTGACATTGAAAGCGTTGAAAACCGTAACTTATACACTTAAAGTCCTCACCTCAGCCCTTGGAATTCCAACGAATCAGCAAGGTGTTGGAGCTTCCGTATACGGGAGTTTCCTAGCCTAAAGAGCGGAACCGATTAGCTTTTGCATAACCTACCACTATCCAACCTCAAATCAGACCTAGGGTTAGGGTTTCTTACCTTCAAATGGGATGGACACCGCCGGAAAAACCCCTGGAATAAGGCGGTGTAGGCCGTGGGATGAGTGGAAGCAGCAGGAGGAAGATCGGCTTCGATCTCCAAGCCTTTTCTCTCTCTTTTCTCTCTCTCTCTCTAAGGGTTTGCTCCCAAATTCGTATGGCTGTGAGAGGGCTGTTCTAAGCCCCTTTTATAGCCAAAACATGTCCAAAATAGACTCAGGTTCAAGGGTGGCTGCATATATAGGCAGTTCGCCACTTTCCAAGCTCAAAAGGGATGTTCTGGTGGCCCTCCTTGAGCCAAACGTCAGACTTAAGCTCACCATCTATGGATCTACGTGGGATTACGTTTTCGACTCGATCGGATTCCCAGATCGCACGTGGCGGACCACTTTCAGTTCAACGGTCAGTGGGCCACGATCAGAAATTCTGAGTACATGTAAATGTTCCTGAAATTTTTCTTAATCCGAGGGTGTAATTTGGTCTGATTCCGACGGTCAGGTTGCTTAATACTGACGCGCAACCGAAAGATGCCAGATCACTATTCCAGATATTTTTTTGGATGGGAATAGTGTTTTTCACACTCCCTCGCTCCGGATCGAAAAAGAATGGCCGTGGGACATCGGAATCATCTGATTTTTGAGATGATTGTCAAGCCCAGTGGGGCGGTCCTGGTTCCTTAGCTTCGTGTTAATCGGACTCCCGATGTGCGATCTAGACCTCATACGAAGTTTCGTTTCAGTCCCGAGAGCAGACGGGTAATGAGTTTGGCTCTAGACTTAGGGTAACCTAGAGTCACTAATTCTGCAAGTTTTGGGTCTTGCAGATCGTATTTAAAGCGATCCCAACGGATTTCATGACTAACCGAGTTTAGTACTTAGTTAACTTTGTTAAATTTCTAAAGGATTTAATCCTATGTGATTTCTGGTCGAGGTGGTACTCGGCCCAATGTACGGAAATTTTAGGTCGTTACAATCTACCCCCCTTAAACAAAAATTTTCGTCCTCGAAATTTATACCTTTTCGTAGTCCTCGAGAATCTGAGGATAGTTCTTTCTGACCTCGGCCTCAGTCTCCCAGGTAGCTTCCTCCTCGGAATGATGTGTCCAAAGCACCTTCACAAGTGGGATGACCTTGCTACGTAGTACCTGCTCCTTCCTATCAAGGATACGCGTCGGGCGCAGCTCGTACGTAGCATCCTCACTCAACTGTACCTGCTCCCATCTGATGATATGCGTAGGATCAGGAACGTACTTCTTCAGCATAGAGACATATGAAATACGTTGTGTACAGAAGCAAGCGGTGTAGGCAAGGCGAGACGATACGCCACATCACCCACTCGATCCAGTATCTGAAATGGACCGATAAACCTCGGTGTGAGCTTCCCCTTCTTCCCGAACCGAAGGACTCCCTTCATAGGGGAAACTCGAAGGAACACATGATCCCCGACCTCGAACTCCAGCGGTCGCCGCCTCGTATCGGCGTAACTCTTCTGTCTGCTCTGCGCTGTGAGTAATCGACGCCTGATAATATCTATCTTCTCTGTAGTCGTCTGGACCAACTCCGGGCCAATCAGGCTACGCTCGCCAACCTCTGCCCAACAGTGCGGTGCCCTACAAGGTCGACCATATAAAGCCTCATATGGCGCCATGCCAATAGTCGCCTGGAAGCTGTTGTTGTAGGCGAACTCTGCGTACGGAAGACAGTCATCCCAGCTGTCCTTGAAGTCCAACACACATGCTCGCAACATATCCTCCAGAATCTGATTCACCCGCTCTGTCTGCCCATCAGTCTGAGGATGAAACGCTGTACTGAACTTCAACTTCACACCCATCGCCTCCTGGATACGAGTCCAGAAGATGGATGTGAACCGCGTGTCTCTGTCCGACACGATCTCTAAGGGAACTCCATGCAGACGGACGATCTCTCTGATGTACAGTCTAGCCAGCTCGTCTGCAGAGTTCGTAACTCTGATAGGGAGGAAATGGGCCGATTTGGTCAACCGGTCCACAATCACCCAAATAGAATCGTGTCCCTTCCTCGTCTTCGGCAGCCCTGATATGAAGTCCATGGAGATGAAGTCCCACTTCCACTCCGCTATAGGCATGGGCTGAAGCAGTCCAGGAGGTCGGCGATGTTCTGCCTTGACCTGCTGGCACGTCAGACACCGAGATACATACTCAGCAATGTGGGCCTTCATGTTATCCCACCAGTAAGTCCGTCTCATATCCTGGTACATCTTCGTGCTACCAGGATGCATCGCAAGCTTCGAGTTATGGGCAGACTCGAGAAGCTCGCGTCTCAAGTCAGCCACATCAGGAACACATAGGCGGCCACGGAATCGTAAACCCCCATCAGAACCAACTCTCCACTCGGAGTCCACGGCGTCGCTAGCCTGCTCTCGAAGCTCAGACAGCCGTATATCGCCCTCTTGGGCCTCAACAATCCTGTCGTCAATAAGTGGCCGCACCCGAACGTGCGCAACACACTCAAAAGGCTCCTCGACAGTGAGTCTCTGCTCGAAGTCGCGCACAAACTCCATCATGTCCCACTCGGCTATCATCAGCGGTGCCGCAAATGCAATCGCCTTCTTGCGGCTCAACGCGTCTGCCACAAGGTTCGCCTTGCCAGGATGGTAGGAAACCTCGAACTTGAAGTCCTTCAAGGTCTCCATCCATCGGCGCTGTCTCATATTCAAATCCCGCTGTGTGAATATGTACTTAAGGCTCTTGTGGTCGCAGAAAAGCTCGAACTCCTCACCGTAGAGGTAATGTCTCCAGAGCTTCAATGCAAAGATGACAGCTGCCAACTCCAGGTCATGTGTAGGGTAATTCTCCTCGTGCTTCCTTAATTGTCTCGAGGCATACGAAATCACCCTATCCTTCTGCATCAGCACACAACCCAAACCAACGCGAGACGCGTCAGTGTATACTGTATACTTCACCCCTTGCTCTGGCAATACTAGCACAGGGGCGGACGTCAACTTGTCCTTCAGCTCCTTAAAAGCTGCCTCCGCCTTCTCATTCCAGGCGAACTTCAGGTCCTTCCGAGTCAACTGCGACAATGGCCTGGCGATCTTCGAGAAATCCCGAATGAAACGTCTGTAATACCCAGCCAGACCAAGGAAACTCCTCACCTCAGTAACCGACTCAGGCTGCTGCCAATCCTGAACCGCGGCTACCTTAGCAAGGTCCACTGCTATCCCATCCTTGGACACAACATGTCCCAGGAACTTGACTTCCTCCTGCCAGAAGTCGCACTTCTTGTATTGCGCAAACAACTGGTTCTTCTCCAACGTACCCAATACTGCTCGCAGGTGCTCCTCGTGCTCCTCTCGACTCGTGGAGTATATCAAGATGTCATCGATAAAGACGATGACGAATCGGTAAAGGAAGGGCCGAAATACCCGGTTCATCAGATCCATGAACACGGCTGGTGCGTTCGTCAGACCGAACGACATCACCAAGAACTCATAGTGCCCGAAGCACGTCCTGAAGGCTGTCTTCTGTACATCCTCCTCTCTCACGCGCAACTGGTGGTACCCTGACTGAAGGTCAATCTTCGAGAAATACTTCGCCCCCCTCAACTGATCAAACAGATCATCTATCCTGGGCAAAGGATACTTGTTCTTCACCGTGACCTGGTTCAACCTACGGTAATCAATACACAACCGTAGCGACCCGTCCTTCTTCTTCACGAACAACACAGGTGCTCCCCAAGGAGACACACTAGGTCGAATAAAGCCTTTCTCTACAAGTTCGTCAATCTGTTTCCGCAGCTCCTCCATCTCGCATGGAGGCATACGATAGGTCGGCAACGAGATGGGCATCGCACCAGGCGTAAGGTCAATCGTAAAATCAATCTCGCGCCGAGGAGGTAAACCAGGGATAGTCTTAAAGACTCCAACAAACTCCCTAACCACTGGCGTACCCTCCAGTGTCGGACCATCAATCGGCACAAGTAATGCAGCATAACAATCAACTCGACAGGGCCAACTGACCTGCACTGAGAACGTGAAAGCTGTGCCGTCAGGTCCATAGGCGGTCACGATCCGAGCATCGCAATCTATCTCCGCCCTCATCTTGGCGAGCCAATCCATGCCAAGTATAACGTCGTAGTGCCATAGCGGAGCAACAATAAGGTCGACGAGCTCTGTGCTGCTACCCAAAACTATCGCGCAACCCTCGCATAAACGTGTGACATCCGAGAAGGTCCCAGTGGCCGTAGTGAGTCTCGTTCCCTTAGTGGGAACAGTATGCAAAGATAGGCGTTTCACCGCCCCACAAGAAATGATAGAGATAGTGGATCCAGTGTCCACCAGTAAAGAAACGGGAGTACCATGGATATGAGCCGTACCCTCGAAAGCCGTCGGTGCCGATATCGACGTCTCTGGTGCCTCAGCAACAAGGGTATGTACACGAGCCTGCTGCTGGCGGTTCGGCTGAGGAGCCAGGGGTCGCTGTGGCGGCCTGAAGAACGGCACAGGAGGTCGGAATGAAGGATGTGCAGGAGCGGTCTGTAGCGGCGGAGCTGAAATGGCCTGTGGATAAGGGCGACCCAATCTCTGCGGTGGCGCAAATCCGCTAGCCCTCATGCGCGAGAAGCAGCTCTCGGCAGGGTGTCCTGGTTTTCCCAAAACGTGCAGGTCACCAACGGGCGTCTCATGGGAACAACTGGCGCTGCGGCCCTGGGGGGAGAATCGGCCGAGGCCTCTTGCCTAAGATAGGCCTGCTCTGTAATCCTGTCGCGGTCTCGCAACCATAGTACCGCGTGATCGGGCCAAACGGTCCACATCCTGCTCGGCCGTCATAGACATGTGGACCAACGCCGCATAAGTAGGGATAGTGTGGCAGCATAGCTTCGACCGTATGTCAGGTCGCAAGCCCCCAGTAAATCGTCGCATCCTCATCTGCTCATTGACGAGGATGGTCGGGACAAAGCGGCCCAACTCAGTAAATCGGTGCTCATACTCCGTCACCGTCATGCCTCCCTGCCTGAGGCGCAAAAACTCGTCCTCCCGCTCATGTCGATATGTCTGCGGGTAATATTTCTCGTGGAATCGAGACTCGAAAGCCTCCCAGGTCCACACGAAGTCCACTGCGACCGTGCGCAGCACACTGTCCCACCATAAGCTGGCCTCCCTCTCAAACATAAAGGTAGCCAACTCAACCTGCTCTGCCTCAAAGCAATGTAACATCCGTAGCATCTTGGAGATGCGGTCCAGCCAAAACTCCGCCTCCTCGGGTCTGTGAGAACCCGCAAATGAAGGAGGCCTCAAGCGCTGAAATCGCTCGAGTAGACCTCGCGTACCGACATCTCCAGTAGGAGGTGCGACGGGTGTAGGCAGAGGCGCATCCTCAAACCGAGCAGGAGGCTCAGAATCCTCCTCAGGATGCGCAGATGTAGTAGGTGGAGTCGCACTACCACCGTGGGACAAGGCCTCAGCAATAGTGGCCATGAGCTCCTGATGCTGCTGCTGCTGTATCTGCTGCTGCTGCTGCTGCATCTGCTGCTGATGCTGCATCTGCTGCTGCTGCTGCATCTGCTGCTGATGCATCATCATCATCAGCTGCTCAAATCTATCAGGCGGTGGAGCAGCCTGAGAATCATGCTGCGCAGCAGATGACGGCCGATACTGCTCACGGACCGGGGGCGTGTAAGGTGGCTGTCCACCACTAGGACCAGCAGAAGGCTGATCAGATCCCAATCCTCGGTCCGTAGGACCGCCACTACCAGAAGGAGTCTGGTCCATAGAGCCGGTCAAACGTAGATGTGCCGTGCTCCGCGTATACTGCCGCGGCATGCCCTATACAACATAGGGTAGATCATTTGTGAGATAAAGCACAACACATCATAAAGCACTTAGCATTCCACACATCATCAATACAAAGAGGCTACATGCTTTTCATTTACCCAAAATTGTCATAATACATGGACTACAGAGTTACATGAATCACGACAGAAAATCACATGATAGCCAATACATTCACTACATGAAAACACCCAAAAACATGCTACTACCTACTACATCAACAACATGAAAACATAAACCGCCTATCGCGGTAACCAACACAAAACAACACACAACACGTGGATGACTAAGCATCCGAAGTAGGCGGTGGAGGAGGAGCATTCTTGTCCTGCGCACAGCACAGGATGGCCTTCAACGTACGGGACATCTTCTTGAAACTTCTCTTCATATAGGCTTCATTTCTTCAAGCTTGGCTCGAACTTGACCAATCTCTTGCTGCAGGGCGGCTTGCCCTTCCTCAAGACGGGCAAATCGCGCATCAAAAGCATCCCGATCTACACCATGCTCCTGAGCCATAGGGGGTGAACTCTCCTCGGTGTCCTGAGCCTCAGGTTCTTCTTCCTGTATGTCATCACCGCCCTCCTCATCACTCTCCTCGCCGGCACTATCCGACTCATCTCCAGATTCGTCGAGTCGGGCTTGCCGCTGTTGAGGGCCGATCTTCATATTCTGAGTGTCGCTTCACTTATGATTCGGACAGGTGCAAGATCCTCCATATTCAATCTGTAGCCTACATCACGAGCCATCCTGCAGATCAGACGGCCAAATGGGAGCGAAAGATCGTTCCTGGCAGAACGAACAACATGCACTATCTGAGATAGGATGAACGTGGGCAGGCATATGTCGTCCCCATGTCCCATCTTGTACAAGAAGTCTACCATCAACCGAGTACATTCCGTGCGGTTACCCACCGTGGGTACACATTGTAGGTGAAAATGTGATGGAGTAAACGGAAGTCCTCGGCCATTTTTGTCGCCGCAATGCAGTTTCCTCTCTTCCAAGTAACCCGGCGACCACAGAGATATCGCGTGCGGCGATCCCTTTCCCGCGCACTTCTGGAGAAGTTATCACTGGGGTGTATTTGACCACGCGGTAGCTTCGTGATCCGAGCCACTTCCTCCACGGTAATCGTGCGTCTAATGCCCCTCACAGAAACAGTAAACTGAAGAGGCTCAACGGATGCGTCCACGATGTGAGCATAGAAAGCGCGAACCGTGTTCTCACATGCAGGGGACTCGCCATCAAACATAGAATTCCAACCGATGTCCACCAGGCGGTCCATCAGCGGGTGTAGCCCAAACATCCTTTCATCCACATGAGCTTCAAACACAACTTTGCGGCCCGCGAAGCGCCCATATTCCATGCCTATCGGGTAAGCATTTCTGACGGGATGGTCAGGATCCAGGTCCCGCTTTGACCTAAACTCCCGCACGGTGCTTGTGCCGGCCCCAACATCGGATTTCTTCGGGAATGGGCTGGCCTACTTGGGCCGGCATCATCGGCCGCGGTTTTCCTCTTTCCCATGAGAGATAGGATGGAGGAAAAAGAGAAAATGGTGGCCACCACACCAAGGAGGGCCATGAAAATTTGCCAAAATGGGGGAACAAGGGGCTGATCTCTTTGCTCCACCACAAACAACAATCCAATGGGTGTGGAAGGAGCATAAGAGGTAGAAAATGAAGAAGAAACAAGAAGAAAGTGGGATGGGTTAGTAGATTACCCGATTTTGAGCTCCAAGGAGGGGTATGAGAGCTCCAACTTGAGGAAATGGGGAAAGGAAGAAGCTAGGGCTGTTGTGGAAGGTTGGGGTGTGTGAGATATGGAAGAAAATGGAAGATTTGGAGGTTTGGAGGGATGTGTTTTGAGAAAAATTGTATTTGGGGGTGGAGGTGCTTGAAAAGAGGGGTGAAATGGGAAGAAGGGTGCTCCAGCCCCTTTTATCCCAACCAAGTGCCAAAATGGCACGTGCCACTGTGTAGGGGGGGTCAGGCCGACCCACCCCATGCTTGAAAACCCACCGAAAAGCTGACCGGACCGCGGCCCGCCGCCCGAGCCGCGGCGCCGCCGCGGCCGGACTTGGCCGGAGCCGCGCCACCTCTGTGGGGACCACCTTGCCTCGTTCCCAGGGTGCCAAATGCACCCTGGTTCGATCAGGGGTCTTAGTTTATTAACGTGGGGGGCCCCACGACCTCAGTTCGGCTCCCGAACGGGTAGTTCCGAAAAATTTTGAACCAATCTGATTTTTTTTTTTTAAGGAATTATTTTTGGTGGATTGTGATCCTGACACGTCAATAGACGGTCAAGGGGTGATTTGGAGTCCATGTGTGCGGTCAGGATCGAGTACAAACTCGATCAACGCGTCCGTTTTTAATGAATTTCACCGAACGGTGAAATCGGGAGACCCTAGGACTGTTTCTAAAATTTTGCGCACCCTCCTAAGTATAATGCGTCAGCGTACGTAGTGGGGACATAACTCAGGTCCGGTTTTAATCAAAATCATGCTCTGATACCAACTTGTAACGCCCTGAAATTCGGGGGTCGAGTATGAACTCAACACCCGAGTTCCAACGCATCACTTATGCAACATACACAATGCTGGTTAAATGTTGTCTGAGTTAGCGCAATAAACATGAATGAGATTAAACCAAAACAGTAATTCATACTCCAGTTCAATTGTATATAAAAGCAAGCGGAAGACTGAAATTTTATATTCAAGTATGTAAAGTAACAAAATTTTCTGAACTCCAGAGTATGAGTACTAGCTGAGCACCAATATACATGTATTGTTTTTAAGTCAAAACCCAAAATACAATCCTCAAAAGAGGCCCTGAGAATCCCGCGATGCAGCCGGCCTAAGCGAAGCCGTCAGAGTACTGCATGAAGGAGAACTCCTCCTGGTCCTCATCAAAGTCGGGCTCTGGCTCCTGAACCAAGGCGCCATCTACACCTGCGACAGAGTCTGGTGGGTGTTGCAAACACCGTCCCGTAACGTGGGAGTGAGTAGCTAACTCAGTGGAACAATAAAGCATAAGTTAACATGTTATCAAATCAATCAAGCAGTAATGATAAAGCAGTACAAATCAAGCATTTCTAACTACTCTTGTTAAGTGCAAAAATGATATGACATGATGCTGTATGCCCTTGCCAAACCACCCTCAAGCGACATCATCTTACGTTCGCGAATGCTTACTCCCTCAGTGCGCCACATCTACAAAGCACATGCGGTGCGATGATGCTCATGATTACCAAGTTTTTATTAGTCCATTTCAATCAGCAGTATTGGGAAACTAAGGTACCTCCCTTGTATCATTCCCAACATGATCCATTCTAGGGTCGTCAATCCTAGTTATTCTCATACGATATTATAGTTTGAGAAGCTTAGTGAAGGCATCGCAAAGGGCTCGTCACCCGTCAGCGCGGATACAGATCTCACCGTATGCGGCTCAATTGCTGGCCGTCAGCTCGAGTACAGGTCTCACCGTACTCGGCTCAATCACTAGCCGTCAGCTCAAGTACAGGTCTCACCGTACTCGGCTCAACTCACACTCTAGTTGCTGTGAAAGACTCGTGGCCAATCACAGACCCTTGGAGTGTACTCGATGATACCACGGAGGACTCGTCGCCCGTCAGCACGAGCACAGATCTCACCGTACTCGGCTCTCGCCGAAGTATCGACAGCTCGAATACAGTGTCCCATACCACCGTATTCGGCTCACGAGTTGGTTGCGCAATGGTCACTACGGGGAGGCACATGGCCCCAGCGTAGGCCGACAGCTCGACCACGGTGTCCCATACCACCATGCCCGGCTCATGCGACTTAGCGGATCTAGGTACCATGGTTAAACGGGGATCGCCACTGGTAAGTTTGGTACCCTAGGTTCAAGCAGTAGCGACCAAACAGGGTGAACACATAAGTACATTTCGGTTTACTTGACGAGCCTGACTAGCTCGAGCGCACCACAAGTTGAGCGATATGGAGCGCAAAAGCACTCCGTGTGGCCAACCACTATCGCCAACCGAAGTACGACTCGGGTTCGCCAGACACGTCCTTTGTGGCGACATGAATCTCAGCCACAATCGCAAGTTGGTACCGAATGTTTGGACTATATACATAGTCCCAAACTCAAACAGTTTTCATTGATAGCATGTGAAGTAAAGCATGATAAACAAGCAATACAAGCATGTTAGTAGGCATGTTATAAAGCGTGAAGTAAAACATGAAGTAAAGCATGTTGCAATGCATGTTGTAAAGCATGTTGTAAGGCATGTGATAAAACACTATCCCCATAGGGATACAATTGTGTGCGCATTACAAGTGAGAGGTTGCGGTGAACCACCGCATGGAGGGGATCCTACATGTCTCTAAGGGAGTCGGAAATCCCATATCAGCGCCTATCTAAGGCACTAGTACATACACATGTACACATACAAGCATTTGCACAAACACTTAGAATACACTATTCCAACATACATGACGTATGTTAGCCAATTTCGTGTTAGGGCTGTCCCTTCGCCACGAGAGTATTTTTCCCGTGTATATCGTAATCATACAGCAAATAATCATTACAATTACATTTCCAAAATCCGCACGTATGCGGAATTTCTAGAATACGCAATTTCAACATACATGACATTTACACATGAACATGTATTTTTGCGATCCCTTTCGCCAAACTAGCATTTTATCCACACATGATATAATCAAACATTAAATAAACATGTCAAACATTTTCCCAACAAAAATACGTATACGGTATTTCTACGTATATCTAGAGTATGTGAAATTCCATATTCTTTATCGCTAATCGAAACAGGAAACGGAAAGCACTTTGTACATGTGCATTTGCATGCAGATCATGAATCTATCATTATCTGACATTGAAAGCGTTGAAAACCGTAACTTATACACTTAAAGTCCTCACCTCAGCCCTTGGAATTCCAACAAATCAGCAAGGGTGTTGGAGCTTCCGTATACGGGAGTTTCCTAGCCTAAAGAGCGGAACCGATTAGCTTTTGCATAACCTACCACTATCCAACTTCAAATCAGACCTAGGGTTAGGGTTTCTTACCTTCAAATGGGATGGACACCGCCGGGAAAACCTGGAATAAGGCGGTGTAGGCCGTGGGATGAGTGGAAGCAGCAGGAGGAAGATCGGCTTCGATCTCCAAGCCTTTTCTCTCTTTTCTCTCTCTCTCTCTCTCTAAGGGTTTGCTCCCAAATTCGTATGGCTGTGAGAGGGGCTGTTCTAAGCCCCTTTTATAGCCAAATCATGTCCAAAATAGACTCAGGTTCAAGGGTGGCTGCATATATAGGCAGTTCGCCACTTTCCAAGCTCAAAAGGGATGTTCTGGTGGCCCTCCTTGAGCCAAACGTCAGACTTAAGCTCACCATCTATGGATCTACGTGGGATTACGTTTTCGACTCGATCAGATCCCCAGATCGCACGTGGCAGACCACTTTCAGTTCAACTGTCAGTGGGCCACGATCAGAAATTCTGAGTACATGTAAATGTTCCTGAAATTTTTCTTAATCCGAGGGTGTAATTTGGTCTGATTCCGACGGTCAGGTTGCTTAATACTGACGCGCAACCAAAAGATGCCAGATCACTATTCCAGATATTTTTATTTGGATGGGAATAGTGTTTTTCACACTCCCTCGCTTCGGAGTGAAAAGAATGGCCGTGGGACATCGGAATCATCTGATTTTTGAGATGATTGTCAAGCCCAGTGGGGCGGTCCTGGTTCCTTAGCTTCGTGTTAATCGGCCTCCCGATGTGCGATCAAGACCTCATACGAAGTTTCGTTTCAGTCCCGAGAGCAGACGAGTAATGAGTTTGGCTCTAGACTTTAGGGTAACCTAGAGTCACTAATTCTGCAAGTTTTGGGTCTTGCAGATCGTATTTAAAGCGATCCCAACGGATTTCATGACTAACCGAGTTTAGTACTTAGTTAACTTTGTTAAATTTCTAAAGGATTTAATCCTATGTGATTTCTGGTCGAGGTGGTACTCGGCCTAATGTACGAAAATTTTCAGGTCGTTACACTTGTCTTGGGGGAGAGTGTTTCTGACTTATAGGGCCTTAATGGAGACCCACAGCCTCATCTACACCAGATGGTTGGTGTTTCACCATGTGATCTATGTGACATCACAAATTTGGCGACAATCAAATGCTTCGATAAACCGTGGGTACCCCACTTGCGATAAACAGTCGTCGACGATCGATCGAGGCCGTGCAGATATGAGCAGGGAAATATCTTTAACTCATGCCTCGAGTTTGGTTGCGATCTAACGGTCGGAAAGCCACAACTTTGCGAAAGAGCGGAAGGTCTATTTCACATAAGTTTCTGATTTCAACCTTGGGGATTCCCGCATTACAAGCACTTGGCTTCCGGCCCAAGTTGAGCCGTTCTAGGCACTTTCTTAGTTCACCACCCATGATGGGCGTTAAGCTTAGTGAGACGGACATTATTCTATAGTTTCGGAACTTGTGGCCCACAAACAAGCGGTTTAGTGCTCGTTTGGATAATTAGGACATTTCTGGAATGAATTATGTATCAATATTTCTTGTGCGCAATGATTAGGGTTTGGATTAAATATGTTCATAGTGTGACTTATTCGCAATTAGAAAAAATCACGATTCGGTCATAATCATTTTAAACCGTTGGTTCGTAGGCTAAATGGATAATTGAGTTGTAAGTGCTATGTTTTCTAGCTCCTATGATTGTCAAATTTTGTAGTGCCAAAACCTCTTGGAATCTATGTCTTGTGTAATGCACCTACATATTCAAGACTGTGCTTCTCATGTACAAGAACAAAGGTCTTTACCTCAAGAACTTCAGGTGCAAGATTACATGTTCATTTTAAGTACAACACTTAGTGAGAATTCAATCTTTCAAGCTTCAACAGTTCAAGTATTTAAAGCTTCATCCAAGTTGAGGCAAAGTTCTTTACTTTGAACCTCAATCTCAAGCTTCAATGATAGTCATATTCAAGCTTCAAAAGTCTCAAGTTCAAGCTTCATCATATGTCAAGATCTTAAGCTTTGTGAACTTCAAAGAACAACTATCAACTGAAGTAAAAGAAGACTCAATGTTCATACATCACTAACAAGGTATGAAAGACGCTAGATTGACCATAGGGTAGATCATTTTGAATACATAATTCAATTGAGTCACTTGATAAGTGCATAGTCTGTTTTTCGACTAGTCTTAGGCTATGTTCGACTAGTCCTAGCACTTGCTCAACCAGTCCAAGAAATCCTCGACCAGTCATAAGTTTGTTTATAATTTTCAGAATTTTTTGTTAGTGCCTCGACCAGTCCTAGAGACTGCTCGACCGGTCATGTGAACAGTGCTCGACCTGTGCTCGATCAGTCCGGCAGGCTCGACTCAAAGTCCAGCAACTAAATTGAGTTCCACACGACCAGTCGTGGACAGGACTCGACCGGTCGTGGAATCCGCTCGACCGGTCGAGCAGGTCCTTCGACCAGTTGTGGAACAGTCTGATCTTATCGTGCTAAAAATTTCAAAAATCTGTTGGTCCTACGACCAGTCGTGGTGACCTCAGGACAAGTCGAAGATGCGATTTCTTCACTTATAAATAGAGCACGAATTTCAGAGTTTGGTATCCAATTCAAGTTAAATCAATACACCGCTCTGAGAGATAAGTTAGTGATATTCTTAAGTTATTTAGTACTCATTTTATATTCTCTTTAATTAGCTTTTTTGCATTTGATTTTGTATTCTGCATTCCAATTTAATTTGAAAGAGGGATTGAAGTATTCCCATTTCTTGGAATCAAAATCAAATCAAGCTAGCCCAAGGTGATTTAATTTAAAATCAATTTAGAACTTAAAACCTTTCCATATGTGAGTGTGAACATTGAACATCTACGCTGAACTTCTACTCCAAATTGGTTCTTCCGGGCTGCATCAAAAGGAGAATATCCAGATAAGTATTTTATAGTTTTGTAAATTCATTCTTTGGGTTTCATTGAGATTGTGCCAGAAAAATCTCTTTATTTTGGTTTGTCTGAGGTGATCTAGAAAACTCAGAGTGTGGAGTTTTTTTAATTGTGTTAGCCTACCTGAAAGACACAATTGTGATCGTTTAGGTGAACCTTGAAAAACCTATTTTCATAGTGAACGCTAATATCCACTGTGTGAGGATATTAGGAGTGAAGGAGTTGTGTGGCTGTTTTCATAAACAGTTGGTGTACACACAAGCGAACCACTATAATTTCTGGTCTGCGGTGATTGATTGAATATTTCATTTTGTGGATGTTGTAATTTCCCTTTATGCATTTGTGGAGAATGTTTTAATTTCTTTTATGCAGGTGTGGGAATGTTGTAATAGCTTAGTTATTTCCTTTGCTATTTATTTCTTTCATATCCTCTTCAGTTTGAGTTTTTGATACTCACCCACGTTCTAGTAAGGTTGTCTTGCCAGAAACCATTGGTTTTTTGTGTCAGGTTGTCCGTAGAACCCAGTTTGTATCAACCTCTCAATACTAGATTTTTGAGGTTGTTTTACATTTTCGCATTATGGATTGTTGAAGTGCTATTTTTATTAATATTTGTTTAATTCCGCAGTTTTTTTTTTTAAATTTAAAATTTGGCATAGTCCTATTCACCCCCCCTCTAGGACTGTTAACTCTGCCTTTTCATGAGTCACTTTAGTTTATTAATTAAGATCTGACCCCTAGTTGTCTCGGCTTTGGGTAGATCTTTAATTTAGTTGTGGTCGTCTTGATTTGTCAGTGATAGGTCAGATAGATTTGGGCCCTATGTGAACAAATCATGAGGCTAAACTCGATGCTTAAGTGATCGGGCGGATTAGTTGGCTTTCTACGGTTGATTAATCAAATTTGTGCAGTTCTTTACTAGTACCACCCACGTATAAACTAACATCGAGGGTCAAGGGTAAGTAAGTTAAAATGTAGGATAGTTATATAAAAAAATTTCACGAATTTTTGTAAATTCCTAATAGCAAAAATCTAGGACATTAGAATATATATATATATATATATATATATATATATATATATATATATCAGTTGTAATTGGGATCTGGGAGAGAGAAGAGTAGTTCTAGGCTTTCTAATTCATTACTAAGGGTTTCAAGGGCATAGTTTGGGCTTGTGAAGTAGATTCGAGGCTTGTTCGAATTGGTAACACTCTATCTCTTGTATTTCTGCTTTCACAGTGCATTACTCATTGCTTTGTGCCATGGTTTTTTCCCGTAAGGTTTTTTCCACGTGAAAATCAGATTGTTTGTGTTTGGACTTGGTCATGTGATTGGTAGTACTTTTCTTGATTCGTCTATGTTGAAAACAGATGTCTTAAATCTAGTTTCATCATGCTGCTTGACCAATCGAGGGGCTGACATTGCTAGTCAAGGATCCCCTTGATCAGTCGAAGCCCGCTCGACTCGTAGTCTAACAATGATGTTTCTAAAAATTCTGAGGTCTTCGACTAGTCAAGGGACAGGCTTGACCAGTCGAAGGTGCCCTTCGACCGGTCGAAGCCCAGGCTCGACCAGTCAAAGGTTACGCAGATGGTGAGCGGATTTTGCGTGGACTACGTAAATTTGGATGGTTTCAAAGAGGTGCGTAAGCGGAGTTTCCTAAACTATAAATAGGGGTCCCTAGGGCTTTTCTAAGCAATGCTAAGGTTTTCTAAAGGGGTTCCAAGGGTTTCTAAAAGGGTTCCAGGGTTATCAAAGGGTGTAGCAAGGGTAAGATTCGAGGTTGTTCGAATCGGGTAAGTCCTCTCTCTTTGTAATTTCTATTTTCATAGTGAAGATCTGTCGCTTTGAGCCATGGTTTTTTCTTGAAAGGGTTTTCCATGTTAAATCTTTGTGTTCTCTTGTGTTTGCCTTGTGCTCTTTGATTGCTATCCTAGATCTATATCTGTGTGATTCCACAGTACAAATCCAATAAGTGGTATCAAAGCAATCGTTGGGGCACAGATCTAAATGAGGGATAAGCAATAATGGTAAGCACTAGGTATGATATTGAGAAGTACTCAGGGAAAATAACTTTGAGTTATAAAAGATCAAGATAATTAGTTCCTTAATCAAGCAAGGCAAAGATGATGCTCTTGAGGAGCGAAAGTCTACTATGACTGTTGATGATTGAAATACTCTTGATAAGAAGGCCTTATCATCGATCCGTTTGTCTCATGGATGAGGTTCTCTACAATGTCATGAGGGAGAAAACTGTGGCAAAGTTGTGGGCGAAGTTAGAGGATGTTTATGTGAAAAGATCCTTTGAAAATCGCCTACACTTGAAGTGGCAATGGTATAACTTCAAGATGATAGAGGGTGGAGATCTGGAGGCTCACATTAGCACCTTTAATAAATTGGTTTGCAAATTACTGGATATGGAGGAAGTGATGAAAGATGAAGAACAAGCATGTATGTTGCTAAATTCTCTTCTAGCATCGTATAAGTCATTCAAGGACATAATGTGCACTACGAATAAAATCCTGAGTGTCGACACTGTTATCTCAACCCTTCAAGGGAAGGCCATGAGAAAGCTTAACGACAACATGGGGACATCTTCTAATGCACTGTTTACGAGGGGCAGAAATTTTGAGCAAGATACAGAGTCTTCGTGGTTAAGATCCAAATCCAAGGGCAAGGGCAAAGGAAAGTTAAAGTTCTGGAATTGTGGGATGGAAGGACATGTGAAGAAGGATTGTATAAATCCTAAATCTAAGAGCGAAGATTCTGAGGCTTCATACCGGGAGGTCAATGCTGCCACGTCAGATGGATCGAGTGGATGTGATGGTGATGTTTTGTCTGTGTCTACGATCAGACGCCCATACAATGATCGTAAGGGTGAGTGGATTCTAGACACAGGGGCATCCTTTCACATGACTCCTCATCGGAGTTGGTTCACCAGCTACAAGGAGTGCAATGGTGGTCAGGTATTTATGTGCAATAACAGTGCTTGTAATGTTATGACTGTTGGTACGGTGCGTGTCAAGATGTTTTATGGGATAGAGCGTACCCTGACTGGGGTGAGGCACGTTCCTAACATGAAGAAGAACCTGATTTTTGTAGGTGCACTCGAGACTATAGGGTGCAGGTTCTCAAGTATTGATTGTGTCCTTAAAGTATCTAAGGGAGAACGAGTAATTATAAAAGCTCAACAACTCGATAATGTTTACAGGTTGATCGGGAGCACTTCAAAAGGTAGAACTGCAGTGGCTATAGCAGATTCTACCTCTACACGTGTGTGGTATGTTGGGCATGGCCACATGAGCGGGCATGCCATGAAGATTGAGACGTGCGAATAGAGATACAGAGTAGGTGGAGTAGCCACCTGTGAGAAAAAATACATAGCATAATCGCAGGATATCGGCGATGTACATAAACGACTCCAATATCATAGGGGATCCGTCTTCTCTTCAGATGACTCTAGGTGAGCCTAGTGTTGAGAAGTGGATGGTGACTATGGGCGATGTGATGGACTCATTGTACCAGATCGACACATGGGTGATGTGGAGCTTCCAGTGGGTCGGAAAGCGGTTGGATGCAGGTGGATCTTCAGGAGGATACAACATAAATATAGAGCGAGGTTGGTAGCGAAGGGTTATGCTAAGAGAGAAGGGATCGACTTCTCAGAGATATTCGCGCCGATGATATAGCTGGTGTCTATTAGATTCGTGATTGACACTGGTTGGACAATACAATCTTGAGCTAGAAAGGATGGATGTGGAGTCTGCACTTCTGCACAGGAAATTAGAAGAGCAGATCTACATGAAGTAACCAGATCAGTTCGAAGTTAAAGGGGCTGAGAAAAAAGTTTGCAGGATGTCGTAATACGACCTGTCACCTAGGCAATGGTTTGATTCCTTCATGGTGGGTCAGGTATTGTAGGTTGATGACATGTAGATCGCTAATTATGACATGTCTGAAATCAATGTACTGTAGACTCGATTAAGTGGGACATTTAAGATGAAGGATCGGGGGGCTGCAAAGATGGTTCTCGGCATTGCGACTGGAAGAGGATTAGATTTTGGTAATCACATGTGGAATACCTTGTATAGGTATTGATCAAGGATGTGATGGACCAGAAAAAGCCGGAGAGCGTTCCCTACTCGTCCCTCTTCATGTTTTTCTCAGGATATGTCCCAAAACAGATAAGGAAAAGTAGGATATATCTCATGAGCCTTATTCGAATGGGGTTGGCAGTGTATCCCATGGTCTGTATTAAACCAGTTATTTCACAGGCTATCGGTGTTGTGAGCAAATACCTCGACAAGCAATATTGGGTGGTGGTGAGATGCTAAGAAGATTACATCTTTACTTTTGAGACGAGAGGAGCAACTGTGGTTGGGCATGTGGATTTAGATCCGGCAGACATGATCACGTAGATCGTTCCTACAGAGAATTTGAAGTTCTGTGCAACTTCTCTAGGCTTGGTGATGACGTAAAAGGAGGACGGAGTATGCACGAGAAACTATGATGTGATGCAGAGATAAGAGAAGAGGTCAAGAAGCTACACAGTTGAAGAATGAAGGCATGGTGGATATTGTTGAAAATAGATGTCTTAAATTTGGTTTCACCGCACTGCTCGACCAGTCAAAGGGCTAGCTCGACTAGTCGAGGATTCCCTCGACCAGTCGAAGCCCGCTCAACTCGAAGTCCGACGACAATGTTTCTGAAAATTCCGAGGTCTTCAACCAGTCGAGGGACAGGCTCAATCAGTCAAATGTTACGTAGATGGTGCACAGATTCTACGTGGACTGCATAAATTTGAAACAGTTTCAGAGAGGTGCGTAAGTGGAGTTTCCTAAACTATAAATAAGGGTCCTTATGGCTTTTCTAAGAAATGCTAAGGTTTTCTAAAGGGGTTCCAAGGGTTTCTAAAAGGGTTCTAGGGTTATCATAGGTTGTAGCAAGGGTAAGATTCGAGGTTGTTCGAATCGGATAAGTTCTCTTTTTTTGTAATTTCTATTTTCATAGTGAAGATTTGTTGCTTTGTGCTGTGGTTTTTTTCCCGAAAGGGTTTTCCACGTTAAATCTTTGTGTTCTCTTGTGTTTGCTTGGTGCTCTTTGATTGTTATCCTAGATCCATATCTGTGTGATACCGCAACACAAATCCCAACAGTCTCTTTGTACTTCCACAGTTCCCAACATTAAATGTGTTGTACTTTTGAAGGGTTCTTCGGTTTTAATCATTTGCCTGGGGTCCACATGATTTAGGTAGGGTCTGATCTTGTCTCCACCACGGATGGCCCAGTCTAAAACCACCTCCACGGACTGAATAATTCCTAGAATGAATGATGGCTACTTAAGTCTGATATTGAAATGATTAAGGGATTTTCATATCCACATCTACGAGTAATAGATCCAACGAACAGTCACGATCATTAACTAAGCACGGATTAGGACGGTATTTCACAGGGGTTTAGGGGCCAGCAAAACATATAGGCGCAATATCTCAATCAAGGCTGGAAATGGGACCCATCCAGACGTTGGTGGACCTTGCAGCGTGACTCATGAAAAAAGAAACTTTGGGGAAAATGGTAAAATAAAGCCATGTCGATCATAACAAGATAGAGAGACTAATTTTCGGTGGATGTGGGTGAACTCTTAAATGGACTCTACAACTGACGACCCATATTTAACAATTCACCAAAAAAAATAGTGCTTTTGTGCGAAGTAAAATCTATACTAGAGCCCGGATCAGGTCATGAGGAGCAAAAACAAAAATGGTTGTAGTTTATCATGTGATGATTATGCATGGCCCAGGCCTGAGACGAAGCCTGGATGACCTCTTTTCTGCAAGATTTGGGCTACTAGATGTGCTCTATCATGCATGATATCAACAAAATACCTTGGCTGGGCTGATGGGCTCTTATAACAGCCCAAGCACAGCACTTGGGCCGTTGATTTCATCCCAAGTCTGGCCCAGACCAACCCAATCCAAAACGTATGTTTCTAAACATTCCATTAGTGACCTTCACGTGGACGGCATCTACGAAAAGCAAAGAGATGAGAAGTTGTAGTTAGCGGTAAAAGTCAGGTAAAAGTGATGGTAGGAATTGTCCCATTACTGTGGTTTGAAAACAATAGCCCATCATTGATCCACCATATACTATTCCCACGTGGATGACGGGAGGGATGGTTGAGAATCATTGCCAATACCTTATCTAAATAGGATACTTAGCTATTAGGTCGCTTTGGTTGAATTAAATGATGAAAATGATAAATGATAAATTAAGACATTTATTTCTTAAAGTCGTGGTGTGAGTAAGATTAGGGAATAATAAACCCTCTTATGTATGAGGGTTAGCTAATATGTACATAAACATATATGTAAGAACTCTCTCTCTCTCTCTCTCTCTCTCTCTCTCTCTCTCTCTCTCTCTCTCTCATTTTGAATAAATTAGTTGTCTTTTAATATTTCTCTCTTCTCTTTACACTATTTTCTTTTGTCTTTTTCTTCAATTTTCTCTATGATTGCGAAGACTCCCCTCTTCATAGCCTTGCTTTTGTAATTTTCTACATGGTATTGGAGTCTAATTAGTAAGTAGATTGGTCTGTATCAAGTTGTTGGCTTCCCTTTTAGTTTGTTTGCCTCTTTTGTAAGGTTTTTTTTTTTTTTTTTTTTTTTTTTAAAAAAAAAAGTGTTTGTCAAAATTTAGTGCAATTGCTTCTAAAGTTCTTATAACAAAGAATTATGAAAAGTGGAAAGTGTGGCTATAGAGGTATTTGATGGCCCATCACCTTTGGGATATCGTTGAGAGTAGTAATCCCAAAATGGTGGCAGACGAAGTGGGACTTGTAAATTGGAGGAAGAATAATTGAAAAACTCTACATATGATCTAAATCTATTGTAGATCAAATATGCATTTTTATGTTAAATATTTATAAAATCCAAAAGAAGCACAACTTGGCACTGTGCATGAGAAAGCAAGTGACTCTATGAAGGCATTTTTAGAAGTGGAACTGAGGGCGATCAAGTAACATAATGACTTTGTGGTAGAGTTTGTTAGTTCACTAATCCGTGCATTTTGTTTATCAATCACATGAGTCCTTGAGTCATGTAGTCGGTTGAACCTTTAGAAGCTGAAGACCAAAGACACGAGAGAACAAGAGCATCAAGAAACAAAGAATAGGTAAATGAGGTGCTTTAGTGACCCTAACCCTTTACCTAAAACAACCTTGAACCTTTAGATGATCTTGGCTTAATAGGTAAATCTTATTAATCATCCCTTAGCCTTTGAAATCTAATTAGAACATGATAACTAAGGTTAGAAGAGGTACGAAGCTGTTGTAAAATCATATGCCCAAAACAATATATTTCGAGTACTGCTCGATCCCATCGAGCATGCCTCAAGGGGTCTTCGATGGCATCGAAGATCATTCGATGAAATCGAGTAGGTAACTCAGATATGTCTAGTAAAGTTATCTGAGTTTTTCGAATGAATCAAGGAACCTTCGATGACATCGAAACCCCACTAAATGACATCAGATAACAGCGTGTAAATTGTCCAGCAATAATTTAACTGAAAATTGGATTTCTTCGATGTCATCGAAGCACTGCTCAATGCCATTGTAGCACTGCTTGATGCCATCGAAGCTTAACTCGATCCCATTGAAAGAGCCATTATCTGTCCATTTTTTTACCATTGGAACTCGAACTTCTTATAAATGGCATTTGGTTCTTGGGTATTTTGATAGGTTTTTGGTGTAATAGAAGCTTAGGTAATTTCATGATTATATCCTTCATCCCAAGTCTCTAAAACAATTATTTCTACGTCATCTTACTTGAGATTAACACAATGGTATGCTTCTAGAGATTAGACTCAACCTCTATAAGCATGCCATTGTCTAAATCCTCTAGAAGACTCATCTAGGTAAATCCCTCAGGAATTATAACTTTTCATTAGTTATAGGAAATTCAACCGACCTCCAATCACCTTGGTCACCTCAAAGGAGCACTATATGCAAGGTATTTTGATATTGGAGCTGACACCTTGGCAAACCATTAGTATAAGATTGGAGGAGAAAATGAGAGTTGATTGAAGCATAAGATAACATCAATTAAGCATCCTGAGACAACGCTATAAAAGAGGCTCAATCCGATAAGTAAGTTGTCAATTGTAAGAGTCTGGGTAAACTTATTCATTGTGTAGGATTGAGTATAGAATTTGAATTAATAAACTCGGATAGGTTCTTGTGTAGGACCTTGACTCTTGTGTAGTGATTAAATTCAGGATCTTGTGTAAGACCTTGGCTCTTGTGTATGGTGTAAATCAAACTCCTCGTGTAGGCCATCAGACATGGGTGCATACGTGTTAGTGTCCATAGGAGTCTCGGGCGGGAGTAAACATAGGTCCTTGGATTAGGACCAAGGTTTTTGGTTAGCTTAAGGAAAATCAACTAAAGTTACTTGAGGGAGCCTTCGACGGGAGTGTACTTCAGTAGGTTTTTGTGTAGGATCGAGGTTCACGGTGAGCCTTTAGAAAGCGACAAAAAGTTTCTTACGGGAGTTGGTCCTTGTGCAAGATTGTAAAGGTTAGAGGTGCAGTTGATTGAAAACCTCCGTGAAATCCAGTACACTCATGGGTTGAGTGCCTTCGCTGGCAGTGAAGTAAGGAAACCCAAGCACTATATATGTTTGTGTTTGAGATTGTTATTTTAACACTTGTTTGATTATGCTTATGTGATTGAATGTTTAATTATACGGATGCAATATTTGATGAATGTTTGGAATTGATATAGTTAGCACATCTCACACACACATGTACACTATCATGTTTATGTACTAGTGCTTAATTACCACATATCTCGTAGTTTATATGATTGGACCCTCTAATAACTTGAAAGTCTTAGATTTAATTTTCTTGCTTAGATTAATTTGTATATTATCTTAAGTAGGCAATTGGGTATTAAAAGACAAAAATTTTAATTAGTCCTAATTACCCCATTTTGGACATAACCTTCATTCCGTAGCCCCGTATAGCTTCCACATCGTAACCATGGTAATCCCACTACACCATATGTAAATTTTCAATTGGTATCAGAGTGGGTAGCTCTTGAAGTGCTTAACCACCTTGAGTTGATCCAAGATGCTTATAAATGATGTCTACCCTAGATGGATGTAACGTCAGACGACCACCATACTTTGATGGGTCTAATTACACCTATTGGAATGCTAGGATGATGGTCATTCTAAGATCCGTTAAACCTATGGTTTAGGCTATTATCTAACAAGGATGTACGATGCTCTTGGAATAAGTAATAGTTGATAATAAAACCATTAACACTCCTAAAGATATATCCAAATGGAGTGTCGATGAGAGAGTGCGGTATATTTATAATGCCAAAGCTCTCAATGCTATTTACTATGTGGTTTTCCTCGATCAATTTAAACGCATTTACGCATGTAAAATCAAGAAGGAAGCATAAGACATATTAGAAATCTCCCATAAGGGAACTGTTGAGTGTGAAATATTGCATATTTCTTCTTTGTTATTCATTGGTTTTGAGAACATTAATACACTTAATAGATATATTTTCACATGTTTTCTCATGAGAGCTAAGGAAAAAAGAACGCTTAAAGGGAAGATTTATGCTCAAAATATTACCAATTGAAGAATTGGAGATTTGGAAGTCATTAATAAAGAATTCACATGACAAAGATCCAAGGAAACCAAGAGAAGAATGAAGAGAATCGAAGATTTGAAGTGAAGAAAAGGAATCCTGAAAATTGGCAAAACAAAACACATTCTGAAACTTCGAGTCTAAAAAGAGAATTTCTAAAATAATTTCAAAATAGACTTCGATGGTATCGAAGTCACTTCGATGGCATCAACAATTTAGGAGTTTCGAGCTCAACTCGCTAGACAGGTTTGGACGATTTTCAATGACATCGAAGACGGTTCGATGCCATCGAAGTTGCAATCAAAGTTGGGAGCCATCCGCTCGACTAGATGTTGAGAATTTGGTGTTGAAAAAAAATATTATTGTGGTCGGTTGCTCGGGAGGAGTGGCATTCCTGGCAGTAGGAGGCAGCTGTTGTTTGGATCTTTCTTTCTTTTTTCCTTTTCCTTTTGTAATTGCTGGTTAGGCGATATGATAGGTGAGACCTGTTGTTTTTTGTAAAGCCCACATAAAATTTTCGCTGTACATCCTCTGTTAGTATTATCAATGATATTAGGGTGGGACCCCTCCTGAAAATAAAAGTTGCCATCTAAAATGCACAGAGTGCATAAATTTGAGGCAGTTTGCGATCATTTTCAAGGCGGTGCAAAAGTTGAGTTGCGAAACTATTTAAATGAGTCCTGGGCTATTCCAAATCAACTTCTAGGGTTTAGAAAGGAAGATAAGGCCTAGGTGGATTGTCGCCAACGTTCTTCCGCTTCGATTTCTTCATGGGTTCTAGTAGATCTTTTAGTTTTCTTTTATTTTTGAATTAGATATGACCAACTAATATCTTAACTAGGGTTAAGAGGTAAAGATGTAGTTTATTTTGATGTTTAATTACTTTACTTTGATTCAAGTACATGCTGGATTTCCATTAATGTTTGGTTTGAATAAAGGAATATTTCCAGTTTTATATGATTTATTGTGACTAAAATTACAGTAGATGTTGTGAAACTTTTAATATCTTCTTATTTATTTTGAAAGTGTGTGATATATAAAATTCATGATTCACAATCATTTATAGGCATGGTGGATGGTTGAATTCCCTATGATTATCACATGGATACTTCATGAGAGAATTGTGTTAATGGAAAATTCAGATTTTTGGATTTTTACTGCTCTATCATCCAACTAGATAGGATATGATTTTAATTCCAGTTGTATCTCTTTGAATCAAGTAATGTAGCATCTTAATAGCTAGAAGTGGATCCTTGGCGCTCTAGTTTCCCTTTTATTATTGATTGTTAATCATCATTGATCTCTCTACTCTTCAGATTATTAGTTTAATCTAGTTCCTAGCTTTAGTTCTAGTTTATTTCAGAAAAACACACATATAAGTCCTTGTGGATTCGACCGTGGTCTCACCGAGTTATTATTACATCGCAGCCCTGCATTTGGGGTTGTGAACAAGTTTTTAGTGCCGTTGTCAGGGACTTCGGTTGCATTTTTCTGAGATTGATTAGTATTGGAATTGGGTAAGAAATAAGACTAACTGTTTTATTTTTGTTTTAGGTTAAATTTTTCTTGTTTTATGAATTTTTCTAACCAGAGTTTTTAATTTAAAAAAAAAATTTTAGGGATTTTTTTTCTAAATTTATTAACTTTGTTTATTGTTTCTGTTTTATAAGATTTTCTTTCAAGTTCTTCCAAACAGGTAATATCCTTCATCTCTATATCTATTTGCTTTCATAATTGTTGTAGGACTTAGAACTTATGATTAGAAGTAGAGTTTTGTGTGGTTTATGCCCAAGTAGGTAAGGGATCATACATCGAGACTTCTAAGTGAAGGAGGTTTGGTTGAAGGACTCACGGTCCATCGATGAGTTAGATAATATCTAAACACTCCTGGAACATTATCTGAAATAATGGTCAAAACTGAACAAGATGTTGATGAGAATCCCGTACGTCACACACCACGGGTTAAGACGGTGAGTGATGAGAATGAGGTGCATCGAGTTCCACCAACTCAGACTTTATGTGATTATTTGCAACCGGTGAGAATAAGTACACCTTCTTGCATGATTTTTCCGACCAATGCAGGAAGCGTGGACTTTAAACCAGAAATAATTCAGCTACTTCCTAAATTCTATGGACTCGATCCAGAAAGTCCATACCTACATATAAAAAAATTTGAAGAGGTCGTTACAACATTGCACTTTAATAATGTTCATCTTGACACCATCAAACTCAAGTTATTTCCATTCTCTCTGAAGGAGAAGGCCAAATTATGGTTTCAATCGTTAAGGCCTAGATCCATTGGCACATTGATCAGGATGAACCGGGAGTTCCTTAAAAATTTCTTCCCAGCTCGTAAAACCAACACTCTAAGAAAAAACATAATGAACTTTTCCTAGAAAAGATATGAGACTTTTTTTTAGCGTTGAGAACGGTTCGAAAACTTACTTCTCTCTTGCCCACACCATGGTTATAAAACTTGGTCAACAATTGATCTCTTTTATGATGGACTTAGTCCGAATATGCGCCAATTCGTACAAATGATGTGTAATGGAGAGTTCATGAATAAGGAATCGGAAGAAGTATGGGATTACTTTGACATGTTAGCTGAAAATGCCCAATCATGGGACACATCAAACTGAGCTAGTAATCGTAGGGAAGTGCCTAAAGAGAGAGGAGTACATGTACTCAAGGAGAGGATGACATTAGGGCACAATTAGCTAACCTCACACGAATTGAGGACTTGGAATCTAGGAAGGAATCAACTTGTCCCAAAACATTTGTTGAAACCATATATGGAATTTTTGAGATCGATGTACAACTAACCAAAGATTGTCTTATAATCCCAACTTTTTAAGAGGTGTTGCACATTCAAGCCAACACTGCAAACACGTACGAATGACCTTTTAGTGCACCTAATTCCAATACGCACTTTTGATTGGCGGAACTTTAATTAGAGGAATGGGTTAACTGCGAATGTAATCAATTATCCCCAAGGGTCATCTAGTGGACCTCCACCCAGGAGAACCCTTAAGGATACATTAGATGCATTCATGTAAGTGAAACAACATGCCATAAATGAACTCAGAACATCAGTTCAAGACTTGAGACACGACTAAATGTTAGGGAGACCAGTACCTTACCAGCCTGACCTTAACCTTTTGATTTTGCTGAGAGGTTGCATTCTCTTGAGGAATAGGTGGCTCAGATTCGTGTAACCCATGATTCTCAATTTGCTTATATGCGTAAATATATGAGGCGCATTAACAAGGGTTTACACCAAATTGATCCATCTATTCCTGCTCCCTCTTCAAGATCTGATTAGTATTTTCTAATCTTGGTTTGTAATAACTTTCATGATACTTGGATTTATTTAGTCTTTTGAGATAGTACTTGAACTCGACCTAACTTAGTTGTACTTGATTGACTTTGGTTAATTATGGTTGAACTTAACTTGCTTATGGATTTGATATTTTGTCTATCTTGATTCCTCAATACTCTTCTTAATCTTCCTTCTTTATCTACTTCCACTTCTATCTCTTGCTTCCTTCCTTTGTCATATTGTGACAAAAAGGGGGAGAATTTTGACATGCTTAATATATGGTGACAATATTGCATGTGGATTATGGATTGTGAATGATTCTATTCTGTGAAGGGGAGTTGAGTAAGGGGGAGTATTATTGGTGGAATTGAAGCATATTGATATCTGGTGTATGATTCTTTAACCAGGTTGTAACTGGTGATTCTTTTTATAACTGGTGCATGATTCTTTGAGCATATATTGTTAATGTTTGTATGGAGTGTGTTTTGTCACAAATTTGACAAAGGGGGAGATTGTAAGTGCTAAGGTTTCTAGCTCCTATATTGTCAAATTTTGTAGTGCCAAAACCTCTCTTGGAATCTGTCTTATGTAGCTCATCTACATAATGAAGTCTATGCATCTCTCAAGAACAATGGTCCTTTGTTCAAGAACTTCAAAGGCAAGTGTACTAGTTCATGTTTAAGTACAACATCAAGTGTGAGTTCAATGTTTCAAGATTCATAGATCAAGCTCCAAGTCAAGACAAAGTCTTTTTACTTTGAACCTCGAGCTCAAGACTCAAGATATTTCAAGTTCAAGCTTCTTAAAGTTACAAATTCAAGTTTGAAAGTGAAGCTTCAAAAGGTTTCAAGTTCGAACTTCATCATGTAATGATCACAAGCTTCATGAATTTTAAAGAACGACTATCAACCGAAGGAAAAGAAGTTTCAATGTTCATACATCACTAACAAGGTATAAGTGACCCTAGATTGACCTTAGGGTAGGTCATTTTGAATATATAATTCGGTTACTCATTTTATAAGTGAAAAGTTTGTTTCTCGACTAGTCCTGGACTCTGTTCGACTAGTCCTAGCACTGGCTCGACTAGTCCAAGAAATTTCACGACCAGTCCTAAGGTTGTTGTAAATTTTTAGAAATTTTTTGGTTAAGCCACGATCAGTCCTGAAGACTGGTCGACCGGTCGTGTGAACAGTGTTCGACTTGTTCTCGACCAGTCCTGCAGCCACGACTCAAAGTCCATCGACTAAATCAGGTTTCACACGACCAGTCATGAACAGGTCACGACCAGTCGTGGAGGTCCCTCGATCGGTCGTGAAGGACTTATGACTAGTCGTGGAACGACTTTATCCGATCGCGCTTAAAATTTCAAAAATCTGTTGGTCCTACGACCAGTCATAGTGTCCACAGGACCAGTCGTGAACGTGATTTCTTCACCTATAAAAATAAATGATGAATTTCAGAGTATTTCATTCAATTCAAGCTAAATCAATACGCCACTCTGAGAGATAAGTTAGTCGTTATTTTAAGCTATATTGTGCTCATTCAATATTCTCTTTATTTAACTTTATTATATTTGATTTTGTATTCTTTATTCCAATCATATTTGAAGAAGGGATTGAGATTACCCTTTTCTTGGAATCAAAATCAAATAGAACTAGCCCAACTTGATTTAATTTAAAATCAATTTACAACCTAAAACCATTTCATAAGTGAGTTTGGACATTGAACTTCTACGTTGAAATTCTACTCCGACTTGGTTCTTCTAGGCTGCATCAAAAAGAGAATATCCAGACATTTTACATTATTGTAAATTTCTGTTTTGGTTTTTGAGATTGTGCCAGAAAAATCTCTGTTTTGGTTTGTCTGAGGTGATTTAGAAAACTCAGAGTGTGGGGTTTTTGAATTGTGTAAGCCCACTTGAAAGACACAATTGTGAGGGTTTTAGGTGAACTTGGAAAGAAAACTATTTTCATAGTGAACGCTAATATCCACTGTGTGAGGATATTAAGAGTGGAGTAGTTGTGTGGCTGTTTTGCTAAATAGTTGGTGTACACACAAGCAAGCCACTATAATTCTTTGTCTTGTGGTTTAAATGTTTCTTTCTTTTTGTTGATGATTGTTATTTCCCTTTTTACATTTGTGGAGAATGTTGTAATCCTTATGTGGATGTGTGGGAATATTGTAAAAGCTTAGATTTTCCTTCTTGCTATTTATTTCTTTATTCCTCTATAACAGTTTGAGTATTTGATACACAAACCGTTCTAGTAAGGTTGTCCTGCCATAAACCCTTGGTTTTTATGGTGCAAGGTTGTCCTTAGAACAACATTTGTATCAATCTCTTTGATATTTCCATATTTATTTCCTTTTCAGCATTGTACTCAAATGATTATATTAGTGGATATGTGATGATGATGTTGCCTTTGTGGTTTGGGTGTACTTGTGGTTATGCTTCTTACAAGATAAATGTACATTGAAAAATCCTCCTTGTAGGATCCTAGGATCGGAACCTGGTGTATAGGCGCTGGGAGCCAAGAATGGGGTACTACGGAGGCTATTGGCACCGGATTTGGTGATCGGGAATTTTATAAGCCCGGTTTCCCAGTTTGGGGTGTGACAAAATTAGTGACCCAAGCTCTTCAAATAAAATGGAGCAAGCTAAGTTTATCACCACTCTTAGGAGTGGAAAAACAATTGACAAATCTATTCTGGTAAGGGTTGAAAAGTCTAATGACTCGGAAGAAGACACGAATGATAGACCTGACATTACTTCACATGAGTTAGAACCGAAACCTCAAAGCAAGCCAATTGTTCCATTCCCCTAGCAGTTGATTGCATCAAAACCTCTAGTTAACTCATAGGATATTCTAGAGGTGTTGAAACAAGTGAAGGTCAACATCCCTCTTCTGGATGCTGTGAAATAAATTCCTTCAGATGCCAAATTTCTGAAAGACCTATGCATAACTACGAGGCGACAAAGTATCAAAAAGAAAATTTTCTTGATAGAAAAAGTGAGTGCCATCCTCAAGTAAAATGTGCTACAAAAATATAAAGATCCTGATATCCCAACTATCACTTGTATAATTGGGAATCACCAAATTGAGAATGCACTTCTTGACTTGGGGGTGAGCATAAATCTGATACCTTACTCAGTTTACGAACAACTGGGTCTAGGTGAATTAAAACCCACTCGGACCATATTACAACTTGTTGATCGTTCAGTTCGTGTACTAAGAGGGATGATTGAGGATGTATTACTCCAGGTTGATAAATTCTACTATCCAGTAGATTTTATCATCCTAGATACTCAGCACATCGCATATATGAGCACTCAAATCCCTATCATACTTGGCCACCCGTTCCTTGCTATATGCAACGCTATCATCAATTGTAGGAATGGGGTCATGAATTTGTCTTTTGAAAATATGACGTTGGAGCTCAATATCTTTTTCAACATGAGCATATAGGCAGTGGATGATGACGAGGCCTACGACATTAATATGATAGACTCTTTCGTGGAAGATAGAGATTTGATGATCTTATCCTCTGACCCTCTAGAGACGTTCTTGGTACACTGCCCTAATTTGGATGATGACACGATTAGGGAGATGGATGTCATGCTTGATACTGCACCGATACTTATAGTTAACCGGTGGAAGCCACAATTTGAGAAGTTACCCCAAACCGAAATAGTGCCTTTACCATCTATCCTCAAAGCACCGAAGCTTGACCTAAAACTTTCGTCTACTGATCTTAAATATGTCTACTTAGGTCAAGGTGAGACATACCCGATGGTGATTCTTCCCACCTTGAGAAAGAACAGGAGAGTATACTTATTTCTACTCTCATTGAGCATAAAGGAGCCCTTCGATGGTTGATTGTGGATCTCAAGGGAGTTGATCGTTTGATTTGTACTCATCACATTCATCTAGAGGATAATGCGAAAACCTCCTGACAACCACAACGTCGATTAAATCCAAACATGAGGGAAGTAGTTAAAGGAGAGGTATTGAAATTGTTGGATGTAGGTATCATATACCCTATATCCGACAGTCAATGAGTGAGTCCAACTCAGGTAGTTCCGAAGAAATCCGGAATCACTATCGTAGCGAATGCCGACAATGAACTCGTGCCAACTAGAGTCACTAATGGTTGGAGAATGTACATTGACTACAAAAAATTGAATACCGTCACAAGGAAGGACCATTTTCCTATTCCCTTTATTGATCAAATTTTGGAAAGGCTAGCTGGTCACTCATACCATTGCTTCCTTGACGGGTATCGATTCCCTAATGGGGGTGGCTAATAGTGAACTGTGAACTGACAGTGTGGTGTACTAACAAGCTAACAAAAAAAGAGGCTACAACCAGATAGAGATAACCCTTAAAGATAAGGAAAAGATAATGTTCACATGTCCCTATGGCACCTTCGCTTACCGAAGGATGCCATTCGGACTGTGTAATGCCCCCGCCACTTTTCAGTGATGCATGTTGAGTATTTTTCTGACATGTGGGGCAATATTTATAAGTCTTCATGGACGACTTCTCTGTTCTTGGTCCATCCTTTAGCGAGTGTCTGGAAAATATGAAAAACGTGCTGAAGCGATGTGAGGAAAAGAATTTGGTGCTGAATTGGGAGAAGTGTCATTTCATGGTTCCTAAGGGAATAATGCTTGGACATATAATCTCGTCCAAGGGAATTGAGATAAACAAGGCAAAAATTGATCTTATCTCTAACCTACCTCCACTTAAAGGCATACGTGATGTGCGATCCCTCTTACAATACACCGGATTTGACAGACAATTCATAAAGGATTTTAGTCACCTCTCTCATCCTTTATGCATTCTACTTCAAAAGGATGTACTATATGAGTGGAATGAGCAATGTTAGGAAGCTTTTACCAAGCTAAAGGGTATGTTAACTACCATACCTATCATGCCGCCACCCGATTGGAGCATCCCTTTTGAGATCATGTGCAATACGTCTGACTATGCGATTGGGGCGGTGTTAGGCCGGAGAAAAGAAAAGAAGTCCTACATTATTCACTATGCAAGTAGAACTCTAAATCTTGCCCAAATGAACTACTCTACTATAAAAAATGAACTCTTAGCCGTAGTATTCGTTTTAGAAAAATTTAGGTCCTGTTTGATCAGATAAAAGATCATCATTTACACTGATCATGCAGTGCTAAAATACCTTCTTTTTAAGAATGATGTTAAGCCTCGCTTGATAAGATGAATCCTCTTACTCCATAAGTTTGATTTGAAAATACGAGACAAAAAGGGAGTAGAGAACGTAGTGGCTGACCATCTCTCTCGGCTTGACCTCCCTGATTCCCTCAAGCCGACACCTATAAACAATATGTTCCCTGACGAACAATTGTTTAAACTCTCCCAACTACCTTGGTATGCTAACATTGCTAATTACCTTGCCACAGGTTTCATACTGACACATTGGGCTGCGCAAGATAACAAAAAATTCTTCGCCAAGGTACGTAAATTCTTTTGGGACGATCCATATCTTTTCAAATATTGCCCAGACCAAATTCTACGGAGATGTGTGCTAGATAATGAACATCAAAACATCATCTCCTTTTGTCGCTTTTAGGCCTCTGGTGGTTACTTTTCTGCTAAAAACACAACAACCAAAATTCTGCAGTGTGGCTTTTACTAGCCCACTTTGTTCAAAGACACTCATGAGTTTTGCAAAGCTTGTGAGTGTTATTAGAAATTGAGATCATTGTCCCATCGAAATATGATGCCACTAAATCCCATTTTGATGATTGAAGCATTTGGTTGCCGAGGCATCGATTTCATGGGGCCATTCTTCCAATCCTTTGGGAATTTATATATTTTGTTAGCAGTAGACTATGTCACAAAATAGGTTGAAGCGATCCCGTGCCGGAACAATGACTATCGAATGGTCATTCGAATCTTAAAAGAAAATATCTTTTCCCGGTTTGGAACGCCTCAGGCCATCATTAGTGATAGAGGTTCACATTTCTGTAATAGGCCATTTGAGAACTTGATGATGAAATATGGTATCTCTCATAAGGTGAGCACTCCATACCACCCATAGATAAACAGGCAAGCTGAGATTTTCAATAGGGAGATTAAACATATTATGGAGAAAATAGTTAACCTTGATCGTAAGGATTAGTCAATCTGTTTGACTGATGCTTTATAGGCATACCATACAACTTTTAAGACCCCCATTGGAATGTCCTCCTTTAGACTCATCTATGGGAAGGCTTGCCACTTACCTGTAGAGTTGGAACATAGAGCCTACTGGGCTATCAAAAATCGAAACTTCAACTTGGACAACGCTGGCTCGCTGCGCAAACTTCAATTGAATGAACTCGAGGAAATCCAGAATGATGCATACAAGAACTCAAGAATTTACAAGGACGGGATGAAGGTGTTCCATGACAGGAACATCCTTCGAAAATCATTCTTAACTGGTCAAAAAGTACAGGGTCCTCCTGTACAATTCTCGATTACACCTTTTTCTAGGTAAACTTAGATCTCATTGGACCGGCCCTTTCATTGTTACTAATGTCTATCCTCATGAGGCCGTCGAGATAAAGAATCCAACAAATGACAATATTTTCAAAGTAAATGGACATCGTTTAAAGTAGTTTGTTCAAAAGTTTGATTCAGAGGACATGTCCATACCTCTGAATGATCTTGTATACCAAGATTAATCTACTAATCTGATGGAGGTGTAGTTAGGCTTAGTGCTTTCATAGTATTTAGGACTATGATAGCTTGCTTTCAATTGTTTAGTCGTTGCGCTAACCCATCTTCACATTAAGAACTTTGAAAGAGCTGTAATTCGCCTTCTTCAGGTACTACCTTTCCATCATTTATCCATTATTTTCGTTGTCTTATTTGCATTACATGCTTATATCTTTTACATTGAGGATAATATAGATTTTAGGTTGGAAGATGTGGATTAGGTAAACTAATCAGTATTTTTGTCACGCCCCAGACTCGGTAACCGGACTGACAAGGAACCCGATGGCCGGTTATGGCCGCAACAGCCTCCGTAGTACCCCATTCTCGACTCCTGAGGAAGGTTCCGATCCTGGGATCCTACAAGGAGGATTTCCATAACAGTATAATCACTCCAATATGAGCACGCCCAAGGTCACAACAAGTATGTCTGAGAATAACAAAGGCACACATCACAAAATCCACTGAATTTGAACTTTTATATGCTTTTATAAGGTCTAAAAGGACATACATAAGATGATAGAAAAAGATAGAAAAGTCAGTAACATTGGAGTCCTCAAGATCAACTCCACAACAAGCTCTGCTACTGCGACGCCTGCCTAAGATCACCTGCGAGCATCAATCGTGCATAAGCTTATAGAAGTTTAGAGGGAGGTGTAAGTGTGTGACATGGGTGCACTAAAGAATAATATGAGGTACAAGAAAAGAAACATGCTCAATGAAAATATCACTAGCCTTACCAAGGCTTATCATGAATATGATGCAATGAGTACTGGGCACCATACCAAGGCAATGCATGAAGGGGCTTATGCAGCCAATGCTAATGTGATGCAAGTAATGCCAGTGCTCATATCCAAACCACATGTCAAGTACATTTCCAATCATAAGGAAATCACCGAGGTCCATTACACTGTTGAATGACTGCCTCTCTACAAACCCCGCACAGTCAAACGAGCGTAAGAGACCTCACTACCCGCCTATGGACAACCAATCACCAACAGGGCTCGACGGCAGCGGACCTATTTCACGAGCTGGTCAGACTTAGCCTAATAATGCCCTCCCTCATAGGAGGATAAGGCCACATCCCTACCCGACCGAGTACACGACAGTGAGAGTCGCGGCTTAACGGTATAAGGCCCTCTTGTGCTCATAGTTTCCACTCGGTCATGGCATTGGGGCTGATCCTTGGTACCATGGAAGTTTTGGAAATTTCACCTATGGGCATCCTATGCACCCGATATGCTTAAGTATCATTTTCAGTGTCCGCACATCCAGTCATCCACGAATATCCCTGATGAGGTAAGGCCCTGATAAAGCAAGGGCGGTATCATCATGAAATGTGATGTCAATGCATGAGTCACACATATAGATCATGCACAAGCTTTAGGCACTCGTTGTGCATGAGAGGAGAAACTCCATCCTTCCATGACCACTATACAATGCAATCAATTCATACGGATGATGCATATGGGTCATAATGATGTAAGTACGCTACCTGTAGAATATATAATCCTCCGTCCCAAGGAAGGTCAAGGTCTAGGTATATAGACAAGTGTTCTAAGGAGAAGTGAAGTCATCTGGGGGCCCAATACATTGGGGTGACCCACAAGCTAAGAGAGTTATAAAGTCTTAATGGAGGGAACAATCCTAACCAGGTCCAAGGTGGGCCTTCAACCACCTATAAGGGTCCTATGGGCCTACCTTAGGGCCACCAAGGAGACATCCAACCTCAACTGGGTCCTAAAAGGTAGCCCGCTACGCATATAAAGTAAGGTCTAAGGCCCAAGCAATACATGGCCTGATGAGTTATACACAAAGCCCAACTCATAGACAATTTCGTGGGCCCTCAAGTATGGTTTGGGCCTAACCATAAAGGTCGTAAACCTACATATTGTGGTGGGCCTCATGGGCAGCCCAGTAGCCCATCCACATGGGCAATTTCACACTTGATACAAGTGAGTTGGGCCTCACTTCTTAGCCTAACTACTTGCATATGATATCCCATAAACCCATCATAATAGGTAGAAGAGTATAAGCCCAAAGGTCAATGGGCCTACTAAAAAGGTTCTAGTCCAAAAGCCTAAGGAACTAGTCAATTAACCACACACAATGTTCCAAATAAAAACCCAACTTGGGTGGGCCTCAGATGAGCACTAATTACACCAAAAAATACTGAAGGAAAAGGCAAGATAATTGATTAAATCATCCCTAAATCCGATGGGTCATGCTGCCCCAAAAACAACACTTATGGGCAGCAACATTGGGCCCATTACTGAATTTCCAGCCCACCCACTTTCTAGGTTTGTTGGATCTCAACAAATAATTTAATTTATGGTGTATTTAATTCCTGATGGTCCACACACATCATTGTGGGTCCCACCAGATGAGAGGGGGATGTATAACACATATATCAAGAGGGTCACCCACCGGAATGCGGGCCCGCCACAGCTTAAGGTGGGGACGTCCAAAGGATGGGACGACCCATGGCCATGGACGCCCCTTTCCCTAAGGTGGGCTCCACACATCCCAAGTGGGCTCCACATGGGGCGTCCACCTAGGGTGGACCACACACACCCATGGGCCCCACAAAATGGAAGGACGGCATGGAGGAAAAGTATACATCATGGTAGGCCTGACCAAAGATGGTCAGCCCATGGTGGGCGTCCACCACCTGGACGTCCATCATGGACCGCTGGTCCAGCCACATGGGGCCACAATTGTGGCCCCCAAAGGCCTCTGTAACACCTTAAGATGGGTCTCATAGACATGTGCAAAGGCTCCAATGGACTGGGCCCAATAAGATCCATAGTTGCAAAGAAGACAACAACGTTAGATTTAAAATCTGCAACATACATGTGGTTGTCCTGAATTTGGCCATCCAAATAGGTGGGTTCTGGGCCTCCAGAATTCCTGAAATTTGGACCCAAGGTCCCCCATCAAGCCTACAACAAGGTGAGACCCAGAAAGATGGCTCACCATCTGAGAAAGTATTTTAAAATTTTAGTTTTTGAGAAACTATGCTGCTGGACTGCACAACAGAAATTTCTGGCAGTCCACTATGTTGGACCACCCTTTTCGATGCCCAAATGAGGTCCAATGCAGCTGAAATTTGGTATGATTGTAGGTGGGTCATACGGTTATAGGAATCACATATTAATTTGTATCAGTCTTCCACCTAATAACCAGAAATCAGGGCCCAAAGTGGCCTAAAAATCTGTCCAGACAATTTCTGGACAGCAACAATACATTGGAATAAAATAATTATTTGGATGCCCAAATGGGGTCCAATGGGGTTGAAATTTGGTATGATTGTAGGTGGGTCATGTAGCTACAGGAATCATATATTAATTTGTAACAGTCTTCCCACCAAATAACCAGAAATTAGGTCCTAAGGTGGCCCAAAATCTGTCCAGACAGTTTCTGGACAACAACAATAGGTAAGAAAGAAATAATTATAAACAGTATTTAAAATGGGATTTAATCCCACAAAATTAGAGAATAGACCTCCCTAGTGGGCCTCACAATTATCCAGACCATCCCACCATTTAAAATACCTTTTCATGTGCCCCAATTAGTTGGATCTTGAGGCCACATGTCATAGGGTGGAATGCCATGGGCGTCCTCCACTTCTTGGGTGGCTGGATTTTTGTTGGTCCACAAGGTGGGCCACACACCATGATCAGGAATAAAAATAACGGAAAAGAAGAGAAAGAAGGGAAATCCGGCCGTAAAGAAGGGCTCCGCCACTATTGAGCCCTCCCAAGAACAATCCAACCACACATCTTACATAGATTTACATCTACAACATGGATCTTATGCATGCATGGCTAAAAATTAAAATGGATGGTGGGGATACCATTCCCACCATGATCCTAAGGTCTAGATGACCTCATCATGCAGAGATATCAAAGGATCCACCAGGATGGGGTCCATAGAGGAAAGCCCCATGTATGGGACATGCATGCATAAGGTGGGTTTTGGCCACACCTATGAGGATGTGTGGGACCTCCACCATTGATTGGTAGGTCCTACACTCCCCTCATGAAGAAAGGAACATCTCAGCCATGGAAATCAAAAATTTACATCTAGAGGAGCACCCACCTCAAAGATGATCACCAAACTTCCACACCAAGATTCTCTAGCACCAAGGGAAATGGATCAATGGTGGAGATGGGGTTTCAAAGGTTAGATGGTGGAGGATTTAGGAAGAAGGGGGCTGGAGAAGAGAGAAAAATATGGACGTTGGAGGGAGAGGAATTGCTAGCTTAAGGGAAGAAAATGAAAGGGAAGGAAAGATAAGGAGAGAGAAAAGCCATCATGGGTTTGTAAGAAAGTAATGATGGCTATGAGAGGAGATTACTATGTTTGTAGGTTTTAGACTAGGCTTCGGTAGTGACTTGAGTGGGTGGTGTTATTCCATAGGATTGTGTAGTGTATATGTGTGTGGTGTGCATGGGGAATTGTGCCATGGAGGTGACCCACATGTATTTGCATAAAAGTGGGCCACATGATCAAGGGCCATATTATGTAATGCTCATAACTTTTGATCCATAAGTCAGATGGACGCACAAGACGCATCGTTGGAACTGCAACGACGATGCGAACAAGATGGCATAGGTTTCAGGTCGATCCGAGTCGGGTGATCAAACTCAAGGATGACTGTAAACACTACCCGAAGGTTGCGGGTCGCCAGGATTTGACCGGTAGGACCGTGAGAACAAAATGAACGAGATGCATGCTCACACACACACATTGCATACATGGGAACTCGGGTCGGGTCTCACAATTTTCTTAGTCTTTGAGCAAATATTTTAAAATTTTTCAATTTCTCAAACCAACCTATTTGGAAGGTGATAGTTTGTGCACTTAAGAATGTTTTGAGTATGATAAGATTGATATCGAACTTTGAATTATTGGAGTTTGATCAACCAAGTAAAATGTCACCTAAGTTCTTGCACTCAATTGATTAAGAGGAAGTTTGAATATCATGTTGATCTAAATCACAAGACACATTCAATCTACTTTCTGTGAATTATGCTAGAATTTTTGATTTTTAGTATGTCTATCATGGATAGATGTTGAGAATTCAGTCTGAAGAATTTTATCCACCTTAAAAGATGAAAAGAACCAGTTAAAAAATAATGAGATCAACAAAAAGGTCATGTATGATGAAAAGACTAGAAAAAGTTTGAATAGTAATTAAAAAAAATTCTAAAAAGAATGAATAAAAAAAAAAAAAAAGAGATTGTCTATATAAAATCAAAAACTTGAAAAAGAAGGAAAATGGGAAAAGTTCGGAATCAACACTTGATTATTCAATTAATCTTGAGGCGATGAGCATGGCTAACATTATGAAATAATAGTATTTCTATGGAAAATAAGTTGGAATTCATTGAGCATGTTGGAAAAACTTGATATATGAACTTATGCTCTTGAATGTGAATAAAGAACCTATTTAATTGATTGCTCACTTGATTCGGCTCTAGGTTTTCAAATTTTCACCATCGATTCTTAGGATTATACTCATTCATACTCGTCTGCACAAAACATTGTTTTCTAAAAGAAGTTTTAAACTTTGAGAATATAAGATTATTTCATCCATGTTTTGCTCAGAACTAGCAAAATCCTGGTTAGGGAGTGTGTTTTGTGTCAAATATTGCATATTTTCCCCTATTTATTTCTTGGTTTTATGAACATGATAATGCTTAATGGTATATTTTATGCATGTTTGTGTTGTAAGGTAAATCTGAGAGCATGGATTGAAAAGAATGCTGTATGGATTTAATGCTTAAGAATCACCAAGGCAAAGGAGGGATCTTATGAGACCAAGAATTAAGAGTTCACATGCCAATGATCTAAGGAAACCAAGTACAAAAGCTGAAGAAAAGACTCGAAAGATCGCAAAATCTGTAATAGAAAACAGAGAAGTTCGGTCCAACTGAACCCATGTTCAGTCGAACTGAAATTGCACAAAACAGTCCAGCTGTCATGGCCCAAACTTGGAAACCGGGCTCACAAAATTCCCGATCGCCCAATTCGGCGCTGACAGCCTCCGTAGTATCCCATTCTTGGCTCCCGACACCCATATGTCAGATTCCGATCCTAGGATCCTACAAGAAGGATTTTTCAGTGTGATTTTTTATAAACGATTAATCTGTTTAGGCGGTTATACATTTTGTACATGGTATCAACACATATCGAAGAGACGAACCTATTCGACATGTCACACATGATATGGTGCACTAACTCAATAGTAATGAAGGAAACAATAACAAACTCCAACAACTCTTTTATGCATCCTGAAAAGTGTAAGTCATACGTATGAGCAAACCACAGCTCGTGATCTACTGCGTGCCAGGAGTAAAACATGTTTTATTAGGGCGCTCCCGTAAAGACATCCAAAACAACCATAGGCATGTTATCAACCAACCATTTTATCATAGGTGAGAAGGTTATCAATCAAGCATGTCGTATAACTATACAGGTTATCATGAACATGACATCAATAATAGGCATGTCACTCAACAAGCGACCATGAATCATTAAAATAGCTAATCATCATGAACAAGATAATCAAATTTCATTTTCTACTATATGGCATACGATGGAAAGGCAATGACAAGGCTGACATGTAATCGTTTGAGTACAAGGACATAATAAACTAAATGTCATATGCTAAGGATGCAATGCAATAGACAAATCCTGGCAAATCCATGAATATGTGGGACAAGGTCCAACCTACACTGTGTGCACAGTAGCTTACCAACACAGTAGCCTGCCAACCAATGGTATCTCGTCCAGGCCCGTTAGGCCCCGCCCACATCAGCGTCCGTCTACGTGTGCCCACCCACATGTGACCACAGTGACAGGGCATTACAATATGTCATATGCAGATGATACAATGCAATATGCGTTGCAAAAGAAATGACAAGGCTGGAGTGTGTAGTCGGGATGATAGTACGTTGTATCACAAGCTGTGGGGTTCATCACAAGGGACTTCTATCCAAATCAGTCCCATACCTAACTTTGGATAGCTAGACTCAATGTGGTAAACTCCTGATCTCAGGTTGGTAGTACGCCCCAACTGAAATCCTGGCCACTGCGAAGGTACACATAATGATTTGGTTGCGCACCACCAGCTCGAGTGGATAGTGAATGAATGAATGAATGAGTCAAATGCTGAGTACACAACTCCTGCTTAGTAAGTCCACATATTAGTATCGTACATCTCTGGGATCATCACCGGGGTTTAGTACAATGTAGTCAGCCATACTAAAGTTATGCGATGCAAGGCCTACGTGGCCAATGTCATATGCAAGGTACAATCACAAGTCATGTCAGTCCTCGTCTGAATCCACATATCAGTACAGTTCCTCTCTGGACAATCACCAGGGTCTAATACACTATACACCACATTACCGCCCTACACTAGACGCACAACCATGCAAGCGGAAGAGACCTCACTATTTGCCTGACCAAGAGTCAGCCAATATCTATCTGGCAAGTCGATAGCAGACCCATTTACGAGCTAGTTATACTCAGCCTAGTAATTGCCCCTACCCTCGGGCGGGTAAGGCCACACCCTCTTCCAACCGACCACGACACAGTGGGAGACATGGCCTCCTAGTATTCGGCCTTCGGTCTCGATGTTAGAGCATCTTTGGTACTGTCAGGTTTAGGGACTTTCACCTAGGGACATCCTTCGCGTCCCATGTAAAGTGAAGATTTTTGGTGTCCAAACCTGCCATCCATGATATGCCTGTGGAGGCTATGACCCTGATCTCACTATGGCATACAACAATCACAACACACAATGCAAGACGCATGAGTCACACAGTCCAATCATGTATCAATCCTGCGCATACCCTGCGCTCATGTGGGATGACTCTGCCTATCAGGAGTCCCATAAACAACCTGCCCTATGACATATACAACGGTTAACCACATCTCATAATAAGCATGCAAATGATGTGTGTGGGCATGAATCATGGTTTATGCCATGCATGATTATCAATCATAACATGATTGGCCTCACACAATCAAAATGGGCCTCGCACATTGCAAAGGGCCTCATCTAGTCACAATGGGCCTCATATCATCATAATGGGCCTCATACCATCACAATAGGCCTCCTACAATCATAATGGGCCTCATATAATCACAATGGACCTCATATAATCACAATGGGCCTCGCACAATGGGCCTCATGCAATCACAATGGGCCTCATACAATCACAATGGGCCTCATACAATCAATCACAATGGGCCTCGTACAATGTGCCTCATACAATCACAATGGGCCTACATATCACAACGGTCTTACATATCATGGCCACAAGATGGGTTCCAAGGTTTGAGTAGTACTACGAGGTATGGTGGAAAACATTATTCTCAATGAGGGTTCAATAAGGGGAAAATATAAATGGGCTTAACAATGGGCTCTAGAGAGTTTACAACGTGGACTTTTAACCATCATTGCTCCTAAAGTGCGGCCCGCCTTAGATTCTAACTTACAATGGGGAATTGGCTTAGCAATGGGTCCTAAGGAGTTTACAATGTGGACATTTAACCACCATTGTCTCCTAGAATGCGGCCCGCTATAAAGACTATCTCACAATGGGGCTCATGACCCTTAAACTAGTTGGAAAAATGGATGGGCATCATAAACATTATCATATACATCATGGTGGGATCAACATCATAATTGGGCCTTGCACAAGAGTCTCATATATCACAATGGGCCTTGTATACATCACAATGGGTCTCATCACATGAGCCTCATCCCATAGGCCTCATATACATCACAATGGGCCTCATCCCATAGGTCTCATATGCATTACAATGGGTCTCATCATAGGGGACTTATATACATCGCAATGGGCCTCACCACATACGCCTTATACATATCACAATGGGCCTCATCACATAGGCCTCATATACATCACAATGGGCCTCATCCCATAGGTCTCATCCCATAGGCCTCATATACATAGGCCTCAACACCTGAGAGTTATTTTTCAGAGTTTAGATATTGCTAGAAATGCTTTGGGAAGGTGGTGGACCCCACTGACGTTGCCCCACTTAAAATTTACATCAAATAGATTTTTGTGCAATGTTGGTTCTGGGCCATTTTAGAGTCAGATTCATGATCATGTGGGGCTTACATATGGTGAAAGAGAATAACCACTTGGTAGCTCTATGTATGGAATTTACAAATTATAAAGCAGGCCTCATTGGTTGGGTGAGTACAATTTGCGGTGATGGCCCAAACATGGGTACTTGGAGAAACTGTGCAGAAAATATAGTGCAGAATTAGTTTTGACCCAATTTTAAGTATATCCCATGATCACAAGGGACCACATTTCAGTGTGCCGTCAGGTGCCCTTGGTTGTACTATATATGCACTTCAAAAATTATAAGTTGGGACCAACTGATTGTGTACACGTAATATTTGTTATAGGGCCAAACATACACACTTTGATTTTTTGCACATAATTTTTCTGCACAACCATGCCTGACCACATTTTGGGAGCCACTCCCTGATATGTGGGGTCTGATTTGGCCCAATTAAAATATTATTTATCTATTCATTAGTGTAGGTTAGAGGCTCTAAGTGGTGGCCTACTCAAACCTCCAGCGTGTGGTCCACTACAGAAGCCCAAAGTTGGTACAAAACACAAATAATCAGACAGTTTTCAGAAATTGAGTCTATCACAATTTAGGGCCCAATTTTCAAACATTTAGGGATCATTCCTGAAAAAAAGGTGGGACATCCCAGCTCACTTATATAAGGATTAAACATCCCTCAAAGTGAGACCCTTAACTACAGAGTGTGGGGCCCAGTACAAGGCGTTAAAGATGCCTACATGCAATACAGTTAAGTACTAGGGAATGAAATAGATCCAATGGCGAGTGGGGCCCACATATTAGCAAACTATAAATAAGAGACACATAAAAATATACATGGGTTCCCAGATTGGATGAACTAATAAAATGCATAAATCACAAGTGATCCCACACCTAAGTGGGTCAATGAGAGGATAATTGTTATGTATAACATAGATCCAACATATTCATCAAGTAGCCCATGAAATATATATTGATGAAATCTCTATGATCAGATTCTCTATTGGAAGATCTGATTCAATGGATGGTTTGGGAACAAGTCATTCAAGCCGTTTATAGGTTTCCAACCATATATAGTCTTGGATCCATCTGGACCACACATAGAAATTTAAGATTTGTCCTTACAGAAGTAGCTATTGGTCCAGAATTTTTTAAATTTATCATGAAAGAATCTGACCATAGGGACCATACATATGATTATTAACTATCTTAAGTAAGTTAAGATAAAATATCAAATACATCTAACCGTTGGAATCACGGATATGGCCCAAGCAAGAATGGTCATAATAAGCTCCCCAATACATCTTTCGTATAAGGCCAAGATCTCAGCTGTCCAAACTCCGATTGAGGTTTATTATATACCGTTAGAAAGATGGTTCGATTTTCTACAAATCCAACGGAACATATACTTTCAATACATTCATTAAAAGAACTAAAAAATTGGTCAATTTAAGCAAATTGGAATCCTGCATGTGCTACTGGACAACAACCAAGTAAACTTGATGTTACGGATGATTGGACCGTTGGATGACTACAAAATTTGGTCTAGAGTTAGTTCATATTGTGATTCATAATATCCCTAAGTTTCAACTCTAATCTTAGCATGATTGATTTTATATGATTTTTAGAACTTGATGTCCAGAAACAAAAACAGGATTACAAATGAAGGGCGTAAATATGATGTTCATCATGGTGGACCATACTGACATGGGCCACTTTGCTGACCACCATAGATATAAATACATGCACACAAGACCTTCACAATAGTGGGGCCCACACATTCAAGAAAATAAAAAGGAGAAGAAAGAGGAGGATGGGGAAGATGGAAGGAGGGGTGTAGACTCACTTCAATGGATGGGTGGTTGAATGATGATGTGTGGTCCACTCCTTGATCAATGGTGGGCCACACCTTGGCCTCTCTCTCTCTCTCTCTCTCTTAAAATCTCAAAATTTGTTCTAAGTATAGGAAAAGAATAAGTGCAAGAGAGCTCCTACTCTTATATAGGGAATTGGGGATTGAGGTGGCAAAATGATGTGGCAAGTTCATGGGATCTCATTGGCGCTAAAAGTGGGGTGGAATGTGATGTATGGCATGGGTAGTGGATGGATGAGGTGGATGGTGCTAAGCATGCATTGGCCAAGGTGGAAGAAATCTAGATATGCATTGGCTAATTGATGGATAAGGGTTATGAGTTGTAGGTGATGCATGGTGGATGATGAAGTGGAGTGTTGCAATTAGTTGTTTGAATTGATGTGGCATAAATCAAGACATGCATTAGATGTATGTATAGGATGAGGTGGACATGAGCCATGATTAGTTTCTAAGGTATGGGGAGAGAGCTAATGATGAGTTTTGGGATAGAATCTAATTTTGTCTTATAGTGCTTGTCTTATATGTGATAGGTTCTTATTTTGTCATGTAGCAATTGTCATATTTGTTGGTAATTTCCATGTTCTAAAAGTGGGTTTTAGGCCCACATGGGCACAAGTCCAATGGACCTAGTATAATAAAGGTTGGTTGTATTACTGGATACACAATTTAGGTCGTACATTCGATGGGTCATATCTCACTAACGGAGCGTTGGATTGACACATGGTTTTCACCATTGTAACCGCAATGACGACACGGTCCACATGATAGAGGTCTCAAGGTCACTACACCAACATTGAAAAAAGGATGGTCCAAAACCATCTCAAATGACCAAAAAGGACGGTCATGGACCGTCGCATAGGCAGTCAAATTTTGACATGTCCTATTACTTAAAGGACGGTTGAAAACCGTCATTTTTATTGACAAAAAAAAGACGGTCATGGACCGTCCTTCAAATGGACTGTCATGGATCGTCTCTTATGAGCCCAAAAAGGACGGCTATGGACCGTCCTTTAAAAGGACTGTCATGGACCGTCCTTAAAAAGGACTGTCATGGACCGTCTCTTATGAGCCTTCAAAGGACAGCCATAGACCGTCCTTTAAATGGACGATCATGGACTGTCCTTAAAAAGGACTGTCATGGACCGTCTCGTATAAGCCTTCAAAGGATGGTCATAGACCGTCCTTTAAATGGACGGTCATGGACCGTCCTTAAAAAGGACTGTCATGGACCATCTCTTATGAGCCTTCAAAGGACGGTTATAGACCGTCCTTTAAAAGGATGGTCATGGACCGTCCTTTAAATGGACTGTTGTGGGCCGTCTCTTATGACCCTTAAAGGACATTTTCAAATTTGACCTGTTACAGTATTCTTCCTGATATACACCTGTTATACAATATATTTCATCACATTCACATTCACATCCATCTAAACCCAAACTACGTAAATCCATCCAAACACAAACAATCTTATCCACATTACATTCATCTACGCATAATACATATAAGTTTAACTTCATAAGAAAAAAACAATCTTATCCAAATTTCATCACATTCACATCCATCTAAACCCAAACTACATAAATCCATCCAAACATAAACTATATCCATCCAAACAAATCTTATCCACATTACATTCATTCACGCATAATACATAAATAAGTTTAGGTTTAGGTTAGGTTATAAGTTATAGGTTTAGGGAATTGAGAATAGGTTTAGGTTTAGGAAATCGGGTTTGGGATCGGTTTTAGGTTTGGGTTTTCAAGTTTAGGTTTAGGTTTGGGTTAGGGAGTTGAGATTAGGATTAGGTGTAGGTGTAGGTTTAGGGATTTGAGAATAGGTTAAGGTTTAGGTCTAAGAATTCGGGTTCCGGTTCGGGATTGGGTTTAGGTTTGGGTTTTCAAGTTTAGGTTTAGGTTTAGGTTAGGGAGTTTAAATTAGGATTAGGTGTCGGTTTAGGTTTAGGGATTTGAGAATAGGTTAAGGTTAAGGTTTAGGAAATCGGGTTCAGGTTCGGGTTCGGGATCGGGTTTAGGTTTGGGTTTTCAAGTTTAGGTTTAGATTTAGGTTAGGGAGTTTAGATTAGGATTAGGTGTAGGTGTAGGTTTAGGAATTTGAGAATAGGTTAAGGTTTAGGTTTATGTTTAGGTTAAGGTTTAGGTTATAAGCTATAGGTTTAGGGAATTGAGAATAGGTTAAGGTTTAGGTTTAGGAAATCGGGTTCGGGATCGGGTTTAGGTTTGGGTTTTCAAGTTTAGGTCTAGGTTTAGGTTAGGGAGTTGAGATTAGGATTAGGTGTAGGTGTAGGTTTAGGGATTTGAGAATATATTTAGGTTATAGGTTTAGGTTAAGGTTAGGGTTTAGGTTTAGGGATTGAGAATAGGTTATGGTTTAGGTTTAGGAAATCGGGTTCGGGTTCGGGATCGGGTTTAGGTTTGGGTTTTCAAGTTTAGGTTTAGGTTTAGGTTAGGGAGTTTAGATTAGGATTAGGTGTAGGTTTAGGTTTAGGGATTTGAGAATAGGTTATGGTTTAGGTTTAGGAAATCGGGTTCGGGTTCGGGATCGGGTTTTAGGTTTGGTTTTCAAGTTTAGGTTTAGCTTTAGGTTAGGGAGTTTAGAGTAGGATTATGTGTAGGTTTAGGTTTAGGGATTTGAGAATAGGTTAAGGTTTAGGTTTAGGAAATCGGGTTCGGGTTCGGGATCGGGTTTAGGTTTAGGTTTTCAAGTTTAGGTTTAGGTTTAGGTTAAGGAGTTTAGATTAGGATTAGGTGTAGGTGTAGGTTTAGGAATTTGAGAATAGGTTAAGGTTTAGGTTTAGGTTTAGGTTTAGGTTTAGATTATAAGCTATAGGTTTAGGGAATTGAGAATAGGTTAAGGTTTAGGTTTAGGAAATCGGATTCGGGTTCGGGATCGGGTTTAGGTTTGGGTTTTCAAGTTTAGGTTTAGGTTTAGGTTAGGGAGTTGAGATTAGGATTAGGTGTAGGTGTAGGTTTAGGGATTTGAGAATATATTTAGGTTTTAGGTTAAGGTTATAGGTTATAGGTTTGGGTTCAGGTTTAGGCCCACCATAATGTGTATTATAGAATAATATAATAAAATATATATATACATACATATATATATATATATATATAATAAACATAATGTGTATTATATTACATAATATAATAAAATATACATACATATATATATATATATACATTATTATATTATATATATATATGTATATATATATATATTTATTATATTATGTAATATAATGCACATTATGGTGGGCCCTCAATTGGACCCCCCCCCCCCCCCCCACGCCGTGATGCTTATGTTGCATCCAATCCATCTATCCGTTTTGAAGGATCATTTTATGGCATGAGCTAAAGATGAGCCAGATCCATAGTCCAAGTGGACCCCACCTTGGCATGTTTTGAAGTCCATCTTAATGTATTTGTGGTAGATCATTGGGGCCCACTTTGATGTGGATGTAAGGCCCATGTCCTTAGGCCATTTGATGTATCTACGGCTCATGGTTATGACCCATTGCAATGAACATAAGGCCCATTGGTGAGGCCCATTATTGCGGCCCATTTGATGAATGTAAGGCCCATGTGATACGGCCCATTTAATGTATTTAAGGCCCAATGGGATGTACCGAAAGTCCATTGCAATGTGTGATCCCAACATGATTTATGTAATGATGTTTTACGATGGCAATGCCTTGGGAGCAATGTTGGTTTGACGTCCACATTGTAGAATAATGTTGGTTAAATGTCCGCATTCTGATTCTCCCTAGGGCCCATTGTTAGGCCCATACTTGTAGGCCGTCTAGGCCCATCTCCTTATGAACAACATCTATCCCATATAACATGTTTAGTATAGTCTCATGATTCATGATCATACGCATCATATGTATGATGGTGGCTGATCATAGCATATGCCTTCGGGCAGATTGTTTAGGGGCTCCGTTTAGGCGGTGTTACCCCACAGGAGCGCACGAGACGCGCAGGATTCTGCATGACTGGAGAGTGTGATTCATGCATTCGCATTGTGTGATATGGTTACTGTACGCCCTAGCGACATCAGGGCCGTAGCCGCCACAGTCATATCGTGGTTGGCAGGATTGGATACCGAAAATCTTGTTCTACATGAGGTGCTATAGATATCTCTGTGTAAAAGTCCCAAACCCTTATGGTACCAAGAGGTTGCTCTAACGTCTAGACCGAGTGGGTGCAGGAGCGCCGATTGCCGATTACCAGACGGCTGCGCTTTTCACTGTGTCGTGGTCGGTTGGAAGGGGGTGCGGCCTTACCCGCCGGAGAGGAGGGGGTAATGCTAGGCTGAGTTTGACCAGCTCGAGGAATGAGTCCGCTATCGACGAGCCACGCCCGATATTGGCAAGCGGGTAGTGAGGTCTCTTCCACTTACCTTATTGCGCGCGATGGGGCGGCAATTTGTTTAGAGTGTACAGACCCCGATGATATCCCAAATTTTGAGCTATACTGATATGTGGACTTAGATGAGGATTTGTATGCTTGAGTTGCATTTCGCATCGTATGGCCTTGGTATGGCCGACATCTTTCATGCCTTGCATTGTATAGCCTGGTACCGCTAATAGTATTCATGGATTCACCAGCATGTTCCGCATTACTCTGATACTGCATACTGCATTACTACCTTGCGCACACACTTTCACCACCCTCTAAGCTTTCTATAAGCTTATACACGACCGTTGCGTGCAGGTGACGCAAGGACGCGCAGCGCTGAAGCAGGAGCGCAGAACAGATCTTTTGGAGCTTTTTGTCCATTCTCATTATATTTCCCTTTATGCTCATTGTACTTGTAAAGTTTTTTATCATATTGAAAATGTGATGGAGTTTTTTGTTGTTGTTTGTGGGTTATGCCTTTGGTTATGCTTATTACAAATTAAACGGATGCTGAAAAATCCTCCTTGTAGCATCCCAGGATCGGAAGCTGGCGCATGGGTGCTGGGAGCCGAGAATGGGGTACTACGGGGGCTGTCGGCGCCGGATTCGGCGATCGGGAATTTTGTGAGCCCGGTTTCCGAGTTTGGGGCGTGACAGGTTTAGGTTTAGATTATAAGCTATAGGTTTAGGGAATTGAGAATAGGTTAAGGTTTAGGTTTAGGAAATCGGATTCGGGTTCGGGATCGGGTTTAGGTTTGGGTTTTCAAGTTTAGGTTTAGGTTTAGGTTAGGGAGTTGAGATTAGGATTAGGTGCAGGTGTAGGTTTAGGGATTTGAGAATATATTTAGGTTTAGGTTAGGTTATAGGTTATAGGTTCAGGTTTAGGTTTAGGTTAAGATTAAGGTTTAGGTTTAGGTTATAAGCTATAGGTTTAGGGAATTGAGAATAGGTTAAGGTTTAGGTTTAGGAAATCGGGTTCGTGTTCGGGATCAAGTTTATGTTTGGCTTTTCAAGTTTACGTTCAGGTTTAGGTTAGGGAGTTGAGATTAGGATTAGGTGTAGGTTTAGGTTCAGGGATTTGAAAATAGGTTAAGTTTAAGGTCTAAGAATTCGGGTTCAGGTTCCGGATTGGGTTAGGTTTGGATTTTCAAGTGTAGGTTTAGGTTTAAGTTAGGGATTTAGATTAGGATTAGGTGTAGGTTTAGGTTTAGGGATTTGAGAATAGGTTAAGGTTTAGGTTTAGGAAATCGGGTTCGGGTTCGGGATCGGGTTTTAGGTGGGTTTTCAAGTTTAGATTTAGGTTTAGATTATGTCATGCCCCAAACTCGTAACCGGACTCACAAGGAACCCGATGGCCGGTTCTGACCGCAACAGCCTTCGTAGTACCCCATTCTCGGCTCCTGAGGCAGGTTCCGATCCTGGGATCCTACAAGGAGGATTTTTATAACAGTATAATCATTACCAATATGAGCACACCCAAGATCACAGCAAGTACATCTGGAAGTAACAAAGGATACACATCACAAAATCCACTAAGAATTTGAACTTTTACAAGCTTACATTAGGTCCGAAAGGACATACATAAGATAATGGGAAAAGAGAGAAAAGAGTCAGCAACACTGGAGTCCTCAAGCTCAACTATACTCCACGCTCTGCTGCTACGACGCCTGCCTAGGATCTCCTGCACGCATCAATCGTGCATAAGCTTATAAAAAGCTTAGAGGGTAGTGAAGGTGTGTGACAATGGTGCTCAGAAGAAGATAGAGAATGCAGAAGGGAGTCATGATCAATACCAATACCACTAGCCTTACCAAGGCTATCATGAATGCAAGAAACTATACCAAGGTAGTACGATAATGTAGGAAGTCATACCAAGGCTATATAATACAATGAGTACTGTAATGGGATAAGTACTGTAATGCAATGAGTACTGTAATGCAATATGAGTACTGTAATGTGATGAGTATTATAATACAATGAGTACTGGGCACCATGCCAAGGCGATGCAATATGAGGCTTACACAGCCGATGCAAATGCAATGCGAAGTAATGTCAGTGCTCATATCCAATCCACATATCAAGTACATTTCCATCATAAGGAAATCACCGGGGTCCATTACACTACTGGATGACTGCCGCTCTACAGACCCCTCACAGTCAAACGAGCGTAAGAGACCTCACTACCCGCCTGTGGACAACCAATCACCAGCAAGGCCTGACGGTAGCGGACCCATTTACGAGCTGGTCAGACTCAGCCTAGCAATGCCCCCTTACATCAGGCGAGTAAGGCCACACCCCTATCCAACCGACTATACGACAGTGGGAGTTGGGGCCTAACGGTATAAGGCCCTCGTGCGCTCATATATTCCACCCTGTCACGGCGCTGGAGCAGATCCTTGGTACCATGGAAGTTTTGGGAATTTCACCCATGGGCATCCTATGCACCCTGTATGCTCAAGTAACATTTTCGGTGTCCAAACATGGCCATCTACGATATATCTGTGGAGGCTACAACCCTAATGAAGCAAGGGCGATAATGCTCATATGTTATGCAATGTCAGATGCATGAATCACACAATCAACTATGCATCAATTCTAAGCATCCAACGTGCTCAAGAGGGAATACTATGTCCCTCGGGAATGTAACATGCAATGCCCAATGGCACAATCATAACCACACACATAGTGTCATCCAAGCATACAATGATGCACATGGGCCATGAAGATGGGTCTAGACGCATTATGCGGTGATATACAAAGTAGTACCCTCCTCCTATCCAAGAAGGGACCAAGACTAGGTATTTAGACAATATCCACAAGGAATCCCACCTCTAGTGGGGGCCCATTTACCTGGGGTAGCCCACAAGACTAAGCATACAACTACATGTCTAAGTAACACAGAAGTGAGTCTAGCAAGAGTTTAAGATGAGCATCTAATGACATTTAGATACAAACGGGCCTATAGGGGTCCATAATGGGGACATTTAACCACCATTCCCCAAGAGGCATCTCAACCACGAACTATATGGATACAAGGCCCAAGGCCCTACATTCAAGATAAGAACACAGGTAACCACATACATTCCTCATAATAGGCCATAAAAAGATATAACACCACTTTTAACGACATGGGCCCCAAGAGAGAAATTAAGGCCCAAGGCTCAATTCCCAATGGTCATAGAATCCATGCATTAAGTTGGACTTGGTGGGCAGCCCGCATACACAATATACGGCCCAAAATAAGTTTAAGTTTGGATGATGAAATGGGCCCAACTACATTAGCCCAAGAACTAGCAATTTAGGTGGGCAACCAAGAGCCCAATACTATCATTATCTTAGCCCACAAGTCCATCAAAATGGTGGAAGATGGCCCAATATATGGTTAGGCCAAGCTGGGATGTCCCAACCCACTTTAGGCTCGTGGGATGCCCCAAAAATCTGATCTAAGATAGGGTCCTCATGTGATCACTAAAGGTGGCCCAAAAGAATGCACTGATTAAGCCCAAAGATTATAAGAAAACACAAGCATGTAATACGTACACAAGTTCTCAATATGGTGGGTCCCATGTCCAATAAAGTTTCAACCATAACAATGTACATTTGAGTCCCCTTGATAAACGTTTGGCCCACTCAGCTTCTTGGGCCTACTAAAGCCCAGAAATTAATAAAATAAGTGGGAATGATCTCATGAAGGCCAACAATATTCACAGGGGGCCCCACTAGATGGAGGGTGTGTATACGTCGAGAAAAGATCAAGTGGGCCTGCTACTGGAATGTGAATCAGCAGCAACCCAAGGTAGAGAGTGCTTCCATAATCGGGTGATCCAAGGCTTAAACAGCCTGGACCAATCATGCGTTAAGATAGGTTCCACATAGTCTATGGTGGGCCTTTAACCATCCATAGAGAAACTTATGGGCCTACCTTAAGATCACCCAGGAGGACATCCAACCTCAACTGGTTTCCAAGAGGTAACCCGCCACTACTCATATAATGTAAGGTCTAAACCCCAAGCAATGCATGGCCTAATGGGCCATACACCAAGCCCAACTCATAGGCCATATAGTGGGCCCTCAAGTAAGATTTGGGCCCAACCACAAAGGTCATAATTCCACATGTTGTGGTGAGCTTCATGGGCAGCCCAGTAATTCATTTACATGGGCAAGTTTCACATTTAACACAAGTGAGTTAGGCCTCACTTTTGGCCCAAGTACAGGGTCAATTTAGTGGGCAGCCAAGGGCCCAACTTCTTGTGTATTATTGCCCCTAAGCCCATCACAATAGATAGGAGACTATAGGCCTGAGATCAATGGGCCTATCTAAAAGAACTGAGTCCACAAGGCCTACTTGCTAACACAAACATGCATATACTATATCACATAATGGGCCCTAAAGAAATGGCCCAAAATAAAAGTCATCCAATTCATACATTATGGTGGACTTGAGGGCAGCCCATAAGTCCAAGAATACACATGGGCAAGGCCTATACTGATCACAGTATGGGCCTTGCACACCAGCCCAAAGACTTAGCAAGGCCCTCTACAATATACAATTACGTGGGCCTTGCAAGTCAGCCCACAATTAAGCATTTTATAAGGGCATTAAGGCTAATAAATATACATGATCAGCTTGTAGACGGTCCATTAGGCCCATGAATCAATAAGGTCAGCCCTTGCACAATCTTGGGCTCAAGGGATAGGTTTCAAGCCCATTGGGCCTATAAAACTATCAAAAATTCTGGTTAAGGCTAGCCCACAAACCACCACAAAGGTGGGCCTCAAGAGGCACTAATTAAGCCCAAAATGTCTAAGGAAGGAGAGCAAAGAGTGTGTGCAACACTCCCTTAAATCTGATGGGCCGCCACGGCTCCAAAAGATCAACTATGCACAAATTTGGGCCCCTTGTTGGAATTTCAGCCCACCCACTTCCTGGGCCTGTTGGAGTCCAGAAATTTATTTAATTTAAATGGGTTACTGACCCATGGTGACCCACACATATCACAGTGGGTCCCACCAGATAAGAAAGGCGATATACAACACTTACTTCAAGTGGTTCATGCCGTTATAATACAGGCCCAGCAGCCCAAGGTAGAGGCATCCCATGGTGGTTAGTCATATGGGTCTGGGTATTTGGCCCAAAACTGACCCAATTTACAGGTCATACCACGGTCAGTCCAGGGGCCTGATGGCCTTAAAAATTTGCAGGATGGTCCATCCATAGGTGAACCACAACCCCACAAAATTTCAGAATTTTTGAACATCTAGAAATAATTTAATTAATTTGAATGAAACAAGCTGTCCAGAAAATCAGACTGGCCTGGACGTCCCAACGTGGTGGGCCAGTACGGGCCTTGTCACGATGTGCACAAGAGTCCATTGTCCTTGAAATTTTGTAGGTGGATCTCACCATAAGTGTACCACCTCCCTGTAAATTTTTATAATTTTTAGATACTCAGAAGTATTTTACTAAATTCATGAGTTATAATGTATCCAGGGTGGAATGTTGCTGGAAATAACCGTACAGAATTTGGACCATCCAAATGGGCGGGTTCTGGGCCTCCAAAATTCCTAAAATTTGGACCCAAGGTCTCTAATCAAGCTTACAATAAGGTGAGACCTAGAAATATGGCCCACCTTCTAAGAAATATTTTTTAAAAATTTATTTTTATGGAACTATGCTGCTGGACTGCATAGCAGAAATTTCTGGCAACTCACTATATTGGCCCACCCTTTTGGATGCCCAAATGGGGTCCATTGGCCCTAAAATTTTGCAGGTAGGTCCTACCATGGGTGGGACACCTCTCTGCAAAATTTTAAAATTTTTAGGATAGTAAAAGTATTTTATTTAACTCCTACAATTTATCGACAGCAAGGTATTTCAAAAACAATTATGCTGCTGAAATAATGCTGCTGCCCCTGATTTGTGCACCCCATTAGAGCGGGCCCAGGTCTACCAAATTTTAAGAAAATGAAGGACCAAAATCTCTACACAAGTATACAATAATGTGGGGTCCACAAAGGTGGCCCACCATTTCAGAAACAGACTGATAATTATATTTGTACAGTAAGCAGGGTTGTTAGACAGTCCAGAAAATCTGAACTATCCACCCTCCTTGGCCCACTCTTTTGGGTGATCAAAAAGGGACGGATGAAGGTGAAATTCAACATACTTCTAGGTGGGGTCCACACCTCTAGAAATAATCAAATATTGGAGGTAAAACATCCTCTAAATCAATCCATAATATGTGCCAAAAATAACCCAAAAATAGTCCAGAATTTTTCTGGACAGCATGGTATGTCTGAAAATAACTGAATATAACTACTGATTAAATGAGAAAATACTCCACAAAATTTGTGTTAAGATCCACCTTAGTGGGCCCCACAAACATCCAGGCCATACCCCTTCATGAAACCCATTGCATGTGCCCAAAATGGAGCAAATAGAGTGTCAACGTCCAAGGAATGGACAACCATAGACGTCCACTTTGCTTGGACGGTCTGGATATTCCGGGACCAGTAAGTGGGCCACACACATCAGGAAATCAAGAATAGAATAATGGAAAATAAAATTAATCCAGCCACAAGAGAGGAAAATGACATGCATCAAAAGAAAATGCCATGATCGGGTCCATGGAGAATGGCCCCATCCATGGATCATGCATGTAAGGAAAAAGGGCCATTGGCCTCAACCATGGAGACATGAGGAACCTCCATCACCACTTGATGGGTCCCACAAGCTCCTAAGAAAGAAATGAAGAAGGATCTAAGAGCACCCACCTAGATCAACCTTGAAACTTACATCACCATCATCTAGAGGCTCCAAGCAACATGGATCAATGGATAAGATCAAGTGAGAAGGGGTAGATGAGGTGGTATTTTAGGGAGAAGGGGCTGGAATGGAGGGAAGATGGGCTGGAGAAATGGAGGAAAATTGCTAGGGAAGAAGAGAAGAGAGAGAGAGAGAGAGAGAGACTTTTAAGACTTGTAATGATGGCTCTCTCTCTCCTAGGTAATGATGGTGGCCTATGGTGATATTAACAAGGCTTAGGGTAATAGCCTTTCTAGAAATCTCAGCCTAGGGTGAAATGATGGCATGAAAAAACGTACAACCCATGGTGGGGTCCACCAATCATGCAATCAATGGCTCAAATCGATCAATGCTCATAACTTGAGATGTGCATATCGGATTAACGCACGGGACGCGGCGACGGAATCGCAGCGACCAGGCGGACACAATTGCATAAGTCTCGGGTCAATCTAAGTCGGGTCTACGTGACCGAACTCAAGGATGACGCAAACACTACCGGATAGTCGCGGGTCACCGAACTTTGACTAGTAGAACCGCGAGACCAAAATGAATGAGATGCATACTGACACACGCACATGCACACATGCGAACTCAGGTCGGGTCTCACAGATTAGGAAGTTGCGATTAGGATTAGGTGTAGGTTTAGGTTTAGAGATTTGAGACTACATTTAGGTTTTAGGTCATAGGTTTTGGTTTAGGTTAAGGTTATAGGTTTAGGTTATGGTTTAGGTTTAGGTTATAAGCTATAGGTTCAGGGAATTGAGAATAGGTTAAGGTTTAGGTTTAGGGAATCGGGTTCGGGTTTGGGATCGGGTTTAGGTTTAGGTTTAGGAAATCGGGTTCGGGTTTGGGATCAGGTTTAGGTTTGGGTTTTCAAGTTTAGGTTTAGGTTTAGGATAGGGAGTGCAGATTAGGATTAGGTGTAGGTTTAGGTTTAGGGATTTGAGAATAGGTTAAGATTCAGGTTTAGGAAATCGGGTTCGGGTTCGGGTTTGGGTTTAGGTTTGGGTTTTCATGTTTAGGTTTAGGTTTAGGTTAAGGAGTTGAGATTAGGATTAGGTGTAGGTGTAGGTTTAGGGATTTGAAAATAGGTTATAGGTTATAGGTTATAGGTTCAGGTTTAGGTTTAGGTTAAGGTTAAGGTTTAGGTTTAGGTTATAAGCTATAGGTTTAGGGAATAGAGAACAAGTTAAGGTTTAGGTTTAGGAAATCGGGTTCGGGTTCGAGATCGGGTTTAGGTTTGGCTTTTCAAGTTTAGGTTTAGGTTTAGGTTAGGGAGTTAAGATTAGGATTAGGTGTAGGTTTAGGTTTAGGGATTTGAAAATAGGTTAAGGTTTAAGTTTAAGAATTCGGTTTCGGGTTCGGGATTGGGTTTTCAAGTTTAGGTTTAGGTTTAGGTTAGTGAGTTGAGATTAGGATTAGGTGTAGGTGTAGGTTTAGGGATTTGAGAATATATTTAGGTTTTAGGTGTAGGTTATAGCTTATAGGTTCAGGTTTCGGTTAAGGTTAAGGTTAAGGTTTAGGTTTAGGTTATAAGCTATAGTTAAGAATAGGTTAAGGTTTAGGTTTAGGAGATCGGGTTCGGGTTCAGATCGGGTTTAGGTTTGGGTTTTCAAGTTTAGGTTGAGCTTTAGGTTAGGGAGTTGAGATTAGGATTAGGTGTAGGTTTAGGTTTAGGTATTTGAAAATAGGTTAAGGTTTAGGTTTAAGAATTCGGGTTCGGGTTCGGGATTGGGTTTAGGTTTGGGTGTTTAGGTTTAGGTTTGGGAGTTGAGATTAGGATTAGGTGTAGGTGTAGGTTTTGGGATTTGAGAATATATTTATGTTTAGGTTAAGGTTAAGGTTTATGTAACGCCCTGAAAATCGGGGGTCGAGTATGAACTCAACTCCCGAGTTCCAACGCATCACTTATGCAACATACACAATGCTGGTTAAATGTTGTCTGAGTCAACGCAATAAACATGAATGAGATTATACCAAAACAGTAATTCATACTCCAGTTCAATTGTATAAGGCAAGCGGAAGACTGAAATTTTATATTCAAAGTATGTAAAGGAACAAAATTTTCTGAACTCCAGAGTATGAGTACTAACTGAGTACCAATATACATGTATTGTTTCTAGGTCAAAAATCAAAATACATTCCTCAAGAGAGGCCCTGAAAATCCCGCGATGCAGCCGGCCTAAGCAAAGCCGTCAGAATACTGCATAAAGGAGAACTCCTCCTGATCCGCATCAAAGTCGGGCTCCGGTTCCTGAACCAAGGCGCCATCTACACCTGCGACAGAGTCTGGTGGGTGTTGCAAACACCGTCCCGTAACGTGGGAGTGAGTAGCTAACTCAGTGGAACAATAAAGCATAAGTTAACATGTTATCAAATCAATCAAGCAGTAATGATAAAGCAGTACAAATCAAACATTTCTAACTACTCTTGTTAAGTGCAAAAATGATATGACATGATGCTGTATGCCCTTGCCAAACCACCCTCAAGCGACATCATCTTACGTTCGCGAATGCTTACTCCCTCAGTGCGCCACATCTACAAAGCACATGCGGTGCGATGATGCTCATGATTACCAAGTTTTTATTAGTCCATTTCAACCAGCAGGATTGGGAAACTAAGGTACCTCCCTTGTATCATTCCCAAACATGATCCATTCTAGGGTCGTCAATCCTAATTATTCTCATACGATATTATAGTTTGAGAAGCGTAGTGAAGGCATCGCAAAGGGCTCGTCACCCGTCAGCGCGGATACAGATCTCACCGTATGCGGCTCAATTGCTGGCCGTCAGCTCGAGTACAGGTCTCACCGTACTCGGCTCAATCACTAGCCGTCAGCTCGAGTACAGGTCTCACCGTACTCGGCCCAATTCACACTCTAGTTGTTGTGAAAGACTCGTCGCCAATCACAGACCCTTGGAGTGTACTCGATAATACTACGGAGGACTCGTCGCCCGTCAGCACGAGTACAGATCTCACCGTACTCGGCTCTCGCCGAAGTATCGACAGCTCGAATACAGTGTCCCATACCACCATATTCGGCTCACGAGTTTGGTTGCGCAATGGTCACTACGGGGAGGCACATGGCCCCAGCGTAGGCCGACAGCTCGACCACGGTGTCCCATACCACCATGCCCGGCTCATGCGACTTAGCGGATCTAGGTACCATGGTTAAACGGGGATCGCCACTGGTAAGTTTGGTACCCTAGGTTCAAGCAGTAGCGACCAAACAGGGTGAACACACAAATACACTTTGGTTTAGTTGGCGAGCCTGACTAGCCCGAGCGCACCACAAGTTGAGCGATATGGAGCGCAAAAGCACTCCGTGTGGCCAACCACTATCGCCAACCGAAGTACGACTCGGGTTCGCCAAGCACGTCCTTTGTGGCGATATGAATCTCAGCCACAACCGCAAGTCTGGTACCGAATGTTTGGACTATATACATAGTCCCAAACTCAAACAGTTTTCATTAATAGCATGTGAAGTAAAGCATGATAAACAAGCAATACAAGCATGTTAGTAGGCATGTTATAAAGCATGAAGTAAAACATAAAGTAAAGCATGTTGCAAAGCATGTTGTAAAGCATGTGATAAAGCACTATCCACATAGGGATACAATTGTGTACACATTACAAGTGAGTGGTTGTGGTGAACCACCGCATGGAGGGGATCCTACATGTCTCTAAGGGAGTCAGAAATTCCATATCAGCGCCTATCTAAGGCACTAATACATAAACATGTACTCATACAAGCATTTGCACAAACACTTAGAATACACTATTCCAACATACATGACGTATGTTAGCAAATTTCGTGTTAGGGCTGTCCCTTCTCCACGTGAGTATTTTACCCATGTATATCATAATCATACAGCAAATAATCATTACAATTGTATTTCCAAAATCCGCACATATGCGGTATTTCTAGAATACACATTTTCAACATATTAGGCATTTACAAGCGAACATGTATTTTAGCGATTTCTTTCGCCAAACTAGTATTTTATCCACATATTATATAATCAAACATTAAATAAACATGTCAAATATTTTCCCAAAAAAAATATGTATGCGGTATTTCTACGTATATCTAGAGTATGTGAAATTCCATATTCTACAACGTTAATCGAAACAGGAAACGGAAAGCACTTTGTACATGTACATTTACACGCAGATCATGAATCTATCATTATCTGACATTGAAAGCATTGAAAAACGTAACTTATAGACTTAAAGTCCTCACCTTGGCCCTTGGAAATCCAACGAATCAGCAAGGGTATTGGAGCTTCCGTATACGGGAGTTTTCTAGCCTAAAAAGCGGAATCGATTAGCTTTTTCATAACCTACAATAATCCTACCTCAAATCAGACCTAGGGTTAGGATTTTTTACCTCCAAACGGGATGGATACCGCCGGGAAAACGTCAGGAATGAGGCGGTGTAGGCCGTGTGATGAGTGGAAGCAGTAGGAGGAAGGTGGCCCCACAAATCCAAGCTCTTCTCTCTCTTTTCTCTCTCTCTCTCTAGGGTTTTTCTCCTAAATTCGTATGGCTGTGAGAGGGGCTGTTCTAAGCCCCTTTTATAGCCAAAAACATGTCTAAAATAGACTCAGGTTCAAGGGTGGCTGCATATATAGGCATTTCGCCACTTTCCAAGTTTAAAAGGGATGTTCTAGTGGCCCTCCTTCAGCCAAACGTCAGACTTAAGCTCATCATCTATGGATCTACGTGGAATTATGTTGTCGACTTGATCGGATTCCCAGATTGCACGTGGCGGACCACTTTCAGTTCAACGGTTAGTGGGCCACGATCAGAAATTCTAAGTACATGTAAATGTTCCTGAAATTTTTCTTAATCCGAGGGTGTAATTTGGTCTGATTCCGATGGTCAGGTTGCTTAATACTGACGTGCAACCGAATGATGCCAGATCACTATTCCAGATATTTATTTTGGGATGGAATTTGTGTTTTTCACACTCCCTCGCTCCGGATCGAAATAAATGGCCGTGGGACATCGGTCGGAGTTGATTTTTGAGATGATTGTCAAGCCCAGTGGGGCGGTCTTGGTTCCTTAGCTTCGTGTTAATCGGACTCCCGGTGTGCGATCTAGACCTAATACGAAGTTTTGTTTCATTCCCGAGAGCAGCCGGGTAATGAGTTTGGTTCTAAACTTTAGGGTAACCTAGAGTCACTTGTTTTGCAAGTTTTGGGTCTTGCAGATCGTATTTAAAGAGATCCCAACGGATTTCATGGCTAACCGAGTTTAGTACTTAGTTAACTTTGTTAAATTTCTAAAGGAATTAATTCTACATGATTTCTGGTCGAGGTGGTACTCGACCCAATGTACGAAAATTTACAGGTCGTTACAGTTTAGGTTTAGGTTATAAATAATATAGGTTTAGGGAATTGAGAATAGGTAATGGTTTAGGTTTAAGAAATCGGGTTCGGGTTCGAGACCGGGTTTAGGTTTGGGTTTTCAAGTTTAGGTTTAAGTTTAGGTTAGGGAGTTTAGATTAGGATTACGTGTAGGTTTAGGTTTAGGGATTTGAGAATAGGTTAAGGTTTAGGTTTAGGAAATCGGGTTCGGGTTCGGGATCGGGTTTAGGTTTGGGTTTTCAAGTTTAGGTTTAGGTTAGGGAGTTGAGATTACGATTAGGTGTAGGTGTAGGTTTAGGGATTTGAGATTATATTTAGGTTATAGGTTATAGGTTCAGGTTTAGGTTTAGGTTAAGTTTAAGGTTTAGGTTTAGGTTATAGGCTATAGGTTTAGGGAATTGAGAATAGGTTAAGGTTTAGGTTTAGGAAATCGGGTTCGGGTTCGGGTTCGGGATCGGGTTTAGGTTTGGGTTTTCAAGTTTAGGTTTAGGTTTAGGTTAGGGAGTTGAGATTAGGATTAGGTGTAGGTTTAAGTTTAAGGATTTGAAAATAGGTTAAGGTTTAGGTTTAAGAATTCGGGTTCGGGTTCGGGATTGGGTTTAGGTTTGGGTTTTCAAGTTTAGGTTTAGGTTTAGGTTAGGGAGTTGAGATTATGATTAGGTGTAGGTGTAGATTTAGGGATTTGAGAATATATTTAGGTTTAGGTTAAGGTTAAGGTTTAGGTTTAGGTTATAAGCTATATTGGTTTAGGGAATTGAGAATAAGTTAAGGTTTAGGTTTAAGAAATCTGGTTCGGGTTCAGGATCGGGTTTAGGTTTGGGTTTTCAAATTTAGGTTTAGGTTTAGGTTAGGGAGTTTAGATTAGGATTAGGTGTAGGTTTAGGCTTAGGGATTTGAGAATAGGTTAAGGTTTATGTTTAGGAAATTGGGTTCGGGTTCGGGATAGGGTTTAGGTTTGGGTTTTCAAGTTTATATTTAGGTTTATGTTAGGGAGTTTAGATTAGGATTAGGTGTTGGTGTAGGTTTAGGAATTTTAGAATAGGTTACGGTTTAGGTTTAAGATTAGGTTTAGGTTTAGGTTATGGTATAGGTTTAGGTTTTAAGATATAGGTTTAGGGAATTGAGAATAGGTTAAGGTTTAGGTTTAGGAAATCGGGTTCTGGTTCGAGATCGGGTTTAGGTTTGGGTTTTCGAGTTCAGGTTTAGGTTTAGGTTAGGGAGTAGAGATTAGGATTAGGTGTAGGTGTAGATTTAGGGATTTCATAATATATTTAGGTTATAGGTTATAGGCTGAGGTTTAGGTTTAGGTTAAGGTTAAGGTTTAGGTTTAGGTTATAAGCTATAGGTTTAGGGAATTGAGAGTAGGTTAAGGTTTAGGTTTAGGAAATTGGGTTCACGTTCTGGATCGGGTTTAGGTTTGGGTTTTCAAGTTTAGGTTTAGGTTTAGGTTAGGGAGTTTAGATTAGGATTAGGTGTAGGTTTAGGTTTAGGGATTCGAAAATAGGTTAAGGTTTAGGTTTAAGAATTCGGGTTCGGGTTCGGGATTGGGTTTAGGTTTGGGTTTTCAAGTTTAGGTTTAGGTTAGGTTAGGGAGTTGAGATTAGGATTAGCTGTAGGTGTAGGTTTAGGGATTTGAGAATAAATTTCGGTTTAGGTTAAGGTTAAGGTTTAGGTTTAGGTTATAAGCTATATAGGTTTAGGGAATTGAGAATAGGTTAAGGTTTAGGTTTAAGAAATTGGGTTCGGGTTCAGGATCGGGTTTAGGTTTGGGTTTTCAAGTTTAGGTTTAGGTTTAGGTTAGGGAGTTTAGATTAGGATTAGGTGTAGGCTTAGGTTTAGGGATTTGAGAATTGGTTAAGGTTTAGGTTTAAGAAATCGGGTTCGGGTTCGGGATCGGGATTAGGTTTGGGTTTTCAAGTTTATGTTTAGGTTTAGGTTAAGGAGTTTACATTAGGATTAGGTGTAGGTGTAGGTTTAGGAATTTGAGAATAGGTTAAGGTTTAGGTTTAGGTTAAGGTTTAGGTTCAGGTTATAAGATATAGGTTTAGGGAATTGAGAATAGGTTATGTTTTAGGTTTAGGAAATCAGTTTCAGGTTCGGGATCGGGTTTAGGTTTGGGTTTTCAAGTTTAGGTTTAGGTTTAGGTTAGGGAGTTGAGATTAGGATTGGGTGTAGGTGTAGGTTTAGGGATTTGAGAATATATTTAGGTTTTAGGTTTAGGTTACAGGTTATAGGTTCAGGTTTAGGTTTAGGTTAAGGTTGAGGTTTAGGTTTAGGTTATACGCTATAGGTTTAGGGAATTGAGAATAGGTTAAGGTTTAGGTTTAGGAAATCGGGTTTGTGTTCGGGATTAGGTTTAGGTTTGGGTTTTAAAGTTTAAGTTGGGTTGAGATTAGGATTAGGTGTAGGTTTAGGTTCAGGGTTTTGAAAATAGGTTAAGGTTTATGTTTAAGAATTCGGGTTCAGGTTCGTGATTGGGTTTAGGTTTGGGTTTTCAAGTTTAGGTTTAGATTTAGGTTAGGGAGTTTAGATTAGGATTAGGTGTAGGTTTAGGTTTAGGGATTTGGGAATAGGTTAAGGTTTAGGTTTAGGAAATCGGGTTCGGGTTTGGGATCGGGTTTTAGGTTTGGGTTTTCGAGTTTAGGTTTAGGTTTAGGTTAGGGAGTTGAGATTAGGATTAGGTGTAGGTTTTGGTTTAGAGATTTGAGAATACATTTAGGTTTTAGGTCATAGGTTTTGGTTTAGGTTAAGGTTATAGGTTTAGGTTATGGTTTAGGTTTAGGTTTAGGTTTCCGTTATAAGCTATAGGTTTAGGGAATTGAGAATAGGTTAAAGTTTAGGTTTAGTGAATCGGGTTTAGGTTTAGGAAATCGGGTTCGGGTTCGGGATCGGGTTTAGGTTTGGGTTTTCAAGTTTAGGTTTAGGTTTAGGTTAGGGAGTTTAGATTAGGATTAGGTGTCAGTTTAGGTTTAAGGATTTGAGAATAGGTTCTAGTTTAGGTTTAAGAAATCGGGTTCGGGTTCGGGATTGGGTTTAGGTTTGGGTTTTTGAGTTTAGGTTTAGGTTTAGGTTAGGGAGTTGAGATTAGGATTTGGTGTCGGTGTAGGTTTAGGGATTTCAGAATATATTTAGGTTATAGGTTATAGGTTCAGGTTTAGGTTTAGGTTAAGGTTAAGGTTTAGGTTTAGGTTATCAACTATAGGTTTAGGGAATTGAGAATAGGTTAAGGTTTAGATTTAGGAAATCGGGTTCAGGTTCGGGATCGGGTTTAGGTTTGGGTTTTCAAGTTTAGGTTTAGGTTTAGGTTTGGGAGTTGAGATTAGGATTAGGTGTAGGTGTAGGTTTATGGATTTGAAAATATATTTAGGTTTTAGGTTTAGGTTATAGGTTATAGGTTCAGGTATAGGTTAAGGTTAAGGTTTAGGTTTAGGTTATAAGCTATAGGTTTAAGGAATTGAGAATAAGTTAAGGTTTATGTTTAGGAAATCGGGTTCGTGTTCGGGATCGGGTTTAGGTTTGGGTTTTCATGTTTAGGTTTAGGTTTAGGTTAGGGAGTTGAGATTAGGATTAGGTGTAGGTGTAGGTTTACGGATTTGAGAATATATTTAGGTTTAGGTTAAGGTTAAGGTTTAGGTTTAGGTTATTAGCTATATAGGTTTAGGGAATTTAGAATAGGTTAAGGTTTAGGTTTAAGAAATCGGGTTCGGGTTTGGGATCTGGTTTAGGTTTGGGTTTTCAAGTTTAGTTTTAGGTTTAGGTTAGGGAGTTTAGATTAGGATTAGGTGTAGGTTTAAGTTTAGGTTTAGGGATTTGAGAATAGGTTAAGGTTTAGGTTTAGGAAATCGGGTTTGGGTTCGGGATCGGGTTTAGGTTTGGGTTTTCAAGTTTATGTTTAGGTTTAGGTTAGGGAGTTTAGATTAGGATTAGGTGTAGGTGTAGGTTTAGGAATTTGAGAATAGGTTAAGGTTTAGGTTTAGGATTAGGTTTAGGTTAAGGTTTAGGTTTAGGTTATAAGATATAGGTTTAGGGAATTGAGAATAGGTTAAGGTTTAGGTTTGGGTTTTCAAGTTTAGGTTTAGGTTTAGGTTAGGGAGTTGAGATTAGGATTAGGTGTAGGTGTAGGTTTAGGGATTTGAGATTATATTTAGGTTTTAGGTTTAGGTTATAGGTTATAGGTTCAGGTTTAGGTTAAGGTTAAGGTTTAGGTTTAGGTTATAAGCTATAGGTTTAAGGAATTGAGAATAAGTTAAGGTTTAGGTTTAGGAAATCGAGTTCGTGTTCGGGATTGGGTTTAGGTTTGGGTTTTCAAGTTTAGGTTTAGGTTTAGGTTAGGGAGTTGAGATTAGGATTAGGTGTAGGTTTAGGTTTAGGGATTTGAAAATAGGTTAAGGTTTAGGTTTAAGAATTCGGGTTCGGGTTCGGGATTGGGTTTAGGTTTGGGTTTTCAAGTTTAGGTTTAGGTTTAGGTTAAGGAGTTTAGATTAGGATTAGGTGTAGGTTTAGGTTTAGGGATTTGAGAATAGGTGAAGGTTTAGGTTTAGGAAATCGGGTTCGGGTTTGGAATCGAGTTTTAGGTTTGGGTTTTCAAGTTTAGGTTTAGGTTTATGTTAGGGAGTTGATATTTGGATTAGGTGTAGGTTTAGGTTTAGAGATTTGAGAATACATTTTGGTTTTAGGTCATAGGTTTTGGTTTAGGTTAAGGTTATAGGTTTAGGTTAAGGTTTAGGTTTAGGTTATAAGCTATAGGTTTAGGGAATTGAGAATAGGTTAAGGTTTAGGTTTAGGGAATCGGGTTCGGGTTCAGGATCGGGTTTAGTTTTTAGGAAATCGGGTTAGGGTTCGGGATCGGGTTTAGGTTTGGGTTTTCAAGCTTAGGTTTAGGTTAGGGAGTTTAGATTCGGATTAGGTGTAGGTTTAGGTTTAGGGATTTGAGAATAGGTTAAGGTTTAGGTTTAGGAAATCAAGTTCGGGTTCGTGATTGGGTTTACGTTTGGGTTTTATGTTTAGGCTAAGGGTTTAAGGATTCAGATTTGTGTTCGGGATCGGGTTTGGGTTTAGTTTTAGGTTTATGTTTTACGTTTAGGTTACAGGTTACAGGTTTAGGTTATAGGTTTAGTTTTAGGTTATAAGTGTAGGTTATAGGTTATGGTTTAGGGAATTGAGAATAGGTTAAGGTTTAGGTTTAGGAAATTTGGTTCGGGTTCGGGTTTGTGTACGGATTTAGGTTAAGGAGTAGATTAGGATTAGGTGTAGGTTTAGGTTTAGGGATTCTCTAGTATTATCTACTACATACTATTAACATACAACCAATATTGGGGCACCATGCCATAAGCTATAAGAATTTCATGTCCCCCTAAACAAGGTATCCTCCATTGATAACATATATGTATATATATATATATATATATATATATATATATATATATATATTAAGTTTTTTATTTTTATTTACATTCTCAAATACATTCATCATCCATCCAAGAAAATTGAAACAAGTACTGTCAATCTATGACTAACAGTTGAAAAGGAAAATCATGCATCTTATCTTACCGATCGCCTTATGTTTCTTTTCACCTTTGTAACTCTCATATTTGTTGCAGCTGCTAATTCACCATTAGTAGTCTCCCTAACCAAATCTTTGTGCAGTCCCTCCATTTGAAGCAGTGGCTGAAGTTACAAGAAGTAGGACTGATTAGTCTTTCCATGTTTTGAAAAAAAATCAAATTCTTTATTTTTGGCTGCAACTCTACTTATAATTATCATTGGCTCTTAATCTATTTATAATGAAAATCTTAATTTTCACCTGATAGTGCTCCTTTGATAAATGTCCTGTTTGGAACAAATAATTTTTTTTATCATAAATGTCCTGTTTGGAACAAATAATTTTTTTTATCATAAATGTCCTGTTTGGAACAAATAATTTGTTTTATACATACATGTGTTTTATCATAAAACCATGCATGATGCATCCATACAAAAAAAATCAAATGGAATTTTTTTTATATATAAACTGATTTTTTTAATATTATTATAAACATCCCATCTCTCTCTTACTTGTATGTATGTTTGGACAGCTGAACGATGAAATAAAGGAAGAAATGGCTATTTATAAAGATAAGAGTTCCACTAATTTAGAAATGAATGGTTGTTTTTTCATTTAAAGTACTTAAAAATAGATGGGGTGGTTAGTTTTTCTTGGATGATAGATTTAAAAGGCTACTAAATAGGTGGGATTTCTAAGTTTGAGAAATGATTCAATTCTCCTTTGGAGCACTGTCATTTACATGGTTTTAGTTGCATTGGGTAACTTGGACAATTTAAGAGATAGATCTAGACCGTGTATTAAGTTTAAAACATATTTAAAGGGATACCATGAAAAAATAAGACCCTTCAAATTCCTACCTATACCCTGCAATCAACTAAAATGGACACTTCAACTAAATGAACTAAAGAAACTGACATCACTACTATAGATCATAAACAATGTGGCTCAGGAAAGAAAAAGAATGCACCTAGTCTTATATATTGAATGTCTAATCCATGGCGTTTTCTCAAGATAGAAGTCCAATCCATCCCAACTTGTGCACTTGTTAGGACAAGCAATTCAAACAACATCCTACAACACATTTAAATGCCTAATCAATCTCACTCCAGTCTTATATATTGAATGTCTAATGTACAGTCTCTTGAATTGGTGCAAACCATACCTGAATTGAGTGTAATGAATCAAAGAACGAAGAAATTCGACATGTAACTACATACAAGAAAGAAAAAGGATATGCATAACTGGAGTACTGTTATTCTCACATTGTTGTGAGAGAGTAGGGTTTCATCATATATATTGATCAAACTCGCTACTGTTGCGTTCATTAGCTAATCCGCGTCTGTAGACACCTTTCATAGACACACACGCCACGCATGTGAAACGTCATTTTCAAACCAAACTACACTCACCATTTTTAAATCTCACGTGGCCAATTCATTCCCCCACTCTCTCCCTCAATTTCCCCAATCTCACCTCTCCGTCTCTCTCTTGAAGCAAAAAAGAAGGAAGAAAAAATCTTATTTATGTCTTGTCAATCCATCTTCCATTTTCTTCTTAACAAGAAAATCCATATTTACTAATATTCTCATTTTTCTATTTTTCAAAAGAATGAATTTAGACTCCGAAAGTGTCGGTTCCAGCACTCGTACTTTCAGCCCAAACCCTAACCAAGAAGGACTCCAAATTTACCAAACTGCTGGGGATCAGGGTTCTCTTCTCGTAGTGTGATTACTAAGGATGCATATAAAGGGATTCATAAAATCGGTTTACCATTAGAAATTGTTGAAAAGATCACATTTGAACACTACATACAACATGGATCATTTACAGAAACTAGTGGATGACAAATTATGTGTAACATATAGAGATGGTTCAACCACTTATGCAATCAGAGAAGGTTCAAAAGGACATACATATTTGAAAGTTGGTCAAATCATAAACTGGTGTTATTTATGGACGGAGACATTGAGTTGTGCCAACATGGAGTCTATGTCCAAACTCCACATGCTTGACAACAGTGGACACGACTCAAGACTAATATTTAAATAATCTATACTACCTACCATTAAATGATTGGTGACAAAAGCTTTTTGACCAAATATGCTACAATTAGTTATGTGCAAGTCATTAGTAGTCTTCTATTTTGGGAGATTCGTGCCTTGAGGGATTTTTAATAGGATATATCACATAAGAAAGATAAAAGCATAAGAAAAAAAAAAAAGAAAGGTAGAGATTTAGATCCATATTTGTGGCACTTTGGGATTTTATTTTTTCGTGACAACTTGGAATAATAATGTTATTTATACGTCTTTTTTTTTAGGATGTATAAAAATAAGAGAACGTCTCAATTGCAAATGGTTGGACCATATCTTACCATCCATCTCAATTATAGGAAGAAATGTATGTGTAGACTTACTATTCTACAGTTCCTCTGGTGTTAAGCTCTGCAATTTAATGATAACCAATTAATGATAGATACTCAAACAAATAAAAGATAAAGCAAAAGAAAATAGAATTCCCATACCTTAGATTTTGGGTTTGCAAGAATGCACCTAGCCATGAAGTTGGCAACCCCATCAACCACTAGCGCCTCGGTAATAATCACATAACTCTCATCATCAATTCCACTATGCTCTTCTGTATTACCAGGAACCATGTCATGTGTGACCCAAACCCACCAACTGGGTTCTTTAATATCAACATTGACCAAAGTTTCCACTGAATGCAAATCTGCTCCTACTCCAACAACAAAAGAATCAACATTGACCAAAGTTTGAAGAATCCACTATATATAGCAGGAAGTTCCAATGAAAAGCTCCCCTCCTATAAAAATCAAAATAAAAGGTACAACCATCACAATAACAGTCCCAGGACAAGTTAGATCTCCACAATCACCTTCGAATCATAAAAAGCATGTTTTTTTTATACAAGTCAGTACAGATCCCAGGATATCATTGGAAAATTACTTAGAGATAATATCAGACTGACTATTGCAATCACAATTGCAATCATGATTTACTTCTAGTCTTGATCACAGTTTAAAATACACGTTTTGGGGATTTCTTTACAAAGATAATATCACTATTGCAATCACTATTGAGAGATAATATCATTAGCTACTAGCCAACACAATTGCAATCACTATTGCAATCATGATTTACTTTTAGTCTTGATCATAGTTTAAAATACATGTTTTGGGGATTTCTTTACAAAGATATTTTCCTTTCATCATTAAATGAGAAAATGAGAAAATATCTGAACAATAATCAGATGCATGATAGTGCTACACATGGTTCAAAATAAATAAGCAGTTACATGACTTGAAATTTCAATATTCATATTGGAGAACTTGGTGCATGCAATGGTCCCATTTGGGAATCCTGGATTATTCTGAATTATGTATCTCTATAACTGTATGGACCAAATGCAAAAAGGACAGATTGCATTTGGATGCACAAGTGAGTCTTTTAATCGATTGGAAATGAAAAATAAAAAAAGGTAATGTTGTTGTAATTAAAATGAGGAAGTAATCCTCAAATTGCAGTTGGGTTCCTTTGGAGTCTAAAAGTTAAAAAGTAGCTTAAATTGAAATTAAAAAAAAAAGTAATGTCGTTGTAGCTTAATCGATTGGAAGTAATCCTCTTTCTTGAACATCATTTGAACTTGAAGCATCTTGTCATTCAGCTCCTATTCAAAAATCCAATTGGTTGCTATCACTTTCCATCAAGAACAGAAATGCATGAACTGTCACAATGGGGCGAAATAGCTTAAGTGATTGGAGGTTGAAGGGAAGTCGGGGAAATGACATTCATAAAACATAAATTCCTTTTTCTTGCGACAACATTCAAAAGCTTTTTCTAGCCACATGATAAAATAAATATATAGAGAATTTCTTTGGGTCTGAACAAGTTATTTTGTAAAGATGTTAGCTTAAACATTTTCATTAAAGGATTAAACAAATGTTTTCTCATACCATCTTTCACTTGAAGGCATTAGGCCAAGAACCCATACGGAAAATAATATCAACGGTGAGGGAGAAAACAGAACTTAATTCTCAATCAATGGATAGTTCAGATTTTAAAATCATGGGTCCTAATCTAGATACACATGGCATGCAGGTTAAACCATCCAAATCATGGGTCCCAATCTAGATGGCTTGTGCAAGAAAATCACACTAATTTGATTTCTTGATTTGCTGATTGGTAGACATTTTAATGGGCGGTCAAAATAAAAAATAGTTAATGGTCTAGGAGGTTTTTAACAGTGAACATTCAATCAAAAAAAAATTCCGTGGTGTGGTCCACCTGATACATTTTTAACCTAAACCATTAACATGCATCCAAAAGACTTCTTTCAAGTTATGATGATGATGATGATTGTTTAACAAAAACACTTCTTTTACAATTACACAAAAAAACAAAATCAAGGTTGCTTTTCTTCAACAAACCCCAAATAAAATCCAGTATTTATAAAGAGTAGTATTCCAATAAAAAACTAAAACTCGTGAAAAGAGAAGGATAGCTTTTGAACCCTGAGCCATATAAAAACTGATTTCAGAATATAAGACTTCAGAGAAAATTTATTTCGCCAAGCTGCTACTTCTTACCTTACGCGGGACAGAAAATTAAAACGAAGAACTGCTTCCAAAGAGAACTGATCACCTACAGGTGGGTCTTTCCCACCAACATCTCACATGTGTAATGATGGGTTATTTTGACCCATCTTCGACTGGTCGAGAGCCCTGCTCGACTGGTCGAAGGCTGGTGGTCGACCGGTCGAAGGTTCGAGTCGAAACTTCGACTCAAAGTCCAGCGAGTAATTTTGCTATTTTTTACTGTAGCTACGACTGGTCGAAGGAACCTTCGACTGGTCGAAGGGGGCCTACGACTGGTCGAAGGGATGTCTCAACTAGTCGAAGGTTACGCAGTTTGTTCTGCGATTTTGCACGAAACTGCGGATTTGAGTCCTTTCGCAACTGGGATGCGGAAAGGAGTTTCCCAAAACTATAAAAGGGGTTGCCTAGGGTTTTTCTATGTATCACAGAATGGAAGAGGGTTTCCTAAAGCTTTGCAAGGGATTTGCTAAAGGGTTTAGGGCTATCAAAGGTGAGAGAGAGGGAGAAAGAGAGAGAGGAAGCTTATAGAAGGGAGGTTCTGCTCGTGGAGGTTCTCTACTTTGCAATCTACATCTCAGCGCTTCTATGTCCTCGTAATCGGTTAGATCTCTCCGTTTTCTCTATTTCTCTTATTGTTTATCCACTCCTGCGTGAGTGAAGAAGATTGTAACGTTCTACTTCATAGTGGATTGTTGATCTGGACGAGGTCCCGTGGTTTTTACCTCTTTGAGGGTTTTCCACGTAAAAATCTCTTGTGTAGTGTGTGATTAATGCTTTGATTTATTTCATTGCTTTATTATCCATAATTCTGGTTTGTTTCGGGAGGCTAGATCCTAAGGTTTGTGCAAGGCATCCCAACAAAGTGGTATCAAAGCTAAGTTCATTGAACGGGTAGGATCGGTTTTGAATTATGGAAGGTGGCTCAAGGATGATCAGCCTCAATGGTTCTAACTGGACCATATGGAAGGCTAAGATGGAGGACTTGCTTTATTGCAAGGACCTATATTCTCCAATCTCAGGCATATCAGCAAAATCCAAGGATATGACTGATGATGATTGGAAGAAGATGGACCGAAAGGCGGTGGGGTTTATTAGACAATGGTTGGATGATTCTGTGTTCCACCATGTGTCTACGGAAACCTCAGCCGAAAGCCTATGGCTAAAATTACAAGGGTTGTATGAGAGGAAGACAGCCGGTAATAAGATATTTCTGATAAGGGGACTTGTGAATCTCAAGTTCAAGGATGGTAGTTCTGTGGCCGAGCACATGAATGAGGTCAGCAATATAGTGAACCAACTCACCTCTATGAAGATGGTCCTGGATGATGAATTGCAGGCTTACTATTGCTTAGTTCATTGCCTGACAGTTGGGAGACATTGGTGGTGTCTCTAAGTAACTCCGCGCCAGACGGAAAGATATCCATGGAACAGGTAACTAGCTGTCTCTTTAATGAAGAGACAAGGAGGAAGTCTCAGGGGTCTACTCAGCAAGAGTCTCTTGTGACGCAGGAACGGGGGAGAGGAAAGAACAGGAAGGGCGGGAAGGCCCGAGATAAATCAAGAGGCAAGTCGAGCAACAAAAAAGATGCTGAATGCTGGAATTGTGGCAAGAAGGGCCACTATAAGCATGAATGTCGTAAGAATGACAAGAAAGGAAAAGGGAAGGAAGATGAATCAGATTCCACTGCGGTCGCTTCAGATGGCGACGTTGTTATTATTCTTTCAGCAGATCATGATGTTTGTCTCACAGATACGAGTCAGGACACCGATTGGGTGATTGACTTGGGAGCTTCTTTTCATGCGACTCCGCACAGGGACTTCTTCATAAGCTACAAGTCAGGCGACTTAGGGACCGTGAGGATTTGAAATTCTGGCGTATCAAAAATTGTGGGAGTCGATAATATTTGTGTGAAAACTGATGTGGACTGCACATTGGTTCTCAGGGATGTGAGGCATATCCCAGACCTTCGCCTCAACTTGATGTCGACGGGAAGGCTGGATGATGATGGCTATGAAAGTCGGTTCGCTGGTGGGCGCTGGAAGCTCATCAAGGGTTCGTTGATCACAGCCAGAGGAAAGAAGTGTTGCACCCTGTACAAGGCAAGTGTCGGTGTATGCAAGGGTGGGTTGAACGCAGCGGAAGATTCAGCTATTGACATGTGGCACAGGCGTCTAGGCCACATGAGTGAAAAAGGGCTTCAGGTACTAGCAAAGAAGCAGCTCCTTCCAGACGTGACAGGTATGCCTCTCAAAACCTGTCTTGATTGTTTATCAGGGAAACAGCATAGAGTTTCATTCGTTAAAACTGCTTCTCATGTTAATAAAGTGCATGCATCAGATTTGATTTATTCTGATGTTTGTGGTCCTATGAGGACAAAATCCTTGGGTGGGGCATTGTATTTTGTTACTTTTATAGATGATGCATCTAGGAGGGTTTGGGTTTATGCTTTGAAATCCAAGGACGAGGTCTTTGGTGTGTTTAAAGTGTTTCATGCTATGGTCGAGAGAGAGACAGGTAGATCATTGAAGTGCATCCGCACTGACAATGGTGGTGAATACATTGGCGACTTTCACGAGTACTGCAAGTCCCAGGGTATACGGCATGAACAGACGGTTCCCAAGACCCCCCAGCATAATGGTGTAGCTGAGCGAATGAATCGCACCATTGTTGAGAGAATCAGATGCATGTTATCCCATGCGAAGTTGCCCAAGACGTTCTGGGGAGAAGCAATGCGCACGACGGTGTATTTGATAAACAGGTCTCCATCAGCCCCGTTGAATGGAGAAGTGCCTGAGAAGGTGTGGACTGGACATGATCCATCGTACAGTCATCTCAGGGTGTTTGGATGCAGGGCATCTGTTCACATACCAAAAGACGAGAGGTCCAAGCTCGATATGAAGATCAGGCAGTGTGTGTTCTTAGGGTACGGTGATGAAAAATTTGGTTACAGGTTATGGGATCCGACCGAGAAGAAGCTCGTCAGGAGCAGAGATGTGGTTTTCTTTGAAGATCAGTGTATCGAAGACATCGGTAAGCCAGAGAAGAACCAGCCTATTCAGGTGAGCTAGAGGACATGGATCCGATTACTCCTCCCGTGGTGCCTGATGACGGGGGAGTACAACAAGGTGCAGAGGACGAGGGAGTTCCTTCAGAAGATGGACCAGGGGAGCAGCCCCCACTTGATCCACCTGTTGAGCCACAGGTGAGGAGGTCATCTAGGGACAGACAGCGTCCAAGAGGTACTCGCCGCATGAGTACATTATGCTAACCGATGGGGGAGAGCCAGAAGATTATTCTAAGGCCCTAGCCGACGAGCATAAGGGGGAGTGGTTGAAAGCTATGCAAGAGGAGATGAAATCCTTGCATAAGAACCACACCTATGACATGGTGAAACTGCCTAAGGGCAAGAAAGCTCTGAGCAACAAGTGGGTGTTCAGGAAGAAGATTGAGCAGAAGAATTCACAGACGAGGTTCAAGGCCAGACTTGTGGTGAAAGGGTTTGGTCAGAGGAAAGGCATAGACTTCGAGGAGATATTCTCACTAGTGGTGAAGATGACATCCATACGGGTGTTGCTTGGGTTGGCGGCTAGCATGGATCTGGAGATAGAGTAGTTAGATGTTAAAACTGCCTTTCTCCATGGTGACCTGGAAGAAGAGATCTACATGCACCAACCAGAGGGGTTCAAAGTCAAGGGCAAGGAGCATATGGTGTGTAGGCTGAGGAAGAGCTTGTATGGGCTGAAACAAGCTCCACGGCAATGGTACAAGAAGTTCGATTCGTTCATGTTACAGCATGGGTATGACAGAACAGAGTCGGACCACTGTGTGTTCACGCGTAAGTTCTCAGATGGTGATTTTTTAGTTCTGCTGTTATATGTTTATGACATGCTCATCATGGGAAAAGACATCAAAAAGATTGACAGGCTGAAATAGGAGTTAGGCAAGTCTTTTGTGATGAAAGACTTGGGCCCGGCTAGACAGATCCTAGGAATGGAGATAACCCGTGACAGAGGCAGCAAGAAGCTTTAGCTGTCACAAGAGCGGTATATTGAGAAAGTCCTAGAGCGGTTCAATATGAATGCAGCGAAGCCGGTCAGTACTCCACTGGATGGTCACTTCAGATTGAGCGACAGGCAGTGTCCCAAGATGAAGGAAGAGGTGGAGGAGATGCAGAAAATACCCTACGCGTCAGCAGTAGGAAGTTTGATGTATGCTATGGTGTGTACACGCCCAGATATAGCATATGCGGTTGGTGTTGTCAGCCGGTACCTTGCCAATCCTGGCAAAGAGCATTGGGCAGCGGTGAAATGGATACTACGGTATCTAAGAGGCTCATCCAGGTTGAGCCTATACTATGGTGACGAAAATCCTGTGTTAGAGGGCTACACAAATACAGATATGGCAGGTGACATAGACTCCAGGAAGTATACATCGGGGTTCATGTTCACGTTTGCAGGGGGAACGGTTTCTTGGCAGAGCAAGCTACAGAAGGTCGTAGCATTGTCGACGACAGAGGCCGAATACATTACAGTCACAGAAGCATGTAAAGAGATGCTTTGGATGAAAAGGTTCCTACAGGAACTTAGCCCAAAGCAGGAGGAGCACGTGGTCTATTGCGATAGTCAGAGTGCTATACACTTGAGCAAGAATCCAAGTCAGCATTCCAAGTCGAAGCACATAGAGATTCGGTATCACTGGATCAGGGATACTTTGGAACAGAAGGTGTTACAGCTTGAGAAAGTCCACACGGACGATAATGGGTCAGACATGATGACCAAGGCTTTGCTCAAGGGCAAGTTCGAGGTTTGTAGAAACCTGGCTGGCTTGAAGAAGGTGGATCCCTCCTAGGTCAAAAAGGGAGAGATTTGATGGGTTATTTTGACCCATCTTCGACTGGTCGAGAGCCCTGCTCGACTGGTCGAAGGCTGGTGGTCGACCGGTTGAAGGTTCGAGTCGAAACTTCGACTCAAAGTCCAGCGAGTAATTTTGCTGTTTTTTACTGTAGCTACGACTGGTCGAAGGGGGCCTACGACTGGTCGAAGGGATGTCTCGACTAGTCGAAGGTTACGCAGTTTGTTCCACAATTTTGCGCGAAACTGCGGATTTGAGTCCTTTCGCAACTGGGATGCGGAAAGGAGTTTTTCAAAACTATAAAAGGGGTTGCCTAGGGTTTTTCTATGTATCACAGAATGCAAGAGGGTTTCCTAAAGCTTTGCAAGGGATTTGCTAAAGGGTTTAGGGCTATCAAAGGTGAGAGAGAGGGAGAAAGAGAGAGAGGAAGCTTATAGAAGGGAGGTTCTGCTCATGGAGGTTCTCTACTTTGCAATCTACATCTCAGCGCTTCTATGTCCTCGTAATTGGTTAATTCTCTCCGTTTTCTCTATTTCTCTTATTGTTTATCCACTCCTGCGTGAGTGAAGAAGATTGTAACGTTCTACTTCATAGTGGATTGTTGATCTGGACGAGGTCCCGTGGTTTTTACCTCTTTGAGGGTTTTCCACGTAAAAATCTCTTGTGTGGTGTGTGATTGATGCTTTGATTTATTTCATTGCTTTATTATCCATAATTCTGGTTTGTTTCGGGAGGCTAGATCCTAAGGTTCGTGCAAGGCATCCCAACATGTAAGACATCTGACCTGAAGGTGGGCCCATCACGAAGATCCCCGTCTCAAAAATTAGGCCAACCCAATCATCGGGTTCACACATGTAGGTTGAGTGACTCCCTCCGCCATCACTGATTTCAACAGCGCATGATGAATGGAGTGACTTGATTTCTGCGCTAGATTATCTTCATGGTTGGGTCCATAGCATGGATCAGATGTCTTGCACAAGTGACACGTTGGAAAGGAAAGAGGAGTTGCTTCTTGGTAAGCATGCAACTAGCCCTAGGAGATCAACTCTCATTTCAAAACAAAAACAAAACAATAAAAAAAATAAAAATCAAATCCCACATTTTCACAATAAGGTTTCAAGAAAAACTGAAGGAAACTGAAGAAAGATGATAACTTTCTAACCTTGGGGAAGAAACCCAACATCAAAATCCAAGATTTCAAGAAACCCAACTTCACCAAACTTATTCTTTGACACTTCCACAGAGGAAAAAACCAACTGCATTTTCACTGCAAGATTTCAAAAAATAAGACGGTCAAAACATGCCATTTCGCCATGCTTGCTCTGGTTCTACAATTGCAGACGCAGAAGAATCAAAACAGACAACTTATTCCTTCAAAAAAACAAAAACAAAAAAACCCAAATGAAAATCCAGCAACTCCAATGTAAGATCCAAAGAAGGATTAACTCTCTTATCTTGTAAGAAATAAGATAATATTCACAAAAACCAACTCCAAGAAATCAAGATTTCAAAAAAATATAATAATAAAACTTCATCAGACCACTTGTTAGTTTCACAGATTATCAATCAAAACAAAAGACATATTTTGGATTATCAATCAAAACAAAAGGCAGATTATCTTGGGTTTTGTTTTCTTTTGAGGTGCTAAGCCCATGTAAACAATCCATGTTGTGTCCTATTGAGCACAAGGTTCAAAGTATCATCCCTTGCGTCAGTCCAGCAGCGTCCACAGATGGACGGCCCTGCTGGCCTGGATAAAAAATACATCACGGTGGCCCAGCTGCATACAGCAGGTGGTCGGTGGGGATAAAACATTTGCATCAGGTGGGGTCCTCATGGGCTTCCAATCCAATTTTCTACAAATTTTGGAATGATATTCTCACAAGCATATCAACATAGACCTTACATGCAAAAATCCTCAAAACAACTTTCCATGATCCAGTCATCTAAATAAAGATTCATAACCAAAATGAAGACTAAAAATCAAAATGCAACATCACCTTTTCAGATTAGCAACAGGTGAGAGCTCAACAACTTTCTATTGCTGTTGATGACCAGAGATGCGGCAGGTTTTAGCGGCTGGTGGATGGGGGTTAAGGCTTGCAAATCGAGAGTCGGAGAGAGAGAGAGAGAGAGAGAGAGAGAGAGAGGAGAGAGAGAGAGAGAGAGAGAGAGAGAGAGAGAGAGAGATTTGAGATTGAGGAGGAGATAGAGATCATGGGAGAGGAAGAGGGTGAGAGAGAGAGAGAGCTGGACGGTGGGCAGGGATGAGAGAGAGGGAGAGCCGGCGGCGAGAGAAAATTGGGGAAGGTTTGGGCGCGCGGCTCTGTTTTGAGCGCGCGCCCAATTTTGGGCGAGACTGGACAGTGCTTTGTGGGCTCCACCATGATGTATGTGTTTCATCCATGCCGTCCATCCATTTTTACAAATCACATTAGGGCTTTATGCCAAAAATTAGAGGGATATAAATCTCAGGTGGTCCACACCACATGAGAACAATAGTGATTGGATATCCACCATTAAAATCCTCCTAAGGCCCACTATACTGTTTATTTGACATCCAATCTGTTGATTTGGTTATACAGGACCAGATGAAGGGAAAAAACAAAAATCAACTTGATCCAAAACTTTTATGGCTATTGATCATATTTTTAATGGTCGACGCTCATTCAACACTGTTTCCTGTAATGTGGTCCACTTGAGATTTGCATATATCTCATTTTTGGTCTCATATTGTAAAATTAGGTGTAAAAATATATGGACGACATGGATGAAACACACACATCATGGTGGGAGCCATAGAGCACCGACCACCAGTCATTGACTGGTGTCAGGGGGAGTAGTCAATCCATTCCCAAGCATACAGAGTAAATCCTACGAGGCAAAAAATGATTTATTCATTTTATCCACTCCATCCATCCATTTTAACATATAATTTTATTACATAAGCTCAAAAATGAAGCCTATAAAAATCTAAGTGGACCACATCATAGGAAATAGTATAAACTGAACATCTACCATTAAAAAAAATTGGGAGGCCACTGAAGTTTTGGATCAAGTTGATATTTTAGTTTTCCCTTCATCCATGTATTTGTGATCTATTGAACAGGTTGGATGACAAATAAAAATCACTGTAGGCCATAGGAAGATTTCAACGGTGGAAATCATTATTCTTACTATTTCCTGTGGTATGGTCCACTTCATCCACATCGTCCATTTGAGAGAGAAAGAGAGAGAGGATAGAGAGCGAGAGAGTGAGAGAGGGCACGAGAGTGAGAGTGAGAGAGGACAGAGAGCGAGAGAGACTTCAAGTCTCTCTCACGAGCGGTCATGGGTCACGTGGTCGGTGCTCTGTGGGCCCCACCATGATGTATGTGCATGTTTCATCCTTGCCATCCATCTATTTTTCATTTCATTTCATTTTATGGTATGAGATAAAAAATGAGGTATATCCCAATCTCAACTGGACCACATTATAGGAAACAATGTTGAATGAGCGTCGACCATTAAAAACCTTTTGGGGGCCATATAAAGTTATGGATCAATCTGATATTTTTTTCCCTTCATCTGGGCCTGTATGACCTAATCAACAGATAGGATGTCAAATAAAAAGTACAGTGGGCCTTCAGAGGGTTTTAATGGTGGATATCCAATCACTATTGTTTTCATGTGGTGTGGTCCACTTGAGATTTATATCCCTCTCATTTTTGGTATTAGGCCATAATATGATTTGTAAAAATGGATGGACGACATGGATGAAACACATACATCATGGTGGGACCCGTAGAGCACCGACCAACATCCAAAAACGGTTATTCGCCTCGATCATACTACATATGAGAAAGATATTAGGCAAACAAGATTGATCAACAATTTGAGTGAATTTTGATTTAAACATCTGAAGTTATTTACTCTTCAATTTGAACTAATTAGATTGTCCAAAAACGGTTAAAGGTTGTTCATAATATCAAAAATATATGAATGAATAGAAAACACAAACATCAACTTGATCAAAAACTTCTATGGCCTCCAAGAATTTTTAAATGGTAGAGGTTCAATCACACTATTTCCTGTGGTGTGGTCCACTTGAGCTTTGGATATGCTTCCTTTTTGTTCTTTAGACCTCAAATTATCTATTAACATGGATGAATGGAGTGGATAAAATAAATAAATAACGGTGGACCCCATAGAGTTTACTCTAGTAAGGGTAACGAGTAACTCACTTAAATGTAATGGAGAAAGGGTTTCCTTAAAACATTCATAATCATATATTGGGCCCCACTATGATGTATGTGTTGTATCCACACCGTCCATCCATTTTGAGATATTATTTTAGGGCATGACCCAAAGAATGAGGCAGATAAAAACATGTAGTGGACCTCACCACAGAAAACCCAAATACAACAATTAGGGATTTCGAAAAAAAAAATGCTCTCTTTAATCAACTCAGTCACATAACATGATTTTTTAAAAGTTCCAAATACATTAATGAAGCTAAAGAATGAATATATAATTTACAAGAATTTTTTAAAGAATACAAACATTAATTTTTGATGGCACAACCCCAAATACACTTTTCTCTACTCGACCAAAAAAGGAGAAGATATGGGGTGATGGAAGAGCCAGCAAGCAACCATGAGATGTGCCGGGTTGAAAATTTCTCTCATTTGGATTTATGCACAACTCTGAAAGGGTAACCCATGGGTTTCAGAAAAAATGTGTGTGGGGGACCACAAATCTAATGAGGAATGAAAGCGAAGGAATGTAGCAAAAATTCAGTGGAAAGAGAAGAAAAACTCTCCCATGATCAAAAATTTCTTCCACCGAATGCTCTAATAACATTAAAAAATTTAGAAAGGTGTATTGAATATGAAAAGTGTGATGGGATCACTTTCATGAATTATCATATGTTTTCCCAAGCCTTGTAGACAAAGTAATTGAATACTAGTTGTTATCTTTTACAAAGATAAAACCTATTCAAAATTTGAAAGGCATTGTGTTCATCTAACAATATTCAAGGGTGCATCTGGTTACATAAACACACCCTAAATTCTATACCATTGTATGAGATGCACTTGACCATTGATAAAGATAAGAGTTTTCCTACAATACATCAAGATGGCTTGCAATAGAATACATTAGTGTTCTAGTTGTAGGACTAGGGTCCTTTATGATAACCCAAATCATTTAGACAACGTGATTCACCTTAGACAGGATGTTCAAAAATACTTCTAGATTGAAATATTTCAATCATTTACTTACTCAAAAGTTAAAGGAGAAAATCTGTACAAAAAAAAAAAAAAAAAGAAGCAAATGATCAACTTGTTGAAATATTTCAATGAGAGGTAAAATTTCATTTTTGGGTCACTCAATCTAAGGTGAGACCTATCATGTGAACGCTTGGATCATTTTTTAATGATCCAAGCCCAAGGCTAAAGTACAAAACACGTCTCATAATAGTAAATTCCCCTTTATTCTAAGAAACCACAATGGGATTTAATTTTTTATTGATATAATTTGACCTTTAATCATTTAATTATTTTACTTTATTATCACTTATGGATGGTTATTGAAAGCTTAGGATCTTTCCATGTAGAAATTTGTGAAGGGACACGAACCCTAGGTCCACTATTGGGTTGTGTCTACTCCATCCATCAGGAAAATCCATCAAATTTAAAATACAAATTTTGAATTTTTTTTTAAAAATCTCAAAAATTTCTCATATTTTAATTTTTTCTCAAAAATTTCAAAATGCCGATTTTTTTTCTTCAAAAGCATTATTTTGTTCTCAAAATTTTTCTTAAACACAGTTAAAATTTCTAACCTTTCATTATTCTTTTTCATGTGATATTACAAATCATTTAAATATTACCTTTTAATTATACCACACACACACACACACACACACAACATTTTTACCGACAAAAATATTTATAAATTAAAACATTTTTACATTATTACCTGGCCCAAAAATGGGTTGGAGAAACATAGGGACAACACATCATCAAAATCTCACTTTTGTTATCTAAATTTTCAATTTTTCTTATCAAAATACAAAATTCAGTTTTCTTTTTTAAAAAATATATATTTTTTTTTTACAATTTGTCAATTTTTTCACAAATTTATTTAATTTTTTAAAATTTTCTTTTTAAAAATATCATTTTTTAAATCTAACTTTTGTTATATAACTTTTTAATTTTTCTTGTTAAAATACAAAATCTAGTTTTCTTTTTTAAAATATATATAGTATTTACAATTTGTCAATTTCTTCACAATTTTGTTTAATTTTTTAAATTTTCCTTTTCAAAATATCATTTTTTTAAATATCACTTTTGTTATATAACCTTTTCAATGTTCTTGTCAAAATACAAAATCTAGTTTTCTTTTTTAAAAAATATATATATTTTTTACAATTTGTCAACTTTTTCACAATTTTTTTTAATTTTTTTAATTTTCTTTTTCAAAATATCATTTTTTAAATATCACTTTTGTTATATAACTTTTTAATTTTCTTTCAAATACAAAATCTAGTTTTCTTTTTTAAAATATATTTTTTTACAATTTGTCAATTTTTCACAATTTTGTTTAATTTTTTAAATTTTCTTTTTCAAAATATCATTTTTCAAATATCACTTTTGTTAATATACTTTTTAATTTTTCTTTTCAAAATACAAAATCTAGTTTTCTTTTTTAAAATATATATATATTTTTTTACAATTTGTCAATTTTTTCACAATTTTGTTTAATTTTTAAAATTTTCTTTTTCAAAATATCATTTTCTTATCAATTTTTTTTTTGTTTTTTTTCAAAATTATCAACATTATTCAAAGTTCTTAATTTTTATTTCAAAATCTAGATTTTTATAAAATTACATTTTATTTTTTTTCAAAATCTAAATGTTTTTTCTTAAACATTGTTAGTTATTTTTCTAAGCTTTTTAACTTTTTTTTTTTCGAAATTCATAATTTTTTTTGTTCTTAATTTTTGACTTGAGCATTAGAGACGGTTTAGGACCGTCTCTAATGTAGATGGTCTTTGACAGTCTCAAATAACCACTATAAGATGGCTAAGGACCATCTCTAATAGAGACGGTCTTTGACAGTCTCAAATGGAGACTGCTAAGGACCGTCCCTAATACAGACTATTTTTGCCTGTCCCATAAAACCAGTAGAAAACGGCAATGACTGTCTATAATTGAGACAGTCTTTGACAGTCAAATTACAAATAAAAGACTGCCAATGACCATCTCTAACACGGACGGTCCTTGACCGTCTCAAATAGAGACGGTCCTTAACAGTCTCAAATGGAGACAGCTAAGAACCGTCCCTAATACAGACTATTTTTGACAGTCTCATAGTAGAGGAAAAGACGTCCAATGACCGCCTCTAATTGAGACGATCCTTGACAGTCTTAGATTACCAATAAGAGACGGCTAATGACCGTCTCTAATACGGACGGTCCTTGACCGTCTCAAATGGCCACATATAAGACGGTCAGAGACCGTCTCTTATTCCAGATGGTCACTGGCAATATATTATCCGCAGTTAACAACAGTTTTTTACCGTCTTAAATGATTTGTGGACGTTCAAATTTTTAAGACAATATTAAGGACGGTCAAGGGCCGTCTAAAAGTTTAGAGACGGTTTACGGCTGTCTCTAAAGCGTCTTTAAACTAAGCAATTTTATAGACGGTCCAGAACCGTCTCTAAATCCGTCATTTTTTCCATTTTTCACGTAGTGGGTCATCCAGAACAAATCACTTTGGTGAGTTTTCTATGCGCACTAAGGTGTAGTGTATGGTCTATCAACAGTGTAAGTTGGGACGTGTGCACACAAGCGATGTTGCAAAAGATCGGGATCCCACACCAGCAGCCAACGATGAAATTTAGAAGCTAATTTGGTCCAACCGATGGACAATTTGATCCGACCGAAACCTAGTTCGGTGCGACCGAAAGTGCACAAAAAGCTCCAGTGAAGAATGATGAATTTTACAGTTAATTTAGTTAGACCGAGGATTAATTTAGTCTGATCGACAACTTAAGTTCGGTCCGACCGAACCCATCTCGGTCTGACTGAAATCGGGCAACTGCTGAAACAGAATCCTTTCCAAATTCGGACGTGACTTCGGACTCGACTTCAGTCCGACTAAAGGTGACTTCGGTCTGACCTATGCATAACGCGGATGCGTAAATTAAGATGCTTTCGCGATCGGATTGTGGAAATTCCAAGTCGGTGTGTAAGGTGGATCTTCATAATTATAAATAGGAGTCCCTAAGACATTCCTAGGTATCTTCCAGGGTTTAAGAACTAGAGCGAAAGGGTGGAGAGCTGTCGCTAAGAGTTTTTCTTCTTCTTCCTTAGTTGTTTTCATGTTTTGTTTAAGAATTCTTAGTTCAATCATGTCTATGATTAACTAAATCTCTTAGGTAGGGCTAAGAGGTGAAGCGTATAGGGTGATTGGGATGTTTATTTTGCTTTAATTCATGTTTTTATTGAACTTCATTGATTTTTAGTTGATTTTAAGGAACATTTTCAGTTTTCTATGGTTTGTTGTGACTCAAATTACAATAGACGTTGCAATAGCTTTGAATATCTTATTTTCTTATTGAGATTGTAGGATTGGTAAATCTTGTTGTTTTCTATCATCTTCTGGGGATGGTTGGGTGACGGAATCCCTTCAAATCTTCACAATTCTACTCCATTGAGGCTGGATCAATGAGAAGTTTAGAAATTTGACCACTCTTTCTCCAACTGGGTAAGATAGGACTCTAATTCCAATTGGATCTCTTGAATCAAGTAAGGTAGCATCTTAATAGCTACAAGTGGATCCTTGGCACACTAATTCCCACCTTTAAATTCACAAGTTTCAATAAACACCATTCACAATTACTCCCGTACATTCCAGATTTAGATCTTCTTCTTCTAGTTCTAATTCTAGCTACTTTAAGAATATGTATGAGTTTAGTTCCTGTGGATTTGACCTTGGTCTTACTGAGATTATCACTATATCGCGACCCTACACTTGGGGTTGTGAACACTGAACACACCAGAAACTTGATGTTTGATGCATTATATTAGGTAATGACAAAGAAGAACTTGCTTTAAAAGATTACTCTTGACATTGAATTTTAGATTGATGAAATTTTATCCTTATATCTTTGAATTCTCATATATAAGATTTCACAAGATACTATTTTCTGAAAAAGATTTGAAAATTGAAGGCTTGAAACATTCATTCTTCGCATGTTTTGCTCGGGACTAGCAAAATACTAGTTGGGGGGGGGGGGGGGGGTGTGAGTATGAAATATTGCATATTTCCCATTTGTTATTCATTGGTTTTGAGAACATAAATAGACTTAATCGATCTATTTTCACATATTTTCTCTTACGAGGTGATTTTGAGAGCTAAGGAAAAAAAATGCTTAAAGAGAATATTTATGCTCAAAAGATTAGCAATTGAAGAACTGGAGATTTGAAAGTCATTAATATAGAATTCACATACCAAATATCCAAGTAAACCAAGACAGGAATGAAGAGAATCAAAGATTTGAAGTGAAGAAAAGGAATCATGAAAATTGGCCAGAAAAATCACATTCTGAAACTCCAAGTCTAAAAAGAGAATTCCTAAAATAATTTCAAAAATAGACTTCGATGTCATCGAAGTCACTTCGATGACATCAACAATTTAAGAATTTTGGGCTCAATTCGTTGGACAGTTTTAGACGATTTTCGATGACATCGAAGACAGTTCGATGCCATCGAATGTGCAATCGAAGTTGCCATCGAAGATGCATAGAGTGCATAAATTTGTGGCGCTTTGCAAACTTTTTTGAGGCGCTGTGAAAGTTTGAGTTGTAAAACTATTTAAAGGAGTGTCCAGGCTATTCCAAATCATCTTCTAGGGTTTGGAAAGGGAGAGAATGCCTAGGTGGACCATCGACAATGTTCTTCCACTTTGATTTCTTCATGGGTTCTAGTAGATCTTTTAGTTTTTTTTTTTTAGTTTTTTTTATTTTTTATTTTTTTTAAAGTTACCTATGACCAGCTAATCTCTTTGTTAGGGCTAAGACGTAAAGTTGTAGTTTATTTCGATATTTAATTTACTTTGATTCAAGTACATGATGGATTTCCATTAATTTTTGGTTTAAATAAAGGAATATTTTCAGTTTTCTATGATTTATTGTGACTGAAATTACAGTAGATGTTGTGAAATCTTTTGATATCTTCTTATCTATTTTGGAAGTATGTGATCTGTAAAATTCGTGATTCACCATTGTCTATGGGCATGGTGGATGGTTGAATTCCCTGCGATTATCATATGGATGCTTCATGAGAAAACTATGTTAATGGAAAATTCAGATTTTTGGATTTTTACTGCTCTATCTTCCAACTGGATAGGATATGACTCTAATTCCAGTTGTAGCTCTTTGAATCAAGTACGATAGCATCTTAATAATTACATATGGATCCTTGGTGATTTAGTTTTCCTTTTATTATTGATTGTTAATCATCATTGATCTCTCAATTCTTCATATTATTAGTTTAATCTAGTTCCTAGTTATAGTTCTAGTTATGGATTCGACATTAGTCTCACCGAGTTATTACTACATTACAACCCTGCACTTGGGGTTGTGAACAGGAACAAGTACAGTAAAAACATTGAAGCTTCAGCTCTTAATGTCCCATTTCGAAAAGATTAAAATGGAAGAGTTTGAAACTTTCATGAAATTACTCTAAACTGAATGATATTTGTAATCTTATGTGGAGTTTATAAGAGATGATTCCGAAAGGGTGTATATGTAAGAAAATACTTAGATCCCTACTAGATAAGTTCACTCCTAAGATAACCATGATAGAAGAGTATATGAACATAAATGAGATGAAATTAGAAACTCTTAGGTTTCATACAAACATTGAAACTACACTTTAAGACTCTCTAGAGCAAAGAAATTACACGTACTCAAAACATCTCATAGACATTCACATAAACATGAAGAGATTAAATCTGAAAGTGATAGTGATTACTACGCCAAAATCGCTAATTTGCGACAGACCAAATCCATTGTAAAACAAAATAAACAACGGATTTCATTCGTCGCTTGGTCAGTGGTTGTTTACTAGGTCTTTTTTTTTTTTTTAATGACGGATTGCAAAAAAAATAAATAAATAAATGAAAAAAATCCGTCGCTAAAATTCAAAAAAACCTACCTGAATTATTTGTCATTAAAAATATTGGTGACGAATAAGGTCCGTTGCTAATATGAGTAGAGCGACGGACCTCAAATCCGTCGTTGATTTTCAACTTGTTCAGAAATTAGCGACGGATTTGGTCCGTTGCTAAAATATTTGTGAATTAAAAAAAATCGTCAGATTTTTTTTTTTTTATTTTGAATCTTACACTCGATAGTCATTCAAAAAATAATTCACACGATTGTTTAATAAGAATCCTATTCACAAAATTACTAACAACTCAATAAATAGGGAATAGCCTAAGTGGAGCTAACCAAAACAGCAATTCCCATAGTTTGGACATGAAACATGGAATTGCAAAGAGAGTTTGGTTGTCGCTATGTCTCACCTCCACTATGGTCAGATTTCTACATATTTCATTTTAATATAGCAGACTTGTTCCCATTCCTGCAAACTCTGGAAAATCAACAACAAAATTAGTAAAACACATTCTTTCAAAGGATTCTGAATACACGAAAACAGAAGCAGATGTATAACAGAAACTTCAGAAATAACAAAATTATATTTAGGGTAAAAGACTTAAAACCTACCTATAACAAGAAGATTTAAGTGAAGAAGCAGGTATTAATGATGATATGTATGGCTCCTTGAGAAAATATATTAGGAGGTAGAATACAATTATAGGTCGGAAATTTTTACAGTACCATATAGATTTTCCGTTTGTAAAACTGGGGCCTGAATTAGGTAACCATGCCTCAGCGGTTGTCCTAAATCATCCATTACATTTGTCCCCCAATGTTTGGCTGACTACCAAGATATAATTTGATCCATTAATAAGGTGGACCAGACCAAAGGGAACAATGGGGACACTGGGGAGGGAGGAGCCACTATAGAAACTTTCTAATGGAATGCATGGTGCAAGGTGTCATGCATATGTCATCCAACCCAATCATCAAGTGCACCCTCCAGAATGAAGTGAGGATATGAAACTCAAGCCACTTCAAATTTAGAACATGGATTGCTTGCGACAATTTATTTTAGGAAGTTCGTGCGGTCAAAAGCTAGGTGGAGCCCACTATGATGTTAGTGAGAAATCTATTCTACCCATAATTTTTCCAAATCATGTTACAGCATTCGCGAGGCTACAAAAGATTTGAATAAAGATAATATTTTTGTGTTTTTAGTTCATCCCAGTAGGAATGATATTATGAGTAGTTTGCATGGCATATAAACATCAAGATAAACTCTGGGAGATTTCAATGGTAGTCATATCTCTACCCACTTTTTCTTATGGTCGGTGTCACTTGAGTTTTGGATCGAGCTAATGTCCTAACATGATCATGCAAAATGAATGGATGGACAAGGTGATTTTCTCACAAATATCATGATGGACCCACAGCTACTAAGGGCAACAACTTCCAGTCTCATGTGGTGGGCAATCCACGTCCCATCCACAATAGACCATAGGGAATATATATATATATATATATATATATATATATATATATATATATATATATAGGGCTGATATTGTGGGGTTTCCCCTGATGGTCGGAGTGGATTCACGTATACAACATGGTGGGGCCCAAACTAGCATGGATGTTTATGACTTGGGAACCATCATGCACCGTAATGTCTTATGGCAGAGCAGGTTCTAAGGAGTTACAAGTTGACCTTTACGACAAAATATAAATGAAGTGATAAAGATATAAATTATTCAAGATTAATTTTAGGTTTCGAGAACTTACAGTTCCTTACAGATTTATAGGTTCACCAAAGAGGAAAGAATTGGACCTGAACATAAACATGATTAAATATCATTTTGGGTGTGTTTGGATGCTCAATTGGTGTGAATAGCAAATTGAACTAAATATAAAGTAAATAGCCTGAATGAAGTGTGGCAGCATTGCCATATTACCATGAAGATAGTCTTCCAATGAGAACCTCATAAAAAAAAAAAATCCCTATTTCCTTGGAGCCCATCTCCATCCAATTGTTTTACAACAATAACCTACTTAAAGAAGCACACATTCTCATTAGTAAAATGCACACAATCCACATTTACTACAAATTAAAAAAGTCTGTTCTTGACTTAAGCCAAGTGAATAGGCACAAGAAACTTATTTGATGACATTCTATGATAAATGCCTACAAAATGATCCCAACATAATCATAATCAAATTTCTTTTGAAGTGTACTTGCAAATATCTTGATGTAACATGACAGAGCATTATGATAGAAATATAAAAGACCCGTGTTATGAGAAGAAACACAACCAATTTGAAGCAAGACTTTCTATGATGTTATACAAGTACAAAGAATATATCCTTACAGAGGAAATGGAAGGATCTGTAGAAAGCGTAAAATAGAAGTGGGAATCATATACGTGGTAAAAATCCTACGTCAAGTTGCCAAACCACAAGAACTCCTTCCTTCCCACCTAAGTAATGAAAAAAAGAAGTGTATAACACGAACAAAAAAATCATATCAAATTATAATTATCAGGAAGTCACTAATGATCCCTAGTCTAAATACTTCTCGAAAAGATACCCAGTTCATTAAAGAAAGAAAAAAAAAATCAGTTAAAGCAGAATGAAAAATCAAATGTGCAATAACTGATGAGGTATTATACTATTCTCAACTCAAAGATGATAGTATCCTTGCATCTTCAATCTACACAAGTCAAGCCCAAGTTTGGGGTGATCCAGGCCGTTGATCTGATTAGCCCCAATCAATGGAGAATGGCCCTGAAAGCCTAATTAATCGAACAATTCCAACCTTTCAATTGCTAGTCTGCAAAAACTAAGAAAGGAAGCACAAAATAGTCCTATTCAACCAACAAAATGCCAACAATTCGATGACTAGGAATGGATTGTGCAGTCTGGGAGACATCCGGGGCACATTCCATACATGATGGAGCTCATTAAATCAACCATGTGACTGAACCATGGATATTATCCATATCCTCAAGCCAAGGATCAAATAGTGATCCAAAACTCAGCAACTTAGATAAGGTTTTGTTTGAGAAAAAAGAGAAAAATGATCACGATGATTTTTGTTTTACCGGAGTATAGACAAGCTCCATCTAAGGAGAGAGAAACTTCACTTCAGATGGGTGCTAGTGCCAGGTTGAACAAGAATCAATGTCAGATCTCAGATTCTTTGATTTGCACGTCCTAGCTTTTCGAACCATTGGGAAGGTATTGGTTATTTGGTTATATCTCATACCAAACCAATCAAACTATCACCTATAAGAGTTTCATCCAATCAGTCAATGAAAATCATTACTTTTAGTTGAAAGCAACTAAAACATGGATGTGGAAAACTAACATGAATCCTCTGGAAATAAATAACTGCAGATTCTAACAGAAATTCTATTATTTAGCTTGGAGTTATGTTTAAGGGAGGAGTTATAGTTTTTAACTTCAGATGTTGCAGGCAAACAGGGTAGTTGCAGCTAATCAACCAGCTTAGCGGCCAACAGGACAGTGCAATGAACCTTTGCCAATAACACTACCACTTCGTTTGACCCCTTTCGTGCCCATTTCATGTTTGATTGGCAACAACTTCTTTCTTATCTTCATATGGCTGTACCTGACAAGTCCTCCCCTTCCTAGGAAGTAACAGTTTCTACTGTCTCATCTCATTTTTCTGCTTGTGATGCATCTCATCTCTCATAATATGCACCAAAGATGCACCAAAGATAATATGCATCTGCAACGTTTGTCATAGACACAGTATAAGTGGATGAGATCTGGAAATCATTCAAATGAACAACAATAAATCATTCAAATGCAGTGAAACCGAGCCACAATACAACAACAGTAAATTTTGTTAGTGAAACTGAGCCACAATACAACAACAGTAAATCATTCAAATGCAGTGAAAATTTAAAACCCTACTTAATTCCACACTAAATTTTCCTAAACTTGGAAATCACATTATAAATTTTGTTAATTCTATGATCTTTTTAAAATTTTCCCATCAAAACAAATAACACAGTAAAGATTCACATATTCTACCTTAAAAAAAGATTGAAAAACCAAAATATTCCATCAAAGAAGATCTAAACAAAATTCCAAGCAGAAACAGGGAAAAAGTACCCTAATTCGAGTGTGTAAATCAGATATTTCTGAACACAATCCTCCAAACCCGCGCTTTCTCAAACCAGTACCATACATTATCTTTCTAGAAAGAGGAATTCCATTAAGATTTCCCAAACTCCAGTAAAATCCATCGAAATCTCACTTTTTGAATCCTCTCAAAATCGAAAAAAAAGGAAGCACATGCAAATTCGCATATAAGTTCTCAAATAGAAAGAAACCCCTTAAAAAACGAGCAAACCAAAAGAAACATTTCACAAAACCCAAATCAGAGAGCAAAAACCCAGATTCAAGAGCTGAAACCCGCAAATTAGATCTCAAAAGTAAAAGAATCTCCACGGGAGCTGGAACCTCTATGAAACCATGCCTAAAAGTGGAAATTCGTCAGAACATGCTCCAAATGGGATCAGATCTGCATTTAAAGATAGGGTTAGGGTTTCGGCTCCCTCCCTTCTTTGGATCACAAACTCACACACACGGAGAAGGAGAGAGAAAGGTTAGGGGGCGGAGAGAGGGGAATCATCGGAGGGGATAGTGAGAGCGGGGAAGAGGAAGAGAGAGGGAGAGAGATTGAGAGAGTGAGGAGGGAGAGGATTAGGGCGTGGGGTCGGAAGTGGATTGCGTACTGAGTAAATAAGTTGAGCATACTGAGTAAACTCTGTGGGGCCCACTATAAATCATGTATTTTATCCACTCCATCCATGCATTTTACCGGATAATTTTATGGCTTTATCCCAAAAACAAAGCATATCCAAAGCTCGAGTGGACCACACCATAGGAAACAATCACAATTGAACGTCTACCATTGAAAAATCCTTGAGGGCCAAAGAAATTTTTTATCAAGCAATATTTGTTTTTATTTTCCTTCATCCATGTGGTTGGGATCTTATGAATAGGTTGGATTAAAGATAAACATATATGTGGGCCCTAAGAAGATTTCAACGGTGGAAATCATTATTCTCATTGTTTTCTACTGTACGGTCCACTTGAACTGGAAGCAAATTGGCTGGTGTAGGGGTGCACATTGAACCAGTAGAACTGTGGGACCGGACCGGAACCGACCAAACGGTCCAGTTTGGTCTGGTTCTAGAGTGCACCGGTTCCGGTTCCGGTTCCAAAAATCAAAGAACCGGTTACATTGGTTCGGTTCTCGGTTTGGGGGTATGTAAAACCGAACCGAACCGTGGAACCGATCCGTAAAACCAAATCATGGATCCGATCCATAGAACCGAACCGTGGAACCGAACTTGGAACCGAACCAAGAACCCTTTGATTGTTTCCATATTTGACTCATGATTTATGGTTCGTAATGCACCATTTAATTATTTTCATAAATGTATTTTTTCACACCTTATACAATATCTAAACCATTCATCAAATGGACCACAACATGAATGGACATGGGCTAGATAATAAAATTAAACATGCAGTTAGGCTGGATTATAAAAAGCCCAGAACCATGGAGCTGATCCGGAACCAAACTGGTTTTAACGGTTCGGTTTCGATTCGGTTCCAGGGTGCCAACGGTCCGGTTCCGGTTCCGAATATCCTAGAACCGTTAGGAACGGTTCGGTTCCGGTTTCACCCCAGAACCGGACCAAACCGACCCGTGTGTACCCCTAGGCTGGTGTACCGCACACCAGCTATATAGCTGTGTAGGTACGTGTCATGCGAAGACGAGCACTGACGCTCCTCGAGCTCCGAGTTGTACAAACGGTCCAAATGAGATCAAAGTTATATGAGACCCACATTGATGTATTTATTATATCCACACTGTTCATCCTTTTTTAGAGATCATTTTAGAGCATTATCCAAAAAATGAATCATATCCAAAGATCAATTGGACCACACCACAAATAACAGCAATTATAATGATTTTCACCGTTGTTGGGTTAAGCAACTAATTGGCTTATTACTTAGGTAACTCCATCATGGGTGTTATCCTAACCATGTAGGGCCCACCTTGATGTATTTATTTGTATATCCACACCGTCCATATGTTTTTACAATATATTTAGGATGTGATTCCAAATCATAAGAAGATTCAAATCTCAGGTCGGACATACCAATCAAAACAGTGATGAATAACCATTAAAAACCTTTTGAGGGCCACATAAGTTTTGGATCAATTTAATCTTTGTAATTTCTCTTCATCCAGATCTTCTCGACATTATCAACAGGTTGGATTTCAAATAAACATCGTGGTGGGCCCTAAGAAGGTTTCAACGATGAGTGTGACTATTCCACTCTTTTCTATAGTGGGTCCACTTGAACTTTGGATCAGCCCCATCAGTTAGATGCACAATTCCATGATGGTTTATGGGCTTAAAAATAAAGTTAATCCATGACTTGGGTGGACCACACCACATATTATAGTTGAGAGGGTTTACCCAAGCCTTAAACATTCATAATCATGTATTGGGTCCACTTAGATGTGATTCACAAATCCAGCCCATTAATTATGTGTGTCTCACTTAGATGAGGGGTCAGACCAAGTTTCAGCCACATCCAAAACTCATGCGGGCCCCACCAAGTGCATTTATATCTTTTAGGATGTCTTCACATAGTTTTAGATGTTATGGCCCACATGAGTTTTATATACGGTTGATTTTTGAGATATCCCATAACCTAAAGGGGACACATCAAATGCACGATGTTGATGTTCTACACACATCATGATGGAGCCCACATAGCTCCACCTCACAGGAAGTTCCCATGAGGTCGACCTTATACTACCATTTCCTATTTAGGTAACTCTTTCATGGGTGTTACACTTTCCATGTAGGGTCCAACCTTGATGTTTGTGTTGTATCCACACCATCCATCCATTTGGAGAGATCATTCAGGGCACGAGCCAAAGAATGATACAGATCCAAAGCTCAAGTGGACCCCGCCACATAAAATAGTAGGGACAGTGACACACACCATTGAAACCTTCCTAGTGCCCACTGTGATGTTTATTTTATATCTCATTTGTTCATAAATTAACAAATTCATGGATGAAGGGAAAATACAAATATTACCTTAATAATTAAAAAAACTTCTGCAGCCCATACAGATACGTATCAATTTCCTTTTAAAAATCTCTTCTTCTTCTTCTTCTTCTTCTTCTTCTTCTTCTTCTTCTTCTTCTTTTTTCCCAAAATGTCCATTTTTTTATATTATTATTTTTCAAAACTTTTAACAAAATTCTAATTTTTGTTATTAAACTTCTCAAATTTTTTTTTTCAAAATGCAAATTCTGAATTTTATATTCAAAAATCTCAATTTTTTCTAAAAATCTATTTTTTCTTGTCAAACTTAACAATTTATTCAAACTTCTCAAAAATTTCAAGATGCCAATTTTATTTTTTTATTTTTTATTTTTCTTTTTCAAAAGCACCATTTTGTTTTCAACTTTTCAATTTTCTTTTTCAAAATGATAATTTTTTGTTAAAATCTTAGTATTTTTCTAAATCACTTTTTTTTTTTTTTCAAAATCTCAATTTTTCTCAAACATTTCAATTTTTTTTTTCTAAATCACAAATTTTTTAACTTTTCAATTTTCCTTTGCAAAGTGTTTTTTTTTTTTTTTTGGTCAAAGTCTCAATTTTTTAATTCCATTTTATCTTCAAAATTTCAGTTCTTTTGAGCTTCTCCATTTTCTTTTTTAAAATGTTTTTTTTTTTTTTTTTTTTCTAACTTGTCAATTCTTATCGAACTTCTCAATCTTTTTTTTTTTTTTTTTCAAAATAGAAAATCTCAATTTTTTTCTCAAAATATTTTCAATTTTCAAAGTTGTCAGATCTTTAACAATTTTAATTTTTTTTTTTTAAATCTTTTCAATTTTCTTTTTCAAGATACGATTTATTTTTTCAAAATCTAATTCTTTTTTCAAAATTATCAACTTTATTCAATTTTTTTTTTCAAAGATTTTTATTAAATCAAGGTTTTTTTTTCAATTTTTTTAATTGTTAATTGTTTTTTTAAATTTTCAACGATTTTTTTTAAGATCATAATAATAATAATAATATTATTATTATTATTATTATTATTTACTTCTTAATTTTCCTTTTCATGTGATATTGCAAAGCATTTAGATATTAGTTTTAAAGAAAATATTAAAAATTGTTGCATTTAATCTTTTTTTCAGCTGATTGATATAAAAATAAAATAAAAAAATCGTTGCATTTAATCAATTGATACAAAAATAATCTTAGATATAAATAAATACAATTAAACCAATGAAATTCTATTAAAAACAATTGTTAGACTACAATAAAACATAAAATTTCCCAAAATCTTTTTTTTCTCTCAAATATTTCATGATGCAGATTTTTTTTTTTCTTCAAAAGCACGATTTTGTTTTCAACTTTTCAATTTTCTTTTTCAAAATGATTTTTTTTTTTTTTTCAAAATCTCAATGTTTTTATAAATCACTTTTTCTTTTAATTTCAATTTTCGAATATTTTCAATTATTTTTCAATATCATAAATTTTTTCAACTTTCTTATTTTCCTTTTCAAATTATCAGTTTTTTTTTTTTTTTTTGTTAAAGTATCGATTTTTTTAATATCGTTTTATCTTGAAATTTTCAATTCTTTTGAACATCTCATTTTAATATATATATATATATATATATATATATATATATATAATATATATATATATATATATATATATATATATTTCGAACTTGTCAATTTTTATTGAACTTCTCAATTTTTCTTTTTCAAAATATTTTCATTTTTCAAAGTTGTCAAAAATTTCACATTTTTTTCTTTTTAATTTTCTTTTCTGGATATCATTTTTTTTCAATGTTATCAACTTTATTCAATGGTTGGAATTATAATATTAGATTGAATTGATTTGAATTTTCTTTAAAGTCTTTGAGTTGTTTATTTCTGTATTTGTTGTGCACTTCAGGTACAATGAATGCTTTGATTTAACATTGTTTAGCCTTGATTTAGAGAAGGATTCAATATGTATAATTGATCGATCTATAGTCGCCTAAGGGTGTTATAAACGCTTTTAATTCTCTGCGATTAATGTCCGAGTACTTCATGAGAGAGTTGTTAAATTGAATTCATATTCTAATATTGTTTATGATTGGTTTAACCACTATATCTTTCGATTGGATAGGATAGGACTTCAATTCCATTTGAGTTATAATCATTAAATCAGTCAAATAGATATTGTGATTGTTATAAGTGGATTCCTAGATCTTTAGTCCATTTTATTCTTTTTTAAAACTATTTTTTATCTCGCTGGATTAAAAACCCAAACAAATCATTAGACTAAGATTAGTTGTAGACTGTATTCCCCATTCTTTGTGGATTCGACTTCGGTCTCACCGAGTTATTACTACTTTGCAACCCTGCACTTGGGGTTCATGAAAAATATTTTACGTCGTTGCCGGGGAGTGGCGTTGAACATAATTAGGTTTAGGTTTTCTTGGTTTTATTTTTTTATGTTCGATTTTTCTTGTTTTATGAATTTTTCGAACCTAGGATTTTTAGAATTTCTAATTTTCAGAACTTTACTTTTAAGGTTTATCTTCTTTTTTTCTAACATTACTAACATTGTTTATTGTTTCTATTTTATAAGATATTCATTCTAATTCCTCTTTTCTAGTAACATCCTGCCTTACTCCATCTAATTGCTTTCCTTATTGCTGTAGGATTTTTTGTATATTTTTTTTAGGGTTTCATCATGTTCATGTAAGAGTGGACACGTGAATACTCTAATCAACTTCTACGAGACGAGAGATTAGTTGATAGGCTGTCATAAGATTATGTTAGAAAACAACCCATGTCTCGTAAATTTACTAGAACTATGATCGAGAATCGACTGGGATATGATGATCCACCGGTTAAGAAATCACTACATGAATATAGGAGGGAGAACAATTAAGATCCGCTGGTTGAGAAACCAATATGTGATTATATAAGGGAAAATAATTAGGTAAGTTCTAATGTTCAAAGCACACATGTAGTTGTCAAATTTCATAGACAAAATATGGGTTGGATATTTAGCACACTTTAGTCCTCTACGACATTTTAAGAACGCGACTCAACATTTCAAGTAAAGAAGGTTTTGGAAAGGTTTCAAGTGAAATATCAATTGTATTCCAACCTTCAGGTATATGGACCTCAGAAAAGACCATATGATAGAGTACTTGATCATGGCTTTTATAACTTTAAATTATGTAAATATTTCATGTAAAATTAATTATGTTCGGCCGGCCCAACCTTGGTTCGACCAACAGAATTTATCTTGGGTCAGCTCGACAGCAACATAGGTCAAGTTTCCAGCAACTTGAAATGGAAAAACATTTGCAAGTTCTTCCAACCTGACCCTAGGTGTAACGCCTCGAATTTTCGTGGCCCGAGTACATACTCGTGCCCGAGAATTCTGGGTGTTAATAACGTAAAAATTGGATGCTTCAAAATCACACTTTATTATTTTTTTTAATGATAAATCATATCCAGTTACATTAATGAAGGTAACAATTCACGAGAATAAACTCAATTATATTTATTAGTCTATTAGAGTAAAAGCGTATGAATAATTCTTTAATGCCCTCTCAATGGGAGCTTATTACATTATAAAAGTTTGTAATGTAAAATAAATAAAACAATTTATGGTGTTATCTTTCTTTTTTTCTTTTTTAAAGAATCTTCCGTAGAATGATTATCGGCCCTATCATCAACCTATAATTCACTTGCAATATTTGTATGGTTAGAGAGGGTCAATGTCATACTCATAGTGATGGTTATCCTTAAGATTAACAATATTGCAAGAGATTCATAAGAATAATGTGAGGGTTCTAATACGTCTCATACTTCACCACTACGAGTGGTATTGGTATACGTAACCAATCTACATGAATGCATGCCTAGCATAGTGTGTGCGGTCCATGACATGTAGTGGTCATCACAATGTGAAATATAGTTCATAGAAAACATGTCTCACCTGCATACCATATTACAGAGATTCGTCAGCTTGTCCAACGTAAACGTGGATTTATGAGAACATCTCAAGGCGACACAATAACGCGATTGGAAGATTTAAGTAACATGATTTGTTCATGCAGCAACTATTTGCGACATCCAATCCTAAGACGTGATGTAACACGCATAGCAGTTTACTTAACATCAATTGTGCACCACACCCAACCCACGGGATTATGTGCCGATTAAGAGGGCCACTACTCGAAACGAATTACGTCTATGATAATATATATGAACCACTATATATGAGGCCTATAATACATCACTCACATTAATAGAGAAATAAGTAGAACCATAAGGGTTTGGAATTCCAAGACACATGCTCAAGCCATAAAAGGAGGTAACACAAGGTTGACCTAGTAAAGGAGAAGAATAACCATAAGCTAACTAATAAAATAGAAGAGTAGCAAATAGGCTAACTTAACAAAAATAAGGAGAGAGGAGCAAAAGGCCAACTCAATATAGAATGCAAGCACGTGTTGCTCTCAAAATTGTCGAAGGGCAAAGCTTGTATCCATCACCCCACATAAATTTATAAAAATCACGCATAATTAAAATCATACCTTAACCATAATTCCCAAAAGGATAAATAACTAATAATGATAAATAAATCAATTGCATGGAAAATCACGGTAATAAGAAAGTATACAAAAATAAGATAAATCATATCAACTCAAATTATTGTTAGCTTTAAAGGAATTCTCCACCTTAGCCTTAGATCTAAACCTTAGGTAGATATCCATGTAGGAAAGTTTCTACATGAATCATGACATCGCTTCAACAAAAGAGAGAGACCACACGTGTGGAGAAAGATGAGGATGATGGGTGTCTAGGCTTCTCTTTTTCTTTTTCTTTCTCTTTTTCTCCTCATTGGACGTTTGGGAGGTGGTGTATGAGTGGAGAATGGAACGTACACCCCTTTTATAAAAGGAGTAGACGTGTGAGAAGGGTGTATTTCACATCCCACTTGGATTGAGTTTCTACAATTTGACCTTTTCTGGCGATCTTTCTTTAAATTTAATTTGTCCATTGTGTCGGGCTCATCGAATAGAGCCGAGGTATATGATTTTCTTGGTGATCCTAAATTTAGATTGGCCTATCTTTAAAATTATTGTAACGGGTGTCAAAACGAATTTGATCTCAATTAACGGTCCATACTTAATGATTAGAGCCCAATTTTGGGAGAAATATGTAATCATGATAAGAAAATGCTTGGAAAAAGTTAGCGGTTGATCAATGGTGGAAAAGGCCTAAGTATGAAATTTCACCTTTTGCACCAATAGGAAGGAATTGGAGTCAAGGCGGTCATCATTCAACAGTGTAGGATCATAGGTCGGGGTCTAAATTTTGTATGATATCATAGTCATATGAGGACAAAGTGTGGTCCAAATACGAGTTGCTATTGACGATGTAAAATGGGTCAATCAGAAGCTGTAGATTTAAAAAGGGTTGGTAAGCCTAAAACAGATAACTTCGCGGCTAAGGAAAAGCTGGGGTTCTCATATTTCATACTTGATATATATGTTGAAAAATTCAAGTCATTCATATGAAGGGAAATATCCTACTACGACTACCCATGAGCTTTCTTCACTCGAAGGACATTAAGGGGATGATTTGTTAATTGGGTCACTTTTACAATGATCTAAGGGCTTAAATTCGACATGTATAGTTAATTTATGATAAATAGGCATGATATAAATTTTCACCTGAAATGGATCATGAGAACTATACGTTCTAGAATTCAAGGGTATAGGTTAATGGCATTAAGTATTTCAATTTTGCCATATTTTATTTTCCAACTTCCACCGTCTGCAATGTCGGACTACACCATCCAAATGCATTGAAATTTCACAGACATTCTTTATTTTTCATTCTCTTTCCATCGCCCCATTTTGGGCTTAAATCGCTTATAAATGACTATGATGCCTTTTTAATGGGCTATACCGCCCTGAGGTCTAAATCAACACTTTCATATATCTAACAGAGAAGTCAACCGATAGTTATGGCATATACCTTACGATCTTTGAACTTAGTAGTTCATTATTATATTTAGGTAGCCCGTTTGGCGGATCCAAATATGATGGACGATCATATGACATGTTAAAAATAGAAAAACTTGATGGTTAGTTCTCTGATCATGTATGTAGGTGGGTGTATGATTGGTTTTGTAAATGGAAAAACACAAGGTGAGTTTTTGGAATGATCAAGATGTAGAACATGTGTACCATTAGATTTGAGTGACTTGTTTACATGTGTAAGTTTCTCAAATTATAGTTCTGATAGTGGATTAAGCATATTTATAAATGGTGAACAAGATGAACGGATTAAAATCTCAATTTGATGTGTATGAGTGGATGCAAAGATTAAGTATTTACTTTAACTATGATCGGGTGGTCCAAACTCATAGTGGACGCTCAAATATCTTTACTTAGTGGTGAATAGTTGATTGAACGGTTGGTTATGATGGACAAGTTAAAATACTTAGATATATGATGGTTTTATCTTAAAATCAATGGTCAGATGGCTTGATCTATGGATGAAGATTATTCCTAGGAGTCAGATTCATGTTGGAGAATAGATGTAAGATTAGGATAGCTAAATTGGTGTCATACACATGTACACACTACCAAAAAATCGAGCAAAGGGCATGGACTTTGAAAGTTGGCTATGGATTAAATCTGTAGCAATTATGCTACAGATTTAATCCATAGTGTCATGCCCCAAACTCGGTAACCGGACTCACGAGGAACCCGATGACCGGTTCTGGCCGCAACAGCCTCTCTAGTACTCCATTCTCTGCTCCTGTGGCAGGTTCCGATCTTGGGATCCTACAATGAGGATTTTCATAACAGTATAATCATTCCATTACGAGCATACCCAATATCACAACAAGTATATATGAGAATAACAAAGGCACACATCACGAAATCCACTATGAATTTGAACTTTTACAAATATCCATAAGGTCCAAAAGGACATACATAAGATAATAGAAAATGAGAGAAAAGTCAACAACATTGGAGTCCTCAAGCTCAACTCTACTCCAAGCTTTGCCGCTACGACACCCGCCTAGGATCACCTGCACGCATCAATCATGCATAAGCTTGTAAAAGCTAAGAGGGTGGTGGAAGTGTGTGATAATGGTGCACAAAAGAGTAGGAGGTACATGAAGAGGAATATGTTCAATGACAATATCACTAGCCTTGCCAAGGCTTATCATGAATATGATGCAATGAGTACTGGGCACCATACCAAGGCGACGCATGAAGGGGCTTATATATCCAATGCGAATGCGATGCAAGTAATGTCAGTGCTCATATTCAATCCACATATCAAGTACATTTCTAATCATAAGGAAATCACCGGGGTCCATTACACTGCTTGATGATTGCCGCTTTATAGACCCCATATAGTCAAGCGAGCGTAAGAGACCTCACTACCCACCTGTAGACAACCAATCACCAACAAGGCTCGATGGCAGCAGACCCATTTCACGAGCTAGTCAGACACAGCCTAATAATTCCCTCTCACAGGTGGATAAGGCCACATCCCTACCCAACCGACTATAAGACAATGGGAGTCGCGGCCTAACAGTATAAGACCCTCATGCACTCATAGTTTCCACTCGGTCACGGTGTTGGGGTTGATCCTTGGTACCATGGAAGTTTTGGGAATTATACCCAAGGGCATCCTATACACCCGATATGCTTAAGTATCATTTCTGGTGTTCACACATCCATCCATCCACGAATATCCCTGTGGAGGCAAGGCCCTAATAAAGCAAGGGCGATATCAATATGAAATGCGATGTCAATGCATGGGTCACACATACAAGCTTCAAGCACTCATTGTGCACGAGTGGAGAAACTCCATCCCTCAATGACCACCATACAATGCAATCAATTCACACAGATGATGCATATGGGTCATAATGATGTAAGTGCGCTACCTATAGGATATATTCCTCCTTCCCAATGAGCGACAAGGTCTAGGTACTTGGACAGGAACTTTAAGGAGAAGTGAAGTCCTCTAGTGAGGGCCCAATACTATGAGATGGCCCACAAGCTAAGAGAGTCATAAACCCAAGGAAGAAGCGGTCTTAATCAAGGTCCCAAGGTGGACCTTAAACCACATATAGGAACCCTATGGGCCTACCTTAGGGCCACCAAGGATGACATCCAACCTCAACTAGGCCCCAAAAAGGCAGTCCGCTACGGATAAAAGTAAAGTCCAAGGCCCAAGCAATCCATGACCTAGTGGGCCATACACTAAGCCCAATGCACAAGCAACATGGTGGGCCCATAACCAAGGTTTAGGCCCAACCATAAAGATCATGGGTGCACTCATTGTGGTGGGCCTAATGGGCAGCCCATTATTCCAACATATGGGTGATCCTTATGTTTAAAACAAGTAAGTTGGGCCTCACATCTCGCCCCAAGTATGGGTTTATTTTAGTGGGCAAGCAAGGCCCCAACTACTTGAGTATTTGACCCATAAAATCCATCACAATGACATGATAAATATAGGCCCCAAGGGTCCAATGAGCCTATCAAAAGTTTCATCCCAACCAAGGTTATAAGGCCCAACAATTAGCTAGAAGACTAGTTCAATAAGAATCCAATTGGAATGGGCCTTAAATATATACTAATTAAGCCAAAAAAAAATCTAATTAAAATGGGGCAAGATGTGTGTGATAATGTCCCTTAATTTTGGTGGACCATGCTTCCCCAAAACATCCATTTATGGGCAGCAATCATGGGCCTATTGCTGAAATTTCAGCCCACCCACAAGCTGGGCTTACTGGAAATTCAAAAATAAATAACTTATAAATTTATTTTAATTCAAAGTGACCCATATATGTCATAGGGGGGTCCACCAGATGAAGGGAGTAAATTAGACACATAAATCAGATGGGCCATGCTGGTGGAGTAGACGTCCAGCAGCAGCCCAATGGGTTGGGTGTCCCAGGTGGGTAGTCCTTTGGGCGTAGGTATTTGCCCCCAAAACTTATCCAATGGGCCCTAAAAATGGAAAACTATAAAGGGAGGATGATCAGTTCCCCTATGGACCCACATGGATGACTGGTGGGATATAAAATACATTAAGGTGGGCCTACAAAGTAGCCTGGATGGCCAGCCAAGGTTGGACGCCCCAGCCTGGGCGTCCCAGCTTGGTGGGCCACTCCAGGCCGCACCACAGACATTACAGGGGCCCGTTGGCCCTAAAGTTTTGTAGGTTGGTACTTCCATGGGTGGGCCACATCTTCATAAAATATCATGATTTTTAGACACTCAGAAATATTTTAATTTATTTACGAAAAATAGTCTGACCAAAAATTCTGGTCATCCTGTATGTCCCAACGTGGTGGGACGGTCCAGCCTTTGCCACGGTGTTCACAGGGGTCCAATGGCCCTAAAATATTATACGTGGGTCCTACAATGGGTAAGACACACCTCCACAAAATTTCAGGATTTTTGGACAACTGAAAATATTTTAATTCATTTTAAGAAAACAATTTATCCTGAGATACTGCCTGATCTGAACATCCCATTGTGGCGGGCCGGTCCAGCCCTTGCCACGGTGTGTACAGGTGTCCATTGACCCCAACATTTTGTAGGTGATTCCTACCATAGGTGGGTCACATCCCTGTAAAAGTTTATAATTTTTGGAGTGCCAAAAGTATTTTATTTAATTCATACAATTTATGGACAACAAGGTTGCAGACAAATACAGGTTGCTGCCCCCTTTTTTGATCACCCATGGAGTGGGCCCATGCCATAGAAATCAAGGAAAAGTGGTTAGGAGAGGTGCCTCTGTTGCTGTACATCAAGGTGGGGTCCACATCAATGGCCCACCATCCCAAAACATGGCCCACAAAGAGGCTTTCCAAGCCCCATATACATGGTTGGATAGTCCCACATGTTGGACCGTCCAGGCCCTTGCGCCCAGCCCTTGGGCATCCCAAAGAGGGGCTGCTACGGGTGGTTTTTAGCATAAATTAGGGTGGGGTCTACATGCCAATGACCCACGCTCAAATGCTTTAAAAACAATTCAAACATAAGGGCAAACACTTCCCAAAAATCAGCAACATAGGCCTGTAAAAAAAATTCTGGACGACAAGGTTTATTGTTACCTAGTGCAGTCCACAAATAAAAGTCCAGCAAGAAAATCCGCACACACATTAAAGTGTGGCCACCTAGATGGGCCACACACATCCGGAACATACTTCCATCGACCCAAGCCTTGTACGTGTGAATGGACAGCAAGGTAGATCTCCACATGTTCAGCAAATGGGATATGGGGACGTCCCATCAAGGGTGGACGGTTGTATGTGTTTTGTACATCAGGTGAGTGTCACGACCCAGACTTGGTAACCGGACTCACAAGGAACCCAATGACCGGTTCTAACCACAACAGCCTCCATAGTACCCCATTCTCGACTCTTGAGGCAGGTTCCGATCCTGGGATCCTATAAGGAGGATTTTCATAATAGTATAATAATTCCCGATACGAGCATACCCAAGATCACAACAAGTACATCTGAGAATAACAAAGGGCACACATCATAAAAGCCACTAAGAATTTGAACTTTACATGCTTACATCAGGTCCAAAAGGACATACATAAGCTGATAGGAGAAGAAAAGGAAAATCAGCAACACTGGATTCTCAAACTCAACTCTAATCCAAGCTCTGCTGCTACGATGCCTGTCTAGGATGACCTGAACGCATCAATCGTGCATAAGCTTATAGAAGCTTAGAGGGTGGTGAAAGTGTGTGACAATGGTAAACAGAAGAATAACAGGAGGTGTAAGAAGGGAAATATGCTTAATGACAATATCACTAGCCTTACCAAGGCTTACCATGAATACCATGCAATGAGTATTGGGCGCCTTACTAAGGCGACGCATAAAGGGGTTTATACAACCAAATGCGAATGCGATGCAAAGTAATGCCAGCACTCATATCCAATCCAAATGTCAAATACATTTCCAGTCATAAGGAAATCACCGAGGTCCGTTACACTACTGAGTGACTGTCGCTCTACAGACTCACACAGTCAAACGAGCGTAAGAGACCTCGCTACCTGCCTGTGGATAGTCAATCACCAACAAAGCCTGACGCTAGCGGACCCGTTTCACGAGCTGATCAGACTCGGCCTAATAATGCCCTCCCTCATAGGTGGATAAGGCCACATCCCCATCCAACCGACTACACGACAGTGAGAGTCGAGGCCTACAGGTGTAAGGCCCACGTGTGCTCATGTTTCCACCCGGTCACGGCGTTGGAGCAGATCCTTGGTACCATGAAAGTTTTAAAATTTTCACCCATGGGCATCCTATGCACCCGGTATGCTCAAGTATCATTTCCGGTGTCCACATATCCAACCATCCACGAGTATCCCTGAGGAGGCAAGGCCCTAATAAAGCAAGGGCGGTATCAATATGAAATGCGATGCCAATGCATGAGTCACAATACAGATCATGCACTAGCCGTAGGCACTCAATGTGCACGAGGGGAGAAACTCCATCCTTCAATGACCACCATACAATGCAATTAATTCATACAGATGATGCATATGAGTCATAATGATGTAAGTGCGTTACCTGTAGAATATGCAATCCTACATCCCAGGGAGGGTCAAGATCTAGGTACATAGACAGATACCCTAAGAAGGAGAAATCTTCTAGTGGGGGCCCACTGCATTGGGGTTGCCCACTAACTAAGGGAGCCATCATCTAAAGGAAGAAACGGTCCTAATCAAGGGCCCAAGGTGGACCTTCAACCGACTACAGGAACCCTATGGGCCTACCTTAGGGCCACTAATGATGACATCGAATCTCAACTGGGTCCCAAAAGGTAGCCCGCTATGCGTAAAGTGTAAGGTCTAAGGCCCAAGCAATACATGGTTTGGTGGGCTATACACAAAGCCCAACTCATAGGCAATTTGGTGGGCCCTCAAGCAAGGTTTAGGCCCAACCATAAAGGTTATAGACCACATATTGTGGTGGGCTTCATGGGTAGCCTAGTAATTCATCCACATGGGCAATTTTACACTTATTACTAGTGAGTTGGGCCTCACTTCTTAGCCCAAGTACATAGTTGATTTAGTGGGCAGCCAAGGGTCCAACTACTTGCATATGATAGCCCATAAACCCATCACAATAGGTAGGAGAGTATAGGCCCAAGATCAATGGGCCTATCTAAAAGGATTTAGTCCACAAGGCCTAAGGAACTAGTCTTTCAATCACATCAACATTCTATTAGAACTCAACTTGGGTGGGCCTCATATGGGCCTTAATTACACTCAATAATACTGTTGAAAATGGTAAGATAACTGATTTAAATCACCCTCAAATCTGGCGGTCCATGCTGCCCCAAAACAAATATTTATGGGCAGCAACATTGAGCCCATCGCTAAAATTCCAACCCACCCGCTTTCTGGGTTTGTTGGAGTCCAGCAAATAATTTAATTTATAGTATTTATTTCCTGATGACCCACACACATTACTATGGGTCCTACCAGATGAGAGGGGGATCCACAACACATATTACAAGTGGACCACGCTACTGTATTACAGGCCCAACAACAGCCCAAGGTAGGGGCGTCTCATGGTTGGTAGTCCTATGGGCCTGGGTATTTGGCCCAAAACTGACCCAAATTTACAGGCCTCACCACGGTCAGTACAGGGGATCGATGGCCCTAAAAATTTGTAAGATGGTCATTCCATGGGTGGGCTACACCGCTACAAAATTTTAGGATTTTTGGACAACTAGAAGTATTTTAATTAATTTATATAATACAGACTATGAAGAAAATTTGGTTCATCTAGATGTCCCAACGTGGTGGGCTGTTCCAGCCCTTGTCACAGTGTGCACAGGGGTATGTTGACCTTAACATTTGGTAGGTGGGTCCTACCATAGGTGGACCACATCTCTGTAAATTTTTAAGATTTTTAGATACTCAGAAGTATTTTAATTAACTTAAAAAAGACAGATTGTCCAGAAAATCTGGTTCATCTGTACGTCCCAATGTGGTGGACCAGTCCATCCCTCACGACGGTGTACACAGGGGTCCATTGGCCCCAAAAATTTGTAGGTAGGTCCTAAAATGAGTGGGACTAATATATGCAATTTTTTAAGATTTTTGAACAATTGAAAATATTTTAATTCATTTTAAGAAAACAATCTGTCCTGAGATTCTGCCTGATCTGGACAACACAATATAGTGGGCCGGTTCAGCTATTTCCATGGTGTTTACAGGTGTCCATTGGCCCTGAAATTATGTACGTAATTCTTATATAGATGGGCCATCCCCCTGCAAAATTTTAGAATTTTTGAAGTTGTATAAGTATTTTATTTAATTGATACAAATTTTGGACAGTAATGTTTTCAAAAAAAAATCTGCTACTGCACAATGTTGTTGTCCCCATGATTGACACCTCATGGGTGGGCATAGGTCTGTCAAATCACTGGGAAAATAGGTGGGTTTGGTACCCCCATGTATGGACAGGTGGTGGGGTCCACTGGAGCAGCCCACTTTCCCAAATTCAAGGTACAATAGGCTCCCCTCCAACATGCAACATTGCTGGACTATCCAGAAATTTCTGGACGTCCAGCCCACTTTGGCCTATCCTATAGGTCTCAATCAAGGGTTAAATGATGTGGGGGCCATCCTACATCAAGGTAGGGTCATGCCTCAGAAAAACCCTAAAGAAATCAGGAATAAAAAGCCCCATAAATGGGCCTAAAATAGTGCCTAAAATCCATGCATCAAATGGGCTTGAAATTTGGACAGCAACATATACTGTCCATTTCTAGCCCATGGAAAAATATCCAGACAGATAAATGGTCAAATACATCAAGTGGGGTCCACCTAGATGGATGACAAAAATTCCAGAACTAAATCCATCAAAAAATCTCTAAGAAATCATGTCTTATGGGCCATCCAACCCATGCATCATACATGCATATGGATGTCCAGTCTAATGGGCCCGAGCATCCCAAAATCTGATGGGTCTGGGACTTTTTTTTTTGTTTTTTGATGACATTAGTGGCCCACCAACATCAGGAACAAAATAGGGAAAAGAGGTAGAAGGAAGAGAGAGAGAGAGAGAGAGAGAGAGAGAGAGAGAGAGAGAGAGAGATCAACAGCCATGGAGGATTCGGACACTATGAATCCTCCACCATTATAATCACACCTACATCTTACATGAATCATGCATGCATGTGATCTATACAAAGCCATGAAATTCTGAGGTGGGGATACCATCCCCACCATGCACCTCAAGTCTAAATGACCCAAGTAATCTAACATTTAAAGAGAAAATCCATCATGGTGGTCCATGGAGAACGACCCACCATGGCAATGTACATCCATGTAGCGGGCCTTGGTTTCACTTGATGGAGCTATGTAGGACCTCCACCATTGATTGGTGGGTCCTAAATACTCCCAAGTGTGTAGAGAAGAACATGCAAGAAGAAGAAAGAAGGAAGAAATATCAATGCATCACCCACCTTAATGGATCTTCAAGATTTTCATATCTCGAAGCTCCTTAAGCTCCAAGGGTTATAGATCTATGATTGAGATCACTTTTCAAAGGTTAGATTGAGAGGTTTTTGAGAGAAAATGGGTTGGAGTTGCTGGAATATGGAGGAGAGGTGGATGAGAGAAAGGAGAGAGAAAAGAGAGAGAGAGAGAGAGAGAGAGAGAGAGAGAGAGAGAGGAAGGGTTGTAGGAGAGTCATCATTGCTCTCCCTCCTTGGTTAGAGAAAGCAATCATAACTATGGTGAAAATAACAAAGTTGCTAGGCCTAGACTAGGATTGGTGGTGTTTAAAGTGGGTGGTGTTTAATCCATGCAATTGTGTAGTGTGTGTGTGGTGTGTATGGAAAATTGTGCCATGAAAATGGCCCATGTACAAAAAGTGGGCCATATGATGAAATGTTCATAACTTTTGATCCGTAGGTCGGATGGACGACAAGACACGTCGTTGGAACGCAACGACGATACGATCGAGATGACATAAGTCTAGGGTCGATCCGAGTCGGGTCTAGGTGACCGGACTTAAGGATGATCGCAAACAAAATCCGAGGGTCGCAGGTCGCCGAAATTTGACAGGTAGGATCGCGGAACCAAAATGGACGGAATGCATACTCACACACACGCATGCACAAATGTAAACTAGGTTCGGATCTCACAATCCTCCCCACTAACAAAGAAATTTCATCCTCGAAATTAACAAAACCAGAACAACAAAATGCATAAACATCATCATATATATATACCTCAATCATCAAGCACAAGAGAAGGCATTGCAAGCAATACAAGCAATCAATCATCGAATAAATGGGGATAACGCTCTCTAATCTTGGCCTCGCGTTCCCTAGATGCCTCGGTCTCCGAATGATGACCCCAGTGCACCTTCACCAAGGGAATGACCTTGGTCCAGAGGACCTGCTCCTTCCGATCAAGAATACGAATCGACTGCTCAATATAGGAAGCATCCTCACAGACCTCAAGTGGCTGCCAATCAATCATAGGAATAGTGTCTGACCCACACTTTCGCAACATAGAAACATGGAACACATTATCGATCGCGGACAACTCAGGAGGTAAGGTAAGCCTATAGGCCACAGTGCCTAATTGCTCGGTAATCTCAAAAGATCCAATGAATCTCGGGGCGAGCTTGCCCTTCACACCAAAGCGAACCACGCCCTTCATAGGTGAGACCTTAAAATATACCATGTCCCTGACTACGAACTCGAGGGGTTGACGTCGATGATCAGCAAAACTTTTCTGTCGGCTCTGAGCTGTGCGCATCCTCTGCCTGATAACATCAATAGCATCTGACGTCTACAACACAAGCTTGGGACCTAAGAGATGACGCTCTCCTACCTCGGTCCAACAACTAGAAGATCTGCACGGTCTGCCATAAAGTGCCTCAAAAGGATTCATGCTGATAGTCGCCTGATAACTGTTGTTGTACGTGAACTCGGTGAGGCATATATGCTCATCCCAACTCCCCACGAAGTCGATCACACAAGCTCTGAGCATATCCTCAAGGATCTGGTTGACCCTTTCGGTCTGCCCATCTGTCTGCGGATGATAAGTGGTGTTGAGACGTAAAGTGACCCCCCGCGCTTACTGGACTCTCTTCTAAAATTGAGACGTAAATTTGGAGTCTCGGTCTGAAACGATCGAAACTGGGAGGCCGTGCAGTCTCACAATCTCCTCAATGAACACCTTTGCAAGCCGGTCGATAGACCAGGAAGCACGTATTGGAATGAAATGAGCCAACTTCGTCAGATGATAAATGATAACCCAGATGGTATCGTGACCGCGCTGAGTCCTCAGCAACCTTGCAATGAAGTCCATCGATAAGTGCTCCCACTTCCACTCTGGAATGCTCAACGACTGCAAGGGACCAGGGACTCTCTGATGATCGACCTTGACACGCTGGCATGTGTCACACTCGACCACAAAACTAGTGATCTGGCGCTTCATCCCCTGTCAAAAATACTACTTCCTCATATCACGATACATCTTCGTGGAGCCCAGGTGAATAGTAAGTCTCGATCGGTGTGCCTCGTTCATCAGATCACGATGAAACTCTAGCATGTCCGAGACACACAGTCAGCCTCTGAACCGTAATCCACCATTGGAACCAATCTACCAGTCTGACTGCTCTACGGATGCGGCCTCTGCACGGTACTCCTGAAGTGACTCGTCTGTCTGCTAAGCCTCAATCACCCTAGCCACCAAAGAGGGTTGAATCGATAAGCTCGAAAGCTAAACAATGGAAGACTGCAAACCGAACTCAAAGTCATACTCTGAAGCATCCTCGAGCATCTGTCACTCACGTACCATCATCTGTGCTATCAGGCCTCGTGGCTGACGGCTGAGTGCATTCGCCACCATGTTTGCCTTACCCGGGTGGTACTGAAGATTAAAATCATAGTCCTTCAATAGCTCCATCTATCGCCTCTATCGCAGGATCAACTCGGAGGCGAAAATAGATACTTCAAGCTCTTATGATTCGAGAAGAGCTCGAACCTGACCCCATATAGATAATGCCTCCACACCTTTAGTGCGAAGACGACTACTGCAAGCTCCAAATCATGAGTGGGGTAGTTCAGCTCATGGACCATGAGATGGCGTGAGGCATACGCCACTGGCTTCCAGTGCTGCATCAGTACAGCACCCAAGCCAACTCTAAAGGTATCAGTGAAAACAACAAAACCCTCACTATATCAGGAAGAGTGAGAACAAGAGTGGACGTGAGGTAGTCCATCAACTCCGTAAATGCCTCCTCGCAGGCATCATTTCAAACAAAATCGATGCCCTTCGGCGTCAACCGGGTCAGCGGTGCTGTAATACAAGAGAAACCCTCGATAAATCGTTGATAATACCCCGCTAGACCAAGGAAACTACGGATTTCGGACGCGTTCGTGGGTTGGCCCCACTGACGCACTGCATTAACCTTCGAGGGGTCCACAGCGACACCCTCCCTTATCACAACATGACCGAGGAACTTCACCTCCTTCGCATACAGTTGGTGGGCACGGAGGGTCTCCAACACAATCTGCAAGTGCTCAGCATAGTCCTCTCGGGTCCACGAATATACAAGAATATCATCAATGAATACCACCACAAACTGATCGAGGAATGGCGGAAGACCTCGTTCATCAGCTGCATGAATACGGCGGGCGCATTGGTTTGTCCGAACAACATGACCAGGAACTCGAAGTGACCATAGCGTGTCCGGAAAGCTGTCTTCGGAATGTTCTCCTCTCGGACCCGAATCTGATGATAACCGAAGCACAAGTCTATCTTAGAAAAATACTGTGCACCCTGCAACTGATCGAACAGATCATCAATATGGGAAAGTGGGTATCAGTTCTTGATGGTGACTCTGTTGAGCATACGATAGTCCACACAGAGCCGCAACGAACCATCCTTCTTCTTCACAAACAATACCGGGGCTCCCCCAAGGCGAACTACTAGGACGAATGAAACTAACTCCTGGATCTCATCTAACTGCTCCTGCAGTTCCCTCAACTCTAATGGTGCCATCCCGTAGGGGGCCTTCGAGATAGGCGTGGTACCGGGCACCAAATCAATCTGAAACTCTACCTCTCGACACGGTGGCAAACCTGGTATCTCTTGGAACACATCCGGGTACTCACAAACAACTGGCAGTTGCTCAATACACTCTGCCACAGAATCCTCAACAATAGAAGCCAAGAAACTAGATAACGGCTCTCCTCTGGGCTCGGCGACAAACTGGAATACTGGCAAGCCTGGAATGTGGAACGTCACTATCCTCGCGACACAGTCTAAGACGACACAATACTCTGCATGCCAGTCCATACCTAGAATAATGTTAAAGCCGGTCATCGACATCACCAACAGATCGGCAAGAAGGAACATCTCGCCCACTAACACCGGTCAGGAAGGACAACGATGGGTCAACACAACGGACTTCCCCATGGGTGTCGAAACGGCCAAGGTCTCAGACACGGACTCCGATGGAATACCGGTCGATCGGCAAAACTGGTCGGCCACAAAAGAATGGGAAGCGCCCGAATCAAACAAAATATGAGCAACGCAAGCAGAAACAAAAAGAATACCATCAACGACTCCACCAATCAATGCTGCGGATCCTAGCCTGGCGCCTACTGCGTAGATAAAAGCGGCCCTGAGCTGGTAAGTGAAGAAACCCAGAAGACTGAGGGTCCTAAGTCTGCCTCTGCTGGACTGCTATAAACACTCGACCCAAGGACTGGACATACAGATATCCCCTCTGTTGCCGTCTCTGCTGAGGAGGTCTACTTAACTGCCTCTACTGCTGAGGAGGAGCCCTAGGAGAGGAGGGTGGAAGTTGTGCTCTCTGCTACTACTACTGAGGTGGACGAGGAGGGGACAAATGCGATGACCTCTGCTGCTGAATGGGGAGAGGGCACTCACACCTACGATGCCCGGCCTATCCACAACTGAAGCAAACACCGAAAAAGGGGCTGGAAGATGAAGCAGCTGGCGGTGTTGAAGATGATGATGAAGCTACTGTCTGAACCGCGGGCTGCTGAAACCCTGATCTGCCCCTCCATCTCTACTGATGGTGCTGCCTGGAACTGTCGGCTAGTGTTCTCTTCTTCCGGTCTCCACTGAAACTCAGCTCTCTCGACCTCTGGGTCATAGCCTAGTCCTCCTCATAAACTAGTGCCCGATGAATGACCTGGTCGAACATCTCCAAACAATGCCCTACTACACGGCTGCGAAGGGCAGGACGCAAACTAGTCACAAAACGACTGGCCCACATCTTCTCATCGCTGGTGAGATGAGGATCAAATCTAGACAAGGCCAAGAAATGGGCCTCATACTGAGATACAGTCAAATCTTCCTAAACAAGGGTCTCAAAATCGATAGCTTGCTGGATCTGAACGTGCTCGGGGAAGAATTTCTGGTCGAAACGGACCACGAACTCCTCCCATGTCCAAACGAACTAAGGCCCGACCATCTTGAATACGGATGACCACCAATGACAGGCCTCACCCTAAAGAAGATAGGTCGCAAGGGATACTCTCTAATTCGTGAAACACTGCAAAGTGTCAAAAATCCGAGCAATCTCAGTGCACTATGCCTCGGCGGTAGAAGGGTCAGGGTCACCACTGAACCTCGGGAGATCATGCTGTCAGAACTCTCAAGCTATCACGCTCGCACGCGGTATGTCAGACTGCCCAGAAACCCTAGCGATAGGAGGCTGACGGGTCTGCAATGTAGTGACAACAAGCTGCATCAGCTAATGGAAATACTTGGCTCCTATAAGTACTGTCGAAAAAGCAGGGGTGGCTGAGGAGGAAGAATAGGTGAGGGAACCGAAACAACTGGAGGTACGGGCCATACGAGCTCAACCGGAGGAACAGGCCGAATAGGGACCTCGGAATCAGATCCTCAACAACGGGAGAAGGATGTGCTCGAGTAGGACGGGTATCTCAGGCGCCTTGTCCAAGGGCACCACGACCACAGGTGTTGCAACCACGGGTACCACGTCTAGGCGACATCGTCTATAAAACAACGACGACGCAAGGAATAATGACAATTATAGGCTTAAATAGAGCGAAAGGAAGGTCTCGGGACACTACTTATCCTATACCCTTAGCAGACATGCAATGTTATCCTGTGATACCAACACCATTCACGACCTAGACTCGGTAACAGGACTCACAAGGAACCCGATGACCGGCTCTGACCGCAACAGCCTCCATAGTACCCCATTCTCGACTCCTGAGGCAGGTTCCGATTCTGGGATCCTACAAGGAGGATTTCCATAATAGTATAATCATTTCCAAAATGAGCATACCCAAGATCACAACAAGTACATCTGAGAATAACAAAGGGCAAACATCATAAAATTCACTAAGAATTTGAACTTTACAAGCTCACATCAGGTTCAAAAGGACATACATAAGTTAATAGGAGAAGGAAAGGAAAATCAGCAACACTGGATCCTTAAACTCGGCTCTAATCCAAGCTCTGCCGCTACAACGCTTGTCTAGGATTACTTGCACACATCAATCGCGCATAAGCTTATAAAAGCTTAGAGGGTGGTGAAAGTGTATGACAATGGTGCACAAAAGAATAACAGGAGGTATAGGAAGGGAAATATGCTTAATGACAATATCACTAGCCTTACCAAGGCTTATCATGAATACCATGCAATAAGTACTGGGTACCTTACCAAGGCGATGCATAAAGGGGCTTATACAGCCAAATACGAATGCGATGCAAAGTAATATAAGTGCTCATATCCAATCCAAATGTTAAATACATTTCCAGTCATAAGGAAATCACCGGGATCCATTACACTACTGAGTGACTATCGCTCTATAGACTCGCATAGTCAAACGAGCGTAGGAGACCTCACTACCTGCATGTGGACAACCAATCACCAACAAGGCTTGACGGTAGTGCACCTAATTCACGAGCTGGTCAGACTCAGCATAATAATGCCCTCCCTCACAGGCGGATAAGGAAACATCCCCATCCAACAGACTACAAGACAGTGGGAGTCGCGGCCTATATGTGTAAGGACCTCATGCGCTCATGTTTCCACCAGGTCACGGCGTTGGAGCAGATCCTTGGTACCATGAAAGTTTTGGGAATTTCACTCATGGGCATCCTATGCACTTGGTATGCTCAAGTATCATTTCCGGTGTCCACACATCCAACCATCCACGAGTATCCCTGTGGAGGCAAGGCCCTGATAAAGCAAGGGCGGTATCAATATGAAATACGATGTTAATGCATGAGTCACACATACAAATCATGCACTAGCTGCATGCACTCAATGTGCACGAGGGGAGAAACTCATCCCTCAATGACCACCATACAATGCAATCAATTCATACAGATGATGCATATAGGTCATAATGATGTAAGTGCGCTACCTGTAGAATATGCAATCCTCTATCCCAAGGAGGGTCATGGTCTAGGTACATAGACAGATACCCTAAGGAGAAAAGAAATCTTCTAGTGGGGGCCCCAATGCATTAGGGTGGCCCGCTAACTTAGGGAGTCATCATCCAAAGGAAGAAATGGTCCTAATCAAGGGCCCAAGGTGGACCTTTAACCACCTATAGGAACCCTATGGGACTACCTTAGGGCCACTAAGGAGGACATCCAACCTCAACTGGGTCCTAAAAGGTAGCCCGCTACGCGTAAAGTGTAAGGTCTAAGACTCAAGCAATACATGGCTTAGTGGGCTATACACAAAACCCAACTCGTAGGCAATTTGGTGGGCCCTCAAGCAAGGTTTGGGCCCAACCATAAAGGTTATAAACCCACATATTGTGGTGGGCCTCATAGGTAGCCCAGTAATTCATCCACATGAGCAATTTTACACTTATTAGTAGTGAGTTAGGCCTCACTTCTTAGCCCAGGTACATAGTTGATTCAGTGGGCAGCCAAGGGCCTAACTACTTGCATATGATAGCCCATAAACCCATCACAATAGGTAGGAGAGTATATGCCCATGATCAATGGGCCTATCTAAAAGGATTTAGTCCACAAGGCCTAAGGAACTAGTCTTTCAATCACATGCAATATTCCATTAAAACTCAACTTGGGTGGGCCTCATATGGGCCTTAATTACACTCAATAATACTGTAGAAAATGGTAAGATAACTGATTTAAATCATCCTTAAATCTGGTGGGCCATGCTGTCCGAAACAAACATTTATGGGCAGCAACATTAGGCCTATTGCTGAAATTCCAACCCACCCGCTTTCTGGGTATGTTGGAGTCCAGCAAATAATTTAATTTATAGTATTTATTTCTTGATAACCTACACACATCACTGTTGGTCCCACTAGATGAGAGGGGGATGCACAACACATATTACAAGTGGGCCATGTTACTGAAGTACAGGCCCAACAACAACACAAGGTAGGGGCACCCCATGGTGGGTAGTCATATGGGCCTGGGTAATTGGCCCAAAATTGACCCAAATTTGCAGGCCGCACCACGGTCAGTATAGGGGCCCGATGGCCCTAAAAATTTGTAGAATGGTCCTTTCATTGGTGGGTCACACCTCCACATAATATCAGGATTTTTGGACAAATAGAAGTATTTTAATTAATTTAAATAAAATAGACTATCCAAAAAATCTGGTTCATCTGGACGTCCCAAAGTGGTGGGCCGGTCCAGCCCTTGCCACAATGTACGCAGGGCTCCATTGACCCTAAAATTTGTTAGGTGGGTCCTAACATGGGTGCACCACCTCCCTATAAATTTTCAAGATTTTTGGATACTCAAAAGTATTTTAATTAACTTAAATAAAACAGACTGTCCAGAAAATCTGGTTCATCTGAACGTCCCAACGTGGTGGGCCGGTCCGGGCCTCACCATGGTGTGCACAGGGGTCCATTGGTCCAAAAAATTTTCAGGATTTATGGACGACAATGTTTCCCAAAAAAAATCTGCTACTGCACAATGTTGTTGTCCCCATAATTGACACCGCATTGGGTCGACATAGGTCTCTTAAATCACTGGGAAAATAGGTTGGCTTGGTACCCCCATGTATGGACAGCAGGTGGGGTCTACTGGACCGGCCCACTTTCCCAAATTTAAGGTACAATAGGCTCCTCTCCAACATGTAACATTGCTGGACTATCCAGAAATTTCTGGACGTCCAGCCCACTTTGGCCCATCCTATAGGCCTCAACCAAAGGTTAAATGATGTGGGGCCCATCCTACATCAAGGTGGGTTCCATGCCTCAGAAAAACCCCAAAGAAATCAGGAATAAAAAGCCCCACAAATGGGCCTAAAACAATGCCTAAAATCCATGCATCAAATGGGCTTGAAATTTGGACAACAGCATATACTGTCCATTTCCAACCCATGGAAAAATATCCAGAGGGGTAAACGGGCAGATACATCAAGTGGGGTCCACCTAGATGGATCACAAAAATTCCAGACCCAAATCCATCCAAGAATCTCTAAGAAATCATGTCTTATGGGCCATCCAACCCATGCATCATACATGCATATGGACGTCCAGCCTAATGGGCATAGGCATCCCAAAATCTGATGGGTCTGGGACTTTTTTTATTTTTTGATCACATTAGTGGGCCACCAACATCAGGAGAAAAATAGGGAAAAGAGATAGAAGGAAGAGAGAGAGAGAGAGGGAGAGAGATCAACAGCCATGGAGGATTCGGACACTATGAATCCTCCATTATAATCACACCTACATCTTACATGAATCATGCATGCATGTGATCTATACAAAGCCATGAAATTCTGAGGTGGGGATACCATCACCACCATGCACCTCAGGTTTAAATGATCCAAATAATCTAACATTTAAAGAGAAAATCCATCATGGTGGGTCCCTGGAGAACGGCCCACCATGGCAACGTACATGCATGTAGCGGGCCTTGGTCTCACTTCATGGAGCTACGTAGGACCTCCACCATTGATTGGTGGGTCCTACATACTCCCAAGTGTGTAAAGAAGAACATGCAAGAAGAAGAAAGAATGAAAGAATTTTAATGCATCACCCACCTTAATGGATCTTTAAGATTTTCCTATCTCGAAGCTCTTTAAGCTCCAAGGGTTATAGATCTAAGGTTGAGATCACTTTTCAAAGGTTAGATTGGGAGGTTTTTTTTAGAGAAAATGGGCTGGAGTTGCTGGAATATGGAGGAGAGGTGGAATGAGAGAAATGAGAGAGGAGAGAGAGAGAGAGAGAGAGAGAGAGAGAGAGAGAGAGAGGAAGGTTTATAGGAGAGTCATCATTGCTCTCCCTCCTTGGTTAGAGAAAGCATTCATAACCTATGGTGAAAATAACAAAGTTGCTAGGCTTAGACTAGGATTGGTGGTGTTTAGAGTGGGTGGTGTTCAATCCATGCAATTGTGTAGTGTGTGTATGGTGTGCATGGAAAATTATGTCATGGAAATGGCCCATGTATAAAAAGTGGGCCATATGGTGAAATGTTCATAACTTTTGATCTGTAGGTCGGATGGACGCACAAAATGCGTCATTGGAACCGCAACGACAATACGATCAAGATGGCATAGGTCTAAGGTCGATTCAAATCAGGTCTAGGTGACAGGACTCAAGGATGACCGCAAACACAATCTGAGGGGCGAGGGTCACCGGAATTTGACTAGTAGGACCGCGGAACCAAAATGGACAGAATGCATACTCACACACACACGTGCACACATGTAAACTAGGGTTGGATCTCACAGTGGGCCACCTTAATCATCAATATTTGGGAGAAAGAAATAGATAGAAAGAGAAAACAAGAGAGAGAGAGATCGACCATACAAGAGGGATTTCGCCACTATAAATCCCTTATGCACAAAAAACAAAAAAAGAACCAACATACATTGCTCATCTTATGGATCTATGCATGTATGGGCCTCCATAATAAGAATCTGAGGTGGGAATGCCATCCCCACCATAAAACAAAGGTCTAGATGACCTTGGAAGGGCTGAGATTATGAAATACATCATGATGGGGTCCATGGAGGGTGGCCCCATCATGGAATAACACATGCATGAAGGATGGCCAATGGCCACATCCAAGGGGTTAGACGGGATCCCCACCATGGATTGGTGGGTCCCACTTGTCCCATACATGAAGAAACAAAAGAAATAAGAGAGAGGAGAGAAATCAGCACTAGTAGAAGCACCCACCTCAGATTTTCAAGCTTCCACCATCACTAGGGATCTCAAGCTCCAATGTTTAAGATTCAATGGTCAAGATGGGACTATGGTGGCTAGATGATGGAGGGAGGGAGAAAAATGCTGGAAAATGGGAGGAGGGCTGGACGTTAGAGAGGAAAGAAGAAAGAAGAGAAAAGAGAAGAAGAGAGAGAGAGAGAGAGAGAGAGAGAGAGAGAGGAGAGAAAGAGAGAGAGAGAGAGAAGTTATAGGGAGGTGGTAATAATAGATTTGTAAGAAGGGTAATCATAGCTATGGGAGGAGATTACTATGCTCATAGGGTTTAGGTTAGGCTTGGGTAGTGTTTATTCCATGGAATTGTAGTGTGTGTGGGTGGTGTGCATGGGAAATTGTGTCATAGAAGTAGCACACATTTGATCCATAAGTCGGATGGACGCACAAGATGCGTTGTTGGAATTGTAATGACGATACGAACAAGATGTCATAGGTCCAGGGTCAATCCGAGTCGGGTCTACGTGACCGGACTCAAGGATGACAGCAAACACAATCCGAGGGTCGAGGGTCACCGAAATTTGACCGGTAGGACCGTGAGACCATGATGAACAATATGCATACTCACACACACACACATATACACATGCGAACTCGGGTTGGGTCTTATAACCCTCCCCACCAACAAAGAAATTTCATCCCCGAAATTGACCAATGCAGGACAAAATGAAAAGAAAAAACCATCATTATATAACAATCATCAAAAGAGAAGGCAATACAATCTGCATATATCAATCAACAAATAAATGGGGATAGCGCTCTCTAATCTTGGCCTGGCGTTCCCAAGATGCCTCAGCCTCCGAATGATGACCCCATTACACCTTCACCAAGAGAATGACCTTAGTTTGAGGACCTGCTCCTTCCGATTAAGGATACGAATCGGCTGTTCAATGTAAGAAGCATCCTCACGGACCTCGAGTGCTTGCTAATCAATCACAAGAATAGTGTCCGACCCACATTTCCGCAACATAGAAACATGGAACACGTCGTGGATCGCAAACAACTCAGGAGGTAATGCAAGCCTATAAGCCACAGCGCCCAAGTGCTCGGTAATCTCAAAAGGTCCAATAAATCTCAGGGCGAGCTTGCCCTTCATAGGCGAGACCTTGAGATATACCATGTCCCCGACTGCGAATTCGAGGGGTCGACGTCGACGATCAACAAAACTCTTCTACCGGCTCTGAGTTGTGCGCATCATCTGCCTGATAACATCAATAGCCTCTGACGTCTACATCACAAGCTTAGGACCTAAGAGACGACGCTCTCCTACCAGGGTCCAATAACTAGGAGATCTGCACAGTTTGTCATAAAGTGCCTCAAAAGGATCCATGCTGATAGTCACCTGATAACTGTTGTTGTAGCGAACTCGGCGAGGCGCATATGCTCATCCCAACTCCCCGCGAAATCGATCACACAAGCTCTGAGCGTATCCTCAAGGATCTAGTTGACCCTTTCGAACTGGCCATCCGTCTGCAGATGATAAGTGGTGTCGAGACGCAAAGTGACCCCCAGTGCCTGCTGGAAACTCCTCCAAAACTGAGATGTAAATCTGGAGTCTCGGTCTGAAACGATCGAAACTAGGACGATGTGCAGTCTCACTATCTCCTCAATAAACACCTTTGCAAGCTAGTCCACAAACCAGGAAGCACGCACTGGAATAAAATGAGCCATGTTCGTCGGACGATGAACGATAACCCAGATGGCATCGTAACTGCGCTGTGTCCTCGGCAAACCTGCAATAAAGTCTATCGATACGTGCTCCCACTTCAACTCTGGAACGCTCAGTGGCTGCAAGGGACCAGAGGGTCTCTGGTGATCGACCTTGACACGCTGGCATGTGTCACACTGGGCCACAAAACTAGCAATCTGGCATTTCATCCCCTGTAAAAAATACTGTCTCCTCATATCACGATACATCTTCGTGGAGCCCGGGTGAATAGTAAGCCTCTATCGGTGTGCCTCAGTCATCAGATCCCGATGCAACTCTGGTACGTTCGGGACACATAATCCGCCTCTGAAGCATAATCCACCATCGAAACCAATCTACTAGTCTGACTGCTCTACGGATGCGGCCTCTGCACGGTACTCCTGAAGTGACTCGTCCGTCTACTGAGCCTCGATCACCCTAGCCACCAAAGAGGGTTGAATCGACAAGCTCGAAAGCTGAACAGTGGAAGACTGCAGACCAAACTTAAAGTCCTACTCTGAAACATCCTCAAGCATCTGCCAGTCTCGCACCATCATTTGAGCCACCAGGTCTCGTTGCTGACGGCTGAGTGCATCCGCCACCATGTTTGCCTTGCCCAGGTGGTACTAAAGATCAAAATCATAGTCCTTCAACAGCTCCATTCATCGCCTCTGTCGTAGGTTCAACTCAGACTGCAAAAACAGATACTTCAAGATCTTATGATCCGAGAACAACTTGAACCTGACCCCAAATAGATAATGCCTCCACACCTTCAGTGCAAAGACGACTGCTGCAAGCTCCAAATCATGAGTGGGGTAGTTCAGCTCATGTACCTTGAGTGACACAAGGTGTACACAACTGGCTTCCCATATGCATCAGTACAGCACCCAAGCCAACTCTAGAGGCATTGGTGAAAACAACAAAACCCTCACTCCCATCAGGAACAGTGAGAATAGGAGCGGACGTGAGGCAGTCCTTCAACTCCGTAAATGCCTCCTCGCAGGCGTCACTCCAGACGAACTCGATGCCCTTCCGCGTCAACCGGGTTAGCGATGCTGCAATACAGGAGAAACCCTCGATAAACCAACGATAATATCCTGCTAGACTAAGGAAGCTACGGATCTCGGACACGTTCGTGGGCTGGCCCCACTGACGCATTGCATCAACCTTCGACGGGTCTACAGCGACACCCTCCCTCGTCACAACATGATCGAGAAACTTCACCTTCTCCTACCACAACTCGCACTTCTCCAGCTTCGCATACAGTTGGTGAGCATGGAGGATCTCCACCACAATCTGCAAGTGCTCAACATGGTCCTCCCGGGTCCTCGAATATACAAGAATATCATCAATGAATACCACCACGAACTGATTGTGGAATGACCGGAAGACCTCATTCATCAGTTGTATGAATACGGCAGGCGCATTGGTCAGTCCAAACGACATGACTAGTAACTCGAAGTGACCATAGCGTGTCCGGAAAGCCCTCTTCGGAATCTCTTCCTCTCGGATTCGAATCTGATGGTAACCGGAGTGTAAGTCTATCTTGGAAAAATATTGTGCACCCTGCAACTGATCGAATAGATCATCAATACGGGGAAGCGGGTATCGGTTCTTGATGGTGACTCTGTTGAGCTCACGATAGTCCACATAGAGCCGCAACGAACCATCCTTCTTCTTCATAAACAATACCTGGGCTCCCCCAAGGTGAACTACTGGGACGAATGAAACCTAACTCCCGGAGCTCATCTAACTGTTCCTGCAGTTCCCTTAACTCCAACGGTGCCATCTGATAGGGGGCCTTCGAGATAGGCACGGTACCAGGCACTAAATCAATCTGAAACTCCACCTCTCGACGCGGTGGTAAACCTGGGATCTCCTGGAACACAGTTGGGTACTTGCAAACAACTTGTAGTTGCTCAATACACTCTGCCACAAAATCCTTGACGACAGAAGCTAAGAAACTAGATAACGACTCTCCTCTGGGCTCGGCGACAAACTGGAATACTGGCAAGCCTGAAATGTGGAACGTGACTGTCCTTGCGGCACAGTCCAAGACGGTACAATACTCCGCAAGCCAGTCCATACCAGAATAACATCAAAGTCAGACATCGGCATCAGAAATAGGTCAGCAGGAAGGAACATCTTGCCCACTAACACTGGGTAAGAAGGCAGCGATGGGTCAACACAACGGACTTCCCCATGGGAGTCGATATTGCCAAGGCCTCAAACACAGACTCCGATAGAATACCGGTCGATCGAAAAAACTGCTCAGCCACAAAAGAATGGGAAGCACTTGAATCAAACAAATCATGAGCAACGTAAGCAGAAATAAGAAGAATACCCTCAATGACTCCACCGGTCGATGATTGTGGGTCCTGGCCAGGTACCTGCTGCACATAATAAAAGTGACCCTGAGCTGGTAGGGGAAGCAAACCGGAAGACTGTGTATCAGGAGTATGTGCCTGCTAGGTTACGATACATACTCGACCCAGGGACTGGACATACGAATATCCCATCTGCTGGTGCTATTGCTGCTGTTGTCTCTGCTGCTGCTGTCTTTACTGAGGAGGTCTGCCTGGCTACCTCTGCTGCTGATTAGGAGCCCTAGGAGCGGTGGGTGGAAGTCATGCTCTCTGCTGCTGCTGAGGAGGACGAGAAGGAGGCAACTGCGGTGACCTCTGCTGTTGAATGGGGAGAGGGCATTCATGCCTCCGATGCCCGGCCTGTCCATAACCGAAGCAAACACCGGAAAAGGGGCCGGAAGATGAGGCAGCTGGCGGTGCTGATGATGATGAAGAAGCTACTAACTGAGCTGCAGGCTATCGATACCCTGATCTGCCCCTCCATCTCTACTGACAGTGTTGCCTGGAACTACCGGCTGGAGCTCTCCTCTTCCGGTCTCCACCGAAATTTTGCTCTCTCAACCTCTAGGTCATAGCCTAGTCCTCCTTATAAACTAGTGCTTGATGAACAACCTAGTCGAACGTCTCCAAACAATGCCCTACCACACGACTATGAAGGTAGGATGTAAGCCAGTCACAAAACGACGGGCCTCATCTTCTCATCGCTGGTGAGATGAGGAGCAAATCTAGACAGGGCCAAGAAACGGGCCTCTTACTGAGATACGGTCAAATCTCCCTGAACCAGGGTCTCAAACTCGATCGCTCTCTGGATCTGAACATGTTCGGGAAAGAATTTCTGGTCAAAACGGACCACAAATTTCTCCCAGGTCTAAACAAACTAGGGCCCGACATCCTAGATATGGATGCCCACCAATGACGGGCCTCGCCCTGAAGGAGATAGGTCGCAAGGGAGACTCTCTGATCTGCAGGACACTACATGGTGTCAAAAATCCTTGCAATCTCATTGCGCCAAGCCTCGACAGTAGAAGGGTCAGGGTGACCACTAAACCTTGGGGGATCATGCTGCCAAAACTCTAGAGATATCGTGCTCTCACGTGGCAAGTCAGACTGCCCAGAAACCTCAGCAGTAGTAGGCTGACGGGTCTGTAATGCGATGGCAACAAGTTGTATCAGCTGATGGAAATGCTCGGCTCCTATAGGCACTGTCGAAAAGGTAGGAGCGACACTCGCCTCGGGTGGAGGTACGGGTGCAGCTGGCGGAGCAGGAGCCTCTATAACCGGAACAGCAGGCTGAGAAGGGGGAGCCGGCAGGGGAGCTGGAGCAACTGAAGGAGCGGGTGTTACATGCTCAACTAGAGGAATAGGTGTTATTGGAGGACCAGGCTAGATCAGGACCTCATGAATCAGATCCTCAACAACAGGAGCAGGATGTGCTGGAGTAGAATGGGTATCTCGGGTGCCTCATCCATGGACACCACGACCACGGGCACCACGGCCACGAGTGCCACGTCCAGGCGGCATCGTCTACAAAACAACGATGACACAAGGAATCAGGACAATTAAAGGCTCGATATGGAGCGAAAAGAAGGGTCTCGAGACATTACTTGTCCTATGCTCTGAGCAGACATGCTATGTTGTCCTGAGCTAATCCAGAATTACTTGTTATGCTCTAATACCAACCCTTTTCACGCCCTAAACTCGGTAACCGGACTCACAAGGAACCCGATGGTCAGTTCTAGCCGCAACAGCCTTCGTAGTACCCCATTCTCGGCTCCTGAGGCAAGTTCTGATCTTGGGATCCTACATGGAGGATTTTCATAACAATATAATCATTCTAATATGAGCATACCCAAGATCACAACAAGTACATCTGAGAATAAAAAAGGCACACATCATGAAATCCACTATGAATTTAAACTTTTATAAATATCCATAAGCTCCAAAAGGACATACATAAGATAATAGAAAAGGAGACAAAAGTTAGAAACATTGGAATCCTTAAGCTCAACTCTACTCCAAGATCTACTGCTACGACACCCACTTAGGATCACCTGTACTCATCAATCGTGCATAAGCTTATAGAAGCTTATAGGGTTGTGGAAGTGTGTGATAATGGTCCACAGAAGAGTAGAAGGAGGTAGAAGAAGAGAAACATGCTCAATGACAATATCACTAGCCTTGCCAAGGCTTATCATGAATACGATGCAATGAGTACTGGGTGTCATACCAAGGCGATGCATGAAGGGGCTTATACAACCGAAGCGAATGTGATGCAAGTAACGCCAGTGCTCATATCCAATCTACATATCAAGTACATTTCCAATCATAAGGAAATCACCGGGTTCCATTACACTGCTGGATGACTGCCGCTTTACAGACCCCGTACAGTCAAAAGAGCATAAGAGACATTACTACCCGCCTGTGAACAGTCAATCACCAACAAGGCTCGATGACAGTGGACCCATTTCATGAGCTGGTCAGACTTAGCCTAATAATACCCTCCCTCACAGGTGGATAAGGCCACAACCCTACCTAACTGACTACACGACAGTGGGAGTCACGGCCTAACGATATAAGGCCCTTGTGCGCTCATAGTTTCCACTCGGTCACGGCATTGGGGTTGATCCTTGGTACCATGGGAGTTTTGAAAATTACACCCATGGGCATCCTATGCACCCGGTATACTTAAGTATCATTTCTAATGTCCACACATCCTTCCATCCACGAATTTCCTGTGGAGGTAAGGCCCTGATAAAGCAAGGGTGGTATCAATATGAAATGTGATGCCAATACATGAGTCACACATACAGATCATGCACAAGCTTCAAACACTCATTGTGCACGAGGGGAGAAACTTCATGTAAGACCCGTATCTTAGACAGTACCATTCTGTAGGCTTCCTTGGTACTCCCGGTCGAATTCTGGAAACCCTCGACCTGTTACCGGCATATGCACACAATCCTGTGTCGTGTCCTGTATATCTGAGTTGACTCGACCCGAGACTCGTATCCTTGCGACCACCGCGTCGCTGCGGTTCCGATGCTGCGTCTCACGCGCCGAGGCGATACCCAGGCCAGGAGATGTGGGCCCGTGTTCAGTTTGAGGAAAACGCCGCACATTGCAAACACCAAGGGAATCTCTACGATACATCACATCACTCCATCAATCAATGTCAAGTACAACCACCTCTCCTCTAAGTCAACTCTTTCTTACAACAAGTACACACTCTTCACCCATCACCATCCCTCTCCCCATCACTCCATCACTCACATCACCTCCCTCTCTCTCTTACACCTCTCTCTCATCTCTCCCATTCTCCAAAAAAAAAAAAAAAACAAGCAACCGATGTCTCAACCCCCCCCCCCCCCATGAGAGCTTGGTGTGGCCCACCTTCCTACCATCCAATCCAACCCTTAGATCATCATCTCAACCGTTGAAATTGTCCCCTTGGAGCTCTAGATTGGATAGGCAAAAGGAGTTCATCTAGAGGTGGGTGATTTTATGTTTTTCTACCGTTGATTTTGTCATTTAAGGGCCCACATATGGTGGGACCCATCTTGATGTATGCCTTGTATCGAGGGGCCCATAGTGGCACGGTCCCTCCACCATCCGATCTCTCTCCCTTTATATCTGTCTTTACCTTTTGTTATGATATTGATGATAGTGAGGTGTGGCCCACCTGATGTGTGTGTGTGGCCCACCTGATCCAGTTGGTGGAGCCCACATTGCTGTCTATGGCGGACAGACCCTGGTGGAGGAAATCACAAATAACAATTTAATCCAAATGGTGGTGGCCCATCCTCATGGCACTAAATAATGTATGTGCCTTATTTACACTGTCCAACCATGGACACCACCCACGTGGAACCCACCTTGATGTACGTGTGACGCCCACACCGTCCATCCATCTTGATGCCCAGATGGTGGAAACCACCGTGATATTTTTTTTATGCACCCTGTGCATTCAGGGAGCCCAACGTAATTTTTATATTTTATACATTACACTGTCCACACACACATGGATCTGACCTTGATGGATGTATCCGATCCACACCGTCCATTCTATTTCTCAGCTCATGTGAGACGTTGAGCCGAAAAATGAAGTCAATCCGAATCTCTGGTGGGCCATAATATAGAAAATAGTGATTTTGGGTGATTTAAACTATTAAGGCCAGCTGTGATGTTTCTTTACGTCAAAAAAATACTATATATTGGTCTCGTTAGATCTGTTACGAGCCGAGGGGACCAATAATCGGTGTGGATTTTATTGATGTGGGCCCCACCTATGAAGTATTTAGTGAAATATATAAAAAGAAAGAGCAAGATGTTGATGTTGTTGCTGTCAGCATCCAGAGGATGCTGCAGCAAGCAGCATCCAACGTCCCAGCAGGGTGGGACGATGGGCCCCATCATAGGCCCCACTGTGATGTATGTTGAACATCCACACCATGCATTTGATGGGTTCCCTTTAATCAGCGGGTCACCCCAAAAATTAGCAGTTCACGGCACTTAGGTGGCCCACACCATCTTAAATCATGTGAAGATATGCTTAACATATAAAGCACTTGCTGGACGGCCCACCGTGATGTATGGTTCTTATCCAAGTCGTCCAAAATTCTGGGCAGATGGGACCCACCTACTGGACAGTTGGTTGGTGCTCCTCTCACCAACATGATCTGGGAATCCCAACCGTCCATCTGTTTCATCCAGTTGTGGATGATGGTTGTTGTACTTGCATCATATGTGGTGTATATTGATATGATATAAATATATAATAATGTATTATATTGTATGGGGTGGGCCACACGTGTGGACCCACCCATGATGAATGATCCTTACATCTACATCGTCCATCCAGCGTCCAGACCCTGGACGCTGGACACTTTTCAATATATATATAATAATGTATTATTATAATGTATATGTATATAACATATTATATATATAGGGTAGGCCCACGTGGGACCCACCTGTTCGAGAAAATATTATATAATTTAATAATATATATATATATATATGACAGGACCCACCATGATGCATGCGTTGTATCTATGCCGTCTAACCATTGATAGAGATGTAGATGGGTTTTACACGTGGTGCACGTGCCTGAAATCCAGGCCCTGTACACGTCGTGGGACCTACCTTGATGTAATGTTTTATCCATGTCATCCATCAAAGCAGCAGGGCTGCTGTATACACGTTGCAAGTTCTGGGACCCTGGAAATGGGGGATGTGTTATATCCCAATTGTTCATCTGGGCCACACCCTTATGTAAATATTTTGTAGAAGCGTTGGTCAGGTTGGCCACATCGCAATAAACAGTGGAGATTGAACGTCCACCATTGAAACTTTTTTTTTCGGTCGCAGAGGTTTTGGATCAACATGATATTTGTTTTCCCCCTTAATCTAGGTCTTTGTGACCTTATGATCAGATTGGATGGGGAAATAAATTTTATGGTGGTCCCTGTGATTGGTTCACCAGTGAGAACCACTATCTCTACAGTTATTTGTGTATGGCCCAAATGATCTCCCGTTATGATTCACTTGGACAACCCTCTAAAATGATCTCAAAAAAATATAGATGTATGGTGTAGGTTGCTTACCTAGAACGGTGGGCCCGATTTGACGTCAATGAGGCCCACCTTGATGTATTCTATGGCCCATCTCTGAGGCTCACCTTGATATATTTGTAGCCCACTTGAGGCCCATTGTGCAGCCCATTGATGCGGCCCACTTGCTGTAGCTAAGGCCCATGGGTCATGGCCCGACCTGAGATATATGAGGCCCATGTGCAGGGCCCACCCATTATGTATTTGTGGCCCTTTTTGAACATGGTCCATTGTGAGGTATTCAAGGCCTATGGGCGAGGCCCACTGTGATGTATTCGAGGTCCATGGGCAAGGCTTGATGTGATGTATTTCTGACCTGATGTGTTATATATGAGGCCCATGCATGTAGCCTATTGAGATTGTATGTGGCCATTATGTTATGTATGAGGCCCTTGTGTGAGACCATGGGCCCACTATATGTTTGGCCCTATGAGGACCGCTCCTTGAGAGCAATGATGGTTAAATGTCCACATTGATGGACAATGATGGTTGGATGTCGACATTGTGACCTTCCATTTGGCCTCGTTAGGCCCATTCTTACCAATCGATTCCAATTATCGTGACCAATTGCTAATTCCGATTGACGTGACCGATTGGCTGAATCTGATTATCGATCGATTCCGATTGTCATGACTGATTGTCAATTCGATTGACGTGACCGGTTTGCTGATTCTGATTATCGATCGATTTCGATTGTTATGACCGATTGTCGATTCCGATTGACGTGAAAGATTTGCCGATTCTGATTATCGATCGATTCCGATTATCGTGGTCGATTGCGGATTCCTATTGGCGTGACCGATTTACTGATTCTGATTATCGATCGATTCTGATTTGTCGAGACCTATTTTTTAGGACAATTCTGAGTGTCGATTTCGATTGCCGATTACCGATTTCAATTATCGGGGTCAAGGCCGATTCCGATTGTCGATTACCGATTTTGATTATCAGGGTCGAGGCCGATTTCGATTGATGTGACCAGTTTGCCAATTGTCATGACTGATTGTCAAATCTGATTGTTGTGACTGATTTGCCGATTCTGACTATCAATCGATTCCATTTGTTGTGGCCGATTTGCCGATTCCGATTATCGATCGATTCCGATTGTCATGACCGATTGCCGATTCTGATTAATGTAACCGATTTTTCGATTGCCGATTAGCGATCGAGGTCGATTATCATGACTGATTGCAGATTCCGATTGACATGACCGATTTGTCGATTCTGATTATCGATCGATTCTGATTGTTATGACCGATTTGCCGATTCTGATTATCGATCGATTCCGATATGTCGAGGCCTATTTTCGAGGCTGATTTTGATTGCCAAGGCCAATTGTCGAGACCTATATGATGTATGTGCGACTCGTAGTTGAGGCTCATCGTGATGTGTATTCGGCCTGTGTGATGTGTATGCAGCCTTTGTTTAAGGCCTAATGTGATGAATAGGAGGTCTATGTGATGGGCTCATTGTGAGGTATTTGAGGCCCATGGGCAAGCCCCATTGTGATGTATCCGTGGCCTATGGGCAAGGCCCATTGTGATATGTATTAGGCTCATGATGCATGGCCCATTTGATGTATTCGAGAACCACGTGTAAGGCCCACATGTCATGTATTTGAGGCCCATGAGCAGGGCCCACCTGTTGTTTATATGTGGCCCTTGAGTAAGACCCATTGTGTTGTACATATTTAGCCCTTGTGTGAGTCCATGGGTCCACTATATTCTATGATTTATGAGGGCCATTCCTCGGGGGCAATGTTGGTTAAATGTCGACACTGTCGAGGTTGATTGTCGATGCCGGTTATTGATACCGATTATGACTATGTGACAACATAACATCATGATACATGCCCATACGCATCATCTGCATGTTTGTGGTTGCTCGTTACATATGTCATTAAGCATATTGTTATGAGACTCCCTGATAGGCAGAGGTTATCTCACATGAGCGCACGGTATGCGGAGGATTGATGTACGACTGGATTATATGGCTCATGCATCTTGCATTATGATTACTGTATACCCTCGCGACATCGGGGTTGTAGCCTCCACAAGCATATCGTGGATGGCCATATGGGACACCGGAAATCTGTTACTAGCATCAGGCTGCCATAGATGGCCCTGGGTGAAAATCCTTAAACCCTCTTGGTACCAGAGGACACCCCAACATCGAGACCGAGTGGACACATTAGCGACCGAGTGTCGAATACCAAGAGGCCGCGTCTCTCACTATGTCGTGGTCGGTTGGGAGGGGTGTGGCCTTACCTGCCCGAGCGTAGGGGGCATTGCTGGGCTGAGTTTGTCCAGCTCGTGAATGGGTCCACTATCGACGTGCCGAATAGGTATTGGCAGACTATTAATCAGGCGGATAGTAAGGTTTCTTACGCTCACTTGGACTGTATGACTGGGAGAGCGGCAGTGCCATTTGGAGTGTACTAAACCCCGGTGATGATCCCAGAGATGAACTATACTGATATGTAGACTTATTGAGCACGAGTTGCATACTCACTCATTCATTCATTCACTATCCACTCGGGCTGGTGGTGCGCAATTATGTGTTACATGTACCTTCGTAATGGCCAGGATTTCGGTTGGGCCGCGCGACTAACCTGAGATCAAGAGTTTACCACATTGAGTCTGACTATCCAAATTTAGGTATGAGACTGGTTTGGATAAAAGTCCCTTGTGATAGACCCCGTAGCCTGTGATACTACGTACTATCATCCTGACCTCACACTCCAGCATGGTCATTCCATTCGCACCGCATATTACATTACATTCGCGGCATATGACATTTTGGGTTACTGTGTTTCTACATTTATATGGTCTAGATACGACTGACGATATTCATAAACTCATCAGGAATTGCATATTGCATCACATCCTCGGCATCTAATATTTGGCTCTTTATGACTCCTCATTTGTATAGTTGTTGTATATTGCATACTCTGACATTGATTGACTCATAGACTTGTTCATATTTTTGCTTACTCTGTTATCGTGTGATTTATGATCTTTTTAGTATTTCTGTTTACTCTGATAATTCCTGCTTTTGTCAATATTTTTGTTTATTCTGATAATGCACAATTTATGGATAACCAGTATTTCCAGTATTGTATGATTATGACATTGCGTTGAATACTTGGCACTTACCTTGTGCACACACTTACACCACCCTCTAAACTTTCTATAGGCTTATGCATGATAGATACGTGCAGGTGATGTTAGGTTGCAACAACGTTGAGCTTGGAGCGTTCAACGGTCTTCTGGAGCTTGATTTTCGATTTATGTATTTCCCTTTTAGTATTGTACTCAAATGATTATATTAGTGGATATGTGATGATGATATTGCCTTTGTGAATTGGGTAATCTTGTGGTTATGCTTATTATGAGATAAATGTATGTTGGAAAATCCTTCTTGTAGGATCCCAGGATCGGAATCTGGCGTATGGACGCTAGGAACCGAGAATGGCGTACTACGGAGGCTATCGGCACCGGATTCGTGGATTGGGATTCCTGAGAATATGATTTTCTGGTTTAGAGCGTGACAGAAGTTGGTATCAGAGCATAACTTGGGAATACCTGAAGAAAACATTACATATCTGTAATAGCTACCCTACACTATATGATTGTTGAGAACTTAGAATGGTTTGATCCCCAAGTTCAAATAACTTAGAGATTTTCTGATATAGCTCCCTACCGCCAAGATTGTAAAGCTGTATAGTATTCACTTTCGATCATTTCTAATCCAGGATCTGAGGTTCAGTAGAGTTACCATAATGTTGATGATGCGTCATGGGCGGGCGAGGTTGAGATTAGGGAGCGCTATCTTCATCCTTTGGTAGATTGATTGTGTCTTGACTTATATATACTTGATGATGTTTTCTCGTCCCTTATCTATTTTGTAAATTTCGAGAACAAAATTTTTATTAGGTGGGGAGAACTATAAGACCCGTATCTTAGATCGTACTATTCCATAGGCTTCCGCGGTACACCCGATCGAATTTCGGCAACCCTCGACCTATTACCGGCATTTGCGCGAGGTCCTGTGTGGTGTCCTGTATATCTGAGTCGACTCGACCCGAGACTCGTATCCTTGCGACCACGGTGTCGCCAAGGTTTCGTTGCTGCGTCTCACGCGCCGAGGCGATACCCGGGCTAGGAGCTGTGGGCTTGCGTTCAATTCGAGGAAAACATCGCACGTTGCAAACACCGAGAAAATCTCTACGACACATCACATCACTCCATCAATCAATGTCAAGTACAACCACCTCTCCTCTAAGTCAACTCTTTCTTACAACAAGTACACACTCTTCACCCATCACCATCCCTCTCCTCATCACTCCATCACTCACATCACTTCCCTCTCTCTCTCTTACACCTCTCTCTCATCTCTCTCATTCTCCAAAAAAAACAAGCAACCCATGTCTCAACCGCCCCCCACCCCCATGAGAGCTTGGTGTGGCCCACCTTCCTACCATCCAATCCAACCCTTGGATCATCATCTCAACCGTCGAAATTGTCCCCTTGGATCTCTAGATTGCATAGGCGGAAGAAGGAGTTCATCTAGAGGTGGGTGATTTTATGTTTTTCTACTGTTGATTTTGTCATTTGAGGGCCAACATATGGTGGGACCCATCTTAATGTATGCCTTGTATCGAGGGGCCCATAGTGGCACGGTCCCTCCACCATCCGATCTCTCTCCCTTTATCTCTCTCTTTACCTTTTGTTATGGTATTGATGATAGTGAGGTGTGGCCCACCTGATGTGTGTGTGTGGCCCACCTGATCCAGTTGGTGGAGACCACATTGTTGTCCATGGCGGACAGACCCTGATGGAGGAAATCACAAATAACAGCTTGATCCAAATGGTGGTGGCCCATCCTCATGGCACTACATAATGTATGTGCCTTATTTACATTGTCCAACCTGGACCCCACCCACGTGGAACCCACCATGATGTACGTGCGACGCCCACACCGTCCATCCATCTTGCTGCCCAGATGGTGGAAACAACCGTGATATTTTTTTTTATGCACTCTGTGCATCTAGGGAGCCCGATGTAATTTTTATATTTTATACATTACATTGTCCACACACACATGGATCTGACCTTGATGTATGTATCCGATCCACACCGCCCATTCTATTTCTCAGCTCATGTGAGGAGTTGAGCAGAAAAATGAAGCTAATCTGAATCTCTGGTGGGCCATAATATAGAAAATAGTGATTTTGGGTGATTTAAACTGTTAAGGCTAGTTGTGATGTTTCTTTACGTCAAAAAAATACTGTATATTGGTCTCGTTAGATCTGTTACGAGCTGGGGGGGACTAATAGTTGATGTGGATTTTATTGATGTGGGCTCCACCTATGAAATATTTCTTGAAAAAAAAAAGAGCAAGATGCTGATGTTGTTACTGTCAGCGTCCAGAGGATGCTGCAGCAAGCAGCGTCTAGGGTCCCAGTAGGGTGGGACGATGGGCCCCACCACAGGCCTCACTGTGATGTATGTTGAACATCCACACCATGCATTTGATGGGTTCCCTTTGATCAGCGGGTCACCCCAAAAATCAGTCGTTCACGGCACTTAGGTGGCCCACACCATCTTAAATCATGTGAAGATATGCTTAACATATAAAAGCACTTGCTGGATGGCCCACCGTGATGTATGGTTCTTGTCCGCGTCGTCCAAAATTCTGGGCGAATGGGACCCACCTACTGGACAGTTGGCTGGTGCTCCTCTCACCAGCATGATCTGAGAATCCCAACCGTCCATCTGTTTCATCCATTTGTGGATGATGGCTGTTGTACGTGCCTCATATGTAGTGTATATTGATATAATATAAATATATAATAATGTATTATATTGTATGGGGTGGGCCACACGTGGGACCCACCCATGAGGAATGATCCTTACATCTACATCGTCCAGTCAGCATCCAGACCCTGGATGCTGGACACTTATATATATATATATATATATATATATATATATATATATATATATATATATATATATATATATATATGGTAGGCCCACGTGGGACCCACCTGTTTGAGAAAATATTATATAATATAATAATATATATTATGACGGGACCCACCATGATGCATGCGTTGTATGTATGACGTCCAACCATCAGTAGAGACGTTGATGGGGTCCCACACGTGGTGCACGTGCCTGAAATCCAGGCCGTGTACACGTCGTGGGACCTACCGTGATGTAATGTTTTATCCATGTCATCCATCAGAGCAGCATGGCTGCTGTATGCACGCTGCAAGTTCTGGGGCCCTGAAAATGGGGGATGTGTGATATCTCAACTATTCATTTGGGCCACACCTTTATGTATATATTTTGTCCAACCGTTGGTCAGGTGGGCCACATCGCAATAAACAGTGGAGATTGAACATCCACCATTGAAACTTTTTTTGGGGTCACTGAGGTTTTGGATCAACGTGATATTTATTTTCCCCCTTAATCCAGGTCTTTGTGGCCTTATGATCAGATTGGATGGGGAATAAATTTTATGGTGGGCCCTGTGATTAGTTTAGCAGTAAGAACCACTATCTCTACGGCAAATGATCTCCCGTTATGACTCACTTGGACAACCCTCTAAAATGATCTCAAAAAAATATAGATGTATGGTGTAGGTTGCTTACCTAGAACGGTGGGCCCGATTTGACACCAATGAGGCCCACCTTGATGTATTTTGTGGCCTATCTCTGAGGCCCACCTTGATATATTTGTAGCCCACTTGAGGCACATTGTGCCGCCCATTGATGCGGTCCACTTGCTGTAGCTGAGTCCCATGGGTCGTGGCCCGACCTGAGATATATGAGGCCCATGTGCAGGGCCCACCCGTTGTGTATTTATGACCCTTTTTGGATGTGGTCCATTGTGAGGTATTCAAGGCCCATGGCGAGGCCCACTGTGATGTATTTGAGGTCCATGGGCAAGGCTTAATGTGATGTATTTCCGGCCCGATGTGTTGTATATGAGGGCCATGCATGTAGCTTATTGAGATTGTATGTGGCCACTATGTTGTGTATAAGGCCCTTTTGTGAGACCATGAGCCCACTATATGTTTGGCCCTATGAGGACCTCTCCTTGAGAGCGATGATGGTTAAATGTCCACATTGATGGACAATGATGGTTGGATGTCCACATTGTGACCTTCCATTAGGCCTCCTTAGGCCCATTCTTACCGATCGATTCCGATCGTCGTGACCGATTGCTGATTTCGATTAACGTGACCGAAATACTGATTCTGATTATCGATCGATTCCAATTGTCATGACCGATTGTTGATTCCAATTAACGTGACCGATTTACCGATTCTGATTATCGATCGATTCCGATTATCGTGACCGATTGTCGATTCCAATTGACGTGACCGGTTTGCTGATTCTGATTATTGATTGATTCCGATTGTTATGATCGATTGTCGATTTTGATTGACGTGAACGATTTGCCGATTCTGATTATAGATCGATTCCGATTATCATGGCCGATTGCCAATTCCGATTGACGTGACTGATTTGCTGATTCTGATTATCAATCGATTCTGATATGTCGGGACCTATTTTCGAGGACGATTCTGAGTGTCGATTCCGATTGCCGATTAACGATTTCAATTATCGGGGTCGAGGCCGATTCTGATTGCCGATTACCGATTCCGATTATCAGGGTCGAGGCCGATTTCGATTGACGTGACCAGTTTACCGATTGTCATTACCGATTGCCGATTCTGATTGTTGTGACTGATTTGCCGATTCTGATTATCGATCGATTCCGATTATTGTGACTGATTTGCCGATTCTGATTATCGATCGATTCCGATTGTCGTGACCGATTGCCTATTCTGATTAATGTAACCGATTTTCCGATTGTCGATTAGCGATCGAGGCCGATTATCATGACCGATTGCCTATTCCGATTGACGTGACCGATTTGTCGATTCTGATTATCGATCGATTCTGATTGTTGTGACTGATTTGCCGATTTCGATCGATTCCGATTTGTCGAGGCCTATTTTCGAGGCCGATTTCGATTGCCAAAGCCGATTGTCGAGACCTATATGATGTATGTGCGACTCGTAATTGAGGACCATCGTGATGTGTATTCGGTCTGTGTGATGTGTATGCAGCACGTGTTTAAGGCCTAATGTGATGAATAAGAAGTCTATGTGATGGGCCCATTGTGATGTATTTGAGGCCCATGGGAAAGCCCCATTGTGATGTATCTGTGGCCTATGGGCAAGGCCCATTGTGATATGTATTAGGCCCATGATGCATGACCCATTTGATGTATTCGAGACCCATGTGTAGGGCTCACATGTCATGTATTTGAGGCCCATGAGCAGGGCCCACCTGTTGTGTATATGTGGCCCTTGAGTAAGACCCATTGTGTTGTATATATTTGGCCCTTGTGTGAGGCCATGGGTCTACTATATGCTAGGATTTATGAGGGTCATTCCTTAGGGGCAATGTTGGTTAAATGTCCACATTGTCGAGGTCGATTATCGATGACAGTTATTAATACCGATTATGAGTATGTGAAAGCATAGCATCATGATACATGCCCATACGCATCATCTGCATGTTTGTGGTTGCTCATTACATATGTCATTAAGCATGTTATTATGAGACTCCCTGATAGGCGGAGGTTATCTCACATGAGCACACGGTATGCGCAGGATGGTTGCATGACTGGATTGTATGACTCATACATCTTGCATTATGATTACTGTATGCCCTAGCGACATCTGGGTCGTAGCCTCCACAGGCATATCGTGGATGGCCATAAGGGACATCGAAAATCTGTTAATAGCACCGGACTGCCATAGATGACCCTGGGTGAAAATCCGTAACCCTCTTGGTACTCAAGGATGCCCCAACGTCGAGACCGAGTGGACACATGTGCGCCCGAGTGCCGAATACCAAGAGGCCTCATCTCTCACTGTGACGTGGTCGGTTAGGAGGGGGTGTGGCCTTACCTACCCGAGCATAGGGGCATTGTTAGGCTGAGTTTGACCAGCTCGTGAATGGGTCCATTATCGACGTGCCGAATAGGTATTGGCAGACTATTGACCAGGCAGATAGTGTGGTTTCTTACGCTCACTTGGACTGTACGACTGGGAGAGCGACAGTGCCATTTGGAGTATACTAAACCCCGGTGAAGATCCTAGAGATGAACTATACTGATATGTAGACTTATTGAGCAGGAGTTGCATACTCACTCATTCATTCATTCACTATCCACTCGTGCTGGCGGTGCGTAACTATGTGTTACGTGTACCTTCGCAATGGCCAGGATTTCGGTTGGGGCACGCGACTAACCTGAGATCAGGAGTTTACCACATTGAGTCTGACTATCCAAATTTAGATATGAAATTGGTTTGGATAGAAGTCCCTTATGATAGACCCCGTAGCCTGCAATACTGCGTACTATCATCCCGACTTCACACTCCAGCATGGTCATTCCATTCGAACCGCATATTACATTACATTCGCGGCATATGACATTTTGGGTTACTATGTTTCTGCATTTATATGGTCTACATACGGCTGACACTATTCGTGAACTCATCAGGAATTGCATATTGCATCGCATCCTCGGCATCTGATATTTGGCTCTTTATGACTCCTCATTTGCATAGCTGTTGTATATTGCGTACTCTGACATTGATTGACTCATGGACTTGTCCGTATTTTCGCTTACTCTGTTATCGTGTGATTTATGATCTTGTCAGTATTTCTGTTTACTTTGATAATTCCTGCTTTTGTCAGTACGATAATGTACGATTAATGGATAACTAGTATTTCCGGTATTGTATGATTATGACATTGCGTTGAATACTTGGCACTTACCTTGTGCACACACTTACACCACCCTCTAAGCTTTCTATAAGTTTATGCACGATAGATGTGTGTAGGTGATGTTAGGTTGCAGCAGTGTTGAGCTTGGAGCGTGCAGCGGTATTCTGGAGGTTGACTTTCGATTTATGTATTTCCCTTTCAGCATTGCACTCAAATGATTATATTAGTAGATATGTGATGATGATGTTGCCTTTGTGAATTGGGTAATCTTGTGGTTATGCTTCTTATGAGATAAATGTACGTTGGAAAATCCTACTTGTAGGATCCCAAGATCGAAATCTGGCGTATGGACGTTAGGAGCCGAGAATGAGGTACTATGGAGGCTGTTGGTACCGGATTCAACGATCGGGATTCCTGAGAATCCGATTTCCAGGTTTGGGGCATGACAGTTCATCCCTCAATGACCACTATACAATGCAATCAATTCATACAAATGATGCATATGGGTCATAATGATGTAAGTGCACTACCTGTAGGATATATTCCTCCTTCTTAAGGAGGGACAAAGTCTAGGTACATAGACAGGTACTCTAAGGAGAAGCGAAGTCCTCTAATGGGGGCCCAATACTTTGGGATGACCCACAAGTTAAGTGAGTCATAAACCCAAGGAAGAAGCGGTCTTAATCAAAGGCCCAAGGTGGACCTTCAACCACCTATAGGAACCCTATGCACCTACCTTAGGGCCACCAAGGAGGACATCCAACCTCAACTGGGTCCCAAAAAGGCAGCCCGCTACGCATAAAAGTAAAGTCCAAGGCCCAAGTAATCCATGGCCTAGTGGGCCATAACTAAGCCCAATGCATAAGCAACATGGTGGGCCCTCAAGCAAGGTTTGGGCCCAACCATAAAGATCATGGGTCCACTCATTGTAGTGGGCCTAATGGGCAGCCCATTATTCCAACATATGGGTGATCCTTATGTTTAAAACAAGTAAGTTGGGCCTCACATCTCGCCCGAAGTATGTGTTTATTTTAGTGGGCAAGCAAGGGCCCAACTACTTAAGTATTTGACCCATAAAACCCATCACAATGGCATGATAAATATAGGCCCCAAGGGTCCAATCGGCCTATCGAAAGTTTCAGCCCAGCCAAGGTTATAAGGCCCAACAATTAGCTAGAAGACTAGTTCAATAAGAATCCAATTGGAATGGGTCTTAAATATGTACTTATTAAGCCTAAAAAAAAAAATTCTAGTTAAAATGGGGCAAGATGTGTGTGATAATGTCCCTAAATTTTAGTGGACCATGCTGCCCCAAAACATCCATTTATGGGTAGCAACCATGGGCCTATTGCTAAAATTCCAGCCCACCCACAAGCTGGGCTTACTGGAAATTTAAAAATAATTAACTTATAAATTTATTTGAATTCCTAGTGACCTATACATGTCATAGGGGGGTCCACCAGATGAAGGGAGTAAATTAGACACATAAATCAGATGGGCCATGCTGCTGGACCGGATGTCCAGCAGCAGCCCAATGGGTTGGGCGTCCCATGGTGGGTAGTCCTATGGGCGTGGGTATTTGGCCCCAAAACTTATCCAATGGGCCCCAAAAATGGAAAACTACAGAGGGAGGATGATCACTACGCCTATGGACCCACAGGATGAATGGTGGGATATAAAATACATTAAGGTGGGCCAACAAAGTAGCCTGGATGGCCAGCCAAGGCTGGACGCCCCAACCTGGGCGTCCCAGTTTGGTGGGCCACTCCAAGCCTCACCACGGACATTATAGGTACCCGTTGGCCCTGAAAAATTTTTAAGTTGGTACTTCCATGGGTGATCCACACCTCTGCAAAATTTCATAATTTTTGGACACTCAGAAGTATTTTAATTTATTTATCGAAAACAGTCTGCCCAAAAATTCTGGTAATCCTAGACGTCCCAACGTGATGGGCCGGTCCAGCCCTTGCCACGGTGTGCATAAGGGTCCATTGGCCCTAAAATTTTGTAGGTGGGTCCTAACATGGGTGGGATACATCTCCTCAAAATTTCAATATTTTTGGACAAATAGAAATATTTTAATTCATTTTAAGAAAACAATCTGTCCTGAGATACTACCTGATCTGATCATCCCATTATGGTGGGCCGGTCCAGCCCTTGCCACTGTGTGTACAGGTGTCCATTAGCCCCAAAATTTTGTAGGTGGGTCCTACCATGGGTGGGTCACCTCCCTGCAAAATTTTAAAATTTTTAGAGTGGAAAAAATATTTTATTTAATTCATACAATTTATGGACAGCAAGGTTGCAGAAAAATACAGTTGTTGCCCCTTTTTTGGATCACCCATGGAGTGGGCCCATGCCATAGAAATCAAGGAAAAGTGGTTGGGAGAAGTGCCTCTGCTACTGTACATCAAGGTGGGGTCCACATCAGTTGTCCACCATCCCAAAACATGGCCCACAAAGGGGCTTTCCAAGCTTATATACATGGCTGGACGGTCCCACATGTTGCACCGTCCAGGCCCTTAGGCCCAGCCCTTGGGCATCCCAAAGAGGGGCTGCTAGGGGTGGTTTTTAGCATACATCAAGGTGGGGTCCACATGCCAACGACCCACCCTCAAATCCTTCAAAAACAATTCAAACATGAGGGCCGAACACTTCCCAAAAATCAGCAACATAGGTCTGTAAAAAAAAATTCTCGACGGCAAGGTATATTGCTACCTAGTGTAGTCCACAAATAAAACTCCAGCAAGAAAATCCTCACACACATTAAGGTGGGGCCACCTAGATAGGCCACACACATCTGGAACGTACTTCCAATCGACCTAGGCCTTGCACGTGTGAATGGACAGCAAGGTGGATCTCCACATGTCCAGCAAATGGGACATGGGGATGTCCCATCAAGGGTGGACAGTTGGATGTGTCTTGCACATCAGGTGGGCCACCTTGATCATCAATATTTGGGAGAAAGAAATAGATTGAAAGAGAAAATAAGAGAGAGAGAGAGAGAGAGAGAGAGAGAGAGAGAGAGATTGTCCATACAAGAGGGATTTCGCCACTATAAATCCCTTATGCACAAAAAAATAATCAACATACATTGCTCATCTTATGGATTTATGCATGCATGGACCTCCATAATAAGAATCTGAGGTGGGGATGTCATCCCCAGCATAAAACAAAGGTCTAGATGACCTTGGAAGGGCTGAGATTATGAAATACATCATGATGGGGTCCATGTAGGATGGCCCCACCATGGAATGACAGATGCATGAAAGATGGCCAATGGCCACATCCAAAGGGTTAAATGGGATCCCCACCATGGATTGGTGGGTCCCACTTGTCCCATACATGAAGAAACGAAAGAAATAAGAGAGAGGAGAGAAATCAGCACTAGCAGAAGCACCCACCTCGGATTTTCAAGCTTCCACCATCGCTAGGGATCTCAAGCTCCAAGGTTAAAGATTCAATGGTTAAGATGGGACTATGGTGGCTAGATGGTGGAGGAAGGGAGGGAGAAAAATGCTGGAAAATTGGAGGAGGACTGGACGTTGGAGAGGAAGAAGGAAAGAAGAGAAATGAGAAGGGGGAGAGAGAGAGAGAGAGAGAGAGAGAGAGAGAGAGAGAGAGAGAGAGAGAGAGTTGTAGGGAGGTGGTAATGATGGATTGTAAGAAGGGTAATCATAGCTATGGGAGGAGATTACTATGCTCATAGGGTTTAGGTTAGGCTTGGGTAGTGTCTAAGGTGGATAGTGTTTATTCCATGAAATTGTAGTGTGTGTGGGTGGTGTGCATGGGAAATTGTGCCATAGAAGTGGCCCACTTGCATTGCACAAAAAGTGGGCCTCATGATGAAATGCTCATAACTTTTGATCCATAAGTCGGATGGACGCACAAGATCCGTCATTGGAACCGTAACGACTATACAAACAAGATGACATAGGTCTAGGGTCGATCCGAGTCGGGTCTACGTGACCGGACTCATGGATGACTACAAACACAATCCGTGGGTCGCGGGTCACTGAAATTCGACCGGTAGGACCGCAAGACCATGTTGAAGAAGATGCATACTCACACACACACACACATATACACATGTGAACTCGGGTCGGGTCTCACACGTAGCTAAAACCTAATTGATCTATAGCTAAAACCTACCTCCTCACCATAACCTTATTAAATATTGATGGTGCTTAAGGGGCTCCATGGGGCCCATTGGAATATATGTGTTTGATATAAGCCGCCCATCAATTCCGATATATAATTTCAGTGGATGAACCCAAAAGTTATGTAGATTAAAGGTCTAAGTGGACCACAACATAAAAAATAATAAAAACTAAATTTCTATTGTTAATATGTTGTGTGGTCTTCTTACAGCTTCGATCTGACTCATTTTTTACATCAACACTTAATAAAATACTTTAAAATTAATGGACGAAGTGGATAAATAAAATACATCACGGTGGGCCCCATGGTCCTAAAACCCAAAGTCTAAATGGGTCATCCGTCATGTGCCCCTCCCAAAATGAAACGCGCCCCTCCCAAAATGAAACACGCCCTCCCAAAACGCGCCCCTCCCAAATCGTCCGCCCTTTTCTCCTTCGCGCAATAGACCTCCCAAAACCCATCTCTCAATCTCTCTCTCCATTTCTCTCTTGCACTTGGCCTTTCTCTTTCCCTCGCCCTCTCGATCTCCTGCTCTCCCTCACCCTCTCCCTATCTCTTGGCCACATTCCCCTCTCTCTGTTTCCCAACCTCTCTCTCTCTCTCTCACTAGCGTTTTCAAAGCCCCTTTCGCCGCAAGGAGAAGAAGAAGAAGAACGATTACATCTTGGTTGGTGCTGAAAATGCTTTGTGGGCTCCACCATAATGTATGTGTATGCGGGCCATTCATTTTTCTAGCTCATTTTAGGGCATAAGCTCAAAAGTCAGGAAGAGCCAAATCTCAGGTGGACTACACCATAGGAAACTGTGGTGATTGAACGCCCACCATTAAATACTTCCTAAGGTCCAGTGCAATGTTTATTTGTTATCCAACATGTTGATTGATGTTTGACAAATCTGGATGAAGGGAAAACATAAATATCATCTTAATCCAAAACTTTATTGCCCTAATAAGTTCTTAACGGTGGGTGTTCAATTACCATCTTTCCTTTGGTGTGGTCTACTTGAGATTTGAATCTACCTCATTTTTTGACAATTAGCTGGAAAAATGGATCGACGGTATGAATAAAACACACATCGTGGTGGGGCCATAGAGCACCGACCAGTATCGGTAATGGCAGGGTCACTACAAAATCTAGATGGTTCATGCGAGTGTTAACAGGTTCAAATGTAACCATGTGCCGCATGGAAAGGTTCCCCTACATTTATCCAGTTAAATCAGGGTTAATTAGATCACATGTATAATTTACAAGTGCATGCTTGAGTTGAATATAAGGTACTAGTAAAAGGGGATTGATTTTGTTGCCCATAATAACATTTGTGTAACACCCAAATAAAAAATCCACTGAAGCCCATGAAGATGGAACATGCTGATCCAAAACTCACATGGGCCACTCCATATGCAACAATGTGAAAGTATGTTCCAACCTTTAAATTCTAGTGGTTCGGCCCACTTATGTTTTGATTGGCATTTTTTATGGATATTCCTTTATCTCAGTTAGGAACATTTTACTGATGGGTTGGGCGTCATATACACACTATAGTGAGTCACTGTTAAGAACCTAGCCAATACACCAAAAGCCTTTGGAATGATGAAATACATAAGCTAGGCTATTAAGTCAAGGACCCTTTCTCTGTAACAAAATCAGGTGGAATGTAGCTGTCAGTAAGATTTATCTGTAACAAAATTGGGTGAGAGCACACCACTTACGACTTTGTTGCTATAAAAACTCACATATAAACTTCATTAATTCATTAAAGGAGGTATTCGAATCTATATATTCTTTTCTATGAACTTGTTTTTTCCTAAGTCTTGTTTCATCTGTAATTGTTTGATGCTCTTCAAAAAAAAAAAAGAAGAAAAAACAGAAAAAAAAAAGAAAAAGAAAAAAAGTTTGTAATTGTTTTTTATTGTGTTTGTCGTGATCCAAGTATTTTATATTCCTTAAAGTTAGATTTTTGAACATTGTTATAGAAATCAAGTGATTTTCTATCGGTCTATTTTTGTAAAATAAGATATTTTTTTCTTTCTTTCTTTCTTGAATTAATTAAGAGAGTGTCGAACAAAGGCCTGTTTGCCTGTTTGGACGTATAAGGGCCTGTTTGGATGTATAGGGGCCGAAAAGAGCACCGAGAGGGTGAAAAGAGTAGGGGCATGTTTAGATCTATTCCAAACAAGGACTGTGGGATGCTCATTTGCCTACTATGCTATGATCTTGGACTTCCCTCTGAGGAATCATAACCTGTGACATCACGTAGTTCCTCTTTGGTTACCACTTTTGAGTACAATAGATGTGTGCATTTTGCACTTCCTTCATTTCCAACTTTGAGGAGGATGGTGCATGAGGCTAATTTCCAACTTTAATTTTTGGTAAGGTGCAAGTTGAAAATGGACCCCTTAGTTAATCGAGATCCGGTTGTAATGAATAGGGAGTGGATGACAACAAGTTTCCCAGACCCACGCTTTCTTTCTGTAATAAGAAGTTTTTCAAAGTTTGTGCAAGAAAACCTTCCTGGTAGATAATCCATTCCATGTCCATGCACCACTTACAGATGTGCACGTTTTCTAGTTTCTTATGATTATATGAAAATACATCTAATGAAAAATGGATTCGACCCAAGCTATAGGGTTTGGAACATGCATGGGGAGCATGTATCACTTAAGTGTACTGTACGTGAATCAAGTTCCCAACAAGACCATAGTGTCCCGAACTTAAATGAGGTTCACAACGCGATCGTTCAAGAACTTGGTGGTAATAATCTAGATGAAGTGTATAGGATGAGCCGAATGTGACCCCTATAGTCAAAGGCATCTTTGGAGAAAATGAAACTAATGAGTTTGAAGCAAATCTATGAGACGCAATGACTAAGTTATACCCTGGGGCCCAAGATTTCACCGTACTGACTTTTATTGTACAACTTTTCAAATTAAATGTGAATCGTGGATGCAGTAAAAAAAGCTTTACAAAGCTCCTTCAACTACTAAAGAAGGTGTTACCTTTCGGTAACAAGGCCCCAACTAATACCTACCAAGCAAAGAAGATCATTACAAAGTTGGGTCTTGATTATGTGAAAATTCATGCTTGTCCAAATGACTGCATCTTATACTGGAGAGAATGAGATAAAAATCATTTGTCCAAATTGTAAAAGTCCTAGGTTCAAGACTGAAATGGATTCTAAGAGAAAACAATCTCAAATGCCTACGAAGGTGTTAAGGTATTTTTCATTAACACTAAGGCTACAAAGAATGATCAGTGTGCCATGGTTGGTGAAAGAAAGGTCTTAGCACTCGACCAGAAAATTTTAACACAAAAATATGGAGCATTCGACTGATTCTATTGCATGGAAGAATCTCGATGACAAGTATACGATTTTTTTAGTTGAGCCTCGTAATGTTCGATTGGGTTTGGCTACAAATGGGTTTAACCCATTCGGCGCTTTCAGTACGTCGTATAGTTCATGGCCGGTTATGTGTGTGACGTACAACCTTCCACCAAAGCTTTGCATGAAACCTCAGTTTACTATGTTGACTTTGCTCATTGAGGGACCGCAACAACCGGGAAAGGATATTGATGTTTATTTATAGTCATTGATTGATGTACTACAAGAGTTATGGCGAGAAGGGGTCACGACGTTCGACGCATACCATGAAAAAAAATTTAACATGCCTGTCATTCTAATCTCGACAATCATGACTTTCCAGCATATGGTAACGTTTCTGGTTGTAAGACCAAGGGTAAGTATGGTTGTCCTGTATGTGGTCCCAACATAGATTCTTTGTGACTCCAACATGGAAAGAAACATGTTTATATGGGCCACAGACGATGGTTGCCAACATTAGAATAGGCTAGGAAGGACACAAGTACTGGCACGTTCAATAAGAAGGTGGAGATATGACATCAACCGATCTGCCTGGATGGGATTGAGGTCAAAAGACAAACAACAAACTTGAATATGCAGTAGGGAAAGACTGGGAAGAGTAATATAAGGGGTATTGATGGAGGCCGACAAGAGCTAACAAATGATATTGAATCACCGTGGTTCTTCGAACGGTCTATATTATTTGATTTGGAGTATTGGAAAGATATTCCCATGCGTCACAACTTTAATGTTATACATATTGAGAAAAATATATGTGAAATCCTTGTTGCCTTAATGTTGAACACACCTGGCAATACCAAGGATGATGCTAATAGCGCAGGGACCTGAAACAATAGGGAATTAAGAAGCGTCTATGGCTGAAAAAGAACAATGGCAAGGTGATTCAAAAATAAGGTCCTTTCTGTCTAAGAAAAGAAGAGAAAAAGCTTTTCATACAGACTTTGCATGAGTTACGTGTTCCGATCGGATTTAGTGTGAATTGGAAGACCATTGTAAAGAAGAAGTCTCATTCTTACCATGTGTTAATGCAACATCTGCTCCCAGTTCTCATCCAGCATGCATTCAGGGATAGGAAGGTCATTCGTCTTATAATTACAAGCTTCTACACCTTCTTTAATACCTTATGCTCGACAACTGTAAACCTTTAAACTCTCCTTACTCTTGAGAGGGGCTGGCTAGGACGTTATGTCAGCTTGAGACTATATGCCCGCCATCCATTTGTCATTATGATGCATTTGTCGATCCATTTGGCTTACGAGGCTCGCATATGTGGTCCTGTATACTATCGATGGATGTATCCATTCGAAAGGTACGCTGTGAGCATAATAAGAATAAATCGGCTTAACATCTACATTTGCATGTATATATAATGTATCATTAACTTTGTCAGGTTCATGATGACATTCAAGGCCTATGTTCATAACAAGACACGACATGAGGGTTACATTACAGAACAGTACATCCAAGAGGAGACAGTTATATTCTGCAACTAATATAAAGGAAAATAGAAAACAAGCTTATTGGAAAAGCTAGAAAAACGGTTTAACGGAATCATTCCAGGACTACATAAGTTGCAAGATATCGTTGATGATGACAGTAATGATGACGATGTTGGTCCAGTAGGTTCAGGTCAAAGTGTTATCGTAGTGGGTATCGAATACGACAAGCTCATATGTGGGTACTGAAGAGTCATCCCAACTATGATGAGTGGGAAGGGTATGTACAATAAGCTCATATATATATATATATATATATATATTCCTTACTTTATGCGATTTCAATTTAACAATGTTATCGAATATCACGCAGGAAGCACAAAGATTTCTTGTAGCGATGCTACAAGAGGACCAATAGGGTGCTTAGCGAGGATGAATTCATACCTTAATTGAAGAGGCAACCAGAGTTCATTGAATCTGACGATAAAGAATTTAAAGACATGGTGAGAGGACCTCTAGCTTTTTCTATGCAATACAATAAGTATTGTATTAATGGTTTCCTCTTTGTCACTAAGTACTATGAGGGGAATAAAATGAACCAAAACAGTGGGGTTATGACAGAGGATATGACAACCTTCCGATCGAGTGTTAAGGATATGAATACAATGGATGAAAATCAACCTTACTATGGAGTCATTCATAAAATTATCCAATTGGAGTACTGAACAGGGTACAAGCCCATCCTATTTAAGTGTGATTGGGTGAAGGTGACACATCATGGTGTTTCTTTTGATGTCGAAGTGAATATGAGATTAGTAAATTTGTCCAGTCTTTATAATTCAGACAAAGTCGGTGACGAGTCCTTCATTCTTGCAAAGCATGCCACACAAGTTTTCTACTCTAGAGATCAAAAAAATCCTAACTGGCATGTGGTCTTGGAGGTTCCAAAAAAGATTTTTGTCGAAGAAGAGATGTGCGTTCTATCGGAACGATTAAAGGCTGTAAGTAATGCCAATGCAGGACCTGATCTCACCTCATTAGTAATTGTTGATGAGTTGATATTCAATGAACCTGAAGATGTCAGTGTTGTAGTTGAGAAAACAAAGAAAAGAAAATGATCAAGGAGAATCTACTGAATTGTTTGTATTTTCTAAGCATGTAACAAAATGATATTTATTGGAGGTAATCTAATCAAGGTTTGAATAATATAGTGAATTATTTGTACTTTATCTATGATCTAAATTATTTCTTAACCATTAGTGTTTTTTTTTTTTTTTTCATTTTAGCAAAGAAATAGGCACATGGATTCACAAGCAGAGGTATTGGGTGCGCAATTGCTTGAGAGTACAAATGCAAGCAACACCGAAGGTAATAAGATACTTCTCCTTAATTAGATATGTAAATTTTATTTTCCTTATATATTGGCGGTAATCAATGATGTGTATATATAACTATTATTCTTTTTATGTAATTGTGCCATTATCTTCTTCATCTAGAAAGAGAGGCATTACTAGGAGGGTCTCTTTACTTGTGCAACCTGATAAGAAAAAAGTCTTAAAGACTAATGAATTCGGGCAACCGAATGAGGACTGTTCCGATCACAAAGACTTTGCATCGCATGTCGGTGTCCTCACCCGTTCTCATATCCCAATCGTATACCTGGACTTTCGTTAGGTGCCTTGTGAACACATTCATATGGTCACAGAAAGATTGTCATAGTTTTATGAGTTTAAGGGTCAATGTTGGGATGCAAGTCTTAATTACGTTACATAATGCATCAATGAAGTGTGGAGGAGATACAAGAAAATGTTGACTGCAAAATATATTAAAACTAAGAATCATATTGCTGTGAGAGATGGTCCTACCCCCCCCCCCCCCCCCCCCCCCCCCCCCCCCCCCAGCTATCCCTATGGAGGTTTGGATATATTAACATGCCACCGAGGAATTCAAGAGGCAAGTGCAAGGAATAAAGTCAATTGGACCAAGCTAAAAGAACCTGATGTCTTGGGAGGCACAGCATGGCTGTTACTCTTCAAAAGATGGTATGTATTTAAAAATAGATATTATAGTTTTAAAATTGAATTTAAATTTGAATTATCATTCATCTAACTCTATTAATGATGTGTATTTGAACGATATATAATGTGTCAAAGGTGATGGAGAGGAATCTTACCTCTGATATCGAGATAGGTAGATGTGAAGTCTACTTAAGAGCCCATACAAGAAAGGACAAAGTTGTCCAGTATCCTGACCTTGCTGTAAGTGCATCCCTCGTACCACTAACTAGTACCCTTATGAAAAGCCTATGTATAACTTTGAATTATTTTACATTTATTTGTATTTTTTCACAGGAAAAACTAGATGAGCTCTATAGTAGCAATCCTACTTCTAGGATGACCAGCGTGGATGATGCCCTTACAGAGGTACTAATAAAATTTGAAAATTACTTAAGTTTTATTATAATTATGAATATCCTAATAACTTGATTTACAATGTTTTACAATTGGTTGGTTCTGACAATAGAGGGCGAATGTGGGGGTCTAGGTTGCTCGATAAGCAAGACAGGACTGAAGAAGTCAACCCTTGCTCGTTCAAAGGTAGAGAATGTGACAAAAGAAAAAGAGAGCCTAACTCAAGAGTTATTTAAGATGAAGAAAACATTGGTTGATATAACTCATGAGTTATTTGAGATGAAGAAAACATTGGTGGATATGCAGAAAGAGGGACAGTATACTCGAAATCTCCCATCACCAGCAGTCACTAAATCTACTCAGGCATCATCGGTATGCAAGTATAAATTTTTTACTGTATTGAGCTTACAATTATATTATAAACGCTAACAATACCAATGTCATTTTATGTGTAAATGTAGCCGGATATTATATATATCGGTAAGAGATGCGACTTGCTTGGTTTTGGAAAACGTGGTGTAATTGCTCGTGGTCAAGTACACAAAGTTAATCCAAATGCAACTGTCCATTGTGAACCGGTGGAGGATGGAGCTTTTGTTATTGTCCTGACTGAGGTTATACAATATGGTGCTCCTTTATGGAAGGAAGATGGGTTTACATCTACACTTGGAGAGGCCAGTCCGGGATCATTTGTGCAATGGGGGAAAGAGGCTTTGAGAATTCAATAATTTGAACAAATCTGGTACTCGATAATTGAACATGTGTAGTGTGCAGGTTTTTTTTAGTTACTTTATATGATGTTTGGCTTGTTTGTTTCTTTATTTTGAACTAATTTGGCACTCTATAGTTCAACATAGGTATAGTCTACATGTTCTTTCTAGTTACACTAGATGTTATTTGATTTATTTTTTTTAATATTGAATGAATTTTGTACTCTATATTTGAACTTATTTATAGTCTTAGGCTCCATTTGGTCATCACATTAGTATTTATGAATACATTTTTTTTTCCAAACCAAATGGAGCCTAAGCCCTTTTTTAACTCCGCCAATGCAACTCCTTGCATTGTCGGTCCCAAGCCTGGGTAAAGGAGGAGGAAGAAGGGCTTTAGAATGAGATCGTTAATTATGGAGGAGATCCTGAAAGTGCAGTGAGTATCTCTGATTTTATGGTTTTACTTGTACATTCCTATATTGATTGCTCAAGCATGACGGTTATGCGCATTCTTTCAGGTAGATGTTGCATGTGGGAGGATTGGAACTGCATATTTCAGATTCAATCATATGTTGTTGTCATACATGCAGATTAATTCTTCTATGTTTAGGTGCATGGCGATTGGATCTGAAAATTTGAGATTTTCATTCATTTATTTCATGTCTTTTGGTAAGATCTTCTTTAATTGTTTATTTATTTAATTTGAATGGAAGGATTGATTATTCAATGCAAACTCAATTTATGGAGAGGTGTAGTTTTAGTCTAAAAATACTTGAGCTTTCATTTGGAAAAAAAAAAAAAGAAAAAAGAAAAGAAAAAGGAATTATACTTAATTTGATGTTTCATTTCTTGGCATATAGCTCAAAGAGGACTGTTGTGATAAGAGCATCTGATGAATTTTGGCCAAAGTCCTAGCTCAAAGAGGACTACTGTTATTGGGTAACATTTGTCATATGTAATGATCAATTCAATTTTGATTGAGAATCTAAATACACCCTTCTTGCATATGCTTTTCCAGCCACTGTAACTCGGATCTCTATTCGGGCTCTTGTTTTCCTGATTTTCTCAATAAAATAGTTTGATTGAAGAGTGATTTGCTCTGTTTTTCCTGTTTTTCTCTTATTTCTACAGAAATTAGGGTTTGAAGAAGCTTTCTTAAAGAAATTCCAGGCCATTAACTCACAAGGTGTTTACTTTCACAAGTGAAATTCTAGACCATTGACCTGATGAGCCCCTCATTTTGTGTATGGCCCTCTTGTTATGGATAGATGTCTTAAATCTGTCTGGTGGTCTGTCGATGACATCGACCAGGTTTTGATGACATCGATGCCAGTCATCGATGACATCGAAGGTTGCTCAATGCCATCGATAATTCATGAAAATTTTCACCCCTGGTCGTTGAACAGTTTTGGTCCGTCTTCGATGACATCGATGAACCTTCGATGACATCGAAGATGTTACGCAGATTTTCTATGGAAACACAGATTTTCTGCGGAAACACAAATTTTGAGATTTTTATTTCCTATTCCGATTCTACTTCTTTCTAAACTTATATAAAGGGGTGTATGCAGGATTGAGAGGTATTCTAAGGCTTTCTAAAGGAGTTCCAAGGGTTCCTAAAAGGATTCTAGGGTTTCTAAAGGGTGTAGCAAGGGTGAGATTCGAGGTTGTTCGAATCGGGTAAGTCCTCTCTCTTTGTAATTTCTATTTTCTCGTGGAGATCTGTCGCTTTGTGCCGTGGTTTTTTCCCGCAAGGGTTTTCCACGTTAAATCTGTGTTCTCTTGTGTTTGCTTGGTGTCATTGGATTGCTATCCTAGATCTAGATCTGTGTGATTCCGCAGGCCCCAACACCTCTTACATACATACATACTAATGGATGCATATGGATGACTTTTAAATGAATTGATTGTTATTGGTTATATAGGTGGGAGGTGTATACTGAAAATGGAACATCATTGTGTGTGGGTCGTGAATTGTGTAGGGGCTTTGAATTATAAGTATTTCCTTCTTTTCTTGGTACGTGCGCCTCACTACACTCTCCTTGTTGTTTTCTCCATTTGATGAGTTGTATTCTTTCGAATATGGATTGGGTGGTTTGAACTTAGACCAATGTTACCTAGATCGTCCAACTTTTCTTTTTTTGCACATAATCCAAATTTTGGGTCTTGCAATCTGGATTGCTATTTTTAACAGCCCAAAGTTATGATTACTGTTGATTAAGTTGTGGTGTAAATTTAGATTGAGAATGTAGAGAATTACACTTTGATCGAAATTTTGGGTCTTGCAAGCTGGATGAAAGAAACTGCACTGGGAGGGCCCATGTTAGGGGAGATGATATGTAGAAGCAGAAGAAATGGTAGGCTAGAGCCATTTCTCTATAGCATGCCTCCCACTGATGTATCAAATGGGAGATTGATCAGACATTCCTATACATCTGACCAACGCACCAATTTTTTTGTCCCAAAAATTCCATTTGGAGTGTCCAAATGGGGCTTATTTGATCTTGCGACCTGTTTGGACACACCCTCAGAAAGGGCTTTTGAGTTTAAAATTCCATTTTAGTCTAAATGAGCAGATGTTGTGCATGTGGAAGCACTTTGAAAACGTCCCTGTAGCTCATTCTTCCCAAAATACTCTTTCCTCTAGATTTAGCATTGAGGATTAACAGGTTGGTGGGATTGTTGTCGAGATTCTTTTTACCAAATGGTTGCACGAGGACATGTCTTCTTGCTATTATCAGCAATTATTTCAATGATAACTATTATTTATTTGTTAAGTTTATTTATTGAATTAACTATTATTTCAACTCTTGCATTCATCTACATTCCTTCCTTATTTAGGGAGTTTCTTCTCTTTCTGTCATCCTAGAATCTACTAGATTGCTGGAAATCCTTTTCCCTGTCTATTGTTGGCTCCATTGGGTATGTACACTTTCCCATGCACTTGAATTCCGATTTACTCTTTGCTTTACATTATTTTTTTGTTGATGACATACATGTAGCTGTGGGAGATACAACCTAAATGACGTTTGTTAGCCTATATGTTATACCATGTAACCCTCCACAACCATTACAAGTCATTGTACTTTGTGGATAAGTTGGGATCAAACCATTGCATCAAGAGGGCAATCCCTTAAGTCATGAGACTAATGACCCCAGATGTTCGAGGCTCATACCTGTAACTAAGTCATTTAACATGCATCCATAACCAGGATCTTCATTTAAGAAAGAAAAAGAAATGCCTTATTCGAAGGTACCAGACATGTTAATCAAGGAGAGCCAGGGTTTCCGTCTTTATCATCTTATGCCTGTATGTACATGCCTATTTTTTGGGTTTCGAAGTTGCCATATTTGACATCTAATACCAATGTCTTACAATAAGATGGACATCAGATTAGGGCTTTTCTTTGTGTCCATTTGGACTATTTAACATCCGGTTGATTCATGAAAGTTGTGAGTATTCGGCAAGTGAGTTTCAGTATTACACCAAGGTCATATATGGGCAAAGTTATCCTTGTAGCTTATTTTTCATTGGGAATTTCCCAAATCCACACCCCCACAAATACGTGGATTTGGCACGAATCCAAATCTTTAGAAAAGCCAAGGGCTAGGCAAATCCACATGGTGACTCTCTAAAAAGCATGTAGAAATTATTCCCATGTAATAAATGCTTTCATAACCAGTCAATAAATAAATGCTTTTCCATTGTAATAAATACTCTCCAAATCCATGGATTTCTAGCTTGGTTATGAAATTGCGGTGAAGACAACTTTAATTGAAGTAGGAATATGCCAATATGTCCTAGAGGGGGTGAATAGGACTTTTAAAGTTTTTATGGTTTATTTAAAATCGTATTACACTAATCCTAACAACAAGCTCATATTAGGATTACTCAAAAATAACTCTACTGGCTTCCAAGCCTGGTAGAGGATCCAATCACAAACTATTTAATAGGAAAACAGTATGCAAACTAGTTTATGATGGATATGACTGTGTATGTGTGTGAGGTGTGATCTCAGATATTCAAATATGAAAAATATTAAAGTAAATCACATAATCAAAAGAATGACAATCTCAAACACAATCATTTTTATAGTGATTCGACGATCAGTCTACTCCACTCCTGGCAGACGCACTCAACCCTTGAGTGTGCCAAATTTCACTAAGGAGGTTTCACAGCAGTTCACCTCAAACCCAAGTTTTTAAATCAGGTTCACCGTCAACCATCACAACCCACACTGAGGCTGACTGGTTATGCTCTCACGAGCAAGGGTCAACACAACGCACCCACTTTTACGCACACTGGCCAAAGATCTTCCATAAGACCCTACCGGAGGTTTTATGTGGTTTACCCCAAACCCGAGGTTTCACACAGTTCACCTCAAACCTAAGGTTTTGACTGGTTCACCTTCAACTAGATGTTTATGCTCTCCTCAGAGCAAGGGTCCACACAGCGCACCCACCATGTACACTCTCGCCGGAGGCCTCCTACGAGGGCTTGAAGGGGTGAGAAACACCTAAGACCCAATCCTAAAAAGGAATGATCACAAGTGTCCTCTGGACTCTAGATACTTACAGATAAGTGGATGAGTCCCATTAAGCACGTTGACGAATATCTCCTCCTTTGTTGACGAAGGATCTTCGGTCTCCTTAATCCGTAACTCAAAAGATGTACCAATGCATGGCGACGGGTTGGGTTAAGGTTATGATGAAATCCTACTCTCATAAGATTTTCCTATAAGGAAGATAGAGCGATTTTAATCATCTATGCATTCAAGGCATCCTAGCTTCATGATTTGCCATTAAGGTAGTAGATGGAGGATCCTTGAATGCGGAAGTTCATTCCCCAATCCACTCTATTGAATATCAATGGTGAGGGTGGATTGGAGGATGAACTCCCTTGAGAGAAAGAGCTTTGGGTATAGGATCTAAGGTTAAACACTCAAAAGCTCTCTCTTTCTCTCACAGCAACAATAGACAAGTCCTCTATATATAGGCAAAAGGTTTCAACGGATATAAAATGGTCACATTTATGACAGAGTTCGATATCATCGAGCGTATACTCTCGATAGCATCGATGGTCCTCTCGATGACTCGAATTCAATGTCATATGCTTTTGAAACCTATTGCCAACTGGTCGATGAATCGAAATGATCGTCGATGTCATTGGATTTTGAACTCTGATTCCATCGATGAGAGGTTCGATCCATCGACACTTGAAAAACGAGAGAGACTTGACTTGAAATATTTTAGGTTTGAATGAGTGATCAAGGGACCTTCGAGATCATCGGAATTTGGATGTCGATGATATCGATAGCTGTGTCGGTGCACCGATTATTCAAAAGAATTTTTCATAAAGCTTACTGGACAGTTTATGTCCATGTTCGATGCAATCGATACGGCATCGATATCATCGATATTTAAATATCGATTCTATCGAGGGACCCCTGATCATAGATAAATCACCCTGAAATATTTTGCTGGAGAACTTGGCGTCGAAGACCGATATCATCGAAGGCCTACTGATATCAACGAGGTTTGAATTTTGATGGAATCAAGGAGGCTTCGATATATCGAAGCTTATATGATATTCTTTAAGAAAAACAGGGGCGTCGGAATTCTACCTGTCAATACTATCGTGTCACTTCCAATAGACTCGAAATTTGAAAATCGATGATATCGATAGGCATATCAATACATCGATAATTCCGTCCTGATATGTATAAGGTCGTCGGACATATTTGGTCCTCTTTTCGATCGTAATGATGGAGCATCGAGGACTCGACAACGCAGGTCGATCATATCGAGATGTGTATCGATAAAATCGACAGGGCAAGAAAACTTAGAGAATTTTCCTATTTTGAAAACATTTTCTTACCCCAAAAACCCTATGATATTCTAACATTTTTAAGGGTTTTAATATACCTGGTGATTTGAGACAAGGGATGTGAGGCTCAGATTTACCTGTGGCGGGCTTGCACACATCTGGTTGAGGCAGACGCTTAAAATAATCTTCCTAGCAGGCTCTGTAGTTTAACTGACTCAACACTCACGCTAATTGGCAAACCAGGGCACTTTCAATCTCCCCCTTTGTCAATTACGTGACAAAATCCCAAAACACCATAGAGCACTGGACAAACACATCCTAAATTGTGTGTACATGCATTTTACATAATTTTATAATTTCTATTGAACCTATGTACACAGCCCAATATCTGCTCCCCTAACTGTAAACTCCCCCTCGCTTGATGTAGGTGCTCCCCCTAACACCTGCAACATTATCCAAGCAGATATACAATTTTCCGTATGGGGTGTTTGGACTGTTCTCCCCCCTTTTGTCAGTCATTGACAAAGATATAACAGTTGATATTGACTGAAGCTTGAAGTATTTAGGAGAACCATCATTCAGAGGAGTATGCATATGATAGTTAGATGTATAGTGGTCAAACAATTGCTGAATTAGACATCATTTTCAGTGAATATGTATGCATAGTAGACAGAAATAGAGTAGTGATGTAGCAGTTAGAATATTCAGTAAAAGCATCACATGTATTCCATATCAGACAAACCAAGGGAGCGTTGAAACATAAAAATGGCGGTAAAGATGAGAATTTCATTTAGCCATATTCACAAATATTATCCAACAATCCAAACCACGTACTGCCACAGACAGCAGTAGAATTATCAGTTTATCCTAACAAAACTAAACCAAAAGAAAACATTTTCAGCCCAACCATGGGCATATACAATTACAATACCAAAAAAAAAAAAAAAAACATCTGATTCTCCAGATTAGTTAGTTATCACATACTCCCATGAAGGCGTAGAACATTCAAAAAGATACTAATATTCGTACGCAAAAAAAGAGTGGAGTGTATGTGATAGCAAGCAGTGATCAGTATCATGGAGCAAAGTGGGATGGTGTCGTGTCATCCCGACGGTAAGTCATCAAATCCACCAACTGTTGGACGACTTGCTGCACACCATGCACCATCCGTTCCAGGACAGTAAGCCTCTCGTTCATTGACTCCCTGAGTTGAGAGACATCATGCTGAATAGCGCCAATCCTGTCTTGATGGACCTTAAATATCTTTGCATGCCCAGGTGTTGACGTTGATGGAGCATGTTGAGGTCCAGAAGATTCTTCTCCGGTCATCTCAGTCCTTCACATAGGAGCATCGCCAGCCCTACCTTATCCCTCAACTTGAATGCCTTCCTCCAGGGACTTCTCAAGGTATTTGTGAAACCTCAGATCCATCCTTCGGATGTTGTTTTTATTAAAGATTTGGAGAGGAAGTTCAGGATCATTTGTAGTTGGGAACCCTATGACATTACAGATTGTGTTGATGATCCAGGGATATGGTAGGAGAATGTCCCTAGCCCTATGAAAAGCGTACACCAATTGATACACAATCAGGGTAGGCAGACAGATCTTGACCCCAACGACGATTGAATAGATTATCATAGTCATGAAGCCCGTGAGGTCAGCTCTGTTGGAGCCTCTAGAGTAAATGTTCGAAGCAAGAATACGATGCAGGACTCGATAACGTGGTTCCATGAACTTGACTTTCAGAGCATTCCCTTGGTGCCACTGGACATCACGATTATGACAGAGGAATTTGGTGACCTCGGATGCACTTCAGAATTTTCCATGTCCATATCAGGGATTCCTACAGGAGAAAGGATAAGATTGAATATCCCTGCAACAAACCCTGGAGTGATCAGCACATCATCACCATCTACAGTTACGGAGATGGATGGAGGATCAGATGTCGGAGAATGACAGGTAGCAAAGAAATGGTAAGTTCGCTCAAGCTTATATGATCCTCTAAAGTCGAGAACTGGTAACCAATCTATGGCAGCAAATAGAGGTTCCAAATTATATGGAATCAAGCAAATTCTGTCGACTTTCCTTTCGGGAATGACTTTTCTCCCTGCAAATTTTGCTAAGACCGGATTAGCCTACACAGGTGGAGGAGCCTGCGCCTCAGACTAGGACTCACCATGTCTCGAGCGTTGCCTTGTGGGGGTCCCATGGTCCGGGCCTCTTGCCTTTTCTCTTGAAGCAAGCACCTTTTATTGGGCGGATCTCGAAGACTCCCTCTGTCCAGTGCTCTTCCTTTGTCTTTACCCATTTGGACAAAAGAAATTTTGAAAACTTTGGGAAAGAAGACAAAATTCTTCTTTTAAGGAAATAGAAAATACCCGACCAAGAGTGAGATAGACTCTGAAATGGAAGGAATGGAAGGATAATACCCGTTTTTGAGAAGCTTCTAGGACCCACCAAAGAACATCCAGCCGAGAGTTTGAACCAAAAAGAATGGAAAACCTTTTCTCGAACAAAATGAAATTCTTTTCGCTCGACCGCCTTTTTATCAGGCAGCGGTCATCGATTTTATCGAACTTACTTTTGATTATATCGATGATCCTCATTCGATGTTATCGATAGTAGCTTCGATAATAGTCTCGATTAAGTGACTTTTCAAATTCTAAAGAGATGTCGATAAGATCGACTCTTTATCGATTTGATCGAGAATGCTCAGGACAAATCAGCAGACATATCGGACGTAAATGTTTTTCAATTTTCAGCATTCAGACAATCTTTCATGTATACTTTTAGTATATAAATAGTATACACAGCAAAACTTTGTACAATCAATGCACACATCAAAATTATAAACATTTGAATGTTTATATACAAAAGATGGAGGTGAGGAATCTCAGATATATCATTTGAAGCTTAGCAAAAATTTGCACCATTTCAGCAAATAACCTGGACTTGTCCTTTTATGCTTGATATTTCAGAGTATATGTAAATTAGTCATTAGACAATTCAGTTTCTCTTTTACTACCCATTTGGAGATAGATTTATTTACTGTGGTAGATTTAGTATCCGTGTCTATCTTACCCTCTTGATCTACTGATTCCCTTATCCTATCTTTCATTTTAGGTGGTGATGGATGTGTATCCATATTTCTAAGTGGACTCTTGAAATTTTGCATTTCTCTAGTTGGTTTGAATTTCTTACCAGAGTTATGTTGAGTCCTCTTAGGTGTCATACATTCGAACTTATAATGACCAGAATCACCACACAAATGACAAACTGGAGAAGTTCTTGTGTTACTTCCTGAAGCAGCAGATCTTTCAGTTATTGGTGCTGCATTTTCAGATTTATATTTAAAATTTTCATATCCTAGACCGCTCTTGTCCTTTCCAGGTCTTCCCATCCCTAAGAGTTTTTCTAATTTCTCACCACTTTGGGAAAACTTGTAATTTATCTTGGCGATCTTTTGAGATTCTTCTAAGTCAAACAGGATTGTATGATTTTCATTTTGAAGAAGCACAATTTTGTCTTTTAAGATCTCGACCTGTTTGTTCAATTTCTCAGACTCGTTTTCAAGAAAGGTATTAATTCGTTCAAGTCTATCATCATACATATGATATTACTGCAGATCATTTATTAATTGTGTGTTGATTTCCAATGTTTTATCTAAATCTTTTACTAGCAACTTACTTTTGTTTTCTGCTATTCCGAGTCTTTTAATGATATTTATGCCATGGATGTAGAGTTGATTATAAGCATCTTGTAGTTTATCCTTTTCTTCTTTTTCTTCTTCTCCAGTTTCCACATTATCAGATAGAAATGATTCAATGGCTTGTTGTTCTTTCTCGTTCTCAGATTCTGTGGGAATGATTGAAGTAGTGGAGACCATGAGAATTTTCAATGATTTCTTATCTCCATCGCTTTCTGAGTCACTAGATTCTGAATTTGACTCTTCAATATCATCCCACGTGGCAGCAATTGCCTTGCCCTTAGTTTGTCTGTTTGGGCATTCGGTTGACAGGTGTCCATACTCTTGACAGGCATAACATTGTGGTTCCTTGGTCCTTTTACCAAATTTTTCTGTGAAAATTTTGTTGTTCACCTTTCTTCCTCTGGAAGGCCGGTCACGATTCTTCAGAAAGAATTTCCTGAAACGTTGTGCCAGCAAAGCCACTTCCTCATCTTCATCTTCTTTTTCGCTCTCATTGTCCTTGTTTGTTGTTTTCTTGGAAGTTTTTAGGATAGTTGTTTTGGATTTTTGGGTTTGTTTGAAGTGTAGTTCAAAAGTTTGTAGGGAACCTACCAGTTCTTCTACTTTCATTTCGTCTATGTTCCTACACTCTTCAGTTGCTGTTACTTTGGGATTAAATCGTTCAGGTAGGGATCTGAAGATTTTTCTACAGATTTTCGGTACCAGAACTTTTTCTCCCAATCCACCCATAGAGTTACAGATGATATTTAACTTTGTGAAAAACTCCATAAAGGTCTCACGCTCTTCCATTCTGAGACTTTCTAACTGTGAAGTCAGAAGTTGCAGTTTGGACCTCTTCACAGTGCTTGTGCCTTCATGGGTTGTTTCCAATAGATCTCATGCTTCCTTGGATGTCCCACACATACTTATTTGATTGAAGATATCTTGGGACACGACATAGTAGATGACGTTCATAGCTTTTGCTTCAGCAGTCTGTTTTTCTTTATCGAACGTTGTCCACCTTTCTTTGGGTTTGGATTTTGTGATGGTTGTTCCACTGTCAAGTGTAATTTGTTCAGTTGGTGGCACGTATCCGCTTTTAACTACATCCCAAACATCATGATCCAAAGATCTCAGAAAGTAATGCATCCTAGCCTTCCAGTATGCATAATTTGAGCCATCAAATATGGCCTAGTGACCAATGAGCCCTCTCCTTTGGCCATATTACAAACTTTAGTCAAGATCACTCTTTAGGTGGTGAAGCCCTTAAAGAGAGACCCGCTTTGATACCAATTGAAATTGCGATGAAGACCACTTTAGTTGAAGTAGGAATATGCCAATTTGTCCTAGAGGGGGGTGAATAGGACTTTTAAAGTTTTTATGGTTTATTTAAAATCCTATTACACTAATCCTAACAACAAGCTTATATTAGGATTACTCAAAAATAACTCTACTGGTTTCCAAACCTGGTAGAGGATCCAATCACAAACTATTTAATAGGCCAACAGTATGTAAATTAGTTTATGATGGATATGACTGTGTATGTGTGTGAGGTGTGATCTCAGATATTCAGATATCAAAATATTAAAGTAAATCACACAATCAGAAGAATGACAATCTCAAACACAGTCATTTTTATAGTGGTTCGACGATCAGTCTACTCCTCTCCCGGCAGACGCACTCAACCCTTGAGTATGCCGGATTTCACTAAGGAGTTTTCACAGCGGTTCACCTCAAACCAAAGGTTTTAAATCAGGTTCACCTTCAACCTTTACAACCTACACTGAGGCTGACTGTTTATGCTCTCACGAGCAAGGGTCAACACAACGCACCCATGTTTAGGCACACTGGCCAAAAATCTTCCATAAGACCCTACCGGACGTATTACGTGGTTTACCCTAAACTCGAGGTTTCACATGGTTCACCTCAAACCTAAGGTTTTGACTGGTTCACCTTCAACTAGATGTTTATGCTCTCCACAGAGCAAGGGTCCACACAATGCACCCACCACGTACACTCCCGCCGAAGGCCTCCTACGAGGGCTTGAAGGGATGAGAAACACCTAAGACCCAATCCTAAAAAGGAATGATCACAAGTGTCCTCTGGACTCTAGATACTTACAGATAAGTGGATGAGCCCTATTAAGCACGTTGACGAAGATCTCCTCCTTTGTTGACGAAGAATCTTCAGTCTCCTTGATCCGCAACTTAAAAGATGTACCAATGCATGGCGATAGTTGGGTCAAGGTTATGATGAAATCCTACTCTCAAAAGATTTTCCTATAAAGAAGATAGAGCGATTTCAATCATCTATGCATTCAAGGTATTCCAGCTTCATGATTTGCCATTAAGGTAGTAGCTGGAGGATCCTTGAATGCGGAAGTTCATTCCCCAATCCACTCTATTGAATATCAATGGTGAGGGTGGATTGGAGGATGAACTCCCTTGAGAGAAAGGGCTTTGGGTATAAGATCTAAGGTTAGAAACTCAAAAGCTCTCTCTACTTTCTCTCACAGGAACAATAGACAAGTCCTCTATATATAGGAAAAAGGTTTCAACGGATATAAAACAGTCACATTTATGACAGAGTTCGATATCATCGAGCAGGTTCGATATCATCGAGCATATACTCTCGATAGCATCGATGGTTCGCTCGATGACTCGAACTCAATGTCATACGCTTGTGAAACCTATTGCTAGCTGGTCGATGAATCGAAACAATCGTCGATGTCATCGGATTTCGAACTCCGATTCCATCGATGAGAGGTTCAATCCATCGACACTTGAAAAATGAGAGAGACTTGACTTGAAATATTTCAGGTTTGAATGAGTGATCGAGGGACTTTCGAGATCATCGGAATTTGGATGTCGATGATATCGATAGATGTGTCGATGCATCGATAAATCAAAAGAATTTTTCATAAAGCTTGTTGGACAGTTTATGTCCATGTTCGATGCAATCGATATGGCATCGATATCGTCGATATTTAAATATCGATTCTATCGAGGGACCCCCGATCATAGATAAATCACCCTGAAATAGTTTGCTGGAGAACTTGGCACCGAAGACCGATATCATCGAAGGCCTGCCGATATCATCGAGGCTTGAATTTCGATGGAATCGAGGAGGCTTCGATATATCGAAGCTTATACAATATTCTTTAAGAAAAACAGGGGCGCCGGAATTCTACCTGTCGATACTATCGAGTCACTTCTGATTGACTCGAAATTTGAATATCGATGATATCGATAGGCGTATCGATACATCGATAATTCTGTCCAGATATGTATAAGGTTGCTGGACATATTTGGTCCTCTTTTCGATGGTATCGATGGAGCATTGAGGACTCGACAGCACAGGTCGATCATATTAAGGTGTGTATCGATAAAATCGACAGGGCCAGAAAACTTAGAGAATTTTCCTATTTTGAAAACATTTTCTTACCATAAAAACCATAAGATATTCTAACATTTTTAAGGGTTTTAGTATACCTAGTGATTTGGGATAAGGGATGTGAGGCTCAGATTTACCTGTGGCGAGCTTGTACACATCCGATTAAGGGAGACGCTTGAAATAGTCTTCCTATCAGGCTCTATAGTTTAACTAACTCAACACTCACGCTAATTGACAAACCAGGGCACTTTCAGGTTATCCAACTGAGGAGTTTGGATTTGTCAAATCCAAATCCAGTGCAAACCCATGAATCTGACAAGTTCATGGATTTACCAAATTCATATTTTCATCTCCCTAATCCCAAACAGGGCTAATAAATACTTACTACTTGATGACAAGTGACCCTGTCTAGTGAAGTTTGTGGATTGATTCCAAAAATCTGTTCATTTATTCAGGCTGGTGTTAAACATGTTTATGCGATGGAGGCATCTGAAATGGCGGAATATGCACGCAGGCTTATTGCTGGGAATCCATTATTGGGAGAACATATTACGGTGTGATTTTATTTTGTAGTTTACACTTGATACCTGACCTTTTTGAGTTCTTTGACGAACTCACCTTGTTGCTATATTGTTCTCATTTTCGTGAGGGTTTTGTCTTTATATTACAGGTGATCAAAGGTATAGTTGAGAATGTTGAATTGCTTGAGAAAGCAGACATTCTGATTTCTGGGGCTATATGAATCAGAATTTGTAGGGAGCATAGATCCATTGCCAAAATATCGATCTGAGGTAACATGATTGTCTTTTTTGAGGATTTTGAGAGTCAGACCGAGTAATTCTCACAGCAGAAAACAATAAAGTCCAACCGTTTGCTCTGGATCACGACCACACATCATATAAACTTCAATAGATGGACAGATACTTCCAACATATCTTATGCATACTATTTACTACATCTGAGCCCTCCAAAATGTGGGCCTCTCATGAAAATCTCCCGATAAAAAGACCAGGCTAAACTACTCACAAGGTGGTCCACATCTATGTCAAATCAAACCGTTGGTGGTCCATTATTTCCATACGAGTGACCCAACTATAAAAAGTGGATTGGACTGATTTTTTGCAGCATAACTCTTCATGTTGGGGGTCAATTTTCTAGATGGCTGAGACTTCATACACAGGTGATAGCCATCACACTCAAGGATCTTTGGGCCACTATATATGTATGGTCAAGATCTATTAATTTCAATTGTTCATTAATCAGGTCCACTAAAATCAGAATTATTAGTCATCAGTTAATCATAACAATTTAATCAATATCATTTCATATCCTAACCATTTAATCAATGTCATTTCCTGGTGTAGGAGTCACTAGCCGATGCATCATAATCTGAGACATGACCTTCAAGAACACAGCAGACCCCAAAATGTCACAAGCAGTCTCCTTCCGATCAAACTCCGGCCTCTCAATCTACTACCGGTGTGGATTCCATGGTTACCAAGACACTCTCTATGCTCACTTTCTTTTGATTGAAGGAAGGATTGTAATTGAATGAATGAATGATTGTAATTGAATGAACGAATGATTGTAATTGAATGAATGAATGATTATGCAGGTGGTAATTGAATGAATGAATGATTATAATTTTTTTTTAATGTAGGCAATAGCTACGGATATTGACCGTATCTGGTAATCTGACAGCCGTAGCTATTATTAAATTTGGCATATTGCTACGGATCCAACACTACTTTTAGCTACTAATATTACCTATAGTTGTAGGTACTTTCGGCTACGGATTATATCTGTAGCTATTGTAATCTATGGCTACGAATTAAATCCATAGCCATAGGTTTTAGACCTATTGGCTCGGCACCTACAACAACGGTCGTGCTACGGATAAAAACCGTAGCCATAGGTCTATGGCTACGGATTAAATCCGTAGCCTTTGCCCAGTTTTCTGGTAGTGACATACTAAGTTAAATTTCATGGTAATACTCGACAACTTTCAATACTCGGGTATTGAAAAGTTCGGGCAATTACAGTCTACCCCCCTTAAACAAAATTTCATCCTCAAGATTTAATTACTTCTAACATTTATATCGATTCATTATGTTTAAGTTTTCACTGTATTCCTTACAAGGTAAATATATGTCTAGGTGTATAATTTACTACATGAAATCGGGATGCTTAAATGAAAATCTCGACCTCGAGATTTATATGCATATAATTATTTTATTTATTTATGTATTTAATTTTCTAGCATTTCACACATTAGTTCCCCTACTATCTAGATTTTTTTTTTTGCTTTTTGTTTTTTTTTTTTTTTTAGTGCAACACTGAAAAATGATTATAGTATGGCTAGTCCTGATACACTGAACTCTTGCTTGGCCACGATAGTGAGTTCTTTCGTAATATTCATTTTGGATTAGTCTTGAACCTTTGCTTGATCAGGGCATTGAGTTCATTGATAAGCACCCGAGATTTGGTATTTGGATCAAACCACATATAACTTGCTTGAATATGGTTTCGTAAGTGTCCATGGTATCAATCGTTCTATATCCTTGATGAATATTATGTGTGTGTGTGTGTGTGTGTGTGTGTGTGTGTATTTATCCACCATAAAAGTACCTTATGTTTCAAAAAAGAATAAGCTCAAATGTCCCATCACTTGTTGAACCTAATCTTTAGTGTTATCATTTATATGAATAGTTGTAAATTCCCAAAATCATTTTATATTAACATCCTATCACTCACGGCATTTTAATTTCTAAACCATATATCCAATTTATCCAAAATTTTAAACATAAGTCCTTGACTTATTTCTAAGACTGTAAAAAAAATTTCGAAGTAAGATTCTACAGCTTGGTGAGTCTTTTATCCCTATAAGTTGAAAAAAGACTTGTTGTCCAGCAGTATTTTTCACCAAATCTTAACACTATTGGATTTTTCTAGAATTTTTTGTTAATCCAATAAAGCTGAAATTATAGTGGGAGGTTTCTGGTGACCTATTTGAGATACCAGAAAAGTTTAAAATTTTTCGGATAAGTCTACCTACCGAGACCAGCGGAAGTTTCCTAACATGTTAGTTTTCATCGAAATGACAAAATGTTTTTTAGGAAAATTGGAAAATATCTAAATCCGGTTTGAAAAACTCATTTTTTTTCTTGATTGTGACTCCATTTAAGAACGAACTTTAGTTCATAACAAGTTTATTTGGTATTTTGAGAATTATCTCTAAAGGTACCTAGATTCATAGTCTTTAAATTCTACGTCTAACTTAATATTTCTAATGGGGAACCTGAATATGGGTTTCTAATTCCTCAACTTCCTAGTTCTTTTAAGAATTCAATTAAGTATATGTATCTAATTCATGATCCTATTCTAGTCGTGTAAAGCTTATGATGGTCCATTCCCTCAGGCTCAGTTAATCTCATACTCATGCCGCCCCGAATTTTCGTAGCCCGAGTACATATTCATGCCCGAGAACTCCATGTGTTAATAACGTAAAAATTGGATGCTTCAAAATCACAACTTGTTATATATATATAGATAAATCATATCTAATTATATTCTCAAAGGTAACCATTCACGAGAATAAGATCGACTGTATTTATTATTCCATTAGAGTAAAAAGCGTACAAATAATTCTTTAATGCCCTCTCAATGAGAGCTTATTACATTATTAAAGTTTGGAGCAGAAAATAAATAAAACAATTCGTGGTGTTATCCTTCTTCTTTTCTTTACGAAAGAATCTTCCATAGAATTATTATCGTCATATCATCAATCTATAATTCACCTACAATATCTATATGGTTGGAGAGGGTCAATGCCCTACTCATAGTGATGGTTATCTTTTAAGATTAACAATAATTCAAAAGATTCATAAGAATAATGTGAGGATTTTTATACATCTCATACTCTACCACTATGAGCAGTATCATTATGCGCAACCAATCTAGATGAATGCATGCCTAGCATAGTGTGTGCGGTCCATGATACGTAGTGGTCATCACAATGTGGAATATAGTTCATAGAAAACTTGTCTCACCCCGCATCCCATACGACGGAGATTCGTCGGCATGTCCAAGTTAACGTGGATTTATGCGAACATTTCAAGGTGACACAACAACGCGATTGGAAGATTTACGTGATACGATTTGTTCATGGAGCGACTATTTCCAACATCCAATCTCGAGAAGTGATTTAACACATATGGCGATATACTTACATCGATTGTGCACCACTACCCAACCCACGAGATTACATGCCGACTAAGAAGGCCGTTATCCAAAATAAATTACGTCCACGATAATATATATGAACCACTACATATGAGGCCTATAACACATCACTCACATTAATAGAGAAATAAGTCGAACCATGAGAGTTTTCGAATTCCAAGACACATGCTCAAGCCATAAAAGGAGGTAGCATAAGGCTGACCTAATAAATGAGAAGAGTAGCAATAAGCTAACTCAATAAAAGTGAAGAGTAGCAAAGAGGCTAACTTAATAAAAATAAGGGGAGAGGAGCAAACAACCAACTTAATATAGATTGGAAGCACGCATCACTCTCAAAATTGGCAAAGGGCAAGGCTTGTATCCATCACCCCACATAAATTCATAAAAATCACGCATAATTCTGAGCAATGAGAAAATTTTATCTTCTTCATCTCTTTTCAGAAGATTTTTTACATCAGTAGTATGTGGGCGATACATGTTCAATTCGTCCCACATCCTTTTCAGATTCCCAAGATGTTCACTGAACATTTTTTCGCCTTGTTATACTATAGCAATCTCAAAATTAAGTTCAAAAATGTGATCGACATTATTTTAACTGCCATATAAATCTGCTATTGAATCCCACAACTCCTTTGCTGATTCAGAGAAGGTAAAAATTCCAACAATATGGGGTTTCATCGAATTAAGAATCCAAGATCTGACAAGTTGATCACTAGAGATCCATTTTTCATATCCTGTATCAGTAGATGCAGGACAAACATTCGTTCCATTGATGAAACCCAACTTTTTCTTGCCACCAAGAGATAATGTTACAACCCTTGACCAAAGTACATAATTAATACCATTCAAGAGGACTGATGAAAGCTTCCAACCATGATTTACTTCCGATTCACTCATTGATAAAAGAGAAATGATTAGAACAAAAAAACAGAGAGACATCGTATGGAAAAAAAAAAAATCTGCAGAAAATGAAAAAAGGAAGCAGCACATTTCCTTCTTTCTTAATGATGAATTAGATCACAACTACACAAGATCTTCCGCTCTGATACCATACTGCAAAGAAGAAATAATATAGAAAAGAAGAAAATATACACGAATTTACGTGCTTCGGCCGCCATTGTAGCAATCCTACGTGTACGGGAGAAGAGGATGGGAGATATTCTTATTCATGGTGACAATGAAGATTACAACAACAATATATAATTACAATGGACGTAGGATGCTAATAATGGAGCAACCTATTTTAGCAAAACTATAACTGTATAGAATCAAATCAATCTATAGATAGAAAAAATCCACCATAAATCTCTCTTGTCCACCACCGATATCTTTCATTCATGTAATATTTTACAATGTGAGAATTCAACATTCAAGATTTAGATTTCCTTAGCTAAAATGAATTTGAATAGTTCTTAATTCAAAAGAAAAATGACCACCCTCTCCCATTTTCCCCGATCACCACTCGAACCCTAATAAGTGACATGGCGACATCCTAATGTCCTTGTGCTCTGAAATAGTCTCAAGCTTAGGTGACCACAACAGCTCCTTGGGCCCCACCAACATCTTGTAATGCTTCCGCAGCTCCGGCGTACTACATAAAGGGCTATTGATCGTGTCACACCCTTGTTCGCCTCCTCCGGAGATTATTCTTATCAAGAAATCTGGCGAAACCTTGATAATCATCCGGCCATTGTTTCCCTTGATGTACTGAAATGGCTGGTCCCGTGAGCCAATGGCGCCACGTTTGGTAGCTGCAGACAACGTCGAGAGCATCTTGGTTGACAAGACCTGGTTTGCAAATGGGTCAATTGGAAGAGCGAAGTACGTCTCGCCTTTTACCAGCTCGTTGTCGATGGACAGTGCTGGGATCGGGTGGCCGATGTAGAAGGAATCAGCATGGCAGATGATCTGATCAGGAAATTGGACCATGAGCTCGCCTGCTACTAGCTTTCCTGTGAGGATCTTCGTGGTGCCATCAAAGAATACCAGCTTCACCGTGGACTTAGAAACAGGGATGCAACATAGAGGGAGTGAATTGCCCATGAGAGAGAGAGAGAGAGAGAGAGAGAGAGAGAGTGAGAGAGAGAGAGAGAGAGAGAGAGAGAGAGAGAGAGAGAGAGAGAGAGATGACTGCAATAGACGAACGGTGGAGGGAGATGACTGCAATAGACGAACGGTGGAGGGACAGAAAATGGAAGTTTTCGTTCTTTAGTTGTGTTTTGGCCGTTGTGTTGATGGAACTCTTTAGTTTATATACGGACTTGATGGATAGGTTCTTGACCTTGTAAAGTCTTCAGTTGTTTTTTCGTTTTAGCGTTTTGTTTTGTACTGGGTCATGGACGATGGCTCTCTTATTAAACCACGAACTGATTCGCGCGGGTGAGATTGCAGATGTACATCGCAAAACTGGTTCCATACATTGTCTAACTATCAAATCTGGACCATGTAACAAGCATTGTTCGACATGAGAATGTAATATTCTTAAAATAAAGACGAGAAAATCATTAATTCGCCCACAAAGATCTATCAAATATTGACCATTGGTGATCTTTTTTCTAACCATGAATTTCAACCGTAGATATATTATCTGACGTATGAACCTGAAAGGTATGGTTGTGAGGCCCATTGATGATTTGCCTCGATCTCTCGCATGTGTGGCAAGTTGGCACATCTTTGGTCTCTACTCCTGTGAATCCACCGCTTCATTTGTAGTTTATAGTGTGAATTAAAATCCATCACGTTTACCAAACAAAAATTAGTTCGCTAAACACGTTTTTCTTTCTTTGCTCTTGGCAAGGTTTTAAAAATGGGCCACACGCAAGACGACGTGTATGAAGTTATGTTTGCTACAGAAAAGCGCGTGCAGTTATTAGAGGGAAAGTCGTATAAATATGACTAATCTAACCATTCAACCAATAGGTTAGAAATTGGACGGGCCACATCATTTAAAATTAATTCCTTTTGGAGGCTGGCCCATCAACGTAGCTTCTGAGGCCACCAAGGTCTTCCATGACTTGCATTACTGCATGGCCCTGCCACACCCCTATAATGAAAAAATAAAAATAAAAAATTAATAAAATAAAAATGGCCGGTGAAGATTGTTCACCGCAAAACGTGTTCCTTCAGCTTTGATTGCATATACTTCCAAAGAGGCGGAGTTACAACATACTCTACGAGAATGTGATGGTTGATACACGCACATTATCAGATTGGTCACCATCACAAAATCAGATTGCTTAAACATCTCTAATCTCTGATTCGTGGACACTTGTTTGCTGAAGAGTGGCTATTTTTCATTTCAACAAATGTCCACCAACGGTCGTGTAAATTTCGACTTATGATTCAGCAAAATTAGGTTTGTCATTTGTACGGTTTGGATTTGAGTTATTTCTCTGCTGATTTTGTTGTCTGTGCAAAATAGTACGGGGAGAGAGTCCAAATCGCCTGACTTACTCAGATAATCCTGGGAGGAGTTAAAGAGATCAAAAGACAGGTCTGAAGGCCATAGGGACAACGCGTCCTGTTTAGCGGGAATTTTGAAGGAATTTTAGGTGTTTTCTCATTGGAGGTTCCTAGGCAGTTTTAGTTGGTTGCAATTGTTGACAGCTAATAATGTAGTTAACTTTAAATAAAATTAGATAGTGTGGAAGAGGATCCCAGACGGGTAATTCGTACGTGGATGATATATATAACATATAAAAATTTTTTGATTTCAACCTTAGAATCGTTGTTTGAAAATAAATGAAAAGGGAAATTTTACAGGAGTGTGAGAAGTAAATTTTAGTGGTGCAGTAAAATGTAAATCAGTATAAATAAAAAATTAAAAGAAACCACTTAAATTGACCAAGTGCTAATGCTTCTTTTAGCTCGTACCTTCTTTTAGCTCATCCCTCTTGACGTTTGAATTCCTGCACAGGGAGAGAACAAAGGAGACCCTGACTTGTATAGGGGATCCTCCGATGCCTAAGTTAGACTAGGATTCTGGGTCTTAATGACTTAATAGAGGTAGGGGTGAAGATGCGAGCCTACCTTTCACCATTAGGAATTTCTTACTTAAAAAAGAGGTGCAATCCTGTGAAACTTCAGGATCTTCTCTAAACGGGATTGATCATTATCTTGGATAATCCCGAGATCCTCAGTTCATAGATCTGGCAAGAAGATTCCTCATACGGGCCAACTCTTGGCTCGGCTTAGTACGAGATCTGGTGATGGGCTTCTAACTGAAAACAAGTAACGTGGCTCGGCAGGCCATTGGCCGATCTTTGAGCATCGCCGTTCCCAAATGATTCCCACTGGTCGACTCTCTCCTTTTATCATTCATCTGACACTTAGTCAAACGCAGTCAATCCGAAATTAACTTATTATAGTTGGTTGATGGCCATCCTATTGACTGACTTAAAAGGTAAGTCGGACTGAGGTTGGACCAAGGCTTGGTCGGCTTATATGCTTGATCGACCGTAACGCCTTGAAAATCGGGGGTCGAGCAAAGCTCAGCTCCCGAGTTCCAACGCATCACTTATGCAACACAGATAATGATGATTATGATGAGAGCATGGAAACATGAATGAGATTATACCAAAACAATATATCATACTCCAGAGACAGTTAAATTTGCAAGCGGAAGACTGTGATAGATATATAAAATATATAAACTGTGGTAAGTCTCCAGAGTGTGATAATGTTACCAGGTTAATTCATTACAAGTACAATTCCAAAATATACCAAATGTGTAAGGTCCTCTAGTCAACATTCCTGTAACCCCGTCGATCAAGGCACGGCTCACATGAAGCCGCCAGAAAACAACATATACGAGAAAGCATTCTCGTCGTCACAAAAGTCCGGCTCCACCTCAGAAGTAGCGTCACTATCTACAATCAGACAAAGTCTAGTGGGTGTCCGGAACACCGTCCCATAACGTGAGAATGAGTGATCAACTCAGTGGAACAATAAAGCATAGGTTAACATGTCATCAATTCAGTCAAGCAGTAATGGTAAAGCAGTAAAGTCAAACACGCCTAAATACTCTTAATGCAAGTATGAAAATGCAGTCATGATGCATGCCCTCACCAACATACTCCCTCATGCGACACCATCTTACATCTGCGGCATGCGTTTATCCCTCAGTGCTCCACATCTTCCAGGCACATGCAGTGCGATGATGTGCATGATTACCGAGTTGTTATTAGTCCTTTTCAAACAGCAGGATTGGGAAACTAAGGTACCTCCCTTATATCATTCTCAAACAATGATCCATTCTAGGGTTGTCAATCCTAGATAATCTCATACGATAATGCGGTTCTAGGTCGCTGTAAGGGCTGCCAGGTCTGTTACACGGAATCGTTGCACCACTCCCCCATTACCTTATCAATACAGGCCTAGTTTATACTCTGTTTATTATGGGAAGACTCGTCGCCTCTCCGCAGATTCAGAGTATGCTCGAGGTCACTACACTGAGTATGCTCGAGGTCACTACACTGAGTATGGTCAGGGCTGCCAGGGCTGTTACACGGAATCGTTACACCACTCCCCCATCACCCATCAAAGTAGTGTAGGCCGACAGCTCGAATACAGTGTCCCATACCACCGCATTCTGCTCACAAGTCTGGGTTGCTCACTGGTCACTACGGGGAGGCACATCGCCCCAGCGTAGGCCGACAGCTCGACCACGGTGTCCCTGTAACATCTCAAAAAATCGGGGGTCGAGCATAACTCAACACCCGAGTTCCAGAACATCACTTATGCAACATAGATAATGATGATTAAATATTGTCTGCATTAGTGTATTGTACATGAGTGAGATTAAGCCAAAACAACATATCATACTCCAGAGATAGTTAAATTGCAAGCGGAAGACTGTGATAGATATATAAAATATATAAAAACAGTGGTGGGTCTCCAGAGTGTGATAATGTTAGCAGGTTAAATAATTACAAGTACAGTTCTAAAATATACCACATGTGAGGATGTATAATGTCTTCTATCCCAAGTACCATAGCCCCGTCAATACAATACCAGGTCTTCATAGACCTGTCAGAGAGTTACATATAGGAGAACTCCTCCTCAACATCATAGTAGTCCGACTCTGCTTCATAAGCATCGCCATCACCTGAAACTCAACAAATCTGGTTGGTATGTACAACACCGTCCCTTAACGTGGGAGTGAGTGATCAACTCAGTGGAACAATAAAGCATAGGTTAACATGTTATCAACTCAGTCAAGCAGTAATGATAAAGCAGTACAATCAAACAATTCTAACTACTCTTATTTAATGCAAGTATGAAATGACATGATGTATGTCCTTGCCAAACCACCCTCATGTGACACCATCTTACGTTCGCGAATGCGTCTATCCCTCAGTGCTCCACATCTACTAGGCACATGCAGTGCGATGATTAGCATGATTACTAAGTAATTATTAGTTCATTTCAAACAGCAGTATTGGGAAACTAAGGTACCTCCCTTGTATAATTCCCAAACATGATCCATTCTAGGGTCGTCAGTCCTAATTAATCTCATACGATATTATGGATTAAGAGGCATAGCGAAGGCATTATAAAGGGCTCGTCACCCGTCAGCACGGATACAGATCTCACCGTATGCGGCTCAATTGCTGGCTGTCAGCTCGAATACAGGTCTCACCGTACTCGGCTCAATCGCTGGCCGTCAACTCGAATACAGATCTCACCGTACTCGGCTAAACTCATGCTCTAGTTGCTGTGAAGGGCTCGTCGCCAATCACAACCTTAGAGTATACTCGAAGACACTACGGAGGACTCGTCGCCCGTCAGCACGAATACAAGTCTCACCATATTCGGCTCTCGACGTAGGTGTCGATAGCTCGAATATAGTGTCCCATACCACCATAATCGGCTCACGAGTCTGGTTGCTCACTGGTCACTACGGGGAGGCACATGGCCCCAGCGTAGGCTGACAGCTCGACCACGGTGTCCCATACCACCATGCCCGGCTCATGAGTCTTAGCGGATCGAGGTACCATAGTTAAAAGAAATTTCACTGGTAATTTTGGTACCCTAGGTTCAAACAGTAGCGTCCAAACATGGTGAACATACATAAGACAGATCGGGTTGCTTGACGAGCTCGGCTAGCTCGAGCGCACGACAAGTTGAACGATATGAAGCGCATAAGCACTTCGTGTGGCCAACCACTATCGTCAACCGAAGTACGACTCGGGTTCGTTGAACACATCTCACGTGGCAAATGGATCATAGCCACGAATCCAATTCTGGTACCGATTGTCTGGACTATAATCATAGCCCCAAATATAATCAATTGCAGATAGATAAAGCAGTAATGGATCAAGATTCAAATCATACAATCAAAGTCTGGTATTATCCGTTTAGGGCTGCGAGGGCTGTTGCACGCACTCGTTGCTCCACTCCCCCATCACCCATGACAGATCATACAACGTAACATGAATTTAAACATATGCATTACATAGATAAAATCATAAAAGCAGTTGAGCATGTTATGAAGCACAACACAAGCATGAGTTTGTACATATTCAATTCCAAATCACACAGCTATCCAAAGAAATCATACACATAGTTAAAGGAGTTGAGAATCGTATCTCAACACCCTTATACATTACAATTTGCTAACTACTACTCATTCCAACTTTTCAACAAACACTTTAAAATACATATATCAACATACATGACATATGTTGATCACATAGGCATTAGGCCAAATCCTTTCACTAGGGAGTTGCCCCAATCATAACACGTGTACACCCATGACGGATAGTCATGGAAGGTATGAATCCAAGTTCCATATTCATTTGAACATTTTCACAAACACTTGGGCTACACATTTCAACATATATAGCGTATAGTGGCCGTGGCGTGATTCAGGGCAAATCCTTTCGTCAAAGGGGTATCGCCAATACAACAATCCATGATAATTAGTCATGGCGAACACGAATGGGAATTCTATACTCATTTTGTCATTTTCACAAACACTTAAATACACTATTACAACATACATGGTATATGTTAGCAAAACATGTATTAGGGCTATCCTTTCGCCAAGCAAGTATTTTATCCATGTATAATATATTCATACAACAAATAATCATGACAAATACATCTCCAAATTTTATACGTATACGATATTTTCTAGAATACACAATATCAACATACATAGTGTATATAAGTAAAACATGTATTAGGGCCAGTCCTTTCGCCAAACAAGTAATTTATCCACATATAATATATTCATACAACAATTAATCATGTCAAACACATTTCCAAAATTTGTACGTATACGGTACTTTCTACAAATACCTAGAGTGTGTAAAATTCCATATTCTTCATCTTTAATCGAAACAGAAAACCGACAGCACTTTGTACATGTACAATTGCATGGAGATCATGAATCTATCATTATCTGACATTGAAAGCGTTGAAAACCATAACCTATACACCTAAAGTCCGCACCTTTTGTCGTAGAATCGTTACAGAGTCGATAGATTTGCTAAGGCTTTGTATACAGCGATTCGGCAACCTATATGATGGAATAGGTTAGCTATTTCATAACCTACAACTATCAAAACTCCAAATCAGTTTAGGGTTAGGGTTTCTTACCTAGAAATGAAGCTGGAATCGCTGGGAAAGTGATTAAAACAGAGTGGTTGAGCATGGATAGTAGTAGGGAGAATCTCCCACAACTCTCTCACTTTCTCTCCCTTTTCTCTCTTCCCTCTCTAGGGTTTCTCTCAAATTCGTATGGCTGCAATGAGAGAGGGTTTAAGGTCCTTATATAGTCTAAAAACTCACCGAAATAGACTCCAGGTCAAAGTATACTCAGGTTATAACCAAAATGGGTTAGTTTCAGCTTAATGGAGGACTTCTGGCGGGCCTCCTTGAGCCAAAGGTCGGACTTAAGCTCACCGACAGTGGATCTACATTTAGTTAAGTTTTCATTTCGGTCGGAATTCTAGATCACAAATGGCGGACCAGTTTCAGTTCAACGGTCAGCGGACCTCGATCGAAGATTCCGAGTACATGTAAATGTGTATGAAATTTGTCCTGATCCGAGGGTGTAATTTGGTCTGATTCTGACGGTCTGGTTGTTTAAAACTGATCCGCAAGTGAGAGGTGCCAGATTACTATTCAAGATATTTTATTTTGAATTAATTTCACATTTCTCACACTCTTCACTCCGAGCTCAAGCGAATAGCTCTGGGACACTATCTGGATTTGATTTCCGAGATGGTTGTCAAGCCCAGCAAGGGGGCCCTAATTCCTTAACTTCGTGTTCATCGGACTTCCGACGTGCGGTCCAGATCTGATACGGAGTTTCGTGATGCTCCCGTGAGCAGACGGGTAATGAGATTGATCCTAGATTTTAGGGTACCCTAGCGTCAATGATTCTATAAGTTTTGGGTTTGTAGATCGTATTTAAAGTGATTGGTGCTAATTTCACAAGTACTCTAGTTTCACACTGGCTAATCCTCGCCTAATTTCTAAAGGATTTAGTCCTAAGTAATTTCTATCTGAGGTGGTACCTGGGCCTTTGTAGTTTGTATATAAAGTGATCCAAGTTATACTACTTAGCTAGTTTAAGATAGTGTCTAGGGTGAAAGTACTTAGAAAAATTTAAGGAACAAGGTGGTGAAGGGTGAGATTTGTGAAAGAAATGGGTTCACAAGCGATTTTAGCCTTTGGGACTGAGTTTTGACAAGTTAATAAGGTGTTAGGATCGACCCATTGCCTAAGGACGTCTAATCCCAGGTCGGCAAAAAATCCGGGCTGTTACAATCTACCCCCCTTAAAACAAAATTTTATCCCCAAAATTGCCTAAGGGTAATAAGGAAAGATTTTATTATTTCATTTGTCTAAAACTTATTGTTTTCAAGTCTCTATACACGGTAGGGTGTATATTAGCCTGGTTCATTTTAGTCTACCCCCCTTAAAACTTATTTCTTTATCCATTTCTCATACCCTGATGGTTTGCTACAATTTATTTCTGTACCTATTTGGAGTCTTGACGACAATTCCCAACCATTTAGAGCAAGATACTTGTTTTCATTGTTTGACCAACACGGAGAGACGGTAATAGTAGGCTCGATCCCGATACATCGATCATCTACCGGGCCAGGGTAGGAAGCTCATCGTATCCCTTCCGAATCCTGGTGGATCCTGGTCGTCTGCTCGTCAGCAGAGAGGCCATCGGTAGTCACTCAGGATTGGGAATTGGGCCAAGCCGCGAAAACTTCGTAGTTGTAGATGTCAGTAACTCCGTAGTTCGATCACTCTAAAAACGTAGGGAATGTCCATCATTGAAAGGTTCAAATTGTCCATTTCTAAGGTTGCCCTTTAGGTCTTAATCCAAGAGAGTCCCCGTTATTATCTTTGTCCAAGGAAATGGTGAATCAAATCTTATTAATCATCCTAAAACAGTTTCTCATAGTAGGATAGGCTAGGGCTTCTATAATGCTCGTATTCAACGAGCACCGTTTCGATCCTTGGCCAGTGGGGTAGGGTCCACCACGCTTCCGCTGCACTACCCAGATCAAAGAGGTGTATTAGCCGACCTAACTAGAGTGGGCTCATCATGTTCTACCCCCCTTAAAAATTTATTTCTACCTCTAGGGTTCAAGATCTATGTCATGTTCCGTATGTCGAAATAAGGTGTAATTTAGGACCTATCCTTGACACGAATGGAATGCGGTCTCCCACTGCATTGGTCTTCTTTTCATCGATAATGTGTATTATGGCATTGGTACCTATGGGTATCGAAGGGAGCTAAAAATGATGGATAATGTGGTTGATTTCAGGGGCAGGTGTGAGTTTGAGGCAAGATGCCTAATTCTACTAAGGAGTTTTGTCACAGTCCAGACTTATCCTATTTAATCATGCCTAGCTTAACAGGCAGGTTATCTTTCTACATTCATATGGACAAAATGTATGCCGACATGGCATGTAATTTGGGACCTAATTCCTAACTATTTGTTACCCATTTGGGTAATTCCTTGGGCCTAAAAGACAAAGTCGCTATTGGCTATATACTCCTAATACTTTTCAAAGACGAAGTTATAAACTTTTGGTTGCAAGTGGTTCGACCAACAAGGAAGAAAGTTGCGTAGTGGGTCTGAGCCAGATACATAGATCTTCTGCCTAGCTAGGACAGAAAATTGTCGTATCAGTTCTTAATCCTAGTTGATCCCGACTTTCTGCTTAACCAGATCATAGAGTTCATTGGTCACTACTAGGATTGAGAATTCGATTAGACCACGAGTACCTCGCTTATATGTAGTTTCTCTACTACGTGTTCCCGATTGTACTAAGTCCTTGAGAAGGTGATTCTAAGGGGTGTATAGATTTGACCTATCATTAAATCCAAGGGATATAGAAGTTTCCTCTAGGTATAATCCAAAGTCTATTCTTATACACTAGATGATTTTACACCATTTTTTATAAAGAAAATTATTTATTTGTTTATTTGGAATTGAGTTGCCCGAACATAAATGTAGCTACGCTGGAGCACTTCACATATGCTCAAACCAACTAAGGGGGTTCTAGAGTTCACGTTCTTAATTGGTTGGATTTCCTATACTGTCCGGTCTGTCGAAGCACTGCTTTAGGTCCAAAACTCCAAGGGCCTATTTGGCCAGTGGTCTTACGTTGTATTTAATAGGCTTGCATTGCTAATCCCTCCTCGGGATTAGGAGTGACATAGTTGGTAGGAGAGTGGGTGGGGATTAAAATTAATGGTATAGGCTTTGGAAAATGAGCCTCGTGTGGGAAAGCGCGAGATGGGAGTTCCAAATCCCAGCATAATGAATTTCTAAGTGTTATTTGAAAGGAAATCTCGGAATTTACTTTTAATTGCGTACATTCTAAACATGGTGTCGAAAAACCTGGGATACACCCAATCTAGGGACCATACCTACACACATTTATTATTACTTATATAATTCTATTCACCTAACTCACCTAATGCAGTTTGGCCGAACGGGCCCTAAAGAGAGAAAAGGGGCTGGAGTTTTGGTTCTCCACAGATTTGATTCTCATCAGGGGTTATAGAGGCCCAACTGACAAGGAGTAAAAGTAAGGAAAATGAAGAAAATGGATGGGTTAGAGGGGTTGCCCGATTTTGAGCTTCAAATGGGGGGGTGTGGGAGTTCAAATGAGAGGAAATGAAGAGGGGAGGGCGTAGGTACTGCTGTGAATGGTGGATATGGATGGGTGATGACCAAAAATGATGGATTGAGCGATTGGAGTGGAGGTTTGGGAGAGAAAACAACACTTTTGCAAGAAAGGGAGAGCTTGGGGTGGAATTTGTGAAGGAGGTACTAGTTTGGGGGGGTTTTAATCGACGGCCAATATACCAGGGGGTTCCCCTAGCCCCCAAACACGATCGGCCCGGACGGCTGGCCCGCCCAACAAAAAAAGTGGCGAGGCCTCGCCGACTTGGTGAGGGCCTCATCAAAAATTTTTGTGTTTTTCAAAGGGGGGGCCCCATGGACGTGTTCCTCCAGTCCCCTAGGCTCCAAAAAAGTATGGGGCCTACCCTGGTTCCCTCCATAAGTGCTCCGTTTGGCCCCAACTCTATTTTGAGCCGTATCTGGGCCAAAATGCAAACCGAAATGATTTTATGTGACGTGTAACATATGATTTTGGAGTAGGAGGAGCTAATCCATCCAAATAACCCATTTATTTTCTCATATTCAAAAATTTGAATGGTCAAAAGTCCATTTTCTACATATATTTACTATTTATAGTAAATTTTTGTTTAAGCATTATTCTTCATCATTTATATGTTAGGATTTATGTCTAGTATGAAAGGATTTAAAAAAAATAATTAAAGAATGAAGTGGTGCAAGGAGAGATTTTGAAGAAATTGGGTAAAAAGGGGTTTTAGGCTTTGGTGTTGTGGTTGACCCACAACCTAAGAACATTCATTTCTAGGGAACGACTCAAACTCGTCGACTGATGGCCTAGAAGTGATTCGGGATCGTTTTGCGTGATCATGGGTGTGTACGAGCCAAATCTCAGCAGTCGATTTCGGTCGGTTTCGCCGTTCGGCGAAATTGGAAAATACTACGTTGGTTTCTACGTTCCGTCGCTCCCTCCTAAGTCAGAGCACGTCAGAGTGTGTCATGTGACCATAACCCAGGTCCGGTTTAATCCAAATCATGCTCTGATACCAACTGTAACATCCTGAAAAATCGGGGGTCGAGCATAACTCAACACCCGAGTTCCAGAACATCACTTATGCAACATAGATAATGATGATTAAATATTGTCTGCATTAGTATATTATACATGAGTGAGATTAAGCCAAAACAACATATCATACTCCAGAGACAGTTAAATTGCAAGCGGAAGACTGTGATAGATAAATAAAATATATAAAAACAGTGGTGGGTCTCCAGAGTGTGATAATGTTACCAGGTTAAATAATTACAAGTACAGTTCTAAAATATACCACATGTGAGGAAGTATAATGTCTTCTATCCCAAGTACCATAGCCCCGTCAATACAATACCAGGTCTTCATAGACCTGTCAGCGAGTTACATGTAGGAGAACTCCTCCTCAACATCATAGTAGTCCGGCTCTGCTTCATAAGCATCGCCATCACCTGAAACTCAACAAATCTGGTTGGTGTGTACAACACCATCCCGTAACGTGGGAGTGAGTGATCAACTCAGTGGAACAATAAAGCATAGGTTAACATGTTATCAACTCAGTCAAGCAATAATGATAAAGCAGTACAATCAAACAATTTTAACTACTCTTATTTAATACAAGTATGAAATGACATGATGTATGCCCTTGCCAAACCACCCTCATACGACACCATCTTACGTTCACGAATGCGTCCATCCCTCAGTGCTCCACATCTATCAGGTACATGCAGTGTGATGATGAGCATGATTACCAAGTAATTATTAGTTCATTTCAAACAGCAGTATTGGGAAACTAAGGTACCTCCCTTGTATAATTCCCAAACATGATCCATTCTAGGGTCGTCAGTCCTAGTTAATCTTATACAATATTATGGATTAAGAGGCATAGGGAAGGCATCACAAAGGGCTCGTCACCCGTCAGCACGGATACAGATCTCACCGTATGTGGCTCAATTGGTGGCCGTCAAATCGAATACAGGTCTCATCGTACTCGACTCAACTCATGCTCTAGTTGCTGTGAAGGGCTCGTCGCTAATCACAGACCTTAGAGTATACTCGAAGACATTACGGAGGACTCGTTGCCTGTACGCACGAATACAGGTCTCACCGTATTCGGCTCTCGCCGTAGGTGTCGACAGCTCGAATATAGTGTCCCATACCATCGTAATCGGCTCACAAGTCTGGTTGCTCGCTGGTCACTACGTGGAGGCACGTGGCCCCAGCGTAGGCCGACACCTCGACCACGGTATCCCATACCACCATGCCCGGCTCATGAGTCTTAGCGGATCGAGGTACCATGGTTAAAAGGGATTTCACTGGTAAGTTTGGTACCTAGGTTCAACCAGTAGCATCCAAACATGGTGAACATACATAAGACAGATCGGGTTGCTTGACGAGCTCGGGTAGCTTGAGCGCACGACAAGTTGAACGATATGAAGCGCATAAGCACTTCGTGTGGCCAACCACTATCGCTAACTGAAGTACGACTCGGGTTCGTCGAACACATCTCACGTGGCAAATGGATCATAGCTACGAATCCAATTCTGGTACCGATTGTCTGGACTATAATCATAGCCCCAAATATAATCAATTGCAGATAGATAAAGCAGTAATGGATCAAGATTCAAATCATACAATCAAAGTCTGGTATTATCCGTTTAGGGCTGCCAGGGCTGTTGTACTCACTCGTTACTCTACTCCCCCATCACCCATGATGGATCATACAACGTAACATGAATTTAAACATATGCATTACATAGATAAAATCATAAAATCAGTTGAGCATGTTATGAAGCACAACACAAGCATGAGTCTGTACATATTCAATTCCAAATCACATAGCTATCCAAAGAAATCATACACATAGTTAAAGGAGTTGAGAATCGTATCTCAACACCCTTATACATTACAATTTGCTAACTACTACTCATTCCAACATTTCAACAAACACTTTAAAATACATACATCAACATACATGACATATGTTGATCACATAGGCATTAGGCAAAATCCTTTCACTAGGGAGTTGCCCCAATCATAACACGCGTACACCCACAACGGATAGTCATGGAAGGTAGGAATCCGAGTTCCATATTCATTTGAACATTTTCACAAACACTTGGGCTACACATTTCAACATATATAACATATAGTGGCCGTGGCGTGATTCAGGGCAAATCCTTTCGTCACAGGGGTATCGCCAATACAATAATCATATGTCCATGACAATTAGTCATGGCGAACACGAATGGGAATTCTATACTCATTCAGTCATTTTCACAAACACTTAGAATACACTATTACAACATACATGGTGTATGTTAGCAAAACATGTATTAGGGCTATCCTTTCGCCAAGCAAGTATTTTATCCATATATAATATATTCATACAGCAAATAATCATGACAAATACATCTCTAAATTTTATACGTATACGGTATTTTCTAGAATACACAATATCAACATACATAGTGTATATAAGTAAAACATGTATTAGGGTCAGCCCTTTCGCCAAACAAGTAATTTATCCACATATAATATATTAATACAACAATTAATCATGTCAAACACATTTCCAAAATTTGTACGTATACGGTACTTTCTACAAATACCTAGAGTGTGTAAAATTCCATATTCTTCATCTTTAATCGAAACAAAAAACAGACAGCACTTTGTACATGTACAATTGCATGCAGATGATGAATCCATCATTATCTGACATTGAAAGCGTTGAAAACCATAACCTATACACCTAAAGTCCGCACCTTTTGTCGTAGAATCGTTACGGAGTCGATAGATTTGCTAAGGCTTTGTATACGGCGATTCGGCAACCTATATGATGGAATAGGTTAGCTATTTCATAACCTACAACTATCAAAACTCCAAATCAATTTAGAGTTAGGGTTTCTTACCTAGAAACGGAGCTGGAATCGCTGGGAAAGTGATTAGAACAGAGTGGTTGAGCATGGATAGTAGCAGGGAGAATCTCCCACTTTCTCTCTCTTTTCTCTCTTCACTCTCTAGGGTTTCTCTCAAATTCGTATGGCTGCAATGAGAGAGGGTTTAAGGTCCTTATATAGTCTAAAAACTCACCGAAATAAACTCCAGGTCAAAGTATACTTAGGTTATAACCAAAACGGGTCAGTTTCAGCTTAAGGGAGGACTTCTGGCAGGCCTCCTTGAGCCAAAGGTCGGACTTAAGCTCACCGACACCGAATCTACATTTAGTTAAGTTTTCGTTTCGGTCGGGATTCCAGATCGCATATGGCGGACCAGTTTTAGTTCAACGGTCAGCGGACCTCGATCGAAGATTCCGAGTACATGTAAATGTGTATGAAATTTCTCCTGATCCGAGGGTGTTATTTGGTCTGATTCTGATGGTCTGGTTGTTTAAAACTGATCCGCAAGCGAGAGGTGCCAGATTACTATTCAAGATATTTTATTTTGAATTAATTTCACATTTCTCACACTCTTCACTCCGAGCTCAAGCGAATAGCGCTGGGACACTATCTGGATTTGATTTCCGAGATGGTTGTCAAGCCCAGCAAGGGGGCCCTAATTCCTTAACTTCGTGTTCATCGGACTTCCGACGTGCGGTCCAGATCTGATACGGAGTTTCGTGATGTTTCCGGGAGCAGACGGGTAATGAGATTGATCCTAGATTTTAGAGTACCCTAGCATTAATGATTCTACAAGTTTTGGGTCTTGTAGATCGTATTTAAAGTGATTTGTGCTAATTTCACAGGTACTCTAGTTTCACACTGGCTAATCCTCGCCTAATTTCTAAAGGATTTAGTCCTGAGTAATTTCTATCTAAGGTGGTACCTGGGCCTTTGTAGTTTGTATATAAAGTGATCCAAGTTATACTACTTAGCTAGTTTAAGATAGTGTCTAGGGTGAAAGTACTTAGAAAAATTTAAGGAACAAGGTGGTGAAGGGTGGGATTTGTGAAAGAAATGGGTTCACAAGCGATTTTAGCCTTTGGGACTGAGTTTTGACAAGTTAATAAGGTGTTAGGATCGACCCATTGCCTAAGGACGTCTAATCCCAGGTCGGCAAAAATCCGGGCTGTTACAGTCCCATACCACCATGCCCGGCTAATGAGTCTTAGTGGATCGAGGTACCAAGGTTAACGGGGTTGCACTAGTAAGTTTGGTACCTTAGGTTCAAGCAGTAGCGTCCAAATCATGGTGAACATACATGAGACAGATCGGGTTACTTGACGAGCTCGGTTAGCTCGAGCGCACGACAAGTTGAATGACATGAAGTGCATAAGCACTTCGCATGGCCAACCACTATCGTCAACCGAAGTACGACTCGGGTTCGTCGAACACATCTCACGTGGCGAATGAATCTCAGCCACGAATTCAATCCCGTTATCGATTGCCTGGGCTATACAAAAGCCCCAATCACATTCAATTACGGAACAGTTAAAGCAGTACTGGATCAAGATTTCAAATCATACAATCAAATATCCAATATTGTCCGCTTAGGGCTGCCAGGGCTGTTGCACAGAATCATTACACCACTCCCCCATCACCCTTCACGGCTTTTATGGAATACAACTTAAACATGAATTTAAACATATGTATTACATAGATAAAATCGTACAATCAGTTGAGCATATTATGAAATACAACATAAACATGAGTTTGTACATATTCAATTCTTAATCACACAGATATCTAAAGAAATCATACACATAGTTAAAGGAGTTGAGAATCATATCTCAACACCCTTGTACATTACAATTTACTAACTACTACTCATTCAGACATTTTAACAAACACTTTAGACTACATACATCAATATACATGACATATGTTGATCACATAGGTATTAGGCCAAATCCTTTCACTAGGGAGTTGCCCCAATTATAACACGCGTGCACCCACGACGGATTGTCATGGCAAGCAGGAATCCAAGTTCCATATTCATTCAGTCATTTCCACAAACACTTGGGTTACACATTTTAACATATATAGCGTATAGTGACCATGACGTGATTTAGGGCAAGTCCTTTTGTTAGGGAGTTGTCGCATACATACAAGCATATAGTCACGACAAATAATCATGTTAAGCACAAATCCATATTTCATACGTATACGGTAGTTTGTACAAATACGAAGAATACAGTATATTCAACATAGCTAACGTAAAACTGAAAAATGAAACGGACAACACTTTGTACATGTGCAATTGCATACAGATCATGAATCTATCATTATCTGACATTGAAAGCGTTGAAAACCATAACCTATACGTCTAAAGTCCGCACCTTTTATCGTAGAATCGTAACGAATTTTGTAGGAGTGCTAAATCTTCTTCCACGACAATATAACGACCTAAAGCACAAGTAGTGTTAGCTATTTCACTAATTGAATCGATTGAAACCCTAAATCAGATTAGAGTTAGAGTTTTCTTACCTGAAAATGAAGCTGAAATCGCCAGGAAAACGATAAGAACGATGTGGTTAGGCACGGATTGCAGCAGGGTAGAGTGGCAGGGAGATGCTCCCACAACTCTCAACCTTTTTCTCTTCTCTCTCCTAAGTTTTCTCAAATTCGTATGGGCTGGATATGAGAGAGTTTAAGGTCCTTATATAGGCTAAAAACTCACCAAATTAGACTTCGGGTCAAGGTATACTTAGGTTATAACCAAAGCGAGTCTGTTTCGTCTCAACGGATCACTTGTGGCGGCCCCTTTTCTGTGTGCGGTTGGACTTAAGCTCACTAACGCCGGATCTAGGTATAGTTAAGTTTTTGTTCCAGTCGGGTTTCCAGATCACAAATGGCAGACCAGTTTCAGTTCAATGGTCAGTGGATCTCGATCAGAGATTTCAAGTACGTGGATGTGTTTGGGCAAATATCCCTGATCCGAGGGTGTAATCGGCCTGATTTTGACAGTCGGAATCCTTATAATTGATCCGCAAGCGACACGTTCCAGATTACTTAAAATTATATTTTATTTTTAATTAATTTCATATTTCTCACACTCCTCACTCCGGGCTCAAGCGAATAGCCCCGGGACATTATTTGGATTTGATTTTCGAGATGGTTGTCAAGCCTAGCAAGGCGGTCCTAACCGTTTAACTTCGCGTTAATCGGACTTCCAATGTGTGGTCCAGATCTGATACGGAGTTTCGTGATGCTCCTGAGAGCAGCCGAGTAATGAGATTATTCCTAGATTTTAGGGTAACCTAGCGTCAATGATTCTACAAGTTTTGGGTCTTGCAGATCATATTTAAAGTGATTGGTGCTAATTTCACAGGTACTCTAGTTTAACACTAGCAAATTCTCGCCTAATTTCTAAAGGATTTAGTCTTGAGTGATTTCTGTCCGAGGTGCTACTTAGTCCTTTGTAGTTTGTATATAAAGGGATCCAAGTTATTAATACTCAACTAAAGCACGCCCTAATGACAACAGAAGAAGGTCCTAGGGTAGGAGAGGCTAATGTTCCAAATAGCTTATTCGTTTTGGTGAGGTTCCATAAGGGTAATGGTTAAAAGCCCATTTTATTTCTGTATTTACTAGTTACAGTAATTTATAGTTTAAGTATTGTTCTTCATCACCTAAACCTTAAGATTAGTGTATAATGTAAAAGTACTTAGAAAGATTTAAAGAATGAGGTAATGAAAGGTGAGATTTTGAAGAAAATGGTTTGAAAAGGGATTTGTAGACTGTGGGATTGAGTTCTGACAAGTTAATAAGGCGTTAGGAGTGACCCATTGCCTAAGGACGTCTAATTCCAGGTTGACTAAAATCCGGGATGTTACATCGACTTATGCCTGGACAATGTCCGACCCATGAAATGGGTCGGCATGGATTGGTCCCATAGAGGCCTCATGGCTCTGGACATGTAGGCCTCGGTCAAGCTTGGCGCCTAATGAGTCCGGGCCATGTCACTTTTGTATAAGCCAACTCATCGGACTTGTCATATTTTTCCCCAACAGTGAGCCCCCCTACTCCTTGTGCCGACCTGTGGAGGTCGAGGAGTAGATCAAAATTGGGTCAGATTGTATTTGGACCGAGCTTATAATTGAACATTTATTGCTTGTATGGTGGCCAACATGAATACCGAGTCGTGTTACCTCATTCTAGCTTGTGTCTGTTTGCTTCCCGATATCGCACGAGCTGTAGGGCTGTCGTTTCGATGGCAGAACGAATAAGAGGGAGACATGTGGCGAGGCGCTTGATGACGGACTCAAACGGCGCATGGTATGGTGCCACATGTCGGGTCGGGGCGTCCTTGAAGACGCCGATTCAGCTTCTCATTTAATGTTGGAACCACGCGGCATGGCTCTAAAAGGAACGCCTTAGCATCCTCATTTCTTTTCAATTTCGCGCCCATCTCTATCTTTTTCCCCACTCTCTCTGCCTCTTCTTCGTCTTCTACCACTTTTTTTTTTCTACATTTTCTGGCATCTCCACAATCTCCGGTGAGCTTTTTCTCCCTCCATTTTCTTTAATTTTGCAAATGTCAGGCTCCATAAGCCCTTGGGAGGGAGTTTTCAGTGACGAAGGTGAAGCGAGCGGCTTCTAAGTTGCCTCGGAATCACCCTCATTGCTGACTGAGATGGCAATGAATGCAGATATTTCTTTTCGACATTCGCAGAGAGTGCTGGAATCTCCCGCGCAAAGGCCGACGACGTCTATTAGAACATCGAATGTCTCCCAGGCGGGATGCAACAGTAAAAGATTTTCCAGACCGGTCTAACCCTCCGTCCAAGGATAAAGCCGAGGAGGCTGAGGTAGAGGAGGGGCCTAAGGGGCCGGTTGTCACGCCCCAAACTCGGAAACCGGGCTCACAAAATTCCCAATTGCCGAATCTGGTGGCGATAGCATCCGTAGTACCCCGTTCTCTGCTCCCAGCGCCTATACACCAGATTCCGATCCTGTAATCCTACAAGGAGGATTTTTTTTCCAATATACATTACATCATAAGAAGCATAACCACAAGTATACCCAAATCACAAAGGCAATATCATCATCACGTATCCACTAATATCAAAACTTTTAAGTACAATGCATAAAGAAGTCGGGATGATAGTACATAGCATCGCAGGCTATAAGGTCCATCACAAGAGACTTCTATCTAAACTAGTCCCATACCTAAATTTGGATAATCAGACTCAATGTGGTAAACTCTTGATCTTAGGTCAGTCGCGCCCCCACCCGAAGTCTTGGCCATTGTGAAGGTACACATAACAATTAGTTGCCCACCACCAGCCCGAGTAGATAGTGAATGAATGAATGAATAGTTAAAATAATGAGTATGCAACTCCTGTTCAATAAGTCCACATATCAGTACTGTACATCTCTGGGATCATCGCCGGGGTATAGTACACTCCAAGCTGGCTACCGCCCCTGCCGGTCGCGCAGCCCAGCAAGTTGAAAAGACCTCACTACCCTCCTGTCAGTAGTATACCAATGCTTACCCGGCTCGTCGATAGCGGACCCATTTGGGATCTGGTCAAACTCAGCCTAGCTTACAGCTCCCTCACTTGGGTGGATAAGGCCACTCCCCCTCCCAACCAACCACGACACAGTGGGAAATACGGCCTACTGGTATTCGGCACTCAGGCGCTTATATATCCACTCGGTCTAGACATTGAGGGGTCTCCTGGCCACGGAGGTTTAGGGACTTTCATTCACGGACATCCAAAGTGCCCAGATGCTCGAACTAAACATTTTCAGTATCCCATCTAGCCATCCACAACATACCTATGGAGGCTACAGTCCTGATGTTGCTAGGGCGTATAGTAATCATAACACACAATGCAAGATGTATGAGTCATACAATTCAATCATGCATCAATCCCATGCATACCGTGCGCTCATGTAAGACAATCTCCGCCTAACAGGGAGTCTCGTAACAACTTACCCAATTACATATGCAATGGTCAACCACATCTCATAATAAACATGCAGATGATGCATATGGACATGTACCATGGTGCTATGTTGTCACATGGTCATAATTGGTATTGACAATCGGCACCTATAATTGTCATCGATAATCGGCCTATACAATCGGCCGATAATCGGCCTCAACAATCGGTCTCGGCAATCGGAATCGGCCTCGACAATCGGAATTGGCCTCGACAATCAGAATTGACCTCGAAAATCGGAATCAGCCTCGACAATCAGAATCGACCTTGACAATCAGAATCGGCCTCGACAATCGGAATCGGCCTTGATAATCAGAATTGGCCTCAACAATTGGAATCGGTCCCACTTGACAGTTGAAATCGACCTCGATAATCAGAATCGGCCTCGACAATCGAAATCGCCCTTGACAATCGGAATCGACCTCGTTAATCGGAATCGACCTTGACAATCGGCCTCGATAATCAGAATCGGCCTCGATAATCAGAATCGGCCTTGACAATCGGAATCGGTCTCGACAATCGGAATTGGCTTCAACAATCGGAATTGACCTCGATAATCGAAATCAGTAATCGGCCTAACAAATGACCTAAGGGAAGGTCACAATGTGGACATTTAACCATCATCACTCATCAATGTGTACATTTAACCATCATTGCTCCCAAGGAGTGGCCCATATAGAGCCAAACGTATCGTGGGCCCATGGCCTTACACAAGGACCTAATACACATCACTATGAGCCTCACACAAAAGGGCCTAATATACATCACGATAGGCCTCATTCATGGGTCATATAAACATCACGTTGGGCCTGATATCTGGGCTGGATATACATCACAATGGGCCTCATACCTGGACCATAAATACATCATAATGGGGCGCAACACATGGGCCACAACAATGGGCCTCTAATGCGTCACTATGGGCCCTAACCCATGGGCCTCAATACATCACAATAGGCCACAACCCTTGAGCCTCAAATATATCAAAATGGGCCTCGTAAACATCAAGTGGGCCGCATCAATGGGTCGCACCAATGGGCCTCATATACATTAAGTGGGCTGCATTAATGGGCCTAATACACGTCAAGTGGACCACATCAACGGACCACACCAATGGGCCTCATGTACATCAAGTGGGTTGTATCAACGGGCCACACCAATGGGCCGCATCAATGGGCCTCATATACATCAAGGTGGGCCTTAATGGATGGGCCATAAATACATCAAGGTGGGCCCACCGTTCTGGGTGAACTATCTACACCATTCATCTGTTTTTAGAGATCATTTTAGAACATTACCAAAAAAAGAATCATATCGGAAGATCATCTGGACCACACCCTAAATAATAGCGGAGATGATGATTGGAAAATCATCTGGACCATACCACAAATAGCAGTGGTGATAATGTTTCCCACTGTTTAAAATTTCTAGGGGTCCATCATAACGTTTATTTTCCAATCTGTAATTCCAATCTGTAAATAAGGTCACAAAGACTTGAATTAATAGGAAAAAAAATTTCATATTAATCCAAAGCTTCCATAACCCCAAAAGGTTTCAATGGTGGACGTTCAACTCATCGCTGTTTTCTGTAGTGTGGTCCACTTGATAAACAGCATGGATAAAATACATATATCATGTGTGGGCCACACAAAACTTGTTAATTCCAATCCAGCAGCAGCTACTGCTGCATGAGACCCACACAAATGGACGGCGGGTATAAATCACATACACCAAGGTGGGGTCCACGTCAATTGGTTGGACAGTATAGATGAAACACATACATTGCATGGGACCCAAAGAACTTGTTGACGTCCTCAGTATCAATGATGGGCGACTGGATGTAACACATGCATCATGTGGGGTCCACACGCGTGGCCCACCAACTAAATGGACTGATGGTCTAGATATCAGGCTGTCTGATCATACGTAGTAGCTGACGCCAGTACATCAGCTATATAGCTGGTGAGGTGGGAGACCAGCCAATCCACTTTCCAGATAGGTGGGTCCCACTTGGGGCCTTTGAGGATGAGAGGAACACTCTCTTCCGTCAGGGTTATGCCGAGTGTGTGAGGGGGATGAAGGAGAGCTTCCTCGAGCTTGACCTCTCCGCCTTCGATGAGAGTGAGTCATGGTCTGACAGTCCAGTTGAGTGAGTCGCAATTGACCTCGAGGCATACACTGAGGAGGCTCCTAAGGCTGCTCCTGAGGCTACTCCGTCAGTGGCTCCTGAGTTAGCTCCTAGTGAAGCGGCTGAGCCTTAAAGCTGATTCTTTGGAGCAAAATTCCTTTTTGTTCCCCACATCTGCTTTAAGCACATCGAGCGCTGATGTAAAACCTGTATCCTAGTTCGTACTGTTCCGATGAATCCTGCGATCCTTTCCGTCGAAGTCCGGCAGTCCGTGACCGATAATTGATGTTGCGATCGATCGTAAGTCGTATCCTTTAGATTCGAGTCGGTTTAATCCGAGACCTGTATCAGTGCGACCGCACCGTCGCTGCGGTTCTAACGCCGCGTCTCATGCGCCAATCCGACGCTTAGATCATAAGATGCGGACTATACATTATAATAACCGTGGACCGCACATTGCGGGACCCACCCATCCCATGTGGCACCAATCCCTAGGTAATTATGAGGGTGATGGATGACATCACCCTAAGCTATAGCCACCCTACACCCCTAGCCTAAGCTATAGCCACCCTACACCCCTAGCCTAAGCTATAGCCACCCTACACCCCTAGCCCTTCTTACAAGCATTTAATGCTAGCCACCCTCTCTTACAAGCCATCATTGCCTACCTAAGCTACTCTCCCTCTCTCTTATCTCTCCCTCCCTCTCCTTTAATTCTCATTCATCAACACCAAGAGCAAAGAGAGCTCCCACGTCCAAGCCTTCCATGGAGAAAAAAATGACCTTGTGTGGCCCACCTTTCCCTTCCCAAAACCTCTCATCCTAGCCCTTGATTTCCCATCTCCACCGTCAAAGAGGAGCACAAGGAGGTTGGCTTCCCAACGGACCAAGAAGATCGACCGGTGGGTGCTTTGATAGGGTAGATTTCTATGTTTTTATGATGGGCCAAGTGAGGCCTACCGATCAATGGTATGGATCTCACTTGGGACCCTAAGATGTGGCCAATGGCCCACTTTGATTACCTTTTTATGTATGATGGAATGCAAGGGAGGGCCCATAGTGTCGGGGTCCCTCCATCACACGTGTGTCCCACTCTCATTCTCTCTCTCCCTCTCTCTTTCCTTTTCTTTGGTGATATGTGGTTGATATGGCCATGTGGCCCACCCGGATGGACCCCACCATGAAGCATATTTTAAGATCCAAGCCGATTATAGGTGGGGCCCACTTTTATATGTGTTGTATCCACCTCATCCAACATTTGGTGGCCCACCTGAACAGGGCCCACCTTGTTTACGTGGTCAGCCAGACCGTCCAGCGTCCAGGGATGCTGGACGTCAATGGGAAGCATAAATATAAGCTTTGATTCAAAGCTATTTGGGATGGCTACTCATATAGGCCCCACCTTGATATTCTATTCAAATCCAAGCCGTCCATTCCGTTCAGAGGGTCGTTTTAGGCGTTGAGCCGAAATGGGAAGTCAATCCGACCTTTAGGCGGGCCATACTCTCGAAAACAGTGGTATTCACCGTTTAAACGCACCTAAAGTTCTCCTACGTACCGAAATACACCCGATATTGGACTTGTTGGGTCCATCTATGGCCATGGAAACCAATGGCCGGAGTGGATTCGGCTGAAGCAGGCCCCACACCTGAAAAACCACAAAAAAACAGATTTTGTTAAAAATAAAAATAAAAAATAAGCAGCAGCAGCAGCATTTCTGCTGCTGCCACTGACGCGGAGAAGGACGCCAGCGTCCTGGCGTGAAACGGGCAGGGCCCCACGGCCCCTGCCATGGGCCCCACCATGATGTATATGTTGTATCCACACCGTCCATGAGGTGGACCACCCCGTAATGTAGGTCCCCTCCGAAAATCAGGCCGATCCACGGCTCAGGTAACCCACACCACAAGGAACAGCGGTGATTGAATTTCACCGTTGAAACGTTTGGGGCCACAGAAGTTTTGAAGCAATCTGATATTTGTTTTCTTCCCTCCACCCAGGTCTCTGTGACCTTATCAACAGGTTGGACGGCAAATGAACGTTACAGTGGGCCCCACCTGGGACCCACGGTGGTGTATGTGTTGCATTCCCACCGTCCAGACGGACGGTGGGAGCTCCCTTGATGCATGTGTTGTAACCCACCGTCCACTGGACGGTGGGGCCCCTGTGCATGTGTGTGCACGTGTGGGTGGGTGCATGTGTGTGTGTGTGTGAGTGTGTGGCGTGTGTGTACATATATGTGTGTATATATATATATATATATATATATATATATATGTATGTGTATATATATGTATATATAATATTATATCATATATAATATTGTATATATATATTATATATAAATTATATGTTATATTATTTATATTATAAGGGATGGTGGGCCTTCATGTGGGCCCCACCATGATACTTGTGTCGCATCCAAACAGTCCACCATTTGGTAAGCTTGTATTAAGGCTTGGGGCCAAAAATAAGATAGATCTAGTTATCATGTGGACCACACTGTTTAGTGACGATTGAACGTCCACCATTAGACCCTTGGGCCACCAAGTTCTTGGTGACCCTGTGAACAGATTGTATGAGAAATAAATGTTATGGTGGGCCCTAGGAATTTTAATGGTGGAATTCTTTATCACCACTTACATTGGTGCGGCCCATTGATGTGGCCCATTTGATATGTATACGGCCCACTTAGTATATATAAGGCCCATGTTGTGAGGCCCATCTTGTGTATTTGTGGCCCGTTGTTGAGACCCACCTTGATGTATATATAGTCCGTGTGTTTAGGCCCATTCAATGTAATTGTGGCCCATGTTACAAGGCCCATTGTGATGTATTCAAAGGCCCGTGGGATATGGCCCATTGCAATGTACATAAGGCCCCTTGATGTGGCCCACTTGATTTATAAAAGGCCCATATGATGCGGCCCATTTGATGAATATAAGGCCCAACAGGATGTCCTTAGGGTCCATTGCAATGAGAGATTCCTCCATAGTGTGTGTAATAATGTTTGATGACAGGTTATGCCTTGGGAGAAATGTTGGTTTGACGTCCACGTTGTAAGAATAATGTTGGTTAAATGTCCGCATTATAACTCTCCCTAGGGCCCATTAGTAGGCCCACATTTGTTGATAGTTCACTACTTTATAACATGCTTAGTATAGCTCCATGATTCATACCCATACGCATCATATGTATGCCTGATATGAGTAGTGACTGAGCATAGCATACGCCATTGGGCAGACCACTTAGGGGACTCCTTATGAGGCGGAGTGCCCCACATTATCGCATTGTACGCGCATGGGTTGCTGCATGATTTGACGGTGTGATTCATGCATCTCGCATATGTGTGACTTGATCACTGCACGCCTTAGCGACATCAGGGCCGTGGCTCCACAGGCACATCGTGGATGACCATATCGGATACCGAAATACCTTGTTCTAGCACTGTGGGCACTTAGGATGTCCTTGGGTGAGAGTCCCAGAACCTTTTTGGTACCAGGAGATGCTCCGAACGTCTAGACCGAGTGATACACGAGCGCCCGAGTGCCGAATACCAGTAGGCCGCGTCTCCCACTGTGTCGTGGTCGGTTGGAAGGGGGTGTGGCCTTATCCGCCTGAGTGAGGGGGCTATAAGCTAGGCTGAGTTTGACCAGCTCGCAAATGTGTCCGCTATCGACGAGCCGGGTAGGTATTGGCAGACTACTGGTCAGGCGGATAGTGTGGTCTCTTCCACTCGCTTGACTGTGCAGCTAGGGAGGAGGCAGTCAGTGTGAGGTGTATTGGACCCCGGTGATATCCAGAGAGGAACTATACTGATGTGTACTTATGAGTACTGGCACGCTTGCTTTGCATCTCGCATATGACATTTGGCTACATAGGCCTCGCATCGCATGGTCTTGGTATGACCGACAGCATTCATGCCTTGCATTACATAGCTTTAGTATAGCTGATAGCATTTATGGACTTACCGCATATTTCCGCATTACTCTGATATTGTACACTTGGCACTCGCCTTACACACACTTTCACCACCCTCTAAGCTTTTGTAAGCTTATGCACGATAGATGCGTGCAGGTGGCGTTAGGTTGCAGCAGCGTTGAGCTCGGAGCGTGCAGCAGTCTTCTGGAGTTTTCTTTTGGAGTTCTCTTTGATATCATCATATTGTATTTCCCTTCCCGCATTGTACTTAAAAGTTTTTGATATAGTGTATATGTGGTGTTGTTGTTTTGTGGCTTGGTTATGCTTGTGGTTATGCTCCATTACAAAAAAAAATTCATGCTGAAAATCCTCCTTGTAGGATCCCAGGATCGGAATCTGGCGTATGGGCGCTGGGAGCCGAGAATGGGGTACTACGGAGGCTGTCGGCGCCGGATTCGGCGATCGGGAATTTTGTGAGCCCGGTTTCCGAGTTTGGGGCGTGACAGCTGAGCTTGAGAGCATCTACAGAAGCGTGTATCATCCACCCTCGACATTATGTATTTTTGTTATTTTTTGCCAATGTAATACCGATGTGAATGCTTGAAGCAATACCGATGTAACCTTTACTCTGATCAATGAATACATTTTTTCATGAAAATTTTTTTGCACTTTATTGTCTGGTTTACACGGTAATGAATTTCTACATGTTTATCGACGAAGGCCGAGCAATAAATGTCTATCGGCTGGCTTAAGGATAGTAGATCTTGAGATTCTCGGCATTCTAAGGATGAGGCAATAACTGGTCGGTCAAATCTTCCACTCGATAGGTCTTGGGTCAGATGGTGCCCTCGATCATGTAAGGTCCTTCCCAGTTGGGTCCCAGTGCACCAGTGTCGACCTCCTTAGTATTTTGGAATACCTTTTGGGGGACCAAGTCCCCTACTCGGAAACGTCTAATTTTAACTCGGGCGTTATAAAACTGAGTCACTTGCTGCTGACGGACAGCCGTTTGGAGCCAAGCTTGTTCCCTTCGTTTGTCCAGTAGGCCAAGACCGATCGACAATAATTCCTCATTGTCCTATTTGTTGAACGAACTCACGCGGGCAATAGGCAGTCCGATCTTCACGGGGGTGATTGCCTTCGACCCATACGCCAGGGAGAACGGGGTTTCATCGGTCGCAGTCCGAACCGTGGTTCGATAGGCCCATAGAACTTTAAGAAGTTCCTCAGCACATGCTCCGTTAGCCTAGTCGAGCTTGGTTCGGAGATGTCGCTTGATGATCTTATTGGCTGCTTCAACTTGTCCATGCGTCTGGGGATGACGTGGAGACGAGTAAACGTTCCTGATCCCGAGGTTTTGGCACATCTCTTAATATCGTTTGTTGTCGAACTGCTTTCCATTATCAGAAATGATAGTCTGAGGTATCTCAAATCAGCAGATAATGTTTTCCCAAATAAAATTTGCAATTTTTTGCTCGGTTATCTTGACAAGGGGTTCGGCCTCTGCCCACTTGGTGAAGTAGTCTACAGCGAGGACAACAAACTTTGTCTGACCCTTCCCTGTGGGAAAAGGTCTGATGATGTCGATCTCCAATTGAGCAAAGGGCCAAGGGTCAGCCATTGGGGTGAGCTCCTTCGGTGGCTGGCCAAGAACTATTGCGAATCTTTAGCATTTGTCACAGTTTTGGATGAGTTTCTAGGCGTCTTGTTGGATGGTCGGCCAATAATAGTCTTGCCGAACAACTTTGTGAGCCAAGGATCGTCCTCCCGAGTGATTGCCGCAGATACCTTCATGAATTTCTCGCATGACGTAGTCGGCCTCACTAGGTCGTAAACATCATAGAAGTGGTGCGAAGAGTCCTTTCTTATATAGGATCCCATTGAGCATGGTGTAGTGGGTGGCTCGGATCTTCAGTCGTCGGGCCTCGGCTCGATCCTCAGGCAACTCACCTGTCTCGAGATACCGAATGATAGGATCGACCCAAGTAGGTTCTAAGTTAATGGGGAGCATGGTTGAAGAGTCGGTCTCGTCAACGCTCAGCTTGGCAACATACTCGATCAGGACGGACCTGGGGATTTCATCTTCATTGGCCGAGGTGAGCTTTGCCAAAAGGTCGGCTTTGACATTCTCGGTCTGCGAAATTCGGACATTGGTATAATGTTAAAACCCGCCGATCAACTCTCATGCCTTTTGTAGGTAGGCTTTAAGTCTCTCTTTTCTAGTCTAGTAAATATCGGCTATTTGGTTGACGACTAGTTGAGAATCGTTGTACACCTCGAGATGGGCGAATCCCAAACTGGATGTCAAACGAAGTCCTAGGAGCAGAGCTTCGTATTCTGCTGTGTTGTTGGAGGCTTGAAATGCAATTCTTAAGGCATACTGCATATATGTGTGATCAGGAGTTTCCAGGATAACCCCTGCCCCGCTTGCCTTAGAGTTAGCAGAGCCATCAATGTATAATTCCAAAGGGGTGGGGCGGGAGCGGTCTGTTCTTGACCTTGCTAGTCAATCGGCTTCTCTAACTCGGCTGTAGTTGGCTCGGATTGCTGCATGACTTCAACGATGAAGTCGGCCACTACCTGACCCTTGATCGCAAGTCTGGGCATATACTAGATGTCAAACTCGCTCAGCTCGATTGTCCATTTTGTGAGTGGTCCTGAAGCTTTCAATTTTTGGAGTATTTGTCGCAGAGGTTGATCGGTCATAACGATAATCGAATGAGCTTGGAAGTATGGTTATAGACGTCAGGACGAGACAACCAATGCAAAGGCCACTTTTTCCAAGGTCAGATATCTCGTTTCGGCTGGTACAAGAGATTTACTGATGTAATAAACCAGAAATTGTTTTCCCTCATGCTCGCGAATCAATGACGAGCTTACGACAACATCGAAAATTACTAAGTATATCAGCAATGTTTCGCTTGGCTCAGGCTTGGAGTGCAAGGGTGGCAATGGATGTTTCACATTCTTCGGTCCAATTTACCATCCGCTGACCCTTCAACTATTTGAAGAAGGGAAGGCACCTACTTGTGGCTTGGGACACGAAGTGGTTTAACGCTGCGACCCTTCCGGTCAACCTCTAAATGTCTTTGATCGTCTTAGGCAATTACATGTCGAGTAAGGCTTTAATTTTCTCAGGATTTGCCTCAATCCCTCTCTAGCTGACCAAGAAACCGAGGAATTTGCTTGAACTTATGCCGAAGGTACATTTGCTCGGGTTCAGTTTCATCTGGTACTGCCGAAGGACGAGAAACATCTCCTTAAGATCGGCAACGTGATCTATCGCTCGGATGCTCTTGATGAGCATATCGTCGATATATACTTCCATTGTCCGCCCTATTTGGCGGGCAAATATCTTGTTGACCAACCTTTGGTAGGTCACCCCTGCATTCTTCAACCCAAACGGCATCACTCGGTAACAATAAAGACCTTTGTCGGTGACAAAGGTAGTTTTTAATTTATCAGTCGAATGCATTACAATTTAGTTATAGCCCGAATAGGCGTCCATAAAATTAAGTAACTCATGCCCTGCGGTGCTGTCGACCAACTAGTCATTCCTAGGAAGAGAGAAACTGTCTTTTGGGTAGGCTTTGTTTAGGTCGGTGTAGTCCACGCAGACCCACCACTTCTCATTGGCTTTTTTTACCAGGACAATGTTGGCTATCCAATCAGGATAGTACACCTCCTCGATAAACTTGGCCTTCAGAAGTTTGCTCACTTCTTCCTCAATTATAACATATCTTTTAGGGCCAAGAGCACGCCTCCTCTGTCGGACCGGCATATAGGTCGGATCGATATTGAGGTGATGGGTGATTACTGAAGAGTCGATGGCGAGCATATCTTCATGTGACCATGCAAAAACGTCAGAGTATCGTCGCAGTAGAGCGACGAGTTCGTCTTTTACTAAAGGTGTTAGAGATGAGCCTATCTACACTGTTTTGGATGGGTCAAATTCATCAAATGGGACTAGGATTAGCTCTTCGATCGACTGACCATGCTCGGGAGATTCGTTGCAAGGATCCAGGGACTCGATCACTGTTACTTCGGATGGAGCTTTCAAAGCAGTGACATAACATCGCCGAGCATCATGCTGGTCCCCTTTGACGATTCTGACTCCCGATTTGGCCGGGAACTTCATGGAGAGATGATACGTGGAGACTATGGCTCGGAGAAGGTATAACAAAGGTCGGCTGAGAATAACATTATAGACTGAGGATTGGTCAACTATGAGGAAGTCGATCATGATCGTTGCTTGATTCGGCATGTCCCTGGCAGTGAGGGGGAGCTGAATGGTTCTCTCAGGGAGGACTTGTCCGCCTGAGAAACCAATCAAAGGGGTTTTCAAGGACAGAAGTGCGGATCGTTCGATACCCATCTTGTCGAAAGCTTGAGTGAATAACACGTCCGCAGACGACCCTGTATCAACAAGGACCTTGAAAACTCTGCGGTTTGCTATAGTGACAGTAATGACCAAAGCGTCGTTGTATGGGTGGTGGATGCCTCGAGTGTCCACTTCGGTGAATGTCAGATTATACTTTTCCAGTTTTCTCTCCTTCGAGGGTCGAGCCAAAATTATGATCTCGGACTCAAGCCGACTGATGCTCCTCGCATGATTTTTCCAGGCATTGTTCGAGTCGCCTTGGCCCTGGTGACCACCGACAATGGTCCGGATTTCTTCCGTAGGTCAGTTATCACCTGGGCGTTCTTTCGCATTCACGGTCCTGGCTCCTTGGTCTACGTGCTCACCAAGGTGGCCTTCTCGGATGAGCCTCTCAATTTCCTGCTTCAAATTATAACAGTCGCTCATGCTATGTCTGTGATCCTGGTGGAAATGGCAATACTTATTTCTGTTTCACCTATCGGGATTGCCACGCAGTTTGTTCTGCCATTTGAAGAAGTTCTCGCCCTTTATTTCCACCGGGACTTGCCCTGAGGTTTGTTAAGCGGAGTATAGTTTGTGAACTTGCTGTCAGGTCGTTTGCTGACCTACACTCATCTCGCGGCCAATCCTCTTTCTATTTTTAATTGGTATTGGCTGAGTCAGCCTCCTTTTTCATCGACTGCTTTGCTGAAGTGTTTCCATTCTAAGCTGCTTCTCGCAGAATCCGGGTCTCCTCGGCGTTGGCGTATTTCTCTGCCCGGGCCATGAACTCGGCCAGAGTGGTTGGTGGATTCTCATCCAGGGATAAGAGAAACGGTTTATCTCTTACCCCTAGCATGATGGAGTTGAGAGCTGTTTCATCTGAATGCTTCCAAACTTGCACGACTTTGAGATTGAAGCGCTTGATGTAGTCCTTGAGGAGCTCTCCTTCTTTCTAGAGTATGTTATTCAGATGCGTCGATGCCTTGAGCCTTTTCTTACCCCCGATGAAATTCACGACGAAGGCGTCACCGAGCTCAACGAACGAGCTGATGGACCTCTGGCTTCAGTTGCTTGAACTAGAACCGAGCAACGTCAAACAGAGTGAGCGAGAAGGCTCGGTACATTACCGCGTCCAATGCATCGTGCAATCCCATATAAGTCCGAAAGGACTCTATATGCTCTGTTGGGTTAGCTTTCCCTGTATAAGGAATGATTTGAGGTAGGCGGAACCGGTCTGGGAGTCGAGTTTGCATGAAATCGGCCAAGAATGGGGATTTTGTCTCCTCCAATCCCGATGGATTAACCGGACAACTCTGCATCAGGTCTACAATCTACTTATGCAGGTTCTGGATCTCAATTTCCATGGTTCTTCATATCGGCTATTCCTTTGTTCCGTAGGCGACTGCGCCTCCTCCGATCTCTTTCATGTCGTAGATCGGAAGCAGGTAGGGGGACTGTTGCTGAAACATGAGTCGGAGTGGGCTCGGCTGGGTCTTGATATTGACTAGGCTGAGGAGCAGCTCGTGGGGCGGAAGGCTAAGGGTCGGCGAATTGTTATACATCATTCGATCGACCATCCCTCTGGTTGACCATCTGTGTCCACTGGGGATGCATTTGCTCCAACATTTGTTTCATGTAATCCATATTAGCCCTAATCTCTTGAACTTCTCTTTCCAGTCGCCCGTTCCCTCCTCGGTTCCGTTGGGTGCATTTAGTTAAACCAGAGGTCGCTTGGCGGGCTGGGGAGCCCTGACGATTTTCCTATCGCCCCGATTGATCCAGGATGACATTCGTTACTGGCAAACCGATAACTGGAACCTCTTTAGGAGAGGGTGGACCGTTTTTCCCTGTTCTCTCCATGACAAGTTATGCAGTGCTTTCGATAACGCAGAAATATGACTTTTAGATGCGGTTCCACAGACGGCGCCAAACTGTTGATGCTTCTTTTAGCTCACCCTTCTTGACGTTCGAATACCTGCACTGGGAGAGGACAAAGGAGACACTGGCTTGTACAGGGGACCCTCCGATGCTTAAGTCAGACTAGGATTCTGGGTCTTAATGAATTAATGGAGGTAGGGGTGAGGATGCGTGCCTACCTTTCACCATTAGACATTTCTTACTTATAAAAGAGGTGCAATCCCGAGAAACTTCAGGATTTTCCCTAAACGGGATTGATCATTATCTTGGATAATCCCGAGATCCTCGGTTCCTCGAATTCTCGGGATTGAAGATTATCTCCCATAAATCTGACAAGAAGATTCCTCATACGGGCTGACTCTTGGCTCGGCTTAGGGCGAGATCCGGTGATGGGCTTCTAACTGAAAACAAGTAAAGTGGCTCGGCAGGCCATTGGCCGACCTTTGAGCATTGTCGTTCCCAAATGATTCCCACCGGCCGCCTCTCTCCTTTTATCATTCATCCGACAGTTAGTCAAATGCGGTCAATCCGTAAGTAACTTATAGTTGGCTGATGGCCATCCTATTGGCCGACTTAAAAGGTAAGTCAGACTGAGGTTGGACCAAGGCTAGGTCGGCTTATGCCTGGTCGACTTATCCCTGGATAATGTCTGACCCATGAAATGGGTCGGCATGGATTGGTCCCATAGAGGCCTCCTTAAGGCCCTGGACATGTAGGCCTTGGTCAGGCTCGACGCCTAATGAGTCCGGGCCATGTCACTTCTATATAAGCCGACTCATCGGACTTGTCATATTTTTCCCCAACACCAAGCATGCAAGAAAACTGAGTGGCGAAATAACGAACACTAATACTCTCTGTGTGGAAAAGTAATTGGAGCTCTTAAATCTCTGTTCATACTCTATGAAATCTATATTGCAAGTTGAAAGGTCTTCTCCACATATGTAAGTTGGAAAAGAAGAACATTAGCACTCTTCTGCGAGAGAAGATAACTGAGCTCTTCAATCTAAATCCTACTCATGGAACTACCTCAGGGGGCTTTGTTATTTATTGGGATTGAGTTAGGATTTTGCTAAGGGATAATTGGAATATGGCAAAGGCTAAGCTGGGATAGGGCTAGAAAAGAAGGTTATGTTATTGTGTTAGTAATGATGAGGATTGAGGGATTTAAATAAGTGGAGTACTAACATTGTGGTGATCTGGGTGGAAGCTAGGGAAAAATAACATGTGGTTTAATATGATTGGCTCTTGTAAGCCCTTGGAACGTAACTCAATCTCTCCAATAACTTGAACTTTAATCCTCAAATGCAAATGTTTAGGGGTCCAATACTCAGATCCTATATCCATAGCACAAATATACACCCGTGAGGGATAAGAGCCAAAGGCACGACCGATAAGAAGTCAACTCTTAATAATGTAGACCTTCCATTCTAACCCAAGTTAGTTGTTGTGAGCAAATTCTAAGTGCAGGGCTATGATATAGTAATGACTCAATGAAACCGAAGTCGTACCCACAAGGACTTATGATTGTGTGATTTCTAAAACACTTTTTAACTATAATTAGAATTAAAAATACATTTAAAATATAATTTAAAAGTAATGTCGTAATTAAAAAGGAAGTTAATAAAGATAGAACACTAGAGCACCAACGATTTACTTATGGCCATATCTTAATGTTAATTTACTTGATTCAATTGAATTACTCAACTAGAATCGAAGTCCTACCCTATCCAGCTAGACAATGAAGCGGTTAAATCATCATTCATATATCAAAACAGATTTAAACTTCAACTGAATCGGTTACCACATAATGCACAAAAGTATTGATCGCAAGGAATTCAAAACATCTATTGTGCTAAGAGTCTATGATAGACTAATGGATTTTACAGATCCATTCCTTACAAAATAGATAAGAAATTACTCTTAGCTTTCTTAAGCATCCAATGTGTCTGAAGTCGATAATGGATCAAAGTAAACTAGAAATAAATCTTCATTCAAACCAAATATCAATTACTTGTTCATCAATTATCCCAATAATATGAATCAAAGTAATTTAAAACATTAAGAAAAACTACAAGCTTAACCTCTTACCTCTAGTTAAGAGATTAGTCAATTAAAGACATGATTGAACTAAAAATAAAAAAAGAAAAATATAAAAACTGAATAAAATCAAAGGATTGAAGGAGGACTCCGAAGAAGCAAGTTAATTACTTTCTTTATCCCTTTTACCCTAATTCGTATCCAAGAAAGCTTAAAACATTATAACGCCTCAGTTTCAAAACCTGAGTATACGACTCATTTTCTAAAAACCCGAGTGTTAACCTTTAAAGATAGCCAAATTTTAGGTATTTTTTCTTTTCCTTTCAGAGTTACCAGTTTTATGGAAGAGGAATAAATCAAGCATGAAGGGAAGTCCAATTATACATATCAAGTGGTTGCCCGAAGGCTTATACAAATCAATGTCTCATTAATTACAATTACAAAGGGAAATATTTTAACACATGAAACAATATAAATTACAACTGGTCTTGAACTGCAAGATCACGTAACAGCTCTTGAGAAGATTTTGTACTCTGCTCCTCATCAACTTGAACATGAGTATTATTTAAAACTCCTGCACTACCTATACAGTTATATATTCAAAGGATGAGTAGTCAGCTCAGTGTGAAATTTCCTCAAGATTACACACCACCGCATTAGTTAGACATAATTTAAATAAGGAAAACAAACAAGACAATCTGTAATGCGATCTTATTTATATGCATGGATGCGTAAATGTACATTAACTGAGGATACACATCTAGTTAGCCAAATGAATGGACATTTCAAATAGTACTCAGTCAATTCATGCAAGAGAATGTGCCTTTTAAACAGTTAGCTCATTCAACTTGCAAGGGAACAGGTCTTTCAAATAGTCGACCCGCTCATATAAGATAATGGACATTAAGTGGTTCTCACCCTTTGAAGTCCTGAAGGAGGCCTCCGGTGGGAGTGTACGTGGTGGGTGCGTTGTGTGGGCCCTTACTCTCGGAGCGCATAAACATCTGGTTGAAGGTGAACCAGCAAAACCTTAGGCTTGAGGTCAACCGCTGTGAAACCTCGGGTTTAAGGTCAACCGTGTAGAAACCTTCAGTAGGGTCTTATGGAAGATCCTTGGCCAGTGTGCCTAAAAGTGGGTGCGTTGTGTTGACCCTTGCTCGTGAGAGCATAAACAGCCTGCCTCAGTGTAGGTTGTAAAAGTTGAAGGTGAACTTGATTTAAAACCTTAGGTTTGACGTGAACCGCTGTGAAACCTCCTTAGTGAAATCCGGTACACTCAAGGGTTGAGTGCGGTTACCGGGAGTGGAGTAGACAAGTAGTCGAACCACTATAAAAATGATTGTGTTTGTGATTGCTCTTCTTCTGTGTGTGTGATTTATGTCAATGCATTCATATTTATATATCTGATCACACCTCACACACATACACAGTCACAACCATCATAAACTAAGTTATATATTGCTATCTCTTGAATAGTTTGTGATTGGATCCTCTACCAGGCTTGGAAGCCAGTAAAGGTACATTCGAATAATCCTAATAATTGCATATTCATAGGATTGTGAAATAGAATTTCTAAGTAAAGCTGTAAAAACTTTAAAAAGTCCTATTCACCCCCTCTAGGACATATTGGCATATTCCTTTTCAAATAGTATGGTCTTCACCGCCATTTCAATTTGTATCAAAGCGGGTCTCTTTAAGGGATTCACCGCCTAGAGAGTGATCTTGACTGAAGTTGGGAATATGGTCAAAGGAGAGGGCTCATTAGTCACTAGACCTCCAGTATTTGACGGCTCAAACTATACATACTGGAAGGCTAGAATGCATTACTTTTGAGATCTTTGGATCATGATGTTTGGGATATAGTTGAAAGCGGATACGTGCGACCAACTGAATAAATTGTACTTGACAGTGGCACAACCATCACAAAGCCCAAACTCAAATAAAAGTGGACGGCGTTCGACAAAGAAAAATAGACTGCTGAAGTAAAAGCTATGAACGCCATCTACTGTACCGTGTCCCAAGATATATTCAATTAAATAAGTATGTGTGGGACATCCAAGGAAGCATGGGATCTATTGGAAACAACCCATGAAGGCACAAGTACTGTGAAGAGATCCAAACTTCAACTCATGGCTTCACAGTTCGAAAGTCTCAGAATGGAAGAGCATGAGACCTTTATGGAGTTTTTCACAAAGTTAAATATCATTTGCAACTCCATGGGTGGATTGGGAGAGAAAGTTCTGGTATCGAAAATTTGTAGGAAAATTCTAAGATCCCTACTGGAACGATTTAATCCCAAGCTTACAACAATTGAGGAGTGTAGGAACATAAATGATATGAAAGTAGAAGAACTGGTAGGTTCCCTACAAACTTTCAAACTACACTTCAAACAAACCCAAAAATTCAAAACAACTGTCCTCAAAACTTCTAAGAAAACATTACATAAGGACAGTGAGAGCGAAAATGAAGATGAAGATGAGGAAGTGGCCTTACTGTCACAACAATTCAGGAAGTTCTTTCAGAAAAGTCATGGCCGACCTTCTAGAAGAAGAAAGGTGAACAACAAACCTTCTACAGGCAAATTTGGTAAAAGAATCAAAGAACCACAATGTTATGCCTATTAGGAGTATGGACACCTATCAACCGAATGCCCAAACAAAAAAAAAAAACTAAGGGCAAGGCAATGGCTGTTGTCATGCCCCAACCCAGGGGACGGACAACTTCCGTGATTCCCCGAATCTGGCACTCGACTTCCATACACCAAGTCCCGAGTTCGGTGCACCATAAGGAAGATTTTTGACTAATTTTTTTTTATACATATATAATAATACCTGAGCATAAAGATTCATGATCAAATTACCAAGCAACATTCTCCAATAGAAATACTGATGGTTACAAGTACAATGCTTTCCAAAAGGTACACAACATCAACATTGCCAAATCGAAAAATAGATGCAATGCATCGAGAAAGCAAAGTCTTCCAAGCTACTCCAGCCCTTAAAAAAAATGGGAAATAGGTGGCTTAGGCAAAAAGCCTAGTGAGGACACACGTGTGTGCAGTGTGTCCTACATGCAAGCAAGATACATATATTATAAGGAAATCATATATGTGAAGGGCGTGTAGCACGTAAAGTATGATGTCAATGCCATTGCAATGCATATGCATCATAGTAATACTCCAAGTCAATGCTACCAGCATCACCAAGTCATATTTTCATTTCTCCTATACCACAACCATAACCGCATTACACGCATCCATAATCACATCATCATCATCATATTGTCATGCCATAATTATACAATATCAGAAATACTGACAAGTCCATGAGTCAAATAATATCAGAATACGCAATACAAATCAACTATACAAATGAGGAGTCATAAAGAGTCAAATATCAGATGCCGTATCTAAACTATATAAATGCAGAAACACGGGTAACCCAAAAATCCATATGTTGTGGATGTAATGCAATATGCGGTGCGAATGGAATGACCATGCTGGAGTGTGAAGTCGAGATGATAGTACGTAGTATCGCAAGCTATGGAGTCCATCACAAGGGACTTCTATCCAAACCAGTTCCATACCTAAATTTGGATAGTTAGACTCAATGTGGTAAACTCCTGATCTCAGGTTAGTCGCGTGCCCCAACCAAAATCCTGGCCATTGCGAGGTACACGCAACAAATAGTTGCGCGCCAGCACCCGATTGGATAGTGAATGAATGAATGAATGAGTATGCAACTCCTGCTCAATAAGTCCACGTATCAGTACAGTTCCTCTCTGGGATCATTACTGGGGTCTAGTACACTTCAAATGGCACTGCCCCTCTCCCGAAGCAACATAGTCCAAGTGAGCGTAAGAAACCTCACTATCCTCCTGGCCAATAGTCTGCGAATACCTGTCCGACACGTCGATAGCGAACCCATTCACGAACTGGTCAAACTTAGCCTAGTAATGCCCCCTACCCTCAGGCGGGTAAGGCCACACCCCCTCCTAACTGACCACGACACAGTGGGAGACACAACCTCCTGGTATTCGACACTCGGGCGCTCATGTATCCACTTGGTCTCGACGTTGGGGCGTCCTCTGGTACCAAAAGGGTTTAGGAATTTTCACCTAGGGCCATCTATGGCAACCTGATGCTAGTAACAGATTTTCAGTGTCCCATCTGCCATCCACGATATGCCTGTGGAGGCTACGGCCTGATGTCATTAGGGCGTACAGTAATCACAATGCAAGATGCATGAGTCATACAATCCAGTCATGCATCAATCCTGCACATACCGTGCACTCATGTGAGATAACCTTCGCCTATCAGGGAGTCTCATAACAATCTGCCCAATGACATATGCAATGGTCAACCACATCTCATAACAAACATGCAGATGATGCGTATGGGCATGTATGATGATGCTAATGTGTCACATACTCATAATCGGTATCAATAACCGGCCGCAACAATCGGCTTCGACAATGTGGACATTTAACCAACATTGCCCCCAAGGAATGGCCCACATAAACATCAATACGTACATCATGGCGAAATCACACATCGCATCGGTCCTCAGATATATCGCTTTGGGTCTCACACAAGGGTAGCATATTCATCGTATTGGGCCTCACTCATGGGCCGCATATACATCACATTGGGTTGTATCATATGTGCACTACACATCGCAATGGGCCTCGGCTCATGGGCCATGAATACACCACATCAGGCTCAACGACCCACGGGCTTCAAATACACAAGAGGTGGGCCCTACATGTGGGCCTCAAATACATCACAATGAGCCACAACCCATGGGCCTAAAATACATCTCAATGAGCCACGTTCATGGGTCTCAAATACATCACATTAGGCCTCGAATACATTGCAGGTGGCCTTAAATCTATTTCACAGGTAGGCCACATACCTGGGACTAATACACATCACTATGGGCCACATCACATGGGCAGGAAATACATCATAATGAGCCTCATCATATGGGCCAGAAATATATCTCAATGGGCCTATGATCAATTTGTCACAAGTCCTAACTTCATGTACCCATGAAGTTATACCATCGACATAGTCCATGAGTTTGAGTAATCACACAATTTCTCATATGCCCACATGGTCTTATGGCCACTCCATTATCAGAAGTTTGTATGGTTGAGTGGCCACACAAATGTCACTCTACTTGTCATAATAAGGGACTTAAGGTGAGATGGTTACTTATTATAATTATTATTATACCATATTTCGTATAATGGGGCAACCGCTTTACTAAATTTTCACGTAAACGGGTGGCCAGTACCACAATTCCACATAGTTTAGTAGTCACCAAAGCACTACTTGATCATATGGTTAGGCTACACATTCCCCACATACCCACATGATTTACGGCTATCCACGTCATGCATGATCACAAGATTTATGAGCTACATATTCAACACCATTTTGTCAAATCTAGTTATCACTCATCCCGTCAGTGATCATATGGTTAATGGCCACAACAATCATAAATCTACTTAGACAAGTAGTCACACGATTGCCCCAATTTTCATACAGTTAGGTGGGCTATAAAAATCAAGCACTCACATGTGGTGGCCCACACCACTTCCACCAATCCACACTACTAGTCAGGCCACCCAAGATCCCAAATTCCTATAGTGTAGTGATCCACATGATTCCTACCAACTGGCGGACTAAATGAGGAATAACTATTACAATAGGCACCATGAAAATGACTTAGATTGCAGTAAATATATAGGCAGCCCCACACTCTAAAATGATCTAATCAAAATAGATGAATGGCTGGTAAAACATGTATATTAGGTGGTCCATGATCGGTTAAAAGGAATAGATGGATAGATTTCTCACAAACATTACTGCAACTCTCAGAAATATTTAACGGTGGGCAAGTGATCAATATTGCTTCCATAGCATGAGATTTGGATCTGACTAGTCTATGGAACCATATCCTAAAATGATGAGGATAAACTGATGAAAGGCATGGATCTACATCATACTACAAAGTGGAGTCTATGGTCAAGGAAGCATCCCAGCATATAAGGGCACACTAGAGCCTAAGAATTTCCAATGGTTATTACACTGTTTCTACTTGTAGTGTGGCTTGGCCCACCTAAAATTGAGTTCTACTTCATCTTGTGTCCACGGGCAGGAGTTGGGCTCACTTCCCAAGTGACTGGAAAATATATAGGCAATGAGGGTATACAACACATGCACCCAGGTGGGCTTCACATGCATTGCATTATGTCCAGGGAAGCTTTCATTGGTAAGCATGCAATTCCCTTTCCTTATTATTATTATTATTATTATTATTATTTTGTATAATTGTGGGTCCCATTGACATGGTGAGGTTCACCTCATGAACAATTCATATAACAAACAACATCATAGTTGTACCACCCACTAGATGAATGACATGGATATAAGGTACATACGTCGGGTGGGACTTATACCACATGGATGGTCTAAATGATGGACGACTGGGATGTAAAATACATGTAACGAGTTGGCTCCACGATCTAATGGCTGACCCAACTTTGGTAGCAGTCACACATCACAGTAGAACTCAAAGGATTTAATAGTAGGGAATTTTATTCCCACTGTTTCTTATAGTGTAGTCCACCTATGTTATGGATCCGCCTCATTCTTTTACTCATGACTTAAAATGGTATGAAGGAGTGGATGAATGGCCCAGATATACCTTTCATTTGAGCCCTAGAAAATTCTAAGTATTTTGTGTACAATTTCCACTGTCCAAGTGGCATGGCCTACATGAACTTCTAATCAGCTGATTTTTGGGACCATACAATAAATGGTGCTAGTAAGATGGATGAATGGTGTGGATTTAGCACATACATCATGGTGTGGCCATGATCAGCCCACAAAATTTTACTGAAAATGTGGACGTCCAGTGAGGACGTCACTTCCTCACACCATTATTTTATTTTGATATTATTATTATATTATTATTATTTGTATATTTTCTTATCAAGGTGGGTCACTTGAGAGATCCAGTCCATCCATTGTGTGTGTCCCACTTGGTGGAGGGGTCAGTCCAAGTTTCAGGTGGGCCCCAACAAATACTTTTATAGTTTGAACATGTCTTTACATGATTTTTGTTGGTGTGGGCCACCTGAGTTCTGTGTGTAGCTAAAATTTGGGGGTGACCCATTTTTAAACGGAACCCATTAAATGTACGGTGCTGATGTTTAACATACATCAAGGTGAGTCCTGTGGTGGGCCGCACATTCTTCCAGCGTCCAGCAGTCGATGTTGCTTGCTGCAGTGTCATTTTGACGCTGACAGCAACATCGTCAGGTGCTGCCAATTTTTTCTTTCCTTTTTTTTTTTTTTAAATCATGGTTTTTCAAGTATGAGACCCACAATAGGATAATCCAGTCCGTCAGATGGGTTCTATGGCCCAGGACAAATGTAACAAGTTCAATATTCAGTATTTTTCAGCTTACAGAACATCACAGTGGGCCCTAACAAATTATTACCTTTAAAATAAATTTTTTGATGGTGTTACCTACCAGAGATTTGGATTGGCTTCAGTTTTTAGCTCAAGGCCTAAAATGAACTAGGAAATATGATGGACAGTGTGGATTAGGTACATACATCAAGGGTGGGGTCCGTTGTGCGCCCACAGCCCCTCCTTTCCAATTCATGCAGCAGGCAAGCAACATCTCTCCATCTCTCTTATTATATATATATATTTTTTATATGTGCACGTATGTGTATGGTGTGCATGTGTGAGTTTGGCCACCCCAATGGGCTAATGCTTGGATGATTTGGATGTCATATAAACATTTCGGTGGGGCCCACTATCAATGGGTTCCACAAGAAGTCTAGAATAATTTGATTTCTTCTTCTTCTTCTTCTTCTTCTTCTTCTGTTTTTTTTTTTAATAAATATATTCTCCTATGCATCCACACCATTAATAGCATCATCATCATCATTATCATTATCTCCACCATCATTTATATTATGTTCATCATCCATATCATTCCTAACATTAGAGTGTCATCTTCACCATCCATAAACACAATGAAAACAAAAATAAATATAAGTGGAGAGGGTGCACTCACCTTGATGATTTATATGGATTGTTGAGATGGATGGAAGGGATGGAATTGATGGTTAAGATGGATGGAAGGGATGAGATTGATGGTGTTGATGGCCCACTAAAATCACTCCTCTCTCTCTCTCTCTCCATGGAAAATGGTGAAATGCTAAGGGATAGAGGGGTATTTATAAAGAAATGGATAAATTTTTGGTTAAGTTAGCTTAGGCTAGAATTATGGTATTTAATATATGCTTTGTAATTAATGGTTGATTAAAGGGACATGAAATGGCATGGTGTGATGATGTCATACATGAGGTGTGGCATGGAGGAGAGTTGACTTGAGGTGTGCATGAGAGAGGGAGGGGTATGGGTGTGTGACATCACATACATGGATAGAGATTCTCTTACCCATGTGTGGCATATACATGTGTGTATCACATGTGTGGAATGAAATACAAGCGCCATGCACACATGATACACTTATTATTCTTCACGGCGTATCTCACTAATGAAGTATCATATCGACGCATGGGTGGTAGCTCCACGATCGCGGCGACGGGGCGGTCAATATGAGATAGGTTTCGAGGTCTTGGGGTTCCGGTCAGTCGGGTATGTACTATGAACGGCCAATTCAGGTCTAGCTAAGGGCATCGATCATCATGCACATATGTATGGAAAATGCTACGAAATGGATGGGGTCTTTACAGCTGCCAGGTGGGATGATATTGAGGAGTCAAATTTCGAAACTAGTGACTCAAAAAGCGATGGAGATAAAAAATCATTGAAAATACTCATGGTCTCCACTGCTTCAATCATCCCCACTGAATCTGAGAACGAGAAAGAACAGCAAGCTACTGAATCATTTTCTTCTGATAATGAGGAAACTGGAGAAAAAGAAGAAATCGAAAAGGATAAACTGCAAGATGCTTATAATCAACTTTATATTCATAGCATCAACATTCTTAAAAGACTTGGAATATCTGAGAACAAGAAACAATTGCTGCAAAAAGATTTGGACACAACTGTAGAAATCAATACACATCTGATTAATGAGCTACAACAACATCACTCAGATAATGATAGACTTGAAAGAATTAACACCTTCCTTAAATCTGAGATCAAGAAACTAAACAAACAGGTTGAGCAATTAAAAGACAAAAATTTTCTCCTTCAAAATGAAAATCATACATTCTTGTTTAATTTAGAAGAGTCCAGAAAAATTGCCAAGCAAAACTGTAAGTTTTCCCAGAGTGGTGAGAAGTTAGAAAAACTTTTAGGTATGGGAAAATCTAGAGGTAAGAAAAATGGCTTAGGATATAAGAAAGTCAGAGTTAAAACTGGGTATGGAACACAAATGCTTGAAAAATCCAATGCCTCCAGTAGCAACACAAAGACTAATCAAGTAGTTGAATCATATAAGAAAATTGAATCTACTACAAGTAAGAACCCTATCACAAAGTGGATAATTAAAGAAAAGAAGAATTCTCTTGCTACTCACTCAAATCACTTAATAGGCCATGACACTAAGTGGTACCTTGACAGTGGTTGCTCAAGACATGTAACAGGTGACATGTCCCTTCTTACAAAATATAAGAATCTTCATAATGGGGTAGTCACCTACAGAAATGGAACCACTGCTAAAGCAATTGGACAGAGAATCATAAAAGGAATTCAGTTGCTTGAAAATAAAAATGCTTTTGGCATAAAAGGTATGACACATAATCTTCTAAGCATATCTCAAATCTGGGATAATGGGCATGTGGTTAAATTTAACAAACAAGAGTGCGAAATCCTAGACCAATCAGGAAAATCAGTAATGAAGGGTCATCGCACAAGTAACCACTGCTACACTATCATAGGCATAGAGAGATCTGATGCCTAGAAGTCCTAATCATAAAAGACAAGTCCAGATAATGCATCTAGATCCGGATATTTGCTGAAATGATGCAGTTTTGCTGAACGTCAAATGATATATCTGAGGTTCCTCACCTCAATCAACATTCAAATGTTTATAAGTTTTGTTTATACATAATTGTGCTGAGTATGCTATTGATTCACAAAAATACTAAAAGTATACTCGAAGGGTCATCTATATGCCGAAAAAGAAAAATATTCCTCTTCGATATGCCTTTCGATATGTCATTCTGTAACGCCCTGAAAATCGGGGGTCGAGCAAAGCTCAGCTCCCGAGTTCCAACACATCACTTATGCGACATAGACAATGATGATTATGATGAGAGCATTGAAACATGAATGAGATTATACCAAAACAACATATCATACTGCAGAGACAAGTGAAATTGCAAGCGGAAGACTGTGATAGATATATAAAATAGATAAACTGTGGTAAGTCTCCAGAGTGTGATAATGTTACCAAATTAATGAATTACAAGTACAATTCTAAAATATACAACATGTGTAAGGTCATCTAGTCAACATCCCTGTAACCCCGTCGATCAAAACACGACTCACATGTAGCCGCCAGAAAATAACATATACGAGAAAACATCCTCGTTGTCGTAAAAGTTAGGTTTCGCCACAGAAGCATCGCCATCACCTGCAGCTACAACAGGGTCTGGTTGGTGTGTACAACACCATCCCGTAACGTGGGAGTGAGTAGCTAACTCAGTAGAGCAATAAAGCATAGGTTAACATGTTATCAATTCAGTCAAGTAGTAGTAATAAAGCAGTACAGTCAAACAATCCTAATTACTCTTATTAATGCAAGGATGAAATGTAGTCATGATGCATGCCCTCGCCAATGCTCCCTCATGCGACAACATCTTACGTCCGTGGCATGTGTTCATCCCTCAGTGCTCCACATCTTCCAGGCACATGTAGTGCTATTTTATGAACATGATTGTCGAGTTGTTATTAGTCTTTTTCATACAGCAGTATTGGGAAACTAAGGTACCTCCCTTATATCATTCCCAAATAATGATCCATTCTAGGGTCATCAGTCCTAGATAATCTCATATGATGATGCAGTTCTAGGTCGCTGTAAAGGGCTGCCAAGGCTGTTACATGCACTCGTTGCACCGCTCCCAAATCACCTTATCAATACAGGCCTAGTTTATATCTGTTTACTATAGGAAGGCTCGTCGCCTCACCATAGATTTAGAGTATGCTCGAGGTCACTACAAAGGGCTGCCAGGGTTGTTACATGCACTTGTTGCACCGCTCCCCCATCACTTTATCAATGTAGGCCGACAGCTCGAATACAGTGTCCCATACCACCGTATTCGGCTCACAAGTCTAGGTTGCTCACTGGTCGCTACGGGGAGGCACATCGCCCCAGCGTAAGCCGACAGCTTAACCATAGTGTCCCATACCACCACGCTCGACTAATAAGTCTTAGTAGATCGAGGTACCAAGGTTAACGGGATTTCACTGGTGAGTTCAGTACCTTAGGTTCAAGCAGTAGCGTCCAAACATGGTGAACATACATTAGACAGATCGGGTTACTTGATGAGCTCGACTAGCACGAGCATACAACCAGTTGAACGACATGAAATGCATAAGTACTTCGCCTGACCTAACCACTGTCGCCAACCGAAATATGCCTAGGGTTCGTCAAACACATCCTACGTGGCGAAATGAATCTCAACCACAAACTTAAGTCTGTTACCGATCGCCTGGACTATAACATAGCCCCAATCATTCTCAATCCTTAACCAGAAGCATGTAGAGTAAAGCAGAATAAACTAAATGATTCAAACATGTTAATAAGCATGTTATAAAGCACAAGGCAAGTAGGAAATACAAACACATATATTTCATAAGTAAGCAATTAATTTAACAACTTGTATGAAGGAAATCATACACATCACTAAGGTAGTTTAGAATCCTATCTCAACACCTATCTAAAGCACTATCATCTACGTACTTAATCTTACAAACATTTTCACAAACACTTAGAATACACTCTTTTAACATACATAGCGTATACTAGCAAAAACATGTATTAGGGCGAATCCTCGCGCCAAGTATTACACACATATATAGCATGTTCATACAGTAACTAATCATGGTAAACACACTTTCAAAATTTGTACGTATATGGTATTTTCTACAAATATACAGAATACACAATTTGCCATAATTTGCATACGCAACTGAAACGTAAAACGAACATCAGATTGTGCATGTACAATAACACCCAGAACATGAATCTATCATTATCTGACATTGAAAGTGTTGAAAACCATAACCTATACATCTAAAGTCCGCACCTTATGTCGTAGAAGCATCACGAATATGCTAGAATCTCTAAGCCTTCGTCTACGACGGTCTATCAACCTATAGCACGATTTAAGTCAGCTACTTTGCTACTTGTAGCAATTGAAACCCTAGAATAGATTAGGGTTAGATTTTTCTTACCTAAGTACGTCGACAGAATCGGCGGAATAGCGATTAGAAGGTGATGGCTAAGTACGTATAGCAGTGGGAAAGAGTATCAGGAAGATGCTCCCACAACTAGAAATAGCGGTGAAGACCGCTTGAGATGAAGTCGGAATATGCCAATATGTCCTAGAGGGGGGTGAATAGGAATTTTAAAATCTTTTACTGTTTATTCAAAATCCTATTACACTAATCCTTATAGATATGCAACTATCATGATTACTCAAATGTAACTCTATTGGCTTCCAAGCCAAGTAGAGGATCCAATCACAAACTAATCAAGATATAACGATATGCAACTTAGTCTATGTTAGATATGACTGTGTATGTGTGTGGGATGTGATCAGATATATGAATATGAATGCATTGACATGAATCACACATATAGAAAAGCAATCACAGACATAGTCATTTTATAGTGGTTCGACGATAAGTCTACTCCACTCCTGGCTGCCGCACTCAACCCTTGAGTGTAATGGATTTCACTAAGGAGGTTTCTCAGGGTTCACCTCAAACCTAAGGTTTTAAATCAGGCTCACCTTCAACCTTTACAGAGGTTTTACGCGGTTCACCTCAAACCTTGAGTTTTGCTGGTTCACTCTTAACCAGATGTTTATGCTCTCCATAGAGCAAAGGTCCACACAACGCACCCAGATTTTAGACCACACAGGTCAAGGACCTACACAAGGACCTAACAGTTTATACCCTATAAGAGCAAGGGTCCACACAACGCACCCGGATTTTAGACCACACAGGTCAAGGACCTACACGAGGACCTAACAGTTTATGCCCTACACAAGAGCAAGGGTCCACCTTGTGCACCCACTACGTACACTCCCGCCGGAGGCCTCCTTCAGAACTTCAAAGGGTGAGAACCACTTAAGACCAAGACCTAGGAAGGAATGATCACAAGTGTCCTCTAGACTCTGGATACTTACAGATAAGTTAATGAGTCCCATTAAGCACAACGTCAAAGATCTTTTCCTCCTTGTTGATGAAGAGTCTTCAGCTCCCTTGATCCGCAACACAAGATGATATACCAATGCTTGGCTTTGGGTTGGGTCAAGGGTGAGATGGAATCCTACTCTCTAAAGATTTTCCTATAAGGAAGATAGAGTGGTTCCTCTCTTATGCATTCAAGGCATCCCAGCATAATGATTTGCCATTAAGGTAGTAACTGGAGGATCCTTGAATGCGGAAGTTCATTCCCCAATCCACTCTATTTAATATCAATGGTAAGTGTGGATTGGAGGATGAACTCCCTAGAAAGAAAGGCTTTAGATATAAGATGCAAGTTGAAACACACAAAAGCTCTCTCTTTTCTCTCTTACAGTAATAAAGAACAAGTCCTCTATATATAGGCAAGAAGTTCCAACAGATATAAAACGGTCACATTTATGACAGAGTTCGATATCATCGAGCAGGTTCGATATCATCGAGCGTATACTCTCGATAGCATCGATGGTCTACTCGATGACTCGGACTCGATGTCATATGCTTTTGAAACTCCTTGCCAATAGGTCGATGAATCAAAATAGTTGTCGATGTCATCGAATTTCAAACTCTGATTCCATCGATGACTAGGTTGATCCCTCGATACATGAAAAATGAGAGAGACTTGACTTTGAAAATATTTCAGGTTTTCATGAATGATCTGGGGAACCGTCGAGGTCATCGGAATTTGAATGTCGATGATATCGAGATCTGAGTCGAGGCATCGATAATTCCAGCAGATTTATCTCTGAACTTGCTGGATAGATTATGGCTTAGTTCGATGCAATCGATCTGGTGTCAATATCATCAATATTTGAATATTGATTAAATCGAAGGGCCCCCGATCATAATTAAAAACATCCTGAAATAACTATTGTAAGAAATGCGTGCCCACCATCGATATCATCGATGAACCTCCAATCTTATCGATATTTGATTTCAGATCATATCGGACGGTCATCGATATATCGAAGAATTTTGAGATTTTCATTAAAAAATAGGGGCGCCGAAAATCTGCCTGTCGATCTTATCGAGTCACTCTCAATGGTCTCGAGATTTGAATATCGATGATATCGATATGCGTATCGATACATCGATAATTCGTCTAGATATGTTACGAAGTTACTAGACATGTTTAGTGCTTTTATCGATGATATCGATAAGTATATCGATACATCGATATCCGTCCAGATGAATATTTAGTTGATGGACACTTTTGGTCCTCTTTTTGATAATATCGTTAAGGTATTGAGGACATCGACAGAACAGGTCGATCATATCGAGGGTGCTTCGATAAAATCGACAAGACGAGAAAAACTTAGAGATTTTCCTATTTCGTCAAAAAGTTTTCTCACCTTAAAAACCCTAATATGTCTATCTTGTTTTAAGGGTTTTATTCACCTGGTGTTTTGGGACATGGGATGTGAGGCTATGATTTACCTATTGTGAGCTTGCACACATCCGGTTGAGGCAGACGCTTGAATTGTTCTTCCTATCGAGCTCTGTATCCAGTCTGACTCACCATTCACGTAACTTGACAAACCAGGGCACTAGCAGGTGCACTTTTAATCTCCCCCTTTGTCAATCACGTGACAAAATACCCAAAATACCCTAGAACACTTCTAGACACACCCTAAATTGTGTGTACATGTTTTTATACAATTTTACAATGTTTCTACCCATGTACACATTCTAGAAGTATCCGCTCCCCCTTACTTTAAAACTCCCCCTTTCTTGCAGCTGCTCCTCCTAACACCTGCATAAACATAGATAGATACACAATTTTCTGCTCGGGTTGTTTTGAACTGTTCTCCCCCTTTTTATCAGTCATTGGTAAAGGTATAGCAAATGATATTGACTGAAGCTTAAAGTATGTGAGAGAATATGCATACAGGATACAAATGAGTAATGATCAAAATATTATAAAAAGTCATCTGTGGTCAGAACAGGTGGAAAGTAGTGATAGCAGTAAAGTAATTTAAGCATTAAACACATCATATGCATTCCATCAGACAAACTAGGGGAATCGAAAGCAGAATTATGGCATTAAAGATAAGAATTCTATTCAGCCATACCCAAAATGCAAGCAACATATCCACATTTTTTTAAAAAAAAATGTACTGCTACAGACAACAGTAGCTTAACAATCATCCCAAATATTGTAACTAGTATTTTTAGTCCAACCGTAGACGTTCTTCAAAAAAAATATTTTCAGCTTAGCCAGGTAGCGAATTATCACATACACTCAAGGTAGCATAGAACATTCAAAAAGATACTAATGTTCGTACGCTGAGTTAAATGAGTGAGAATGTGTTACAGTATTCAGAGATCAGTACTATAGAGCAGAGTGAGACGGAACTGTGTCATCCCAACGACAGTTCATAAGATCGACCAATTGCTGAACAGTCTGTTGTACTCCCTGTACCAGCCTTTCCAGAACAGTTAGCCTTTCTTTGACGGAGTGGATGTCCTGCTGAATCACCCCAATTCTATCCAACTTGAACCTTTTCCCATATCCTGCTATGACGTGGACGGAGATGGATCAGGTCCAGGAGGGCCATCTTCAGCCAACGCAGTTCCTTCCATGGGATCGCCGCCTTCTCCTCCTACATGTTCTGCCTGGATTCCTCCCACGGTTTCCTCCTTGTACTCGTGAAATTCCAAATCCATTTTCCGGATGTTCTTGACATTGAAGGTATGAATTGGAAGAACCGGATAAGTGGTGAGAGGAAAACCGATGACTTGACATATCCTGCTTATGATCCAGGGATATGGTAGGTGTAGATCCTTGGATGTATGTATAACATTTACCAACTGATTGATAAGCAATGTTGGAAGGCAGACCTTCATCCCTTTTGCAATAGAGTAAACGATCATGATCATAAGACTCGTGAGGTCAGATCGATTTGTACTCCTTGGATACAGATTTGTAATGAAGATTCCGTGCATAATCTGAAAACGAGGTTCCATGTACCTAGATTTTAAGGCATTCCCTTGATGCCAGGGAATGTCTCTATTATGGCATAGGTATTTGGTAACCACAGAACGGTTGTCAGGATGATCAAGATCCAGGTTCGGGGTGCCTTCTGGAGCCATTTGCAGATTGAGAATATGAGCTAATGTGGCAGGAGTAATAAACGCATCATCACCATCTAGAGACACCATGAACGATGGAGGATCAGACACCGAAGAGTGACATGCTGCAAGAAAGTTGCGTGTCTGTTCAAGTTGGCAAGGTCCTCCAAAATCTAGGATGGGCAGCCATCCGATTTCAGCAAACAGAGGTTCCAGATTGTAAGGTGCCAAGCATCCTCTGTCAACTCTTCTTTCATAAATAAACTTCCGACCGGTGTATTTTGCTGGGCGTTGACTGGCCGGAGGCAGAGGAGGAGGTGCCTGTGGAGACGGCTGTGCCTCAGACGGGAGCCCACGTGATCTTATGCGCTGCCTAGTGGGGGTCCCACTATCTGAGGCCTTTGCTCTTTCTTTAGGAGCAAGTACTTTTTGTCGGGACGATCGTGACGATTCGCCAGGGCCCGACACTTTCCCTTTCTCTTTTCCCATAACGACAAAAAAAAAAAAAAAACCGTTTTACGAATTTGGAAAGAAGACATGACCTGAATAGAACGCAACAATACCAAAAAAAAAAAGGACTCACACAAATTAGTTAAGGTATTATCGATTTCGTTGTGTGATTTGGGTAGTCCTTCTAGTGCTTCGATGGTTTGGTCGAGCGAGTCGCGTAGAAGTGGGAACAAAAAGAACTTTGGGACAGAAATCCCTTTTTTTGCTCTGCAGACTTGTATCGGGCGGCAATCGACGATATGATCGATACTCTTTTCGATGATATCGAGAGTTCTTTATCGAGTTCATTGATCCTGCTTTCGATACCATTCCTGATCACGCACCTTTTCAACTTCTGAAGTGATATCGATGATATCGACTAATTATCGGTTTGATCGAAACAATCAACTCAAGATTTTTCAACACTTTAACTTCAGACATATCTTCATGTATACTTATAGTGTATCAATGATAGTTAGTATACAACAAAATTTTGTACAGTTTATGTACAATTCAAAAAAAAATAATTATAACCTGGCAATGTTTATATTCAAAAAGTTCGAGGTCTGTAACCTCAGATGTAACATTGATGGCTCACCAAAATTTGCATTATTTCAGCTCATGTCCAGATCTTGATGTATGATCCGAACTAATTCTTCCTTATCCATTTTACCTTGTTAATCAATTTGTGTGGTGATGCAAAGGTATTCATATTCCTAAGAGGACTTCCAAGGTTTTGTGTTTCTCTGGTCAACAATTTGGCATAATTCTGACCAGGGCTAGATTGAGTCCTCTTCGGGGTTATGCATTCAAACTTGTAATGGCCTGAATCACCACACAAACAGCATATTGGAGTTATTCTGGTTTTGCTTCTAGAAGCAGCAGATTTTTCAGTTTTAAGTGTTGCATGTCCAGATTTTGGTTTAGGCTTTTCATAGCCTAGGCCACTTTTATCCTTACCAGGTCTTCCCATTCTCAACATTCTTTCCAGCTTTTCACTGCTTTGGGACATCTTCTTGAATTCTTCTATATCAAACAGGAGTGTATGATTCTTGTTTCAAAGAAGCCTATTTTCATCTTCTAGTAGTTCGACCTGTTTAATCAGCTTATCAGATTCATACTTTAGAAAGATATTCGCTTTTTCCAAATTATCATTTTCTGAATAATACTGTTGCAGATCATTCATTACTTGTCTGTTAATTTCCAGTGTCTCATCAAGTCTTTCTGCAGCAGCTTGTTTTTGTTTTCTGATATTCCCAGTTTCTTAAGGATATTGATGCTATGGGTATAGAGATGATTATAAGCATCTTGTAGTTCACTCTGTTCCTCTTTTTCTTCTTCAGACTTCTCATTATCAGATGGAAATGATTCCATGACTTGCTGTTCTCTTTCGTTTTCAGATTCAGTGGGAATGATCGAAGCAGTGGAGGCCATGAGAATCTTCAGTGATTTCTGATCTTCATTGCTTTCTGAGTCACTAGATTCTGAGTTTGACTCTTCTGTATCATCCCATGTGGCGGCCATTGCTTTCCCTTTGGTTTTTCTGTTTGGACATTCGGTAGATAAGTGTCCATACCCTTGACAGGAGTAGCATTATGGTTCTTTGGTCTTTTTACCAAATTTGTCTGCAGAGAGTTTGTTATCCACCTTTCTACCTCTAGAGGGATGGCCGCGATTCTTTTGAAAGAATCTTCTGAATCTTTGTGCCAGCAAGGCCACTTCGTCATCGTCATCCTCTCTTTCACTTTCACTGTTCTCAAGAGTTGTTTTCTTTGAAGCTTTTAGGACAATGTTTTCAGATTTTTGAGTGAAGTGTAGTTTAAAAGTTTGTAGGGAACCTACTAGTTCTTCTACTTTCATCTCGTTTATGTTCCTACACTCCTCAATTGTTGTCACCTTGGGATTAAACCGTTCCGGTAGGGATCTTAGAATTTTCCTACAAATTTTCGGTACCGGAACTTTCTCTCCCAATCCACTCATGGAGTTACAAATGATATTTAGCTTTGTAAAGAACTCCATAAATGTCTCATGCTTTCCATTCTAAGACTTTCGAACTGTGAGGTCAATATTTGAAGTTTGGACCTTTTCACAGTACTTGTGCCTTCGTGGGTTGTTTCCAGTAAATCCCATGCTTCTTTTGATGTCCTACATATACTTATCTGATTGAATATATCCTGGGATACGGCACAGTAGATAACATTCATAGCCTTGGCTTCAGATGTTTGCCTTTCTTTGTCGAAAGTTGTCCACTTTTCTTTGGGTTTGGGCTTTGTGATTGATGTGCCACTATCAAGTACAATTTGTTCATTAGGTGGCACATATCCATTTTCAACTATGTCCCAAACGTCATGATCCAAAGAACTCAGAAAGTAGTGCATCCTAGCCTTTCAGTATGCATAATTTGAACAGTCAAACACTGGAGGTCTAGTGACTGATGAGCCCTCTCCTTTGGCCATATTCCCAACTTCAGCCAAGATCACTCTCTAGGCGGTGAAGCCCTTAAAGAGAGACCCGACTCTGATACCAATTGAAATAACGGTGAAGACCGCTTGAGATGGAGTCGGAATATGCCAATATGTCCTAGAGGGGGGTGAATAGGAATTTTAAAAGTTTTTACTGTTTATTCAAAATCCTATTACACTAATCCTTATAGATATGCAACTATCAGGATTACTCAAATGTAACTCTACTGGTTTCCAAGCCAAGTAGAGGATCCAATCACAAACTAATCAAGATATAACAATATACAACTTAGTCTATGTTGGATATGACTGTGTATGTGTGTGGGATGTGATCAGATATATGAATATGAACGCATTGACATGAATCACACATATAGAAAAGCAATCACAGACACAGTCATTTTATAGTGGTTCGACGATAAGTCTACTCCACTCCCGGCTGCCACACTCAACCCTTGAGTGTACCGGATTTCACTAAGGAGGTTTCTCAGGGTTCACCTCAAACCAAAGGTTTTAAATCAGGTTCACCTTCAACCTTTACAGAGGTTTTACGCGGTTCACCTCAAACCCTGAGTTTTGCTGGTTCACTCCTAACCAGATGTTTATGCTCTCCATAGAGCAAGGGTCCACACAACGCACCCAGATTTTAGACCACACAGGTCAAGCACCTACACAAGGACCTAACATTTTATGCCCTACACAAGAGCAAGGGTCCACACAACACACCCGGATTTTAGATCACACAGGTCAAGGACCTACACAAGGACCTAACAGTTTATGCCCTACACAAGAGCAAGGGTCCACCCTGTGCACCCACTACGTACACTCCCGCCGGAGGCCTCCTTCAGGACTTCAAAGGGAGAGAACCACTTAGACTAAGACCTAGGAAGAAATGATCACAAGGTCTTCTAGACTCTGGATACTTACAGATAAGTTGATGAGTCCCATTAAGCACAACGCCAAAGATCTTCTCCTCCTTGTTGATGAAGAGTCTTCAGCTCCCTTGATCCGCAACACAAGATGATATACCAATGCTTGGCTTCGGGTTGGGTCAAGCTTGAGATGGAATCCTACTCTCTAAAGATTTTCCTATAAGGAAGATAGAGTGGTTCCTCTCTTATGCATTCAAGGCATCCTAGCATAATGATTTACCATTAAGGTAGTAGCTGGAGGATCCTTGAATGCAGAAGTTCATTCCCCAATCCACTCTATTAATATCAATGGTAAGGGTGGATTGGAGGATGAACTCCCTAGAGAGAAAGGCTTTAGGTATAAGATGCAAGTTGAAACACACAAAAGCTCTCTCTTTTCTCTCTTACAGCAACAAAGAACAAGTCCCCTATATATAGGAAACATGTTCCAACGGTTATAAAACGGTCACATTTATGACAGAGTTCGATATCATCGAGCAGGTTCGATATCATCGAGCGTATACTCTGAATAGCATCGATGGTCTGCTCGATGACTCAGACTCGATTTCATACGCTTTTGAAACTCCTTGCCAATAGGTCGATGAATCGAAACAGTTGTCGATGTCATCAGATTTTGAACTCCAATTCCATCGATGACTGGGTCGATCCCTCGACACATGAAAAATGAGAGAGACTTGACTTTGAAAATATTTCAGGTTTTCATAAATGATCGGGGGAACCGTCGAGGTCATCAGAATTTGAATGTCGATGATATCGAGATCTGAGTCGAGGCATCGATAATTCCAGAAGATTTATCTTTGAACTTGTTGGACAGATTATGGCTTAGTTCGATGCAATCGATCTGGTGTCGATATCATCGATATTTGAATATCGATTAAATCGAAGGGCCCCTGATCATAATTAAAAACATCCTGAAATAACTGCTGTAAGAAATGCGCGCTCACCATCGATATCAACGATGAACCTCCGATCTTATCGATATTTGATTTCAGATCATATCGGACGGTCATCGATATATCGAAGAATTTTGAGATTTTCATTAAAAAATAGGGGCGCCGAAATCTGCCTGTCGATCTTATCGAGCCACTCTCGATGGTCTCAAGATTTGAATATCGATGATATCGATATGCATATCGATACATCGATAATTCGTCCAGATATGTTATGAAGTTACTGGACATGTTTAGTGTTTTTATCGATTATATCGATAGGTGTATCGATACATCGATAAATCCGTCCAGATGAATATTTAGTTGTTGGACACTTTTGGTCCTATTTTCGATAATATCGTTAAGGTATCGAGGACATCGACAGAACAGGTCGATCATATCGAGGGTGCTTCGATAAAATCGACAAGACGAGAAAAACTTAGAGATTTTCCTATTTCGCCAAAATATTTTCTTACCTTAAAAATCCTAATATGTCTATCGTGTTTTAAGGGTTTTATTCACCTGGTGTTTTGGGACATGGGATGTGAGGCTATGATTTACCTATTATGAGCTTCCACATATCCGGTTGAGGCAGACGCTTGAATTGTTCTTCCTATCGAGTTCTGTAGCCAGTCTGACTCACCATTCACGTAACTTGACAAACCAGGGCACTAGCAGGTGCACTTTCACTACTCTCACACTTTCTCTCTCTTTTCTCTCTTCTCTCTCCTAGGTTTTCTCAAATTCATATGGAATGAGAGAGTGAGGATTTAAGGTCCTTATATAGGCTTGAACTTGCCAGAAATAGGCCCAGGGCCAAGGTATACTTAGGTTTTGTCCAAAGGGCATCTGTTTCAGCTCAACGGAGCATTTTTAGAGCCCCCCCTTGAGCCAAAGGTCGGACTTAAGCTCACGGACTATGGATCTAGGTCGAGTTAAGTTTTCATCCCAATCGAATTTCCAGGTCACACGTGGCGGACCAATTTCAGTTCAACGGTCATAAAGGCTCGATCCGGGTTACAAGTACATGGACATGTGTATGAAATTTCTCCTAATCCGAGGGTGTATTTGGGTCAGATTCTGACGGTTTGATTACTTATATCAGGCTCGCAAGCGACAAGTCTTAGATTACTTAAATTAGATTTAATTTCTAAAGATACCTACGCTTTCTCACACTCTTCACTCCGGGCTCAAGCGAATAGCCGTGGGACACTATCTGGATTTGATCTATGAGATGGTTAACAAGCCCAGCAAGGCGGTCCTAAACGGTTAATCTTGTGGTCATCGGACTTTCGATGTGCGGTCCAAATCTGATATGGAGTTTCGTGATGCTTCCGAGAGCAGCCAGGTAATGAGATTGATCCTAGATTTTACGGTAAGGTAGTGTCGATGATTTATAAGTTTTGGGTCTTGCAGATCGTATTTAAAGTAATTCAAGCGAATTCTACTGATTGTTTAGTTCAGTACTTAACCAAATTCTGCCCTAATTATGAAAAAATACGGTCCTAGGGAAGCTCTACGCCTCTTTCTGGCATTTCTAGTTGGTCTATTATTTTAATTATTTTTGTAGTAGTTCATCATCAAGTCTACTTCATCTCCACCAAATTTCATTAGTTTTTTATTGTAGAAAAATTCTAAAAATTCCAGAAGCAGCAGCTGTCCAAACTAATGACTTTCGGATAGTTGTCACCACGACCTATATTTAACTATATTAATTATTTAATTATATTTTAAACTTATTTTTATATGAAACTAGGCTTATCAAGCTTCAATCTGGCTTTTAAATCACCTAAATTGGAGTTATAACGAAGGAGATATGAATTTTTAAAGTAGGATAAAAATTGTATAATTTTTGAAAAACGGGCCACCGGCCCGCTGCGGCCCGCATTTTGGCAAGGCCTCACCAACCCTGCAAGCCCCTCGCCACTCACTATCCTGTTTGGGGTGATTTCGTCGTCCGATATTCGAAATAAGTGTATTTTACAAACTGGGATGAGTTATTCGACGTACAATATATGTTTTTAGGGTAGGAGAAGCTGATCTATCCATGTAGCCTACTTATTTCATGAGATTCCAAAACGGTTAATGGCTAAAAACTTATTTTATTTATTTATTTACTATTCATAATAATTTTTAGTTTAAGTACTGTTCTTCATCACCTAAACATTAGGATTAGTGTTTAATATGAAAGTTCTTGAAAAAGTTTAAAGAATAAGGTGGTGAAAGGTGAGATTTTGAAGGAAATGTGAGATTTTGAAGAAAATGGTTTGAAAAGGGATTTGAGACTTTTGAATTGAGTGTTTGAGAAGTTAATCAGGTGTTAGGATCGACCCATCGCCTAAGGACGTCTAACTCCATGTTGGAAAAATTCCGAGGTGTTACAATCTACCCCCTTAAAAATAATTTCGTCCCCGAAATCGCCTAAGGGAGATGAGTAAAGATTTTATTATTTCTTCTTGCCTAAGTTTTATTGATTTGCCTAAGTTTTATTGATTTCCAGTATATTTGTATGGTAGGGTATATATTGTCCATGCTAGTCTGGTACACTTTAGTCTCTACCCCCCTTAAAAACTTATTTCTTTAGAGTCTTGACGACGATTCCCAACTATTTAGAGTATGATAGATGTTTTCAATGTTTAACCAACACGGAGAGACGGTTATAGTGGGCTTGATCCCGATACATCAATCATCTACCTGACCAGGGTAAAAGGCTCATTGTATCTCTTCCTAGTCCTGGTAGATCCTGGTCTTCTGCTCGGTCAAAGCAGTGAGTCCATTGGTAGTCGCCCAGGATTGAGAATTGAGTCAAGCCGCGAATGTTTCGCAATTGTATATTTCAGTAACTTCGTAGTCCGATCACTCTAAAAACTTAGGGAATGTCCATCAATGAAAGGTTCAAATTTTCTAGTCATAAGGTTGCCCGTTGGGTCTTGGTATAGGAGAGTCCTCATCTTAATTCATGTCTATGGTAGTAGTTAAACTCATACTCATTATTAGGCCCTTTCTTTAATACGAATTAGTTTAATACTTGAGCCCTAATTGATTTCCTTCGATGACTTCATTACTGACATTCTAAGGGAGATTTAGATCCTATTTAGTGATCTATCTTTACCTATAGTCTGAATCAATTCCATTCGATCCTGGTCCAGTGGGCTATCGGCCCACCAAGTTTCCGTTGCGCCTATGAGTGGGCAGACGAGTATGCCTACCTAACTCGACCGCATTCATAGCCGTTCTACCCCCCTTAAAAATTATTTTCTCAAGGCTTAAGAATCTATATCTCGATCCATATGTCAGAACGAGGTGTAATGTAGGACCTATCCCTTACCTGAAATGGGATACGATCTCCCAATACGTTGGTCTTCCTTTCATCGATGATGTGTATTATGGCGTTGGTACCTATGGTTATAGAAATAAGCTAAAATGATGGGTGTTGTGGTTGATCCCAGGGACGGGTGTGAGTTTGTGGTAAGATGCCTAATCCTACCAAGGAAGGACTTTTGCCACGGTCCCAACTTACCTCTTTAATCATGTCTAGTTAAATACTGTAAGACAATCTATACACACTTAGTACATAAAGAATCTGGACAAATAGGTTAACGGACAGACTATCCTTCTAAGTTTATATGCACGTTATGCATGCCAGAATGGTCTGTGGTTCGAGATCTAAGAGTCGGATACATGGACCTTCTGGTTGTAAGTGGTTCGGCCAACACGGAAGGAAAGTTGTGTAGTGGGTCTGAGTCGGATGCATGGACCTTCTGCCTAGCTAGGACAGAAAATGGTCGTATCAGTTCTTAATCTTAGTTGATCCCGACCTTCTGCTTGACCAGAGCATAGAGTTCATTGGTAACTACCAGGATTGAGAATTCAACTCAAACCGCGAATACCTCACTTATATATATAGTTCCTCTTCTCCGTGTTCCTGATTATAATAAGTCTTTGGGAAGGCAATTATAAGGAGTGTGTTGACTTGACCTAATGTTCAATCTGAGGGATATATAAGTTGAATAGTTTCTAAGCTAAAACAACTTTTCTAAGAGTTGTTAAATAAGCCATAAGTATTAGGGGGATTTAACGAAGGAATGAGATCTCATTCCAACCTAATCAAGCCAACTAACTAAATCTATCTTTCAATTGTCTTAGCATAATCAGTATTTTACATTCCTTAGTCTAACCAACCAATAGTTGTAATCCAAGGTCTATGCTTATACGCTAGGTGATTTCATACCCTTTCTAATACAAGAAATTATTTATCACTTAGGTTCAAACGTTGTCTGATTGGAATTGAGTTGTCTGCACTTGAATCTAACTATGCTCGAGCATTTCACATATGCTCATACCAACTAAGAGTTTCTAGGGTTCACGTTATCAATTTATTGGATTTCCCATACTGTTAGGTCTTTCGAAATCTAGGAGCACCACTCTAGGTCCAAAACTCTACGGGCCTATTTGGCCAGTGGTCTTAAGTTGTATTAAATGGGGTTGCATTGCTAATCCCACCTCGGGATTAGGAGTGGCATGTTTGGTAGGAGGGTGGGAGGGGATTAAAATTAATTTTTATATTCTTTGGAAAATGAGCCTTATGTTGGAAAGTGTCAGATGGGATTTCCAAATCCCATAGTGATGACTTTCTAAGTGTAATTTGAATGGAAATCTCAGGATTTACTTCTAATTGCATACACCCAATCTAGGGACAATACCTTACACATACACTTCATTTACCAAACTTTGCCATAATACATGAGACATAGTGTTACATGAATCATGACAGAAGATGCATGACCAAGGCTTCAAACATCTAACATTCTACCAACTACTACACTACTAGGCCCATCAACATGAAAACACAAAGATCCTAACGCAGCAACAAGCCACAGGGCGACGGCATGGATGACTAGGCATCCGAGTCTGGCGAAGGAGGAGGGGCACCCTTTCTCTTTCCCATGAGAGAGAGAAAGGTGGAAATCGAAAATATGGCCGTAACTAGTGCGAAGAAGGCCATTGGAGAGGAACAAAGTGTGGGATTGAGATGGATGGTGGAGTTGTGAAGTAATGAGTCACAAGAGGGGGTTTGTGGACTCAAAGTAAGGAAAAGAAGAAGATGGGAGATGCATGTAACTGTAGAGGGCAGTTGGGAGCATAAAATGATGAAAACACTAATTTTCTAAGAAGAATGAGGTGGGATATGAAGTTCCAACGATTCTAAGACACAATATGGAGATTTGAGAGTTCAAATGAGAGAGGATGAAGAGTGTAGACAGCAGTGGCGATGGATTTTGAGATAGGTGTGGGTGTGTTGCACGAAAATGGAAGGAGTGATGGAAGGGGCGATTTGAGTGGGAAAACTGAAATTTGGGAGGGAAAGGAGAGCTTGGGGGGGTACTTTGTGAAGGAGGGGTGACATAGGAGGGTTTATAATCGACCCACCCTACATCAGGGGGTCATACAACACCCCCAAACACGTCAGGCCTGATCGGCCCACCCAGCCGAGCCCGCTGGTCGGCGAGGTCCTCACCTGTTTCTGGAGGATCTGGCGAGGGCTCGCCCATGGGGCGAGGTCCTCCTGGCCCCTAGGTCCTAAAAAGACGTGGGGCCCACTCTGGGTCTCTCTGGAATGGTGTGGGTAAGCCCTCGACTTCGTTTTGAGCCGTTTCGGGTCATTTCGAGTGGCTTCTGATGCATAGTTGTATTTGTACATTCCTATGGGCTGGGATGGGGTGATTCGTGATCTGCACTTGTCGTTTGACGGTCTAGAAGTTGTTTGGGGTCGACTCATACGATCATGGATGAGTATGGACCCGATCTCGGCTACCGTTTTCAGTGAACTTGGCCGATTGGCGAAACTGGGACACCTATGAATGTTTCTACGTTTTTCTCGCACCCACCTAAGTCAAAGGGCGACAGTGTACGTCGTGTGACCATAACCCAGGCCCAGTTTAATCCAAATCATGCTCTGATACCATCTTGTAATGCCCTGAAAATCGGGGGTCGAGCAAAGCTCAGCTCCCGAGTTCCAACGCATCACTTATGCAACATAAACAATGATGATTACGATGAGAGCAAAGCTCAGCTCAGCTCTGTTTACTACGGAAGGCTCGTCGCCTCACCACAGATTTAGAGTATGCTCGAGGTCACTACAAGGGCTGTCAGGGCTGTTACACGCACTCATTGCACCACTACCCC
>JAJHSJ010000009.1:51612015-51881718 GCA_021015155.1 Magnolia officinalis | reverse complement strand
TTTTGTGGTAGATTTTAAGGACGGATGTGAGTTTGTGGCAAGCTGCCTAATTATACTAAGGACTTTTATTACGATCTCAACTTACCCTCTTTATTCCTGCCTAGTTTATTACAGTAAGATAATTTATACATTATTAGTACAAAAGGTATTTGGACAGAATAGGTTAACTGGCAAACTAGGGACCTGATTCCTAACTATCTGTTGTCCATTTGAGAAATTCCTTGGGCCTAAAAGGAAAAATCTCTATTGGCTATATATTCTTACACTTCTCAAAGACGAAGTTATAAACTTTGGGTTGTAAGTGGTCGGGCCAACACGGAAGGAAAGTTGTGTAGTGGGTCTGACTCGGATACATGGACCTTCTGCCTAGCTAGGACAGAAAATTTGTCATATCATTTCTTAATCCTAGTTGATCCCGACCTTCTGCCTGATCAGAGTATAGTGTTCATTGGTAACTACGAGGATTGAGACTTCAATTCAAACCGCGAATACCTTGCTTATATATATTGTTTCTCTACTCCGTGTTCCCGATTGTACTAAGTCCTTGAGAAGGCTATTCTAAGGGGTGTATAGATTTGACCTCACATTAAATCCAAGCGATATAGAAGTTTCCTCTAGGTATAATCCAAAATCTATTCTTATACCACTAACTGATCTCATATCATTTCCAATACAAGAGATTATTTATCGCGTAGGGTCAAACGTTGTCTAAGTGGAATTATGTTGTACGGACTTAAATTTAACTACTCTCGAGCACTTCACACATGCTCATACCAGCTAAGAGGGTCCTAAGGTTCACATTATAAATTTGTTGGGTTTCCTATATGGTCGGGCCTGTCGAAATCCAGGAGCACCGGTCAAGGTCCAAAACTCCAAGGGCCAATTTGTCAAACAACCATTTACTCTAAAAGTTTAAGTTATCAGAGTGTGCTGGGTTAATGTATATCAAGGGATTTTATCACTTCAACACTATTTGGCCAGTGGTCTTAAATTGTATTAAATGGGACTGTATTACTAATCCTACCTCAGGATTGGGAATGGCTTGTTTGGTAGGAGGGTGGGTGGGATAAAAATTAATTTTACAAGCTTTGGAAAATGAGCCATGTGTTGGAAAGTGTGAGATGGGATTTCCATAACCCACGATGGGGAATTTCTAAGTGTAATTTGAAAGAAAATTCTGGGATTTACGTTTTACTGCATACACTCCAAATATGGTATTGGAAAACATGGGATACACCCAAACCCCATGAAATCGAGAAAATGGCCGTAACCAATTCGAATAGGGCCATGGAAAGTGATTGAAAAGTGAAGGGGAGAGAAAGTAAGGGCTGGAGGTTTGTTCCTCCACGAGTTTGAGCCTCAACAAAGACTGTAAAGGCCCCAATGGACAGAGATTGAAGGAGGAAAGTGAATAGATGGGATGGGTTGAGAGATTACCCGAATTTGAGCTCTAAATGAGGCATGTATTCTCAAATGAGAGAGAATGGAGAGGGTAGGGGGTAGGTTTGTTGTAAACGTTGGAGGAGGATGAGTTGGGCAGGAAATGATGAAATGAGTGATTAGAGGGAAGGTTTGAGAGGGAAAACAACAACCGTAAAGAGAAAAGGGGGGCTTGGAGGGGGCGTTTGAGAGAGAGGGGGGCAAAACAACGTGGAATAGGGGTCCCCCGCAATTTCGCATGCACCACACAAGCCCAGGGTCGGGCCGACCATGACCAGACCTGGCCCAACCCGAGCGGGCCAACCTGACAGCGGTCGACCGCAGTCCGCTTTGCCCGGCGTGCTGCCGCCGCGGTTGGGTGATGTTCTCCACCCTCCCAAGGTGCCAAATGCACCCTGGGTCCACTTGATTCCTCCCTGGATTGACGCGTGTGGCCCCCGACTCCGTTTTGAGTCGTTTCGGGTCAAATCGGACGTATCTTGCAATCTGAAATGAGTTATCTGACGTAAAATATATGAATTTGGTGTAGAACGAGCTAATGAAGCCAACCAACCCTGCTATGTTGGGTTGCGCAGCAGCCCGCAATTATGAAAAACCCTCCGATTGACTGTCGGTCATTTCCCTGTTTCAATTTCATTTTACTAAAAATAGTAGTTTTAGTTTGATTATTCTTCATCCGTTGGGCTTTAGGAGTTACGCCCATTGTGGAAAGGGCTTGAATAATTAGGAGAACGGTTTGGTGAAGCCAAATAAGACACTTACTATTTTTTGGCTGAAAGCCTTGCGCGCTAGTAGACATCACAACCTAGGAGTTTTAGTTGTAGTTTGTTTCTGATTTCTTTCCCATTACTTGGTATCCCTATTTAAAGGGTTGTGAACTCATTTTTCTTTTGTCATTCATTAATCAATTTTGAATTTATTAGAATTTATTTCTACTTTCTGCTTTTTTTTCTGCTTCTTTCCTCGTGGATTCGAGAAGTCTCTGTGAGGAGTCTAGAGAAGCTCCGAGGATTCGGAGTAGTTATCATCATCACGCATATCCCGTATTCTACCCGATTGTCAAAGGTTGGGGTGAGGTGGTTTGTAATCTAGACTCATTAATAGACGCCTAGGAATATTTTAAGGTCGACCCGTGCGACCATGGTAGAATACAGACTCGATTTCGGCGTTCATTATCAGTGAACTTCGCCAATTGGCGAAATCGGGATACCTATAACTGTTTCTTCTCTTCGTTCCGTCGCTCCCTCCTAAGTCAGAGTGCGTCAAAGTACATCGTGTGACCATAACCTAGGTCCGATTTAATCCAAATCATACTCCATACCACCACTGTAACATCCTGAAAATCGAGGGATGAGTAGTAACTCAACACCCGAGTTTCAGAACATCACTTATGCAACATAGATAATGATGATTAAATGTTGTCTGCATTAGTATATTGAACATGAGTGAGATTAAGCCAAAACAACATATCATACTCCAGAGACAGTTAAATTGCAAGTGGAAGACTGTGATAGATATATAAAATATATAAAACAGTGGTGGGTCTCCAGAGTGTGATAATGTTACCAGGTTAAATAATTACAAGTACAGTTCTAAAATATACCACATGTGAGGAAGTGTAATGTCTTCTATCCCAAGTACCATAGCCCCATCAATACAATACCAGGTCTTCATAGACCTGTCAGAGAGTTACATGTAGGAGAACTCCTCCTCAATATCATAGTAGTCCGGCTCTGCTTCATAAGCATCGCCAGCACCTGAAACTCAACAAATCTGGTTGGTGTGTACAACAACATCCCGTAACGTGGGAGTGAGTGATCAACTCAGTGGAACAATAAAGCATAGGTTAACATGTTATCAATTCAGTCAAGCAGTAATGATAAAACAGTAAAATCGAACACTCCTAACTACTCTTATTAATGCAAGTATGAATGCAGTCATGATGTATGCCCTCACCACACCCTCCCTCGTGCGACACCATCTTATGTTCGCGGCATGCTTTCATCCCACAGTGCTCCACATCTTCCAGGCACATGCAATGCATGATGAGCATGATTACCGAGTATTTATTAGTTCATTTCAAACAGATGGAGTAGGTAAAAAGGTTCTCCCTTGTATCATTCCCAAACTTGATCCATTCTAGGGTCGTTAGTCCTAGTTAATCTCATACGATGGTGTGTTTTCTAGGTCACTACAAAGGCTGTCAGGTCTGTTACACACAAAGGTTACACCACTCTCCATCACTGCTTTAACGATTCATCACTATACAGAAACAGGCCTAATTCATACTCTATACACCGTGGCAAAATTCTAAGGCTCACCGTAATTTTAGAGTATGCTCGAGGTCACTACTAAGGGCTGTCAGGGCTGTTGCTCGCATTCGTTGCACCACTCCCCCATCACCTTATCAATGTAGGCCGACAGCATGAATATAGTGTCTCATACCACCATAATCGGCTCACAAGTCTAGTTGCTCACTGGTCACTACGGGGAGGCACGTGGCCTCAGCGTAGGCCAACAGCTCGACTACGGTGCCCATACCACCATGCCCGGCTCATGAGTCTTAGCGGATCGAGGTACCATGGTTAAAAGGGATTTCACTGGTAAGTTTGGTACCCTAGGTTCAAGCAGAGGTGTCAAAACATGGTGAACATATATAAGACAGATCGGGTTACTTGACGAGCTCGGCTAGCTCGAGCGCACAACAAGTTGGATGACATGAAGTGCATAAGCACTTCGCGTGGCCAACCACTATCGCCAACCGAAGTACGACTCGGGTTCGTCAAACACATCTCACGTGGCAAATGAATCTCAGCCACGAATTCAATCTCGTTACCGATTGCCTGAACTACAATTATAGCCTCAATCACATTTGATTTCAAATATTTAAAGCAGTAATGGATCAAAATTCAAATCATACAATCAAAGATTGATATTATCCGTTTAGGGCTGCTAGGGCTGTTGCACGCACTCGTTGCTCCACTCCCCCATCACCCATGACGGATCATACAACGTAAACATGAATTTAAGCATATGCATTAAATAGATAAAATCATATAATCAATTGCGCATGTTATGAAGCACACACAAGCATGAGTTTGTACATATTAAATTCCTAATCACACAGCTATCCAAGGAAATCATACACATAGTTAAAGGAGTTGAGAATCATATCTCAACACCCTTAAACATTACAATTTACTAACAACTACTCATTCAGACATTTCAACAAACACTTTAAAATACATACATCAACACACATGACATATGTTGATCACATAGGCATTAGGCCAAATCCTTTCACTAGGGAGTTTCCCCAATCATAACACGCGTACACCCACAACGGATTGTCATGGCAAGAAGGAATCCAAGTTCCATATTCATTCAGTCATTTCCACAAACACTTGGGCCACACATTTTAGCATATATAGTGTATATTGGTCGTGGCGTGATTTAGGGCAAATCCTTTCGTCAAAGGGGTATCGCCAATACAACAATCATGAATCCATGACAATTAGTCATGGCGAGCACGAATGAGAATTCTATACTCATTCAGTCATTTTCACAAACACTTAGCATACACTATTTCAACATACATGATGTATGTTAACAAAACATGTATTAGGGCTAACCTTTCGCCAAGCAAGTATTTTATCCATATATAGTATATTCATACAGCAAATAATCATGGCAAACACATCTCCAAAATTTATACGTATACTGTACTTTCTAGAATACACAATTTCAACATACATAGTGTATATAAGCAAAACATGTATTAGGGCGAGTCCTTTCGCCAAACAAGTAATTTATCCATATATAAATATTCATACAACAAATAATCATGTCAAACACATTTCCAAAATTTATACATATACCGTACTTTCTACAAATACCTAGAGTATGTAGAATTCCATAATTTTCATCTTTAATCGAAACGGAAAACAGACAACACTTTGTACATGTGCAATTGCATGCAGATCATGAATCTATCATTATCTGACATTGAAAGCATTGAAAACCATAACCTATACACCTAAAGTCCGCACCTTTTGTCGTAGAATCGTAACGGAGTCGATGGAATTGCTAAGCTTCTATATACGGTAGTTTAGTCACCTATAGATCGGCATAGGTTAACTATTCATAACCTACAACCTATACAACTCCAAAACAAATTAGGGTTAGGGTTTCTTACCTAGAAACGTCGCTGAAATCGCCGGAAAAGTGATAAGGAGGTGGTTAAGCACCTAGGGCAGCAAGGAAGAAAGGCAGGAAGGATCTCCCACAACTCTCCCACTTTCTCTCTCTTTTCTCTCTCTCTCTCTCTAGGGTTTCTCTCAAATTCGTATGGCTGCAATGAGAGAGGGTTTAAGGTCCTTATATAGTCTAAAAACTCATCGAAATAGACTCCAGGTCAAAGTATACCTAGGTTATAACCAAATTCAGTTTCAGCTCAACGAAGGACTTCTGGCTGGCCTCCTTGAGCCAAAGGTCGGACTTAAGCTCACCGACACCGGATCTACGTTTAGTTAAGTTTTCGTTTTGGTCGGGAATCCAGATCACGCATGGCGGACCAGTTTCAGTTCAACGGTCACCGGATCTCGATCGGAGATTCCGAGTACATGGATATGTATATGAAATTTTTCCTGATCCGAGGGTGTATTTGGGTCAGATTCTGACGGTCTGGTTGCTTAAAACTGATCCGCAAGCGAGAGGTGCCAGATTACTATTCAAGATATTTTATTTTGAATTAATTTTACATTTCTCACACTCTTCACTCTGAGCTCAAGCGAATAGCGCTGGGACACTATCTGGATTTGATTTCCGAGATGGTTGTCAAGCCCAGCAAGGCGGTCTTAATTCCTTAACTTCGTGTTAATCGGACTTCCGATGTGCGGTCCAGATCTGATATGGAGTTTCAACGTGCTCCCGAGAGCAGTCGGGTAATGAGTTTGATCCGAGATTTTAGGGTAACCTAGCGTCAATGATTCTACAAGTTTTGGGTCATGCAGATTGTATTTAAAGTGATTGGTGATAATTTCACAGGGACTCTAGTTTAACACTGGCTAATTCTCGCCTAATTTCTAAAGGATTTAGTCCAAGGTGATTTCGGTCTGAGGTGGTACTTAGTCCTTTGTAGCAATGTTTAGTTTAAGTATTGTTCTTTATCACCTAAACTTTAAGATAGTGTCTGATGTGAAAGTACTTAGAAAATTTAAAGAACAAGGTGGTGAAGGGTGGGATTTGTAAAGGAAATGGGTTAAGGAGTGATTTTAGACTGTGGGATATAGTTCTGACAAGTTAATAAGGTGTTAGGATCGACCCATTGCCTAAGGACGTCTAATCCCAGGTTAGGAAAAACTCCGTGCTGTTACAGGACGTCAACTTGTCCTTTAATTCCTGAAAGGCTACTTCTGCTTTCTCGTTTCAGGCAAACTTAAGATCTTTTCGCGTGAGTTGAGACAACGGTCTGGCTATCTTGGAAAAATCTTTAATGAATCGGCGATAATAGCCAACAAGTCCGAGGAAACTCCTCACTTCTGTAACGGAGCTGGAATGCTCCTAGTTTTGTACTGCGGTCACCTTGGCAAGGTCCATGGCAATACCTTCCTTGGACACTACGTGTCCCAGACTTCTTTCTTCCAGAAGTCGCATTTTCGATACTGAGAAAATAACTGATTCTTCCTGAGAGTATCGAAGACCGCTCGCAGGTGTTCTTCATGATCCTTTCGACTCTTGGAGTATATCAAAATGTCATCTATAAACACGATGACGAATCGGTATAGATACGGTCGAATGACCTGGTTCATGAGGTCCATGAACATGACCGGTGCATTTGTAAGCCCAAATGACATCACGAGGAACTCGTAGTGCCCAAAACTGGTTCTAAATGTTGTTTTCTGCACGTCTTCGTTCTTGACGCGTAATTGATGATACCCGGACTGTAGGTCGATTTTTGAGAAATACTACGCCCCCTTTAACTGGTCGAACAGGTCATCTATCTTGGGTAGAGGATACTTGTTCTTGATGGTGATATGGTTCAGTTTGCAATAATCAATACACAATCGCAGTGATCCGTCTTTCTTCTTTACAAACAATACAGGTGCTCCCTAAGGAGATATGATCGGTCGTATGAAACCTGAATCCAACAGATCATCAATCTGTCTCCTCAATTCCTCCACATCACATGGAGGCATGCGATACGTCAGTAAGGAAATAGGTGTCGTACTAGGCATTAGGTCAATGGTAAAATCTATCTCACGCTGAGGAGGTAGTCTAGGGATCATCTTGAATATGTCTAGAAATCCTGGACCATTGGCGTGTCTCCAAGAGACAGACCATCGTGATCTTTCAATAGGAAAGTATAACAAATGTGAGACCCGTATCTTAGCCCGTACCGTTCCATAGTCTTCTGCGGTCCTCCCGGTCGAATTCTGGAAACCCACGATTATCGACATTTGCGCGCGACCTTGAGTAGCATCCTGTATTCCAGAGTCGACTTGAGCCGAGACTTACACCCCTACCGCGTATTACGCACCAAGGTTCGCCATCGCCGCGGTTCTGACGTCGCGGTTCCAACATCGCGTATTACGCACTGAGGCGATACCCAGGCTAGGAGATGTGGGCCCTCGTTTAGTTCAAGGAAAATACTGCGCGTTGCAATTCCAAGAGAATCTCTATGAAACGTCATATCAATCCATCAATCAATGTCAAGTACACAACCTTTCCTAGCTCATCCCTCTCCCATTCCCCAAGTCAACTCTTTCTTACACAACCCATACCCATCCCATTCATTTCTTACCCTAAGTCAACAAGTACCATGCCATCTCATCCCATCACTCCACCTCACCACTTCTCTCTCTCTCATTTCTCTCTCATTCCAAGTAACTCTCACGGGAGCAACCGTCCAAGCTTCTCATGAGAGAGTGAAGAGTGTGGCCCACCTTCCTATCCCAAGATCTCTCATCCCCACCATCAAAACTTCATCATCCTCTATCAAGATCGAAGCCAAGGAGCCTAAGAGTTTAAGGAGCTAAAGAAGAAGGTCGATAGGTGGGTGATCTACCGTTAATTTTCATTTCAATGGCCCACTTGTGATGGGACCCAATTTGATGCATGTGTTGCAATCATATGAGGGGCCCATAGTGGCAGGGTCCCTCCATCTCTCTCTCTCTCTCTCTCTCTCTCTCTCTCTCTCTCTCTCTCTCTCTCTCTCTCTCTCTCTCGTCTCTCTCTCTCTCTTCTTGTGGCCCACCATGATGTATGTATTTTATCTATGTCGGCCACTCGTGGGGCCCACCTTTGCTGATTTCCAGCAGGTGGTTGGACGGTCCAGAGGATATGGATTAAGAGAAAATACAAATATCAGTTTCATTGAAAGCTTGATAGGTGATCAGGGTCGAATATTGCATATCAGACCCCAGTAATTGCCTAATGATACGTACATGATAATGCTTAATGGAATATTTTAATAGTGTTTTCGTTACAGGGTGTAAGTAGGAGCATTGACTGAAAAAGAGCACTACAAGTATGGTTTTAACGCTCCCAAGTCACCAGAGCACGGAATAGACTCCAGAGAACCAATAATGAAGATTTTACACGCCTAGGATCTGAGAAAAGCAAGCCAAAGGAGCCCGAAAAGGGTCCGGAATGCAAGATCACATGGTTCCCGCCATCCGATCAGTTCGAAACTCCATACATGGGGAGAGAGCTCGGCTTGGAGATCTTTGAATGGAGAGCATCTCTACGGCCAAGAGGGGATAGCTGGGAGCAGATCCAGAGCTTGGGATAGAGGCCACACCAGGGGAGCAGATCCAGATCTCAGTTTGAAGGAAAAGAAGAAATAAGAAAGAAGAAAAGAGAAGAAAGAGGAGATAAGGATGTTCTTGTTTAATCAATTTTATTTTTCCTACTTTCTAATTGAATTTATGAATTGCTAATCTCTCAGCTAGGGCTGAGATGAAACCCCTAATTTGAACATCCATTGTTCTATGTTGATTTTACTTTAATTAGATTGATTTGTTTCTCTCCCTAGTGTGCTTGATTGTTTTAAATTCTATATTTCTCCATCTATGAACTTTGATCAGAGTTTATGCATGGATGTGGTCTGGATGCTTATTCTAGGTGCTTGTGTCTGATTATGAACAGGTTCCTATAGAGGAAGAGACAGGGTGCTTTAATGAACGGTATATTCCATGTGCCCGACCAAGGACATGGGATATGTTATTCATGGCATTGCTCGAAGGAATTAGACAATCTATATGCCCGATTAAGGACACAGATTGTGCTTTCTCTAGATAAGTTAGATCAATCTAAATTAAGGCGAATTAACAGACAAAACAAAGGTTAGGATAATTGGGGGTGGATTCGAAAGTCCTAGTGCTCTCTCTGATTGAATTTTCTTCCCTGTTCTCAATTAGTTTTCGTAAATTTGTGTTAGTGATTCGTTCAATTATTAGTTGAATTAGTTAAGAAGAATTGTGAATTTGAATTGTGACGATCAGTCCTCGTGGGATTCGACCTCGATCTTACCGAGTTTATTACTACATCACAATCCTATACTTTCCTATTCAAAAGTCCAAGTATAGGGTTGTGATGTAGTAATTGTAACGCCCTGAAATTCGGGGGTCGAGTATGAACTCAACTCCCGAGTTCCAACGCATCACTTATGCAACATACACAATGCTAGTTAAATGTTGTCTGAGTTAGCGCAATAAACATGAATGAGATTATACCAAAACAGTAATTCATACTCCAGTTCAATTGTATAAAGGCAAGCGGAAGACTGAAATTTTATATTCAAGTATGTAAAGTAACAAAATTTTCTGAACTCCAGAGTATGAGTACTAGCTGAGTACCAATATACATATATTGTTTTCTAAGTCAAAAACCAAACGACAATCCTCAAGAGAGGCCCTGAAAATCCCGCGATGCAGCCGGCCTAAGCAAAGCCGTCAGAGTACTGCATGAAGGAGAACTCCTCCTGGTCCTCATCAAAGTCGGGCTCCGGCTCCTGAACCAAGGCACCATCTACACTTGCGACAGAGTCTGGTGGGTGTTGCAAACACCGTCCCGTAACGTGGGAGTGAGTAGCTAACTCAGTGGAACAATAAAGCATAAGTTAACATGTTATCAAATCAATCAAGCAGTAATGATAAAGCAGTACAAATTAAGCATTTCTAACTACTCTTGTTAAGTGCAAAAATGATATGACATGATGCTGTATGCCCTTGCCAAACCACCCTCAAGCGACATCATCTTACGTTCGCAAATGCTTACTCCCTCAGTGCGCCACATCTACAAAGCACATGCGGTGCGATGATGCTCATGATTACCAAGTTTCTATTAGTCCATTTCAATCAGCAGTATTGGGAAACTAAGGTACCTCCCTTGTATCATTCCCAACATGATCCATTCTAGGGTCGTCAATCCTAGTTATTCTCATACGATATTATAGTTTGAGAAGCTTAGTGAAGGCATCTCAAAGGGCTCGTCACCCGTCAGCGCGGATACAGATCTCACCGTATGCGGCTCAATTGCTGGCTGTCAGGTCGAGTACAGGTCTCACCGTACTCGGCTCAATCACTAGCCGTCAGCTCAAGTACAGGTCTCACCGTACTCGGCTCAACTCACACTCTAGTTGCTGTGAAAGACTCGTCGCCAATCACAGACCCTTGGAGTGTACTCGATGATACCACGGAGGACTCGTCGCCCGTCAGCACGAGTACAGATCTCACCGTACTCGGCTCTCGCCGAAGTATCGACAGCTCGAATACAGTGTCCCATACCACCATATTCGGCTCACGAGTTTGGTTGCGCAATGGTCACTACGGGGAGGCACAAGGCCCCAGCGTAGGCCGACAGCTCGACCACGGTGTCCCATACCACCATGCCCGCCTCATGCGACTTAGTGAATCTAGGTACCATGGTTAAACGGGGATCGCCACTGGTAAGTTTGGTACCCTAGGTTCAAGCAGTAGCGACCAAACAAGGTGAATACACAAATACACTTAGGTTTAGTTGGCGAGCCTGACTAGCTCGAGCGCACCACAAGTTGAGGGATATGGAGCGCAAAAGCACTCCGTGTGGCCAACCACTATCGCCAACCGAAGTACGACTCGGGTTCGCCAGACACGTCTGTTGTGGCGATACGAATCTCAGCCACAACCGCAAGTCTGGTACCGAATGTTTGGACTATATACATAGTCCCAAACTCAACAGTTTTCATTGATAGTATGTGAAGTAAAGCATGATAAACAAGCAATACAAGCATGGTAGCAGGCATGTTATAAAGCATGAAGTAAAACATGAAGTAAAGCATGTTACAAAGCATGTTGTAAAGCATGTTGTGAAGCATGTAGTAAGGCACTATCCACATAGGGATACAATTACATACACATTACAGGTGAGTGGTTCTAGCGAACCACCGCATGGAGGGAAACCTACTTGTCTCTAAGGGAGTCGGGAATCCCACATCAGCACCTCTCTAAGGCACTACTACATGAACATTTGCGCACACGAGCATTTACACAATTACTTAGAATACACTATTTCAACATACACGACGTATGTTAACGAAATTTGTGTTAGGGCTGTCCCTTCGCCACATGAGTATTTTACCCATGTATCACACAATCATACAGCAAATAATCATTACAATTGCATTTCCAAAATTCGCACGTATGCGGTATTTCTAGAATACGCAATTTCAACATACATGACATTTACACATGAACATGTATTTTTGCGATTCCTTTCGCCAAACTAGCATTTTATCCACTATCATATAATCAAACATTAAATAAACATGTCAAACATTTTCTCAAGAAAATACGTATACGGTATTTCTACCTATATCTAGAGTATGTGAAATCCCATATTCTACAACGTTAATCGAAACAGGAAACGGAAAGCACTTTGTACATGTGCATTTACACGCAGATCATGAATCTATCATTATCTGACATTGAAAGCGTTGAAAAACGTAACTTATACATTTAAAGTCCTCACCTCAGCCCTTGGAATTCCAACAAATCAGCAAGGGTGTTGGAGCTTCCGTATAGGGGAGTTTCCTAGCCTAAAGAGCGGAACTGATTAGCTTTTTCATATCCTACAACGACCCTACCTTAAATCAGACCTAGGGTTAGGGTTTCTTACCTTCAAATGGGATGGACACCGCCGGGAAAACACCTGGAATAAGGCGGTGTAGGCCGTGTGATGAGTGGAAGCAGCAGGAGGAAGATCGGCTAAGAACTCCAAGCCTTTCTCTCTTTTCTCTCTCTCTCTAAGGGTTTGCTCCCAAATTCGTATGGCTGTGAGAGGGGCTGTTCTAAGCCCCTTTTATAGCCAAAATCATGTCCAAAATAGACTCAGGTTCAAGGGTGGCTGCATATACAGGCAGTTCGCCACTTTCCAAGATCAAAAGGGATGTTCTGGTGGCCCTCCTTGAGCCAAACGTCAGACTTAAGCTCACCATCTATGGGTCTACGTGGGATTACGTTTTCGACTCGATCGAATTCCCAGATCGCACGTGGCGGACCACTTTCAGTTCAACGGTCAGTGGGCCACGATCAGAAATTCTAGGTACATGTAAATGTTCCTGAAATTTTTCTTAATCCGAGCGTGTAATTTGGTCTGATTCTGACGGTCAGGTTGCTTAATACTGACACGCAACCGAATGATGCCAGATCACTATTCTTGATATTTTTATTTGGATGGGAATAGTGTTTTTTTCACACTCCCTCTCTCCAGATCGAAAAGAATGGTCGTGGGACATCGGAATCATCTGATTTTTGAGATGATTGTCAAGCCCAGTGGGGCAGTCTTGGTTCCTTAGCTTCGTGTTAATCACACTCCCGATGTGCGATTTAGACCTAATACGAAGTTTCGTTTCATTCCCGAGAGCAGACGGGTAATGAGTTTGGTTCTAGACTTTAGGGTAACCTAGAGTCACTAATTCTGCAAGTTTTGGGTCTTGCAGATCGTATTTAAAGCGAGCCCAACGGATTTCATGGCTAACCGAGTTTAGTATTTAGTTAACTTTGTTAAATTTCTAAGGGATTTAATCCTACGTGATTTCTGGTCGAGGTGGTACTCGACCCAATGTATGGAAATTTACAGGTCGTTACAGTAATAAACTCGGTAAGATCGAGGTCGAATCCCACGAGGACTGATCGTCACAATTCAAATTCACAATTCTTCTTAACTAATTCAACTAATAATTGAACGAATCACTAACACAAATTTACGAAAACTAACTGAGAACAGGGAAGAAAATTCAATCAGAGAGAGCACTAGGACTTTCGAATCCACCCCAATTATCCTAACCTTTGTTTTGTCTGTTAATTCACCTTAATTTAGATTGATCTAACTTATCTAGAGAAAGCACAATCTGTGTCCTTAATCGGGCATATAGATTGTCTAATTCCTTCAAGCAATGCCATGAATAACATATCCCATGTCCTTGGTCGGGCACATGGAATATACCGTTCATTAAAGCACCCTGTCTCTTCCTCTATAGGAACCTGTTCATAATCAGACACAAGCACCTAGAATAAGCATCCAGACCACATCCATGCATAAACTCTGATCAAAGTTCATAGATGGAGAAATATAGAATTTAAAACAATCAAGCACACTAGGGAAAGAACAAATCAATCTAATTAAAGTAAAATCAACATAGAACAATGGATTTTCAAATTAGGGGTTTCATCTCAGCCCTAGCTGAGAGATTAGCAATTCATAAATTCAATTAGAAAGTAGGAAAAATAAAATTGATTAAACAAGAACATCCTTATCTCCTCTTTCTTCTCTTTTCTTCTTTCTTATTTCTTCTTTTCCTTCAAACTGAGATCTGGATCTGCTCCCCTGGTGTGGCCTCTATCCCAAGCTCTGGATCTGCTCCCAGCTATCCCCTCTTGGCCGTAGAGATGCTCTCCATTCAAAGATCTCCAAGCCGAGCTCTCTCCCCATGTATGGAGTTTCGAACTGATCGGATGGCGGGAACCATGTGATCTTGCATTCTGGACCCTTTTCGGGCTCCTTTGGCTTGCTTTCCTCAGATCCCAGGCATATAAAATCTTCATTATTGGTTCTCTAGAGTCTATCCCGTGCTCTGGTGACTTGGGAGCGTTAAAACCATACTTGTAGTGCTCTTTTTCAGTCAATGCTCCTACTTACACCCTGTAACAAAAACACTATTAAAATATTGTAACGACCTGTAAATTTCCGTACATTGGGTCGAGTACCACCTCGACCAGAAATCACGTAGGATTAAATCCTTTAGAAATTTAACAAAGTTAACTAAGTACTAAACTCGGTTAGCCATGAAATCCGTTGGGATCGCTTTAAATAAGATCTGCAAGACCCAAAACTTGCAGAATTAGTGACTCTAGGTTACCCTAAAGTCTAGAACCAAACTCATTACCCGTCTACTCTCGGGAATGAAACGAAACTTTGTATTAGGTCTAGATCGCACATCGGGAGTCCGATTAACATGAAGCTAAGGAACTAGGACCGCCCCACTGGGCTTGACAATCATCTCAAAAATCAGATGATTCCGATGTCCCACGGCCATTCTTTTCGATCCGGAGCGAGGGAGTGTGAAAAACATTAATTCCATCCCAAAATAAATATCTGGAATAGTGATCTGGCATCATTCGGTTGCGCGTCAGTATTAAGCAACCTGACCGTCAGAATCAGACCAAATTACTCCCTCGGATTAAGAAAAATTTCAGGAACATTTACATGTACTTAGAATTTCTGATCGTGGCCCACTGACCGTTGAACTGAAAGTGGTCCGCCACGTGTGATCTGGGAATCCGATCAAGTCGAAAACATAATCCCACATAGATCCATAGATGGTGAGCTTAAGTCTGACGTTTGGCTCAAGGAGGGCCACCGGAACCTCCCTTTTGAGCTGGAAAAGTGGCGAAATGCCTATATATGCAGCCACCCTTGAACCTGAGTCTATTTTAGAAATGTTTTTGGCTATAAAAGGGGCTTAGAACAGCCCCTCTCACAGCCATACGAATTTGGGAGAAAAACCCTAGAGAGAGAGAAAGAAAAGAGAGAGAAAGCTTGGAGTTTTTGCCGATCTTCCTCCTGCTGCTTCCATTCATCACACGGCCTACACCGCTCCGTTCTAGGTGTTTTCCCGGCGGTATCCATCCCGTTTGGAGGTAAGAAATCCTAACCCTAGGTCTGATTTGAGGTAGGATCGTTGTAGGTTATGAAAGAGCTAATCGATTCCGCTCTTTAGGCTAGGAAACTCCCGTACACGGAAGCTCTACTACCCTTGCTGATTCGTTGGAATTCCAAGGGCTGAGGTGTTAAGTGTATAAGTTACAGTTTTCAACGCTTTCAATGTCAGATAATGATAGATTCATGATCTGCATGTAAATGCACATGTACAAAGTGCTTTCCGTTTCCTGTTTCGATTAACGTTGTAGAATATGGAATTTCACATACTCTAGATATACGTAGAAATACCGTATACGTATTTTTTTTGGGAAAATGGTTGACATGTTTATTTAATGTATGATTATATAACATATGGATAAAATACTAGTTTGGCGAAAGGAATCGCCGAAATACATGTTCGTGTGTAAATGCCTAGTATGTTGAAATTGTGTATTCTAGAAATACCGCATATGTGTGGATTTTGGAAATGCAATTGTAATGATTATTTGCTGTATGATTATGGATACATGGGTAAAATACTCACGCGGGGTAGGGACAGCCCTAACACGTACTTTGTTAACATACGTCATGTATGTTGAGATAGTGTATTTTAAGTACTTGTGTAAGTGCTCGTGTGTGTAAATGTTCACGTACTAGTGCCTTAGAGAGGTGCTGATATGGGATTCCCGACTCCCTTAGAGACATGTAGGTTTCCCTCCATGCGGTGGTTCGCTAGAACCACTCACTTGTAATGTGTACGTAGTTATATCTCTATGTGGATAGTGCTTTACTACATGCTTTAGAACATGCTTTACAACATGCTTTACTCCATGTTTTACTTCATGCTTCATAACATGCCTGCTAACATGCTTGTATTGCTTGTTTATCATGCTTTACTCCACATGCTATTGATGAGAACTGTTTGAGTTTGGGACTATGTCTGTAGTCCAAACATTCGGTACCAGACTTGCTGATTGTGGCTGAGATTCATGTCGCCACAAAGGACGTGTCTGGCGAACCCGAGTCGTACTTCGGTTGGCGATAGTGGTTGGCCACACGGAGTGCTTTTGCGCTCCATATCGCCCAACTTGTGGTGCGCTCGAGCTAGTCAGGCTCGTCAAGTAAACCGAAATGTATTTATGTGTTCACCATGTTTGGTCGCTACTGCTTGAACCTAGGGTACCAAACTTACCAGTGGCGATCCCGTTAACCATGGTACCTCGATCCGCTAAGACGCATGAGCCGGGCATGGTGGTATGGGACACCGTGGTCGAGCTGTCGGCCTACGCTGGGGCCATGTGCCTCCCCGTAGTGACCATTGCGCAACAGAACTCGTGAGCCGAATACGGTGGTATGGGACACTGTATTCGAGATGTCGATACTTCGGTGAGAGCCGAGTATGGTGAGATCTGTGCTCGTGCTGACGGGCGACGAGTCCTCCGTAGTATCATCGAGTGTACTCCAAGTGTCTGTGATTGACGACGAGTTTGTCACAGCAACTAGAGTATGAGTTGAGCCGAGTACGGTGAGACCTGTACTCGAGCTGACGGCTAGTGATTGAGCCGAGTACGGTGAGACCTGTACTCGAGCTGACGGCCAGCAATTGAGCTGTATACGGTGAGATCTGTATCCGCGCTGACGGGTGACGAGCCCTTTGCGATGCCTTCACTACGCTTCTCAAACTATAATATCGTATGAGAATAACTAGGATTGACGACCCTAGAATGGATCATGTTGGGAATGATACAAGGGAGGTACCTTAGTTTCCCAATACTACTGGTTGAAATGGACTAATAAAAACTTGGTAATCATGAGCATCATCGCACCGCATGTGCTTTGTAGATGTGGCGCACTGAGGGAGTTAGCATTCACGAACGTAAGATGATGACGCTTGAGGGTGGTTTGGCAAGGGCATATAGCATCATGTCATATCATTTTTGCACTTAACAAGAGTAGTTAGAAATGTTTGATTTGTACTGCTTTATCATTACTGCTTGATTGATTTGATAACATGTTAACTTATGCTTTATTGTTCCACTGAGTTAGCTACTCACTCCCACGTTACGGGACAGTGTTTGCAACACCCACCAGACTCTGTCGCAGGTGTAGATGGTGCCTTGGTTCAGGAGCCGGAGCCCGACTTTGATGCGGATCAGGAGGAGTTCTCCTTTATGCAGTATTCTGACGGCTATGCTTAGGCCGGCTGCATCGCGGGATTTTCAGGGCCTCTCTTGAGGATTGTATTTTGATTTTTGACTTAGAAACGATACATGTATATTGGTACTCAGTTAGTACTCATACTCTGGAGTTTAGAAAATTTTGTTACTTTACCTACTTTGAATATAAAATTTCAGTCTTCCGCTTGCCTTTATACAATTGAACTGGAGTATGAATTACTGTTTTGGTATAATCTTATTCATGTTTATTGCGCTAACTCAGACAACATTTAACCAGCATTGCGTATGTTGCATAAGTGATGCATTGGAACTCGGGAGTTGAGTTCATACTCGACCCCCGAATTTCAGGGCGTTACAAATATTCCATTAAGCATTATCATGTACGTATCATTAGGCAATTACTAGGGTCTGATATGCAATATTCGACCCTAATCACAACCCCCAACCAGCATTTTGCTAGTCCCGAGCAAAACATGCGAAAAGTAATTTCAGAAGTAAAAGGTAATTCTTGTAAACCCGAGTGACTTATGAAATAAATAGTCGAGATGTGATCATTCTAAGATTCATGCATGGTGAGTGGGATTTTCTCCCGAAATCAAGTTCACTGTAAATTTCATAATCAAGTTCAAAATATTAATCCATTAATTAGAACAATTTTAAACATTGAGTTCCATGAGTGTATAGTGTAATCTCGGCTTACAATCATTAAAAGATCCAATTGTCAATTTCATGATATCATTAGTAATTCGTGACAACCAAACCTGAAACCAACACTAGCATTTTAGATCATCTTTTCATTCTATCAGCCTTTGATTTCCTTTATAAACAGTGGTGCCAAGGAGGGGAATCAAATCCGCACCTATAGGGAGCAAACCTATGGTGAAAACTTGTCGCCAAACTCTTTTCTCATGTCAACTATGGGGAATCGAATCTTCATCTATAGGGAGCAAATCTATGATGACGATTATGCGACTTACTCTTTCAATTCTTCTTTATAAACTGATGCTAAAAATTTTGTTTTTCAGGCTGGTTCCTTTCATGCTTAGTGATTACAAAGTTAATCATTCAATTATCGAACCAGAAAACTTAATGTGTAAGCGAGATCTGATATGTGAAATCATGGTTCAATCAATGTTTACAACTTCTAAGCATGGATTATGAATTCAAAATTGACTGTGAAATCAAGTAGATGGCCGAATCCAAGAGTCATAAGTTACTCATATTCTCGACTATCCGTCAAAATCACTTTGAATTCATCAGAAATTCCAGAAAAATTTTAAAAATTTTCACAATTTTTGCTCAAGACCAAGAAAATACTGATTAAGTAACCTAATCTCCCACCCCCAACCTAAAATCTACATTGTCCTCAATGTAAAAGAAATAAGCATGCAATGCACATGGGACAACGAGAATAAAAGAGGAGTGAGGGAAAGATAATACCTGGATGAAGAATCAAGAAGCTTTCAAAAATATCAGCGTAAAAGCGAGTCAGCACAAGAGAGAAATCAGTAAAAATGATCCTACCTATACCACTTTCGTAGGTGCTCTCGATTGCATTTAGCGTATGCAACAAGCCTTTAAACCCCTAGGTTACCCCTAGTGGACGAGTTGTAGTCTCGTGAGGGTTTGCAGTAATGTTACCCACAAACATTGCACTAACTAACAATGAAAAAGAAATAAAATGAAACGCTAGGTTGCCTCCCAGGAGCGCTAAGTTTAATGTCTTCAGCCAGACAAGAACGGACCATGAATTAACTAATCTTTATAACCAGGGTCCGCCACAGAAATTACCTCAACACCTTGATTAACCAATCCCAGACAAGTGATGTGAGTTCCCATGAGCTGTGCTATATGCAATGAGGTAACTGACACTGTCGTCAAATAATTTAAGGACTTCTGCTCGAACGACTTCTTCCATGTTAGGATCACGCTTCCTTTGCATTTCACGTGACATTCCCGCAGCATGATCCATACATACAGTGGGGCATACTCCCTGTATTTCCGCTATCCTCCGTTCAATTGCTGCCTTATATGCTCTAAGAACATTAAGCAGCCTACTCGCCTTTGCCTTCTCAGAGTTAGAAACTGTGCTGTCAGAAAGAGTCTCAGAGGGATGAAGAGGTTCCACTTTTGCTTTCCATCTTTCAGTCTCCAATATAGGAGTAGAGTCGAGCAGTGCATTGACTTCGTGGATGGGACTATCTATGTCAAAATCCGTGTCATATTGTGCTAAGCAGGTCTCAAGTGGATCTTCAAAAGATTTACGGAAGGAGTCCTGCACTAGACTCTCGATCATGTCCACTTCAAATATGTCGTCCAAATCTGCGGATTGTTGTCCTGCATTAAAGACATTGAGTTTAATATTCATGTTACCAAAGGACAACTTCATAACTCCATTCCGGCAATTTATAATAGCATTAGATGTGGCCAAAAATGGACGACCCAATATGACTGGGATTTAGCTATGAAGATTCTGGACAGGCTGAGTATCTATAACTATGAAATCCACTGGAAAATAAAATTTATCAACCTGGATTAGCACATCTTCAATAACACCCCGGGGCACCTTGATAGATCTATCAGCTAGTTGTAATGTTATTTTAGTCGGTTTCAACTCACCAAGTCCTAGCTACTCATAAACCGAATATGGTAACAAATTGACGCTCACCCCTAAATCAAGTAATGCCTTCCCGATCTTATGATCTCCTATGTCGCAAGAAATAGTGGGAGCTCCTGGATCCCTAAATTTAGGAGGGGTGTTATGTTGAATCATGGAGCTGAGCTGCTCTGCAAGGAAGACTTTCTTATGAACATTCTGCTTACGCTTTTGAGTGCATAAATCTTTAAGAAACTTAGCATAAGCAGGGACTTGCTTGATAGCGTCAAGCAACGGAATGTTGACTTGCACTTTTTTAAACACATCCAAGATTTCATCAAAGTTGTTTCTTTTCTTTATTGGTGCCAGACGTTGAGGAAAGGGTGCTTTGGGCACGTAGGGTGGCACATTAGTGTTCTTAGAGAGTCAGAGAACTTTTGGACTTTGGATGTATTGGTGTGACTCTCTGGTTCATCTTGATCTTCTGTTTTAGAAATTGATTCATCCCTAGGCATCTCTATTCTGTTGTCAATCTGTTTGCCTGACCTAAGGGTAGTGATCGATTTGGCTTGCTCATGATATTGCCCTTGATTAGAATTAGAGTCAATCTCATACTGTCCCTTTGGATTAGCCACAGGTTGGCCAGGGAACTTACCCTTCTCTCTCTCATTCAATGCGGTAGCTAGTTGACCCAATTGTACTTCCAGCTTAGCAATGGATTGCGCATTTGCATGTAAGCTTTGCTGGTTGGCTAGTAAGGTTTGTTGGGTATCTTTTTGGAATTGGAGAGAGCTCTGCATAAAAAGACTGAGAGTGTCTTCAAGAGATGGTTTCCGTGACTGTGAAGGAACTTGTTGATACTACGGAAACTACTGAGGTTGTTGATTGCCAGCTTGATGGTAAGGTTGCAAAGGAGGATTTCCAGATGGTCCTCCTTGTTGCGGTCCTTTCGCCCATGAGAAATTTGGATGTCTAGCCCACCCTGGGTTGTATGTGTTCGAGTAAGGATCATTCCCAGGTTTCTGAAAGGTGTTCAAAGCATGAACCTGTTCAGAGAGGAATTCTGGAAATGCTGCACCAGATGGGCAAGATTGCGTAGGATGGGCAGGACTAGAACATATGGCACAAGCCTCGGCTTGAGTTGTTTGTGGAGGTCCATTATGCAACATCAGAGCATCAACCTTCTTTGTCAGGCCATCAATCTTGGCATAGAGATCAGGCGTGACACCTATCTCATATATACCATCTTTCTTTTGTGGTTGAGGACTTCTTTCACCTCTATCTGAATAGTCCCATTGCTGGGAGTTTTCACACAAGGTTTCAAAGAATTTCCACGCTTCGATATCGCTCTTGGTCATGAAGGACCCTCCACTAGTGGCGTCAACCATGCGACGATTTTGGGGTGTCAAACTGTCATAAAAGTATTGCACTTGTTGCCACTTCTCAAAACCGTGGTGTGGACATTTAAGAAGCAAGTCCTTCCATCTTTCCCAACATTCATGAAAGTGTTCGCCCTCTTTTTGTGTGAAGTTAGTGATTTCTCTACGGAGGGCATTAGTTTTGTGAACAGGGAAGAACTTGTTTAAGAACTTCCTAGACAGTTGGTCCCATGTAGTGATAGACCCAACTTCTAGATAATTCAACCATGCTTTTGTCTTATCCTTCAAAGAAAAAGGAAAAAGGCGCAAACGGATTGATTCATCTGAGAAGTTTTGGAACCGAAAGGTAGAGCAAATGTCTAGGAATTCTTTCACATGATGATATGGGTCCTCCTTGTCTAAACCGTAGAAAGAGGGCAACAATTGTATGACCCTAGGTTTAAGTTCAAAGTGTGTTGCCGTTGTGGCTGGCAACACTATGCATGAAGGTGCATTAAACTGGACAGGGGCTGAATAATCCCTAAGCGCTTTAACTTCATTCTCGTTCGCCATTTCAACTGGGATGTCTCTCAATCTTCTATGGAATGTTCTTTCTATTTCAGGATCACAAGACACTAATTCTATATCTAGAGATCTACGTCCTAGCATAAACTAAGTAATAACCTAAGAGAAAGAAAACTAGAACTAGAAACTATGATATTCTAAAACAAGTTAAAACTATGTAAATAAGAATGGGAAGAAAGAACCCGAAAAAGGAGCTGATTGATGTCAGAAGATTTAAGAAGTTCCTCCATCACTTAGTAGCTTCCTTCCTTAATTCCAATTTAAAAGGTTATGTCAGAACTCTACAAAACAGGAAATAGGTTAGTTTCTAAAATCAAATAAAAATGTAATCCTAAAGTTTAGTAAAATCCTAAGACTAGGAATTATGATAAGAGAGAATCCTAAATCCAATTGTACCGAAACAGTCCCCGGCAACGGCGCCAAAAACTTGTTCACTCCCCAAGTATAGGGTTGTGATGTAGTAATAAACTCGGTAAGATCGAGGTCGAATCCCACGAGGACTGATCGTCACAATTCAAATTCACAATTCTTCTTAACTAATTCAACTAATAATTGAACGAATCACTAACACAAATTTACGAAAACTAACTGAGAACAGGGAAGAAAATTCAATCAGAGAGAGCACTAGGACTTTCGAATCCACCCCCAATTATCCTAACCTTTGTTTTGTCTGTTAATTCACCTTAATTTAGATTGATCTAACTTATCTAGAGAAAGCACAATCTGTGTCCTTAATCGGGCATACAGATTGTCTAATTCCTTCAAGCAATGCCATGAATAACATATCCCATGTCCTTGGTCGGGCACATGGAATATACCGTTCATTAAAGCACCCAGTCTCTTCCTCTATAGGAACCTGTTCATAATCAGACACAAGTACCTAGAATAAGCATCCAGACCACATCCATGCATAAACTCTGATCAAAGTTCATAGATGGAGAAGTATAGAATTTAAAACAATCAAGCACACTAGGGAAAGAAACAAATCAATCTAATTAAAGTAAAATCAACATAAAACAATGAATGTTCAAATTAGGGGTTTCATCTCAGCCCTAGCTGAGAGATTAGCAATTCATAAATTCAATTAGAAAGTAGGAAAAATAAAATTGATTAAACAAGAACATCCTTATCTCCTCTTTCTTCTCTTTTCTTCTTTCTTATTTCTTCTTTTCCTTCAAACTGAGATCTGGATCTACTCCCCTGGTGTGGCCTCTATCCCAAGCTCTGGATCTGCTCCCAGCTATCCCCTCTTGGCCGTAGAGATGCTCTCCGTTCAAAGATCTCCAAGCCGAGCTCTCTCCCCATGTATGGAGTTTCGAACTGATCGGATGGCGGGAACCATGTGATCTTGCATTCTGGACCCTTTTCGGGCTCCTTTGGCTTGCTTTCCTCCGATCCCAGGCGTGTAAAATCTTCATTATTGGTTCTCTGGAGTCTATCCCGTGCTCTGGTGACTTGGGAGCGTTAAAACCATACTTGTAGTGCTCTTTTTCAGCCAATGCTCCTACTTACACCCTTTAACAAAAACACTATTAAAATATTCCATTAAGCATTATCATGTACGTATCATTAGGCAATTACTGAGGTCTGATATGCAATATTCGACCCTGATCAATAGGCCACACGTGTGGACCCACCTTGATGTATCTGCTTCATCCCCCCTTCCAGCACTTTTGGAAGGTGGGTCATTAGACCTTTTTGACCAGGGTCCTGCCCTGATATATCTGTTTACCCACACGTGTGGGGCCTGCTTTGATATGGTGCATTGCACCTGCACCATCCATTGGCAGGATAAGCCCCACAATGATGTATATGTTATAATTCCACACGTCCAACAGCTAGACGTGTGGGGACCACAAACTTAAGTGTTTCATTCACGCCTTCCATCTGTTGGAGCGTGTGAACCCACCTGGGCCTATAATGGCTGGAGCACTACATGCAGTAATATAGCTGCTGTAGTTGGCGCCAACAACTTTGGTAGGACCCACGCCATGATGTGTTTGTTTCATCCACACCGTCCAGATGATCTGGACGGTGCTGGAGTGTTTGGACGGTGCAGAGGTGCTGCCCTCCGTGATGCATGTGTTTCTTCAATGCCGTCCAGCGGCTGTGGGGCCCTGTATTGATGTATGGTCCATTTACACCGTCCATTCATTTAGTTGGGACGTGCAGGAGCTTTGAGCAGCCACTTGATGTATGTAATATATCCCTGCCGTCCATCCAATTTTTTTGGACGGTGGGTCCCTCTGCTGAATAGAGTCAACAAAACTCTGTGGGCCACGTGTGCTGGACCCCCACTTGACGAGTGTGCTGATCTCACTGCCCAGCTAAGGACGATGGGAAACCACCTTGATTTTATATCCACACCATTAATCCAGCACGTCCAGAAGATTGGACGCTGGACGCTGCACCCTGCACACCCTGTGTATATATATATATATATATAATATTATATTATATATACATATATGGTGTATGTGAGTGTGTGTCTGTACGTGGTGGGCCCCATGTGGGACCCACCTGCTGGACGGACTGGCTCGTGTACCTCTCATAGTAGCTGCTGTGATTGATGGTAACAAGTTTTGTGGGACCCACCCTGCACATGTGAGGGTGGAGACCACCTTAATGATGTGTTGAATCCATTGACCAGCCCATGGACGGTGGGTCCCAGCCTTGATGTATGTACTCTATTCTCACCGTCCATTTGGACTGGACGGTGATGCGCGGGGCCTACCATGATGTATCTATTTTATCTACTCAGTCCATTCGTTTTCAGGACTGTGGGCCCTATGTAGCAACGTCAGCAAATTTTGTGGGGCCCACACATGATCTATGTATTTTATCCATACTGCCCAGTAGCGTGGCCCCACACACGTGTGGAACCTGCCATGTTATATGTGTTGTGTGGAGCATGTTTTGATGGACCGTCCAGATCATGGACTCCATGATGTATGTGTTATTCCACACCGTCCATCCGTCCGTCCACTTGCTAGGACGTGGAACCCACCTGTTGACAGCACATGGGGGGCACCATGATGTATATTTTATTCACATCGTTCGTGGGATAGTGTGACCCACCATAATGTATGCATTGTATATCTAGCTGGTGGGGCCCATTATGTGATGTTTCACACCCACCTTGATGTGTGTATGGGAAGCACATGGTCCATCTATTTTTTTGGACCATGGGTTGACCCGTGTGGCCCACCATGATGTATGTGTATCACACACACTGTCTATTTATTTTTGGGCCATAGGTCTCATTACCTTGAGAGGCCCACTTAATGTGTATGAGGCCCATTAGTGCCGCCCAATGTGATGTTTGTGTGACCCATTGGTGTGGCCCATTGATGCAGCCCACTTGATGTATGTGCGGCCCGTAATCGCGGCCCATTGTGATGTGTATTAGACCCAGGTATGTGGCCCATTGTGATGAATTCATGGCCTATGGCCAAAGCCCATTGTGATATGTATTAGGACCATGATGCATGACCCATTCGATGTATTCGAGGCCTAGATACGTGGCCCATTTAGTGCATATGAGACCCATGTGTAGGGCCCACATGTCATGTATTTGAGGCCCATGAGCAGGGCCCACCTGTTGTGTATATGTGGCCCTTGAGTAAGGCCCATGAACATTGATGGAATTTTTCTACATTGCTGTATTTTTGTATTTGTGGAGATAATTGGGCCCAGCCCATTTGGGCTTTTGTGTATATCTGTGAGGCCCATCTTGTTATGATCCAGAGGCCACAAGGGGCCATTTTTTTGTGGGACCAACCAACTGGTCGAGCCATCCATGATGGACGTCTAACTGGTGGACATCCACCATGGGCTGGCTGTCCTTGGCCAAGCCCACCATGATGGATGTCTTTCATCCACGCCGTCCCTCCATATTTGTGGGGCCCATGTGGATTGGGTCCACCCTAGGTGGATGTCCCATGTGAGGCCCACTTGGGACGTGGGAGCCCACCTTGTTGCATGTGTATGGGGCCCAGACCATCCACACCTTGGACCGCCTAGGCCTGGGACGACCCTACCCTTTTAGGACTGATGCTGGGCCTGCAGTCCAGCAGTAGGCCCACCTTTCTTAGTATCAAATCCCTATCTCCAAATTGGTGGGGCCCTTATGATGGATTGATGGACACTATGGGAGTAACTCTCAAGTATTTTGACATGTTTCTAGGCCTCAATAGGCCCAGAAGATTTGGTGGACTAAAAGTCCAGACATGGCCATTTAAATACACAATGTATGACTGAATTTTTATTGGAATTAGGGGCCACCACATTGATAAATTGGGTACTTGTTCCTCATCTATACCTTAGTATAATTATTTTGGCTTAATTAATGTATGTTTTGGGCCACCTTTTATAACCATTTGTGGGACCCAATGCATACCAGATTTTAGGGTTTCCTAGTGGGCCCAGGTCGGGCTGGAATGTCTCACCTTGGCCAGCCAAATGATGGGCTGACCTTCTACCATTTGCTGGACTTATGGGCTGAGGAAAAGGTGAATTTGGGCCTTTGAATGCCCACTTAAATTACTAGTTATTGGGCTGATGTAATGAGGGTCATTCCACCCAATAAAAAAAAAAAAAAAAAACTTATTTTGGGCCATGTATTTGTATACATGGGCTGCTCACTAAGTCTATCTAAATGCATGGACTCTGTAGCCCCTAGGACTTGGGCTTCGGGCCTTGGTTCCCCTCCTTGGGCCATGATTGTTAGAGGTAGTATTGGGCCTACTTTCTTATGCCTTTTATAGGACCTATGTGCATATGGTTTGGATATGGACCTTGGGCCTTATGTTTATGTGGTTTGCAGATTAGATGTCTCAGGGCAATGGTGGTTGAAAGTCACCATTTGGACCCCTCTAGGTCCATTAGTTGTTAAGTGTGGTTGAATGCCCACCTTAGTCCCTTACTAGGCCCGTTTCCATATTATCTAAGCCTTAGCTTTGTATGCTTAGTCTCGTGGGCTACCCCATGTAAATGGGCCCCCACTAGAGGTTGTATTCTTTATGAGGAATTGGTTAAGTACCTAGACCCTTGATGGTTAGGTAGAAAGTACATCTTCTCATTCACCTCATTGGCACCCTTATTCATCTTCATGGCCCACTCCCATACGCATCATATGCATGTTTGGTTGAGGTATGATTGGCCATGGTTGTGTCATTGTGTAGGACATATTGGTATCTCCTCGAGGGATGGAGTTTACCCTCTTGAGCACGGTGGATGCTTAGGATTGATGCATGGTTGATTGTGTGATTCATGCATCTGACATTGCATGGCATGTGGATATTCGCCCTTGATTCATCAGGGTCGTAGCCTCCATAGAGATATTGTGGATGGCCGTTTGTGAATACCGAAAATGATTCTTGAGCATTTGAGGTGCATAGGATATCCCTGGGTGAAAGTCCCTAAACTTCCACGGTACCGAGGAGACGCCTCAACGCCGAGACTGAGTGAAAAACATGAGTGTACGAGTGCCTTTATACCTTGAGGCCGTGTCTCCCACTGCAACATGGTCGGTTGGGATGGGGTGTGGCCTTATCTACCTGAGTGAGAGGGCAATAGCGAGGCTGAGTTTGACCAGCTCGTGAATGGGTCCACTACCGTTGAGCCTCGCTGGTGATTGGTTGTCCACAGACAGGTAGTGAGGTCTCCTATGCTCATTTGACTATGCGGGTCTTACAGAGCTGCAGTCATCCAACAGTGTACTTGACCCCGGTGGATTCCTTATAATGGAACTATACTTGATATGTGGATTGGATATGAGGACTGGCATTACTTCGCATTGCATTTGCATCAGTTGTATAAGCCTTATATCGCATCGCCTTGGTATGGCGCCCAGTACTCATGTATTGCATTGCATAGCCTTGGTACAGCTTACTGCATTCATAGTTTAGCCTCGGTACGGTTAGAGGTGTTGGTATTGTTCATTGACTCCTTCTGCATTCTCCTTATTATTCTGTTCAATACCATTGTCACACACTTACACCGCCCTCTAAGCTTTCTATAAGCTTATGCACGATTGATGCGTGCAAGATATCATATGTTAGCGTAGTAGTAGAGGAGCAGTGGATTGGATTGGCGCGAGCTGAGGACCTGTTGAAGACCTTTCGTTCCCTTCTTTCTATTTTATGTATTTCCTTTTGAGCCTTGTACATGTAAAGTTTAAGGTCTTAGTGGATTTTGCAGTGTGTTCCTTGTTTATTTTCTGAGATTTACTTGCTATGATCTTGGGTATGCTTAATTGGATTGGAATTATGATATGGAAATCCTCCTTGTAAGATCCCAAGATCAGAACCTGAGTCAGGAACAGAGAATGGGGTACTACAGAGGTTGTTGGGGCCGGAACAGGCTATTGGGTTCCTTGTGGGTCCGGCCATCGAGTCCGGGGCATGACAAAACGTGTGCCATATATGTGCCACATGTGTGCATGTGATGCATGTGATGTATTTGATACATGCATGCCACGTGTGAAAGGTATGTGTGCATGATGTGTTTGGTGCATGTGTGTGGTTGTGATGTATTTAATGCATGCATGTTGCATGTGTGAAAAGTATGTGTGCATGATGTATGTACGATAAGTGTGCATGAATGAAATGGCTGTACACAGTGTCTAATATTTGATGCATGAATTAACTTATGGTTGTGATGTATTCAATGGTGCATAAATGGATGGATGGATCAATGTATAATAGATGGACGGATGGATGTATGGATAGATGGATGGATAAATGTACGGCTGGATGAGTTCATGTGTGATTTGGGAATGGACTTAGTAATGTACATTTGGATTAGTGGTGAGATGGATGATCAGTTTAGATGGATGGACAAGTATTCTGATGATTTCAGCATATGGATGGTTTGATGGTTGTGTCGTTGGATGGATGGATAAATGTGTGGTTGGATTTATTAGTTAATGAACAGTTGGATCGTATATGTCCAAATCAATGGTTGAGATTGAACCAGTTGATCTTGTAGATCGACAGTCATATCAGACAAATTGGGTATGTTGATCAATGGTTAAAATTTGACAGTCAAGATTTGTTTGGGTTATTAAATTCTACCCTCCTTAAAAGAAATTTCATCCTCAAAATTTACGTACCTATAATGCGAACAGGTGAGGGTATTTCTCTTGGATCTCGACCTCTCGTTCCCAAGAAGCCTCTTCCTCGATATGGTGACTCCACTGAACCTTGACTAACTGTATAACTTTGGATCGAAGCACTTGGTCTTTTTGGTCAAGAATACGTACTAGTTGTTCGATATATGAAGCGTCTTCCCGTATCTCTAATGGTTGCCAATCTATAACAGGAGAAACGTCCCACTTATATTTCCTTAACATCGACACATGGAAAACATCATGAATACCAGACAACTGAGGCAGTAAAGCAAGCTTATATGTGACAACACCAACCCTCTCTAGAACCTCAAACAAACCTATATACCTTGGAGCCAACTTTCTCTTTTTACCGAACCTTATGACGCCCTTCATAGGAGAAATCTTTAAGAAGACGTGATCTCCAACTACAAACTCTAGGTCTCTTCTGCGATTGTCTGCATAACTCTTCTGACACTTTGGGCTGCGCGAAAACAGTTTCTAATGATAAAAATCTTCTTTGTTGTCTCTTGCACAATCTCTGGTCCAAGCAAACTACCTTCTCCAACTTCTGGCCAACAATTTAGAGATCTACAAGGCCTCTCGTACAAAGCCTCATATGGTGTCATGTCAATACTCGTCTGATAGCTATTATTATAAGAGAACTCGATCAATGGTAAATGATCATGACAACTCCCTTTTGAAAGTGCCCTGGTTTATCAATTAGCTTGAGTGTTGAGTCAACAAGACAAGTGAGACCCATAGGAAGATCATTCAAGCGTCTGCCTCAACTGGATGTGGCTTCATATCTCTACAAAGGTAAACTTATCCTCACATCCTATGTCCCAAAACACCAGGTATATAAAACCCTTAAAAATGGTTAGAACAACATAGGTTTTTAGGTGTGAAAACTGGTTTACAAAATTAGGAAAATCTCTAAGTTTTCAACCTTTGTCGATTTATCGAAAGTGCTTCGATGAAATTGGACTCTATTATCAATGTCCTCGAAAACTCACTCGATGTTATCGAAATGTGGACTTCAGATGTCCAGCAACCAAAATGCATCTTGGACTGAATTATCGATGAATCGTTGACAGTGTCGATATCATCGATTTTTGAATCTCGAGTTCATCGAATTGGCTCGATAAAATCAACATCTGGTCCTTTTCTGTTCAGTAAGCAGTTAAGGAAAATCATGTAATTTTTAATGTCTCGAAGAGAGCCTCGATATCTTTGAAATTCAAATCTCGATGATATCGATGGACCTTCGAAGATATCGGATTAGGACACAAATCTGTCCAACAAACATTCAGGTAAATTCTTTTAAAATGTTCGAGGTATTGAGAATCACTCGATGATATCGATATTAAAAAATCAATCATACCGAGAACAAGTCGATGTTATTGAATTGAGACACAAAACTGTCCAGCAAGTTTATAGGAAAATTCCTTGAAAAGATCGATGAATCGAAACTGGTATCGATATCATCGATATTCAAAACCAGATGATATCGAGGACTACTCGTTCATATCAATGTCTGTTCAGTTCAAAGGCAAGTCTGCTCTCAAGTTTTCAAATGTTGGGGAATCGAACCATGGGTCGATGAAATCGTAGTTCAAAATCCGATGACATCGAAGCATGTTCGATATCCTCGATCAATTAACAAAAAGGTTCAAAAGCGTTTGACATATTGAGTTTGTGTCATCGAGCGGCCATTTGACATTATCGAGAGTATACACTCGATGATCTCGAAGCCTGCTCGATGATATCAAACTCTATAAAAAATATGACTGTTTTATTTCAGTTGGAGCTTTTTGCCTATTTAATGACAGCTTGTCTGAGGTTATTTATAGAGAAATATAGATAGAGCTTTTGAGTGTTTAATTCAGATCACCTACCCTAAGCCCTTTTCTCTCATGAGAGTTCATTCCTCAATCCACCCTCATCATTAATATTTAATAGAGTGGATTGGTGAATGAACCTCCACATTCAAGGATCTTTCAACTACCACCTTAATGGAAAATCATTGAGTTGAGATTCCTTGAATGCATAGATCATGGTATTACTCTGTCACCCCAATGATTAATCATTTAATAGAGTAATTGCCAACATAACCTTGACCTAACCCGTCGCCTTACATTAAAGCATCATAAGTGTTGCGGATCAAGGGAGCTGAAGATTCTTCATCATCAAAGGAGGAGATCTTCATCAACGTGCTTAATGCGGCTCATCTACTTATCTGTAAGTCATTAGAGTCCAGAGACCCTGCTGATCATTCCTTTGTGTAGGATTAGGTCACAAGTAATTCTCACCCCTTTCAAGTCCTCATAAGAGGCCTCCAACGAGAGAATACGTGTGGGTGCTGTGTGTTGACCCTTACTCTTGGTGAGCATAAACTTAGGTCCTTAATGTAGGTCCTCGGCCTGTGTGGCCTAAAACCCTAGGTGCTGTGTGTTGACTTTTGCTCTTGTGTAGGGCATAAACTTTAGGTTCTTTGTGTGGATCCTTGGCTTGTGTGGCCTAAAACCTAGGTGTTGTATGTTAACCTTTGCTCTTGTGTAGGGCATAAAGTCTAGGTTCCTTGTGTGGATCCTTGGCCTGTGTGGCCTAAAACCTAAGTGTTGTGTGTTGACCTTTGCTCTTGTGTAGGGCATAAACTCTAGGTTCCTTGTGTGGATCCTTGACCTGTGTGGCCTAAAATCTGGGTGTTGTGTGTTGACCCTTGCTCCTATGTGGGGCATAAACTTGTGTCTCGTGGAGATATGTTAGGTACTTTATGTAGGTCCTAGAGTCACCCTTGTGTAGGTTGTACTGGTTTGTGGTAAACCTGATTTGAAACTTCCATTAGTGAGATCCGGTACACTCAAGGATTAGGTGTGTCCATCGGTAGTGGAGTAGACATATAGTCGAATCACTATAAAAACAACCGTGTTTGGGATTGCTATTTACTTTTGCTACTTGTGTAATTTCTCTGAATGTTCTCATAATGCATGCTTACATGATTACCTAGAACTAATTAGAATCACATCTCACACACAGTCACATCCATCATGAACTATGTTCCTCATTTTGTTTATGTTTTGAATAGTCTTATGATTGGATCCTCTATTTGGCTTGAAAGCCATTAGAGTTACATTGAAGAAATCCTAATACTTGCATATTAATTCAAGATAGGGTTGATAAGTTTTACATTATCGTAAAATTTTAAAAAGTCCTATTCACTATCCCTTTAGGACACCTTGGCATATTCCCACTTCTACTAAAGCGGTCATTATTGCAATTTCACTTGGTATCAGAGCAGGTCTCTCTTAAGGGCTTCACCGCCTAGAGAGTGATCTTAAATTGAAGTTGGAATCATAGCAAATTGTATAGGTCTAGAGGGTACAAATGGTCAGAACAATTGCCTAGTAATTCATACTGCACTAAAAGTTGGTAATAGTTCAAAATGGTATCTTAATAGTGGGTGCTCCAGACACATGACCGGTGACCAAACCCACTTTTGTGGGTATACTGATTTTAACGGTGGGTCAGTCACTTTTGGAGATGGGAGCTCCGCCAAAATAGTTGGACAAGGAACAATAGTTGGACCGAGACTTCCCAAGATTAAAAATGTTCTTTGGGTAGAAGGTCTAAAACATAATCTCCTTAGGATCTCATAAATTTGAGACAAAGAACACTTGGCTACTTTTTGAAAAAATGTGTGCAGAATCTTTAGATCAAACAGGAAAATCTATCATGAAAGGCTTATGCACAAGTGACAACTGTTACGTAATTAAAAGTAGCAATGAGAATGTATTGTCCACTAAATGTAATATGGCTGTGAAAAGCGAGTCCAAACTATGACACTAAAGGCTAGGTCACGTGCACTATCGAAACTTAGCAAAGTTAAGTTCAAAAAGCTTAGAAAGGGGTCTTCCCGAGATTAAAAAGGAAGAAAAGATTGTATGTGGTGATTGCCTAAAGGGTAAACAGATAAAAGTTGGACACAAAAAGATAACCACCATAGCAACATCAAAACCTTTGGACCTGCTACAAATGGACCTAGTGGGTCCCACCAAAGTTGAAAGTCATGGCAGGAAAAGATACTTCTTGGCGGTAGTGGATGATTATTCTAGATTTACCTTGGTCGCTTTTCTTCGAGAAAAATCTGGTACTTTTGATGAATTTGTATTCATGAAAAAAACGACTCCAAAATGAGAAAGGATATTGCATAAATCGTATCAGGAGTGATCATGGTGGTGAATTTGAAAACAAGCGATTTCAAAGGTATTGTGATGAGAAAGGAATTCACCATGAATTCTCAGCCTCGAAAACTCCGCAGCAAAATGGAGTTGTTGAAAGAAAGAATCGAGTTTTGTAGGAAATGGGCTCGATTATACTGAATGGAAAGGATATGGCCAAAAGCTTCTGGGCTGAAGCGGTCAATACTACATGCTATATAATAAATAAAGTATATTTAAGAACAGGCTTAAACAAAACACAATATGAGATATGGTATGGAAAACAACCTAGTGTGAAACACTTTTGTATCTTTAGCAGTAAATGTTATATCCTGAAGGACAAAGAACACCTAAGTAAGTTTGAATCTAAAAGTAATGAGGGCTTCTTTTTAGGATACGCCTTGAATAGTCGTGCCTATAGGGTATACAATCTAAAAACCCTCACCATTCAAGAATCAGTTAATGTGGTAGTTGATGACCAACCTCATGAAGAAGAGTGTTCCTTTAATGAATTGGAAGATGATGTGGATTCATGCATTCTAGGTAAATCAGATAACAAAACTACCACATCTAATGAACCTCAACTGTCGTCTAACATTCCCTTCATTAAAGATCACTCTCTAAATCAAATCATCGGAGATCCGAATGATGGTGTAAGAACTCGACGTCAAATAGAAAGTATCTATAGTCATTTCTGCTTTACCTCAAAGATTGAGCCCAAAAATATTGTGGAAGCTCTTCAAGATGAATATTGGATAAATGCTATGCAAGAAGAACTTCAACAATTTCAAAGAAATGAGGTATGTTAACTGGTTCCTAGGCCATCTGATACAAAAATCATTGAAACTAAATGGATCTTCAAGAATAAATCCGATGAATCTAGCAATGTGATTAGGAATAAAGCAAGATTGGTAGCTCAATGATATTCACAGATAGAAGGCATTGACTTTAGTGAAACATTTGCTCTTGTAGCTCATATTGAGTCAATTAGGATTCTCATGTCAATTGCATGTGCTTTGAAATTTAAGTTGTTCCAAATGGATGTCAAAAGTGCATTTCTCAATGGAATACTTGAAGAGGTCTATGTGGAACAACTTAAGGGATTTTCAGACCCCAAGTATCCTCAACATGTTTATCGATTGAGCAAGGCACTTTATGGTCTCAAACAACCACCACGTGCTTGGCATGAACGTCTGACGCAATTTCTTCTGGACCACAAATTCTGTAGGGGTAGTGTAGATAAAACACCATTCACTCAAAAAATCGATAATTCATTGCTCATTACCCAGATCTATGTGGATGATATAGTCTTTAGCTCCACATGTGAAGATATTGCTCATAACTTCATTGATCTCATGAAATCTGAATTTAAAATGAGCATGGTTGGTGAGTTAAATTTCTTCTTAGGCCTACGTGTGAAGTAACTGTATAATGGGATTTTTGAATGTCAAAGCAAGTACGCAAAAGTTCTAGTTAAAAGATTTGGACTTGAATATGGCCATACCTATCATACTCCCATGAGCACCACACTCAAGCTCTCTAAAGATATAAATGGGAAAAGTGTGGATCAATAGTTGTATCAAAGTATGATAGGAAGCCTACTATATCTTAATTGCAAGTCGTCCTGATATATCATTTAGCGTAGGAGCATGTGCGCGATATCAGGCTAATCCCAAGGAATCTCACCTAACAGCAGTTAAAAGAATCATCAAGTATGTGGCAGGAATAACCATCTTCGGTCTATGGTATCCATTCGAAACATCTACCATTATTGTTGGATACTCAGATGCCGATTGGGCTAGAAATTTAGATGATCGTGAGTCAACCAGTGGCGGATGTTTTTATATTGGAAATTGTTTAGTGTCTTAGCAGATCAAGAAACAGAATTCGATGTCCTTGTCCACTACCGAAGCCAAATACATTGTTGCTAGTAGTTGTTGTGCTCAACTCCTATGCATGAAATAGATGCTACTAGATTATGGAATCGAGCAGCCAACTATGACTCTCTTCTGTGACAACACTAGTGCTATCAAAATTTCAAAAAATCCTGTTCCACACTCTCGGACCAAACATATTGACATTAGACATCATTTTATCTGAGAACTTGTTGAAGAAAAGATCATAGTGTTGGATTATGTGCCTACAGAACATCAACTTGCTGACATATTAACTAAACCTCTAGATGCAAACAGGTATAGCAATCTTCAGAAATCAATTAGATTATGTGTTATTTGATGACAAGTCGAGTCAAACAAAAGATGAATTGACATATCTTAGGACTATGGTCATCTTATTTTTGTATGGCTAAACATGTACTACATAGGTATATCTTCATGTATTAACCATATTCTATATGTTCAGAGTGATACTTTTCATTTTCCCTCTTTCTCGATGAAATCGACCATGTATTGATCTCATCGACGGCTCTCGGGAATACAAGGTCTTAACCGTCGGTCCTTTCTAACGATTATAAATTCATCTATCACGATATCTACTGGTTATTAACTGTTGATCCTTTCCAATGGTCATCGACATAGTCTTCGATATCTTTATGAGCCTACCTTCGATGACATCAATGGGATATCAATATCATCGACACTCTGCTATAAAAGAGAAACGAGCAACAGATTTGTCTATCAGCTTATTCTTTCTCTTTTCTGGTTATTTCTCCCTATCTATACCTATCTTCTTGGGCTCCCCTCCAAGAAGAACCATGGTAAAAGGCAAAGATAAGGATCTTACTCATTATAAATCGTCCAAATTAAAGAATAAGCTACCAGAAACAAGTCAGTCTCGTCCCAATTAGTTGGCTTGGGAACAAGTTACAATAGCCGAGCGCATTGTCTTTACCAGCGCTATTGAACCATTCGGAGTGGATCTCCTCTTAAAAGTTATAGGGTGGCAATATATACTCAATTTTGGTGGACCTTATCAATTTGAACTAATTCATTAGTTTTTCAATAGTTGACATATTGGTCATGATAATCCCCCGTGTATTCGATTGGAGCCCTTGCATCACACAAAACTCATTACTCCAATCATCCTTGGCCGTCTCCTTAACCTAGAAGTAACTCGAATCCCAGTGATGGAATGCAATCTAAATGGGTTAGGAGTATGGGGCGAGATAACACGAGCACTGTGTCATGGTACCACAGTTCCTAGGAATGATGAAAATACTCTTCATGTCAACCACCTTGGATCCTCCTTCAAATTTCTTCACAACATCTCTGGGATTAATGTGTATCCATGTAATGCACATGGATACTGTGAAACCCATATCCTAGCTCGTACCGTTCTATAGGCTTTCATGGTCCTCTCGGTCAAATTCCGACGACCTGCAACGCGTAGATAGCAGTTACGCGCGACCCTAAATTATATCCTGTATTCCAGAGTCGGCTCGACCTGAGACTTGTACCTTTGCGACCGCGCCATCACCGCGGTTTCGACGCCACTCTCCCACACCGATGTTATACTCAAACCAAGAGATGTGGGCCCTTGATCGGTTCGAGGAAAACACCACGCATTGCGAATATCGAGGGAATCTCTACAACACATCACATCAATTCATTAATCAATGTCAAGTACATAACCTTACCTAGCCCATCCCTCTCCCATTCCCCAAGTTAACTCTCTCTTACACAACCCATACCCATGCCATTCATTTCTTACCACTAGCCAACAAGCACCATGCCCTCTCATCCCATCACTCCATCTCACCACTCCTTGCTCTCATTTTCTCACTCCATTCCATTCTACCAGAGAGAGGAATCGTCCAAGCTAGTTTCATGAGAGAGCTTTGTGTGGCCCACTTCCTATTTCTCAATCCCACCATCCTAAATCCAGCTCAACCATTGAAATTGTTTCTTTAGAGCTCTAGCATGCATTGGCGGAAGGAAGAAGAGATCTTGAGGTGGGTGATTTTTGTATGATTTTGATGATTAGAGGGCCCACTTGTTGTGGGACCCACTTGATGTATGAATTGTATAAGGAGGGCCCAATAGTGGTGGGGTCCCTCCCCTTCACGTCTCTCTCTCTCTCTCTCTCTCTCTCTCTCTCTCTCTCTCTCTCTCTCTCTCTCTCTCTCTCAAGTATTGTGGCTGCCATTGTGATGTATGGTTCATGTATTCTATCTAGGTTGTCCATGGGCCACCATGGTGCACGTGTGAATCCATGCCATTCAACATCTTGGTGTGGGGCCACCTTGTCGTATATAGCTGGTGGGCCACGTGTATGTGGACCCCACCTTGATGGACATGTAGCCATGGACATGCAGCCATGGAGCGTCTAGCAGCTGAGGTTGTTGGACCCCATGTAGTTGGTGACACTGAATGGAAAGAAAACCTCCCTCCCCTTTTCTTTTATAATAATAATAATAATAATTATTATTATTATTATTATTATTATTGAAAGAGAATATTATATTTTATATGATGATGGGCCCTACATGGGACCCACCCACCGTGGCAGCAGCTTAATTGCTATTGCGTGGAATAAAATCCACACCGTCCATCTATCTCGTTGGGACCCACCTGATGAACGGATTGAATGACGTGTATATAGCAGGTGGGCCACGTACGTGGGACCCACCTGATGAGCGGATTAGCTGGCGCACCTCACATGGCAATGCTTGCTGTGAGGTGACATCAACAAGTTATGCGGGACCCACGTCCCTGGATGTATGCGTTACATCGATGAGCTTGTCTCAAGGCTTGAGATTAAAAATGAAGTAGATTCAATTCTATGGTGGGACACGTATGTGGACCCCACCTTGACATATGTGATTCATCCAAACCGTCCATCCACTTGGCAGTATTTGGCCGTCCATCTGCTGGACGGTCAGCGGCCTCACCATGATGGATGTTTTTCATCCAAACCATCTATACATTTGGTGAGTTCGTCCTAGGGCTTGAGAAGAAAAATAAGACTGATCTAGCTATCAAGTGGATCACACTGCAGAAACAGTGGGATTGAACGTCTACTAGTGAAACCCCTTTAGGTTACAGAAGTTTTGAACCGATATGATATTTGTTTTTCCTCTCAGTTCTGGCCTTTGTGACCATATGAACTGACTGGATGGAAAATAAACGTTATGGTGGGCCTTCTAAATTTTAACAGTGGAAATCATTATCACCACTGTTATTTGTGGTATGGTCCAGATGATCTTTTGATATGATTCATTTGTTTGGATAATGCTCAAAAATTATCTCTAAAATAAATGAATGGTGTAGATGGTGTGGCCCATTAATGCGGCCCACTCATTGTATATGATGCCCATTAGTGCGCCCCATTGATATAGCCCACTTGATGTGTATGAGATCCATGTGCAGGGCCCACCTATGATGTATATTAGGCCCATGTGTAGGGCTCACCTATTGTGTATTTAAAGCCCATGGGTTGTGGTCCATTGTGATGTATTCAAGGCCCATGGGCAAGGCCTGATGTGATGCGATTATGGCCCATTTGATGAGGGCCATTGAGATGTATTTCTGACCCATGTGATACAGCCCACTTGATTTATGAGACCCTTGTGTGAGGCCATGCGACCAATATATGTTTGGCTCTATATGAGTCATTCCTTTGGAATAATGTTGGTTAAACGTCCACATTGATGGGCAATGATGGTTAAATGTCCTCATTGTGACCTTCTCTTAGGCCGATTATCGAGGCCGATTCTGATTGTCGAGGTCGATTATCGAGGCCAATTACGATTGTCGAGGCTGACTCCGATTGTTGAGGCCGATTCTAATTGTCGAAGCCGATTTCAATTGTTGAGGCCGATCATTAAGGCCGATTCTGATTGTCGAGGCTGATTCTGATTATTGAGGTCGATTCTGATTGTTGAGGCTGATTCCGATTGTCGAGGTTGATTCCAATTGTTGAGGTCGACCATCGAGGCCAATTCTGATTGTCGAGGCCATTTATAATTATCGAGACAGATTCTAATGGTTGAGGCCGATTCCGATTGCTGAGGCTGATTCCAATTATCGAGACCGATTCTGATTGTCAAGGCCGATTCTGATTGTCAAGGCCAATTATGATTATTGAGGCCGATTCTGATTGTCGAGGCCGATTTCAATTGTTGAGGCCGATTCCAATTGTTAAAGCCGATCATCGAGGCCGATTCTGATTGTCGAGGCCGATTTCGATTGCCGAGGCCGATTCTGATTGTCGAAGCCGATTGATGAGACCCAATGTGATGAATATGCGGCCCATATTTGAGGCCCATTGTGATGTGTATTCAACCCATGTTGAAGGCCCATTGTGATGTATATTAGGCCTATGTGATGAGGCCCATTCCGATGCATTTGAGGGCCAGGCGATGGAGTCTATTGTGATGTATATTAGGCCCATGGGAGAGGCCCATCGTGATGTGTATTAAGCCCTTGAGTAGGGCCCCTGAAGTTGTATATTAGGCCCTTTGTTAGGCCATGGGTCCACTATACATTAGGCTCTAAGTGGGCCACTCCTTAAGGCAATGTTGGTTAAATGTCCACATTGTAGGGGCCGATTGTCGATGCCGATTATCGAGACCGGCTATTGATATTGATTATGAGTATGTGACAACATAACATCATGATACATGCCCATAGGCATCATCTCTATGTTTGTTATGAGATGTGATTGACCATTGCATATGCCATAGTGCAGGTGGTTTATGGGACTACCTAATAGGCAGAATTATCCCACATGAACGCACAGTAGGCACTTGATTGATGCATGATTGGACTACATGACTCATCCATCTCACATTGTGTGATGGTGATTATTATATGCCCTAGCGACATTAGGGCCATAGCCTCCACAGTCATGTTGTGGATGGCCAGATGGGACATCAGAAATCTGTTACTAGCATCGGGCTGCCATATATGACCCTGGGTGAAAATCCCTAAACCCTCTTGGTACTAGAGGACGCCCTAACGTCGAGACCAAGTGGATATATATGAGAGCATGAGGGGGTGTGGCCTTACCTGCCTAAGGGAGTAGGCATAGCTAGTCTAAGTCTGACCAGATCCTAAATGGGTCCGCTATCGATGATCCGGGCCGATATTGGTAGGCGGGTAGTGGATCTCTTCCACATACCCAGTTGTATTGTGCACTTAATGGGGGGGAAAGCTGGCGTGGAGTATACTAGACCCTGGTGATGATCTCAGAGATGTACAGTACTGATATGTAGACCTATTGAGCATGAGTTGCATACTCATTCATTCATTCATTCACTATCCACTCGGGCTAGTGGTGCACAACTATTTGTTACGTGTACCTTCACAATGGTCAGGACTTCGGTTAGGGCGTGCAACTAACCTGAGATCAGGACTTTACCACATTGAGCCTGACTATCCAAATTTAGGTATGGGACTGGTTTGGATAGAAGTCCCTTGTGGTACACCCCGTAGCCTGCGATATTACGTACTATCATCCCGATTTCACACTCCAGCATGGTCATCTCATTCGCACCATATATTGCATTACATCCTCAGCATCTGATATTTAGCTCTTTATGACTCCTCATTTGCATAGCTGATCTGTATTACGTACTCTAATATTGTATGACTCATGAACTTGTATGTAACGACCCGTAAATTTCGTACGTTGGCTCGAGTACCACCTCGACCAGAAATCAATTAGGATTAAATCCTTTAGAAATTTAACAAAGTTAACTAAGTGCTAAACTCGATTAGCCATGAAATCCGTTGGGATCACTTTAAATACGATCTGCAAGACCCAAAACTTGCAAAATCAGTGGCTCGAGGTTACCCTAAAGTTTAGAACCAAACTCATTACCCGGCTGCTCTCGGGAATGAAATGAAACTTCGTATTAGGTCTAGACCGCACATCGGAAGTCCGATTAACACGAAGTTAAGAAACTAGGACCGCCTCACTAGGCTTGAAAACCACCTCAGAAATCAGGTCTAGTCGATGTCCCACGGCCATTCGTTTGGATCCGGAGCGAGGGAGTGTGAAAAACACTATTCCCTTTACAAAATAAATATCTGGAATAGTGATCTGGCACCATTCGTTTGCGCATCAGTATTAAGCAACCAGACCGTCAGAATCAGACCAAATTACACCCTCGGATCAGGAAAAATTTCAGGAACATTTACATGTACTTGGAATTTCGAATCTTAGCCCACTGACCGTTGAACTGAAAGTGGTCTGCCACGTGCGATCTGGGAATCCGATCGAGTCGAAAACGTAATCCCACCTAGATCCATGTGTGGAGAGCTTAAGTCTGACGTTTTTCTCAAGGAGGGCCACCAGAACCCCTCTTTTGAGCTAGAAAAGTGACGAAATACCTATATTAGCAGTAACCCTTGAACCTGAGTCTATTTTGGAGAGGTTTTAGGCTATAAAAGGAGCTTAGAACAGCCCCTCTCACAGCCATACGAATTTGGGATAAAACCCTATAGAGAGAGAGAGAGAAAAGGGAGAGAAAAGCTTGAGATTTGTGGGAGTACTTCCTCCTGCTGCTTTCAGTCATCGCACGGCCTACACTGCCTACTTCCAGGTGCTTTCCCGGCGGTATCCACTTCGTTTTAAGGTGAGAAACCCTAACCCTAGGTCTGATTTGAAGTGTATAGGCTATAGATTATGAAATGGCTAACCGATTCCGCTCTTTAGGCAAGAAAACTCCCGAATACGGAAGCTCATCAAACCTTACAGATCCGTTGAGATTCCAAGGGCAAAGGTGAGGACTTTAGGTGTATAGGTTACGATTTTCAATGCTTTCAATGTCAGATAATGATAGATTCATGATCTACATGCAATTGCACATGTACAAAGTGCTTTCCGTTTTCTATTTCGATTAACGTTGTAGAATATGGAATTTCACATACTCTAGGTATACGTAGAAACACTGTATACGTATTTTTTTTGAAAAAATGTTTGACATGTTTATTTAATGTATGATTATACCGTATATGGATAAAATACTTGTTTGGCGAAAGGAATCGTCGTAAAACATGTCCGCTTGTAAACACTATGTATGTTGAAATTGTGTATTCTAGAAATACCGTATATGTGTAAATTTTGGAAATGCAATTGTCATGATTATTTGATGTATGATTATGATATACATGGATAAAATACTCACTTGGCGAAAGGTTAGCCCTAATACGTATTTTGCTAACATACATCGTGTATGTTGGAATAGCATACTCTGAGTGTTTGTGCAAATGCTTGTGAGTGTAGATGCTTGAGTGTTAGTGCCTTAGATAGGTGCTGATATGGAATTCCTGACTACCTTAGAGACATGTAGGATACCCTCCATGTGGTGGTTTGCTATAACCACTCACTTGTGATGTGTATGTAATTGTATCCCTATTTGTATAGTACTCTACAACATGCTTTACAACATGCTTTACTTCATGCTTTATAACATGCCTTATGACATACCTGTTAACATGCTTGTATTACTTTGTTTATCATGCTTTACTCCACATGCTATGGATGAAGATTGATTGAGGTTGGGACTATGTCTATAGTCCAAGCATTCGGTACCAGACTTGAGATTGTGGCTGAGATTCATGTTGCCACAAGGGATGTGTCTGATGAACCCGAGTCGTACTTCGGTTGGCGATAGTGGTTGGCCACACAGAGCGCTTTTGTGCTTCATATCGCCTAACTTGTTGTGCGCTCGAGCTAGTCAGGCTCGTCAAGTAAACCGATATGTTGGATGTGTGTTCACCATGTTTGGTCATTACTGTTTGAACCTAGGGTACCAAACTTACCAGTGGCGATCCTGTTAACCATGGTACCTCGATCCGCTAAGACTCATGAGCCGGACATGGTGGTATGGGACACCGTGGCCAAGCTGTCGGCCTATGCTGGGGCCAAGTGCCTCCCCATAGTGACCATTGAGCAACCCGAACTCGTGAGCCGAATACGGTGGTATGGGACACTGTATTCGAGTTGTCGATACTTACGGCGAGAACCGAGTACGGTGAGACCTGTGCTCGTGCTGACGGGCGACGAGTCCTCTATAGTATCTTCGAGTATACTCCAAGGGTCTGTGATTGGCGACGAGTCTTTCACAGCAACTAGAGTATGAGGTGAGCCGAGTACGGTGAGACCTGTACTCGAGCTGACGGCTAGTGATTGAGCCGAGTATAGTGAGACCTATACTCGAGCTGACGGCCAGCAATTGAGCCGCATACGGTGAGATCTGTATCCACGCTGACGGGTGACGAGCCCTTTGCGATGCCTTCACTATGCCTCTCAAACCATAATATCGTATGAGATTAACTATGATTGACGACCCTAGAATGGATCATGTTTGGGAATGATACAAGGGAGGTATCTTAGTTTCCCAATACTGCTATTTGAAATGGAATAATAATAACTTGGTAATCATGTTCATCATAGCACCGCATGTGCCTAGTAGATGTGGAGCACTAAGGGAGTTAAGCATTCGCGAACGTAAGATGATGTCGCATGAGGGTGGTTTGGCAAGGGCATACATCATCATGTCATTTCATTCTCGCACTTAATAAGAGTAGTTCGAATTGTTTGAGTTGTACTGCTTTATCATTACTGCTTGATTGAATTGATAACATGTTAACCTATGCTTTATTGTTCCACTGAGTTAGCTACTCACTCCCACGTTACGGGACGGTATTTGCAACACCAACCAGACTCTGTCGCAGGTATAGACGGCGCGACGGTTCAGGAGCCGGAGCCCGATTTCGATGAGGACCAGGATGAGTTCTCGTTTATGCAGTATTCGGACGGCTTTGCTTAGGCCGATTGCATCGCGGGGATTACAGGACACATCTTTAGATTGTATTTTGATTTTTGACTCTAAAAACAGTACATGTATATGGGTACTCAGTTAGCGATCATACTCTGATGTTCATAAAAAATTTTGTTTCCTTACATACTTTAAATATACAATTTCAGTCTTCCGCTTGCCTTTATACAATTGAACTGGAGTATGAATTACTGTTTTGGTATAATCTCATTCATGTTTATTGCTCTAACTCAGACAACATCTAACCATCATTGTGTATGTTGCATAAGTGATGCGTTGGAACTCAGGAGTTGAGGTCATACTCGACCCCCGAATTTCAGGGCGTTACACAGTATTTCCGCTTACTCTGATATTTGTGTGCTTGACACTTACCTTGTGCACACACTTACACCACCCTCTAAGCTTTCTATAAGCTTATGTACGATAGATGCGTGTAGGTGATGTTAAGTTGCAGCAACATTGATCTTGGAGCGTGCAGTGGTTTTCTGGAGCTTTGATTTTCGATATATGTATTTCCCTTTCAGCATTGTATTCAAATGTTTATATTAGTGGATATGTGATGATGATGTTGTCTTTGTGATTTGGGTAAACTTGAGGTTATGCTTGTTATGAAATAAATATACATTAAAAATCCTCCTTGTAGAATCCCAGGATCGGAATCTGGCGTATGGACGTTGGAAGCCGAGAATGGGGTATTACAGAGGCTGGCGGCATTGGATTCGGCGATCGGGAATTTGGTGAGCCCGGTTTCCGAGTTTGGGGCATGACAGATACACATTAGTTCCTAGGAAAGTTATCTTACTCCCTTTGTCCTCAATGTCTTATATGATGTTTATCAAGAGGTCCAAGTGTGTCTTCCAACCCCTATCCTAGGGCAGCTCACTCGTATAATCAGAGGAGACCATTGGGATACACTGCCATTTCCCTCGCTCATATACAAGCTTACTCACTATGTAGGCCTCCTAGCCACGTCCGACGTTGTTCATCCAGAAATATGGTTTGATCAAGATGTAGTCGAGCAGGCACAACAGCTATGCCTAACTTCATCCCTTTAATTGAGTAGTCCTCCTACACAGATGGTTGGCATAAAAATGATCAACTCTCATATCCGCCCACGCCATGGGGATCAAATCATACGCCGTTGCACAGTCCTGAGTCAATCACAAATCACTGGAACCACTAACTTGAACGTCATCTGCTGAATGGTCTGGCGGGTATTGATGAGTGTCTTTACAACTGCGAAAGACGTCTAATAGTGATTGAGGACAAAATTGAAGCCCTCCAGCATGCCACCCAATAAGTAGTTGACTTGCTAACCGATGGCGAAACTCGAGCACCTAAAGTACTAAAGGAAGGATTGGTATAGCTGAGGCCATTTCTAGACATTGCGGCTGATTTCTTTTCGGAGACCGCATGCTGTTCTTATGATGGATTGAAACATTTTGGGGTTATTCATCCTCTAGAAGAGGAAAATACTTTATTTTGATGTGCTCATGGTTGGGCTGGAATTTTGTTTTGATTTTTTTGGGGTGGATGATGAAATATTGTCAAGCTTGGGCAATTTTTATTTTGGATATTTTGATGGGTGATTGATAATATATATATATATATATATATATATATATATGCCTCCATCTGTTCTCAATTCTTCACTGCTCTCTATGGAATGCTAGTATAAACTATGATTGCTTTCTCCTTCATATCCCTTAAAGATTGAGAATTGGATTGTGATTTCTGTCGTTTAAAGCCTATACTATCATCTGTTTGTTTTGAGAACTCATAGCTCTCCTTTAACCTAGTATGCATGGATGGTTTCCATGAGTATAGAGATGTCGTTATCTATTATGAATTGCAATATCTTGATCTTTATTAATTCTCCCATGTCTTTATGCTTCAACTTCAGTCAACTACTATCGAACTATTGCCCTTTGCCAATGACTCACAAAAAGGGGGAGAACAAATCCCACCATGAAGCAAATTGTGTGTATCTATGTATGACTGGTGGTGCAAGTGTTAGGGGGAGCAACTGCACGAAGATAGGGGGAGCAGCTACTACTGAATGATACATTCTTGTGTTTGACCTCAAATAACATATTTGTAAAATTGTATAAAGTTCTTGTACACACAATTTAGGGTGTTGATCTAGATGTCATTATAGGATTTCAGGTGTTTTGTCATGTAATTAACAAAGGGGGAGATTGAAAGTGCCCTGGTTTGTCAATTAGCGTGAGTGTTGAGTCAGTAAGACAAGTGAGCCTCATAGGAAGATCATTCAAGCATCTGTCTCAACTGGATGTGGCTTCAGATCTCTACAATGGTAAACTTAGCATCATATCCTATGTCCCAAAACACTAGGTATATAAAACTGTAACGCCTTGAATTTCGAGGGTCGAGCAAAGCTCTACTCCCGAGATTTCGAACATCACTTATGTCGTGAGGATAATAATATTTAGATTTCTTTCATATTCATGAATTAAGAATGCATGAGATTATACTAAACAACACATCATACTCCAGATTTAATGAAGTTAAGCAAGTGCTTCATTAAGCAAGTGCGGAATTCTAAAACATGTCTATGTAAGTATGCAGGTATTGCACAAAATTTCTTCCAAAGTATAAGTACGTGACCGAGTTCAATATATACATGTAAAATTTCAAAATGTACAAAATGTGGTAGTGTAAATATGTTCAACTAAGCCCTGATGCCCAGTGATCCCTGCGTAATAGTACATGGCCTACATCGGCCCGCCCGAGAGTTAGAAGTAGAGAATTCCTCCTCCTCATCCAGGAAGTCCTGCTCCATTGCATAAATGTCATTTGTACCTGCATCTAAATCAGTGTCTGGTTGGTGTTTTAAAACAACGTCCCACAGTGGGAGTGAGTGATCAACTCAGTGGTTCTATAAGGCAAAAGTTACACATGTTATCAAGTCAATCAAAGTAGTAATGATAAGGCAATCATAGCAATCACTTCCTAATTATTCTTTTAATGTAGGAATGGAGTGTAAGTAATGATGCATGCCCTCACCCATCAACACTCCCTCGACACGCGACTCCGACCACTTTTTTCGCATATGACAACACTTCCTCAAATGTGCAACTCCAACGCATTTTTGCCACATCCTAACTAAGGTAGTGTGATACATGGTCATGTTAGCCAAGTGATTAATTATGCTCATTCACACAACAAGTTTGGGAAACTAGAGTACCTCCCTTTTTAATATCAACCCAAATCGAACATTAGGCATCAAACAACCATGGCGGTCCTATTCCTGTGTTCTAGATCCATCTAGGTTCGTCACTCCTAGATAAACTCATACGATAGGCAAGTTGCAAGAAGTGGTGCTTGCGGTCACTACGGGGAGGCTCGTCACCCCAGCGTAGGCCGACAGCACGAATACGGTATCCCATACCACCATGCCCGACTCACGAGTCTTAAGGATCATGGTACCATAGTTAAAGGTGGATCTTCACATTGGTGAGGGGTACCTTAGAATCAAACAATCACGTCCATACATGGTAAACACACAATAGGTCAACTGGTTCGTTAGGCAGGCTCGATTGGTACGAGCGCACGTTGACTTAATCGACATGGAGCGCATAAGCGCCCCTCGTGGCCTAGCCACTGTCGGCAATCTTGTACGATTTGTATTCATCGAGTTTACCCAAGGTGGTAACACTAATTCGACCACCCAAACATGGACGTTTACCGATTGCGTGGACTACGTTTGTAGCCCCAATCCTATCCAAATGTTGCTAACAACCCCGTGTAATATCCATCCTGGCATTCAACACACAATCTAAGTATATTTCTCATTTGGGCATTTCAACAAACATATAGACCATGTTAAATACAACTTGCATTTTATCAATTGATTTCATAGAGGATAATATACATATGTATAAGACAATCAAGAATCCTACCTTAATACTAGTAGTAAATACAAATCATCAACAATTTCTCATTTAGACAGTTTATCAAACACATACACTACGTTAGTTACAGCATATGTTTTATCAATTCTTTATACAGAGAAATCCATATGCATATGACAATGATGAATCCTAGATTAGTAATCATAGCAAACACTAATCATTCTTTATTTCCCATTTAGACATTTCAACAAACACGTAAGTTGCATCATTTACCTATCACAGTTCATAGGCGTATCTCATACAAAATCAATGTATTTAAGAAATACGGTAGCAATCATGACAAGCATAAATCATTAGCTGACATGAAAGCACTGATAAACCGTAACCTAAGTGTTTAAAGTCCGCACCTTTCGTTAGTACACTCGACTCGGACTCGATCCAAATTCTACGTTTCCAAAAATGAAACGTCGGGCACCTAAATGATGAAACTAGTTAGCTAGGTTGATGAAAAACTATCCGGGAGCTCTACCTTGACATTAGGGTTGGTATTTCTTACCCAAAATCATAGCCGAAAGAGGTTTGGGTAGCGAAAGGAGGTGGTGATTAGGCACGTGGATGCGTGGGAGAACATTTCCCACAATTGTAGCGATCTCCCCAAGTTTCCCTTTCTCTTTTCTCTCTTTTCTCTTCTCTCTTCCCCTAGGGTTTGTATAATTCGTATATGAGAGACAAAAGTGAAATGAGAGCTATTTATAGCCCTATATGTGGTGTAAATGGCTCCAGGGTCACTTTATACTGTGTTTCTACCCTATAGGCAACCGTTTATGACGAACAGGGCTCTTAGGGAGACCCATTGCTCATCTACGTCATATATATGCCATCTATCTATTTTGCTAGCTCATTTTAGGGCCCAAGCCCAAAAATGAAGTATATCCAAATCTTAGGTGGGTCACACCACAAGAAACGGTGGTGATTAAATGTCCACCATTAAAGCTCCCCACCGTCCGGTCTATTGAGGTGGACCATTTTTATTTATTTTAAAATTTTTTATTTAATTATTTTAATGGATCCTATAAGTATGGAGGTGGGCATATAAATATCACAGTGGGCCCTAGTAACGTTTCAATGGTGGGAGTTCCAATCCCCTCTGTTTCCTGTTGTGTAGCCCACTTGAATTTTGAATGTGCTTCATTTTGGGATCACATCCTAAAAATAACTAAAAAAAACTAATGGATGGAGTGGATATTGTCACGTAGGTTCTGCATCCTATAACACATGTTGAAGTTCTTGTCCCATATCTTTCCATTGCTGCATTTACTAACGACTACTTTCAGTTTGCATAGATTGAGCCATGGCTTACTGATCCTGACTGTTGATAAGATGAATCTCACCATAGATGGGCAATGCCTCTACACTCTCCTAGATGTGACGATCCTAACCCTTTCACTGGTTGCACTTGAAAACAGATGATTTGGGAAAGAGGCAGAGCAATGGTCCACATTCAATTGAAAATGGCAAAAGATGTTCGAATCTGGGAGATTTTTGGAGCATGGTCCATCAGGTTGGTTCCATCAAACCAACAGTCTGGATCGCAGAACTTACAACCTTAAAACCAGAGGATACTTTGCATATTCTTGGGCTGAAGATCCACCATTTTCTGAACTATGCATTCAAAGTGAAGCCTCTGATTTGGACATTGTTGATTTGGTGGGGCTCAACAAGGATGGAAGATCCTAACCCCTGGCATTTACTTCATCATGTTTCTTTTGTTTGGCCTTCCTGAATTATTCTTTCAATTTTAGCATGCCCATCACCCAAATGATTGAAGAGGCTATCGAATTAAACAGTCCAATTTAAATGGATCCTTCTGTCAAGGAATTAATGCCATCCATTTGCATGCACCCATTTTTATTTTTATTTTATTTTTGCGTCGGATGTAACAATCTAAAAATTTAAAATGGGTGTATGTAAATCAATGAGAGTGTGCATTAACATCAATTCCCTAGATAGAACGATCCATCTAAACTACATTATCTGATTTGAACTACTTGTATGCTGCATATGCAATTTCATAGTAATTTCTCAGTATTAAACACTAATTCCCTAGATAGAATGATCCATCTAGATTGGACTGTTTGATTTGAACTACTTGTATGTTGTATATGCAATTTGTAAGTAATTTCTCAGTATTAAACATCAATTCCCTAGATAAAATGATCCATCTAAACTGGACTGTTTGGTTTGAACTACTTATAAGTAGCGAATGCAAATTCTAAGTAATTTCTAAGTACGTGAAATGTGTGTTGGACCTACTTGAAAATCTAGACAGATAGACTGTTGAAGTGTACCACTACAACTCAAAGCACTGAAACTTATAGTGATCTAAAAGCATTATAGCATATCCCAATAATCTGTTTGACAAATGCTTTAGGGATAAATTACTGTCAATGGGTCATGTTTGAGCCCGCTAAAATCAAAATTTTGAATAGGACTGGACCATTAGGCCCAACTCAAACAATTTAAAATCCATGAAGAAGCCAACCCCAAGCCCATAAATTAGACATCCAAATCCCAACAATTGTAAAATTAACTAATTGTATTACATTGCTTCTTCGCTTTTCTCATTATTGTGCATTGTTTATTGTTAGCTTAATATGTATTACATTTTTTTTCTTAAATTATTATTGTGACTTGTTAGCTTATAGTTGTGACTTATGAGGAATTTTTTTCTCAAAAGTCAGGTAGTTTTACTCCTCAGTGGGCCACAATATGCAAAGTGAACTGACAATCAAATGGATGCTTTCTATCCATCCATTTGTTCTATATGCTTTAGCCCACCTGAGTTTTGAAAGAGCATGACCCGCCAATGGAGCATACCCGGATGTGCGTCGGAGCTATCTGGATGTTGAGTGGGGGTCCCTGGAAGGTGGGGACCACTATTATGACTATGATGAAGCTGTCTATTTCCTATGGATAGCAATATGGGTGGCCTGGCCATTTGGATAGGCCCATGTTTATGTATTAGTTCAGAATTGATGCAGCAGACCCGGATGTGCATCAGAACTATTCGGATGTTGAGCGGGAGTCCCTGGAAGGTAGAAATTGCTGTTATGACCATGATGAAGCTGTCCATTTACTATGGACAACAATATGGGTGACCTGGCCATTTGGACAGTCCCGTGTTTATGTATTAGCTCGAAATTGATGGAGCAGACCCTAGTATAACCTTAAACCTAAACCTACACCTAAACCTAAACCTATAACCCTAACCTAAACCTAAACCTAAGCCAAAACCCGATCTCGAACCCGAACCTGAATTCGAATCCCTAAACCCTAAACCTAAACCTACACCTAAACCTAAACCTATAACATAAACCTAAACCTATATCCTTAACCTAAACCTATAACCTTAACCTAAACTTAATTCACTTAACATAACCTACACCTAAACCCAAACCGATAACCCTGACTTAAACCTATATGTATTTGTGCGTGGATTAATGGCTAAAGGAAACAATTTCCTCCCTTAATTTGCCTCTCTTTCTACAATGGCCTACTAAAGTTTTAAATCAAGTTGAAAGTTGGGTGTCAGGGGTTTCATGGGTGCCACATCACATGGACCAGATTTTGGGCCTATTACATATATATATATATATATATATATATATATATATGAGTAATGCTCACACACAACTAGTTGGACATTACATTTTCGTCCAACTAGCTGGGCATTTAATGAAAGCTTTCTTCTTAATTAATGTAAATGCTTCCATTGCATGCTAATTAATGTAAACCTAAACCTACACCTAAATCTAAACCCGATCCCGACCATGATGAAGTTGTCCATTTCCTATGGACAACAATATGGGTGGCCTGGCTATTTGGACAGGCTTGTGTTTGTGTGGAGCAGACCCGGATGTGCGTCGGAGATTTTCGTGAGTTGGTTAAGTCTCCAAGACCTAAACCTTAAACCCTAAACCCTAATCCTAAACCCTAAACCTAAAACTAAACATCATGGTGGGGACAATGCCCCCGACCATTGATTCCTTCCTGGGACCCACCATGATGGTTATTTGAGATCCAACCTGTTGGTAAGTTCACACAGACCTAGACCGGAAGAAGGGATAACACAAATATCAGCTTGATCGAAAACTTTTGTGGCCCCAATTAGTTTTGAGGTCCACTTGAGCTTTGGATCTACCTCATTCTTCATCTCGTACCTTAAAATGATCTCTCCAAATGGATGGATGGTTGGATACAACATATATATCATGCTGGGATCACAATCTCAGGTGGACCATAATACAGTAAAAATGGTCCATCATGATTTATGTATTTCATTCACTCCGTTCATCCATTTTTAACAGATAATTTTATGTCTTGAGACAATAAATGAAGTGTGTGTGTGTGTGTGTGTGTGTGTATATATTATATTTATTTTAAAAGTGCCACACGTACAGGAAAGAATGTTAATTGAACTTGTTCCGTTCAAAAAATCTTGGGGGGCCGTGGAAGTTTTAGATCAAGATGATATTTATTTTTTCCCTTCATCAATGTCAATATGATCTTGTGAACAAGTTGGATGATAAATAAACATCACTATAGGCCCTAGAAAGGTTTCAATGATGGAAATCATTATACCCACTGTTTCTTGTGGTATGGTCCACTTGAGTTTTAGATATGATTCAATTTTGGTTTCAACCCTTTAAATGATCTGGAAAAGCAGATGGACGGTGTAGATAAACTACATATATTTACAGTGGGCCCAACTGAGCGTACTGAGTAACTTAGGACGTAATCCGATTTCAGGCGTAAGTATAACTTAGTGGGTTAGGCCTTGATTGTGGGACCGAACTCGATCTATGTGATGTACATCTACGTCGTCCATCTGCATTTGCAGCAGCTCATTTCAGTGGATGTCCCAAATTGAGGCACATCCAAAGATCAAGTGTGGATCACACCACAGGAAAATAATGGTGATTGAATGCCCATCGTTAAATACTTCGTAGGGCCCACTATAATGTTTATTTGGCATCAAACATGTTGATAAGATCAAACAAATCCTAAACCTAAGAAGGGAAAACACAAATATCTGATTGATCGAAAAATTTTGTGGCCCTAAGAAGTTTTTAATGGTAGGAGATCAATCCTCACTGTTTTCTTTGGTGAAGTCCACTTGAGCTTTAGATTTGTATCATTCTTTAACTCATACCTTAAAATGATCTCTCCAAATGGATGGATGGTGTGGATACAACACATACATCACGGTGGGGCCCGCGTAAGTTGGTAACGTCACATCAATAGCCAATAGCCACTCAACTTGTTAGTAGCTAATCCACATCTGGATACAGCCAGTTGCGACCCTGACCTACACCTTAACCTAACCCTAAACCTACACCTTAACCTAACCCTAAACCTACACCTTAACTTAAACCTTTAACCCTATTCTCAAATCCCTAAACCTAAACCTACACCTTAACCTAAACCTACAACCCTAACCTAAACCTAAACCTAAACTCGAAAACCTAAACCTAAACCCAATCTCGAACCCGAACCAGACTTCCTAAACCTAATCTCAAATCCCTAAACCTAAACCTACACCTAAACCTAAACCTATAACCCTAACCTAAACCTAAACCTAAACCTAAACTTGAAAACCTAAACTTATATCCAATCCCGAACCCTAACCTGAATCCGAATCCCTAAACCCTAGGCCTAAACCTAAACCTATACCTATTCTCAAATCCCTAAACCTAAACCTATAGCTAAACCTAAACCTAAAACCCTAACCTAAACCTAAACATAAACGCGATCCCAAACCCGAACCCGAATTCCTAAACCTAAACCTAAACCTAAACTCGAAAACCTAAACCTAAACCTGATCTCGAACCCGAACCCGAACCTGAATTCCTAAACCTTAAGCCTAAACCTAAACCTAAACCTATTCTCAAATCCCTAAACCTAAACCTACACCTTAACCTAGACCTATAACCCTAACCTTAACCTAAACCTAAACTCGAAAACCTAAACCTAAACCCGATCCCGAACCTGAATTCCTAAACCTAAACCTAAAACTAAACTCGAAAACCTAAACCAAAACCCGATCCCGAACCCAAGCCTGAATCCGAATCCCTAAACCCTAAGCCTAAACCTAAGCCTAAACCTATTCTCAAATCCCTAAACTTAAAACTACACCTAAACCTAAACCTAAACTCAAAAACCTAAACCTAAACCCGATCCCGAACCTGAACCCGAATCTGAATCCCTAAACCCTAGACCTAAACCTAAACCTAAACCTAAACCTATTCTCAAATCCCTAAACCTAAACCTACACCTAAACCTAAGCCTATAACCTTAACCTAAACCTAAACCTAAACTTAATTCACTTAACTTAAACCTACACTTATAACACTAACCTAAACCTAAACCTGAACCTGATTCTGAACCCGAAACCGAACCCGAATTCCTAAACCTAAACTTAAACCTAAACCTGAACTTAAATCTCTAAACCTAAACTTACACCTAATCCTAAACCTATAACCCTAACCTAAACCTAAACCTAAAATTGAAAAACTAATCCTAAACCTACTCCCGAACCCGAAACCGAACCTGAATTCCTAAACCTAAACTTCAACCTAAACCTAAACCTACACCTAATCCTAAACCTATAACCTTAACTTAATCTTAAACCTATTTTCGTAAACTGACTCTAATCTTTTGAAACGTCTAGGGTTGAACAAGCATATCAAGAAGACATGCCATCTAGGGATAGAGGGACTGATCTAAATGTTGATATTGATGTGGTGCAATTGGACAGAGATGATGTGCCACCTGATCATGTTGATGCCTCAATAATACATGACATTCTTAGGTATGATAGCGGTTTCATTGATGATGACATTGCAGACGATGAAGAGGAAATACTGATCAGCAATAGTGATGGTGAAGAAGAAATTTTCCTAAGCGATAGTGATATAGACGATGTTTATTAAATGTACACATGATTTACATGTCATTTTTCAATTTAAATAATTTGATTATTACATGTATACATATTTTACAAGTCATGATTTATTCCTTTAATTGACTTGTTTATAATCCACATTTGCAGTTGAGTCAATTTCTGATCATGTCCTCCTCAAATCGGAGCGTAGCGGAAGCACGCAGCATACTTCATCAGCTGTTGCAGATGGACTTTTCGACCCTATCTTCTTTTGGTAGGGCCAAAGAGATACACTGTCTGGTCGATGAGTTAGGGAGGAATATATCGACGATGACTCAGATGAAAGATTATACAATCTCAAAGAAATTTTGGACTTGATGGAGGAATATAACCGCGAGAAAGTTCGTATGGAAGATGTGGATTTGTCACTTGCACATCTGAATGGAGTTCCGAGAGACCAAATTTCTCTTATTGTGACTGGCATGTTGGCTGCAATAATGTCGAGTGCTTCACACAGCTTGACATATACTTCTGCAGCGTACGATAACTTACGCAGTGAGTACTTTGGTATATTCCACTTGCACTGTAAAGTTTAATGTGTTTATTATATTGATGTTCATACACTTGTACTGACATTGTTTAAATTTATAAGTTCGTAATTCACACATATTCAGTCACGGTACCAGGTGGGAGATCAGGTTGTTTACGCACTGGATCTACTCCTTCCACCCGTGATGCGACGGAGACAGCATCGACATCACATGTTGCATCACAGGTGTCTGATCCGTCGGTTGCGCATACATCTTGCACTGCATGTAAGTCTAGACATATATTTCTTTTAGTGACTTCTATTTATATTTAGACTTACATATTTCTTTTGTGACAACATCGTCGACCAGCCGACGAGGACGTGGACCGACACATGGGTTAGTTTTAGAGCGGCTTACGTGTGAGGGTAGAGTGACGAGTAGGGTGATGGTAAAGTTTCCACAGGACTGCCTTAGACCTGTTGGGGACAATGTTAGGTTGTTTACGTCGGAGGTCAGTGTCTTATGCCAATTTTTTATCCCCACCCCCACCCCCATTAGGCGGACGTGACAGATGATGTGTGGAGCTCATCCGTCCGTGCCTTACACTAAATTTTAGTAAATTAATTTTTCTTTTGTGAAAGTTCATTTACGGCTAAGTTATTTTCTAAAAAAGTTTTTTGCCTTTATCTATTATTTACAAAACTGCAGGATAAATTTGTCTTAGATTTGAGTGTTTCATACATTTCCCATGTCATCGACCATATGGTCAGGGAACGGTTCAAGGAGTACCGCGGAGAGTTACACCAACGGTACAAGCAGTGTAGGACCCACGATGAGGCTATACCGTCCACACCGCGACACGTGACTATAGACGACTGACGGATGCTCTGTGAGAGATTTTCGTCTGAGGCTTTTCAGGTGATATTTACATTTTTATGATATCTTAATATAACAATTAAATTCACAATTAATAACAATGTATTATGAATAATGTGTTCAGAAGAAGAGCAAAATAAATTCTTCGAACAGGAAAAAGTTACAAGTGAACTACGTAGCTAGTTTAAAGTCATTTGTACGGCAACGTTGCGACATGGTAAGAAATTACTGGTGATTATTAAGTTGATATATTCTTTTCATGCTTTTATATTAACTCTATTGTCCTTTCGATTGCGCAGTGAGATTCCGTCACCGGCAAGAAACCTGGACCAGTAGACCTTTACAGAGGGACTCACTGTCGGCAAGCGACGAGATCTTGGGTTCATCCTATAACCAATGAGAATTGGGTAAAAATCCTTACATAGTAAAATTTAATTGCATTGCTTTATAATAATGTCACTCGTTATAAAAATTCATATGTTTTCATTACAGGCGGCGATGTACACTATACGTAGTCAGCCCACTACCGATAGTAGTTAGTGGAGTGAGCCAAATATCCTGAACGAGGTGTTTGGCACCCGTTCTGGATATGTGTGTGGGCTTAGCCGTGGTGCCAAGCTCATGGTACCCACTAGAGCTACGTCCAGCCGATCCGTCGTTGGGGAGAGCACCCTACGCCGAACTGATATGGCAGGGAGAGGGGTTCAACAGCTATGAGTCATCGTCGATGAGATCAAAGAGCAGCTGGAGAGGCAAAGGGAGGAGGAGCAGAGGCATTGGGAGGAGGAAGAGAGGTAACGGGAGGATCAAGAGAGAAGGATCGAGGAGATACCGGTGGAGCATGAGCGACGGATGCAGGAGATGTTTCAGGCTCTCGTTGTACGCTTTGCCACCGATGCCCCCACCACCTCTGCCTTCATCTTCGTGATTTATTTATTTATTTTGATTTATTTTATATACGAATGTTAAACTTATATGTAGTTGTGTGTGGATGAATATTGTGGGTTGTATGTGGATGCGGATGGGACTTTTTTTTATTTTTTATACGAATGCTAAACTTATATGTATTTGTACGTGGATGAATGTGGGTTGTATGTGGATGTGGATAGGATTGTTTATGTATGGATGGATGTGGTTTGTGTTTGGATGGATGTAGTTTGTGTTTGGATGGATGTGGATGTGAATATGATGAAAATGTATTGTAACAGGTGTATTTACAGGTGTATATCAGAAATTTTTTCCTTAATTTTGAAAATAAATGAAACCGGGAAGAAATGGACTATTACCAACAAAATATTTCGTTAGTAATAGTAGGTCCAAAACTTATACTAATGAAATATTTCGGAGGTAAAAATTAATACAAAAATTTATACCAACGATCAATATGAGCTATACTGATGAATTATCTCATCGGTAATAGAGGGCTTATGCCGACGAACATACTTGTCAGTATTATTGTTTTACCGACAAACGTACTCATCGGTAATGTCATTAATCCATAGTTTTACTGACGAAGATATTCATCGGTATAAGTTGTGTTTATCGACAAAATATATTATTTTTTCCTACTAAAAGTAACATGTTTTGTCGATGATTTTAGTCGTCGGTATTTGTTTTATCATTGCCGACAAGGTCATATTTCGTCGGGACAAGCCTTTAGCCACGGTCTTATTGCGACGATCTTTCCGATGATAGATTTCATCGATAATGATTATTACCTATGAAAAAAGATAAAATAACGACGAATTATGTCATCGGTAAAAGAGCAATTTCCTGTAGTCTCTCTCTCTCTCTCTCTCTCTCTCTCTTCATGTGATGGATGCTCTCTATTAAAGGACACCCCCGTGAAGATGGTCCACATCAAAGGTGGGCCCACATGATGTATGGTCCACACCAAAGGAGGGTCCCTTGTGATGGATAACATATATTAACGTGCGCCCACATAATAGATGGTCCACATCAAAGGTCGACCCGTAATGATTAATTGGCCCAACCAAAGTGGGCCCATTGTGATGGAGAGCCCACTTCAAAGAGGTAAGGCCAACACGATGGATGGTCCACTCAGAACGTGGGCTCCGCATGATGGCAGTGGGCATTGAAGGTGGGCCCCACTTGATGGATCAGCCACATCTAGGTGGGTCCCACATAATGAATAGTATACATGAAAGGTCAACTTCTAATGATAAATACCCAATCTAAGTCAGGCCTTGTATGATGGATGGGCCACATCGAAGATGGGGCCCATATGATGGACGGTCCACATCCACATGATGGGTAGTGGACATTGAAGGTGGGCCCATATGATAGACAATTAACATTGATGGTGGGCCCACATGATGGATGACCCACATCAAGGTGAAGTTTGGCCACTAATGATGAATGATCCACATCAATGTGAAGTTTAACCCCTAATGATGAATGACCAACATCTAAGGTACGCCCTGCATGATGGATGGTCGACATCAAATGTGGGCTCCACATGATGAGCTATTGTAACACCCTAGTTCTCGAAACCTGAATACACTACTTGTTTTCCAAAAGCCCCAGTGTAAACCTTTAATGGTGGCTCAAATTTCATGTACATTTTTTTTCTTTATCAGAGTTAGTAATTTTAGTGGGATAGAAGCAAATTAAGTATAAAAGGGAGTCCAAATATATAAAACCATATATTTCAAGCAGTTACCTGAAAACTTATACAAACCAACATCTTAACGTTTTATAAAACATGATAGTACAAATTTAATACAAACGAAGACAGGAATAGAGAGTCGCAAGATCATCTGGCTCCACCAATTCCATATGAACACCAGCATGCGCATCATATGCGTCTCCTGCATACTAAGTACGGTTTGATAACGTCAATGGCTATCGCAGTGAGGTATAATCCCCAAGATTTATCGTATCATTAAGATAGTTAAGCATAGTTATCAGGAATAGTCTACAATGTATATTTTGTAAGTGCTATATTTTAGATCTAGCACCCTTTGTTGTCAAATTTTGTAATGACAAACCACTTGAGAGTGATTGACTTGTTTGATAGATGAAAAGTTCACCTTCAAGTTCAATAGATGGAAAGTTCACCTTCATTCGAAGACGAGTTTCAAGTCATCTACATAAACACCAAAGTGCTTTTACTACTTCAAATCAAAGTGCATGTTCAACTGCAAATACAAAATCAGGTTCATACACAAGACCGAGTGCAAGTGCGACTACAAATATTAGTTCAAGTCTAAGTGCATTACATGATCAAGTTCATGATTAAGTACACAAGCTCAAGTTCAAGTTTACAAGCTCAAGATCAAGTACACAAGTTTCAAGCTTCAAAGTGTACAAGATAAAGCTTCAAAGTACCTCAAGTATACTATCTACCGAAGCGTTCGATGTTACAAGTTCTATACTCACATTTAAGGTATACATGACCCTAAAAAGGCGTTAGGCCTAGGTCATTAATGTTGCATATTTATATTGGGTCAATGTACTTATTTTAGGCTTTGCTTCAACTAGTCCTAGTCATGGTTCGATTAGTCCAAGCACTGGCTCAACCAATACAGAACTTTACTCAAATTTTTGGATAACTTTGGTGGTTCTTCGACCAGTTGAGCACCCTTCTCAACCGGTCGTGGAGACTGGCTCGACTCGAACTCCAGCAAGGAGATTTTTACCCACTCGACTAGTTGAGTGATAGGTTTATCCGATCGTGCCAGAAATTTTAAAAATTGGTTACTACCAGGACCAGTCGAGGGAACCGAATTGCAGCCTATAAATAGAGGACTTTTCCCATATTTTTTCATTTATTCCAAGCCAATTCAAGCCACCTTTATAAGAACTAAGTCACCGCTATTGTGAAGCTATTATATGGTATTTAAGATTCTTTTATATAACTTTTTGGTTTTAAATTTCTTGATATCTTGTTGTTCAATCTTATTTGATAAAAAGAGAATTGTTCTTTAACCCTTTTTTTAGATCCAAGTAGCAAAAGGTTGGATTTAATTTAAAATTCATCTAGACTTAGAACCCTTTCATTTGTGAGATAAAACTTTGAATATCTACATCTACAAAGAAGTGGTTCTACCGGCTACATCGAAGAAGAATCTTTAAATAAGTATTTTTACAATTTCTTGTATTTGGTTAAAGATATTCAGCCAGAAAAATCTCCTTTTCGATTTTGACTGAGATAAGCTAGGAAAAATTCAGTGTGGGGTTTTTTATTGTGTAAGCCCAATTGAAAAACACATTTGCAAAGGTTTTAAGGTGAACCTTGGAAAATCTTCTTTCATAGTGAAAGTCAATACCACGTGGGTTGTGGATATTGAGAGTAGAGTAGGTGTGGTTGTTTACGAACAGTTGGTGTATACACTGAACCACTATAATTCTTGGAGTTGTAGTGGATGTTGTATTTGATATTTGTGTGTGAATGCTTGTATCTCTTTTATGTACTTGTGTGAACGTTGTAATAGCTAAAATTGTTTCTTTTGCCTCTATATTGATTTGAGTTTTTGATACTTATCAAAATTCTAGAAATCAGGTTGTCCTACCATAAACCTTGGTTTTTGGTGTAAGGTTGTCCTTAGAACAACGTTTGTATCAACCTCTCAAGACTAGTGCATTTAAGGTTGCTATTTATTTCAGCATTTGCATTTATTTTCTACATTTTATTTTTATTTGGCATAGCCCTATTCACCCCTCCCCCCCTCTAGGACTGAGAGCTCACCCTTTTCAAGTGGTATCAGAGCCTAATAGCTCATTCCATTGGATTTATTCCTGAGCTAATCGATCTCGAGGTCAAAATATGTCAAATTTTGATAGCCTTTCTATTACTAGGCCACCACCATTTGATGACTTCAATTATGTTTATTGGAAAGCCAGGATGAGGATCTTTTTGAGGTCCATTGATGAAAGCGTGTGGCAAGCAACAATGACTAGATGGAACCCACCTACATCTGAAGTTCTAGACACTGATGGAAATAAGTCCCTTAAAGAAGCACCGTATTATATGTGGACTACTCTTCAGAAAAATGAGAGCAGTGCTAATGCCAAAGCTTTAAATGCAATCACTTATGCACTATGACAAGATGAGTTTAAAAGAATTATATCTTATGATACTACAAAACAAGCTTGGGACATCGTTGAAATGACACACGAGGGAACAACTATTGTCAAAAAGTCTAAAGTTCAGATCCTTACCACTAGGTTTGAGGAAATTAGTATGGAAGAAAATGAATCATTCATGGACTTTTATAAGGAAATAAATGACATAGTTAACTTTATGTGGGGTCTTGAAAATAACATCCCAGAAAGCAAAGTTTGTGCAAAAATACTACGATCACTTCCTGAGAGAATCAATTCCAAGGTGACTGCCATTTAGGAACTTAGAGACATTGATAATATGAGGGTGGACGAACTTGTTGGTTCACTTCAAACTTATGAGTTGAATTTCAAAGCTCCAAAAGGTAAGTCTATAGCCCGTAAATCATCCAAATGTATTTCTCAAGATAGTAATAATTCTGATTGTGAAAAATCAGAGGATGATATGGCCTTATTAGTTAAAAAGTTTTATAAGATTTTTAAAAGAAGAAAGTTGATTTTCAAAGACCCTATGAGAAGAAAAGGTAAAACTAAAAACTGAAAATCTTTAAAAGATAGTTAGTGCTTCAACTGCCATGAATATGGGCATTTGGTAAATAAGTGTCTAAAAAGGGACAAGCCAAAGAGAAAAGGCATGTTAGCCACATGGGACGAATCGTCCTGCTCTGAAGCTTCTTTTGAGTCAGATGATTCAAAACCCGAATCTACAAGTGAAGTCATGGCTTTAATGACTCTAGCCAGAGTCACTTCCATAGATAGTTGTGATACATTTGAATATTAAAATCTGAGAAGTGACCCTGAAAATGAAGATGATCTTCAGGATGCCTATAATGCCTTATACAGGGAGAGTTGTAAGATAGTTATTAAGCTTAAACTTCAAAAAGAGAAATTTCTAAAATTAAAAGAGGATTTTGAAAACTCTAATTTAGAAAAGTTGCATATTTTTGATTGTTTTGAAAAAGTAAAATGTGACTTAAATTTCAAACCATTTGAACTAGAAAAACTAAGATCAGAGAATGAGAAGCTAAAACTTGAAGTTTCTTCCCTCTTGAGTTCAAAGGATACATAGAGGTATGCCCAGGGAGACCCTAAACTTCAAAAGTTACTAACTGCATCTAGAAAATGTGGAGATAGATCGGGTCTAGGCTATGATAAAAACATGCCTCTGAAAAATAAGAATGTAACTCCTAGGTTTGTTAAAGGAGAATCCTCCAACTCAAAGGGAAAAGGCTTGAATCAAAATAGCTTTAAAAATCCAAAAACTTTTCAAGCTCCCAAACTTAATGCCAACCATATCATCCTTAGAAATCAAAATTATAACCCTTTAGATGAGAAGATTGTGGACTTACTCAAGGAGCTTCTCAAATCTTACTTGAATGTGAGAGTTAATAATAATTATAAATGAAGGAAAACCGATAGTGCTCCAAAACCCAAAATGATAATGAAATGGGTTCCTAAGGTTACTTGCCTGGTTGCCCACATCGCCTTCAAGGCTTCGAGTCAATCAAAGTGGTACCTAGATAGTGGTTACTCAAGACACATGACAGGTGACAGAGATTTGTTCATTGACTACAATGAAATGACTGATGGGTCAATCACTTTTGGTGACGGTAGAAATTGCAAAATAATTGGCCAAGGTATGGTTCAACTTTTTAACCTTCCTCCTTTTGAAAAAAATTTATTTGTAGAAGGTCTTAAGCATAATCTTTTGAGTATTTCTCAAATCTGCGATAACAAGCATAGTGTAAAATTTACTAATCAAGGATGCGAGATCTCAAATGAGAAAGGTTGTGTGATATTGAATGGTCGTAAAACATTTAAAAATTGCTATATTGTAAGTGATTCTAGCTCGTCTAAAGTATCTTGTTACATGGTCCAAACTAATGAGATGAATTATGGCACAAACGCCTTGGACATGTAAACTACCGGAATTTATATAGACTGATCAAGGCCGATCTAATAAGAGGTCTACCCAAATTAAAGAAAATGGATAAACTATGTGGCGCATGACACATCGGAAAACAAACAAGTAGTAGTCACAACAAAGCGAACTCCTTTGCCACATCTAAACCACTTGAACTTCTCCACATGGATCTTGTAGGACCAACTAGAACGGAGAGTAGAGGTGGTAAGAAGTATTTCTTGGTAATTGTGGATGATTTACCAGATTTACGTGGGTAGCATTAATGAGAGAAAAATCTGAAACTCTCGATGAAGTAAAAATGATACTTAAGCGTATCCAAATTGAGAAAGAAATGAATATTACTAAGATCCGAAGTGATCATGGATTGGAGTTTGAAAATAGCAATTTTGAGAAGTTCTGTAGCGATCATGGAATATCGCATGAGTTTTCAGCTCCTAAGACACCTCAACAAAATGGGATTGTAGAAAGGAAAAATGGAGTGCTTCAAGAAATGGCTAATGTAATGTTGAATAGCAGAAGTTACCTAAAAATCTATGGGTTGAAGCTGTTAATACTACATGCTATATAATAAACCGAGTTTACATCAGAAAATTAAAAGATAAAATGGCTTATGAACTGTGGTTTAACAAGAAACACATAGTCAAATACTTTCGAGTTTTTGGAGCTAAGTGCTATATTTTGCGTGACTGCGAAAATTTAGGGAAGTTCGACACTAAAAGTGACTAAGGGATTTTCTTAGGATATGCTTTAAATAGTCGAGCGTATCGAGTTCTCCACAAGAGAACCGGTGTTATTCAGGAGTCCATAAATGTGGATGATCATCTGAATACACCAACTACAATTTCAGAAGATGATGAAGTCAATATAATAGAAAAACCTGACTCCTCATCTAGTCAAATCAACATTGAACTACGATCAGTCAAAGACCATCCTACTGATCAAATCCTAGGCAATCCTCTCACTGGTATGCGTACTCGAAGACAATTAGAAAATATATGTAATTATGTGTGTTTTACTTTCCAAATCGAGCCGACCAACGTAAAAGAGGCACTCGCTGATGAAAATTGGATAGTTGCCATGCAAGATGAACTAAGGGCCCGTTTGGCCGGGTGGATTGGAAGGGATTGAATGGTATTAGGGTGGATGGCATGGATTTTAAGGTAATGATGGTGTTGTCAGTGGATTGTCTTAAGATCCATGGGATTACTATATCCCGGGATTGCTATAACGAGTTTGTTTGGCACGCTCGGCCAATCCCGGGATTAAACCTTCCCATCCCTTCCAATCCCTCGAACTAAACACATCCCCGTCAAATTTGAACAATTAGGGTGGATTGGATGGGATTTACAAGTAATGATGGTATTGTCAGTGGATTGTCTTAATATCCATGGGATTGTTATATCCCAGGATCAGATCACCCAAACTGTTTGGCATGCCCGGCCAATCCAGAGATTTAACTTCCAATCCCCTCCAATACCATTCAATCCCTTCCAATCCGCCCGGTTGAATGGATCCTAAATCAATTTGTTAGAAATGATGTATGGTATTTGGTTCCAAGACCATCTGATAAACATATTATAGGAACCAAGTGGATTTTTAAAAATAAATCTGATGAGTTAGGGAATATAATAAAAAACAAGGCTAGACTGGTTGTATAAGGGTACACTCAGATAGAAGGCATCGATTTTGATAAAACCTTTGCCCCAGTAGCTCGTCTTGAATCCATCCGATTATTCATATCCATTGCATGTTTCAAGAAGTTTAAAATCTATCAAATGGATGTCAAAAGTGCATTCTTAAATGATGATTTACATGAAGAGGTTTATGTTGAACAACCTAAGGGTTTTGAAGACCTTAAACACTCTGATCATGTGTATTGCCTTAAAAAGGCACTTTATAGTTTGAAACAAGCTCACAGGGCATGGTATGAGAAATTGACTAAGTTTTTACTGAGTTATAACTTCGCTATGGGGAGTGTTGATAAAACTTTGTTTGTTAAGAAATATAATGATCACATACTTATAGTACATATATATGTTGATGATATTATCTATGGTTCTACATGCTCTAACCTGTCTATTGAGTTTGTAGAGTTAATGAAGTACAAATTTGAAATGAGTATGGTGGGAGAACTAATTATTTTCTAGGTCTACAAGTGAAACAACTTAAAGATGGTATTTTCATTTCTCAAACCAATTATGCCTTAAACTTGGTCAAGAAATTTGGATTTGAGAGTGGTAAAAAATTTGATACTCCTATGAGTACAAATCTTAAGCTTTTTAAAGATATAACAGGTAAAAGTGTAGATCCTCGGTTGTATCGTAGTGTAATTGGTAGTTTATTATATTTAACTGCGAGCCAGCCTGATATAGCATTCAGCGTAGGTATCTGTGTTAGATATCAATCAGATCCTAAGGAATCTCACCTTATAGCTATCCAACGAATTATTAGATATGTCGCAAGTTTGGTTAATCTATGATACTAATGTTCAATTAGCCAGATATACAGATGCTGACTGGGCTGAGAATATAGATGATAGAAAGTCTACTAGCGATGACTGCTTTTATGTTGGGAATTGTTTAGTTTCCTGGCATAATAAGAAACAAAGTTCCGTATCTCTATCCATAGTAGATGCTGAAATATTGTAGCTGAAAATACTTGTACCCAGCTGGTGTGGATGAAAAGAATGTTAAATGACTATGGGATTGCGCAAGATACTACGATACTGTATTGCGATAACTCTAGCGCAATCAATATTTCTAAGAATCCCATCCAACATTCCCGTACCAGACATATTGACATTAGATATCATTACATTCGGGAATTAGTCGAAGATAAAATTATTTCATTGGATTATGTTCAAACTGAAAATAAACTTGCAGACATATTCACTAAATCACTTAACAGAAATAGGTTTTCTAAATTAAAAATGGACATTGATATGTGTAATTCGAACTGAGTTTATCATGTTTGGATATTTAATTTTTATGCAAATTAGTTGTTTTTTTTATAAAAAAAAAATAATAAATTGTGCATTTTTGTGCTTGCACAACCGGTCGAGCACATACTCTACCAATCATGGTTCGACGAGTCGAGTATGTACTCGACCAGTCGAGGAGCACGGTTGGAGGGCCTTTAAGTGTGTTGAAAACCTATTTTTCTTCATTTCTTTCATCTTCCTCACTTACCCCTTCTCCGACCGGTCGAACTCACCTTCGATTAGTGTTTGGTAAGTGCATCATTTTCAATTTTCTTTTGGATTTGGGTTCCTTGAGTCTCATATTACTTAATTCCTGCTTTTATTTCAATTTTCCTTGTGATTTCCTTGGTATATTTGAGAAAATTTTGTTGGGTTTGAAACCCTTGATACTTATTCTTGCATTTTCTTGTTGATCCTTGCAATGAAAGGTAGAACGAATAAGAAATCTACTAGAGTATCTTCTTCTCGTTCCACACCTGTGCGTACACTTCGACCACCCGAAGAGGACCCCGAATATGTGTGGGATATTAGTCTCTACAACATCATTGTTGAGCGTACCGTAAATGCCAACCACCTTGCACCATTTCACGTTATTCCCCTCCTTGTAGTTGTAGGATGGGACAACATTTTGAATTGGGGTGGACCGACATACCGCTCCATTGCGCAAGGAATGTATGCTTATATAGGTGATGTTTCTATTGAAGAATTGACCTTCACTATAATGTTTAGAGAAGATTCATACAAAGTAGATTGTCACTTAATTTCTGGTTTGTTGGATGTCTAAGTGAATGATGATGGCATTCTTATTTCGACATTGGCTGAAAAAATGAATAAGTCAGAAAAACGCTCTTTAACCAGAAATTTGTGCAATATGGACTTGGAATGGTGTTCCAGGAATGCATTCTAGGCCAACCAAATGTTGCCCAGATACAGAGTGTTGCATCGTATCTTTATTTCCAATGTCTATCCGAGATTTGGAAACAAGGCAAAACTGACTTCTTTTATGATTCGTATCCTTCATTCCGTTGTGTCTGGTATTTCTGTGTGTCTTCCTTCTTTAATATGTTATATCATTATCCAATTTCGACTTCACCCTAGTCATAATGTTATTCATTTTCCTTATTTAATGGCCGCACTTGCCTTGCATTGATGTGTGGTCATGCCACTTGGTGAAGCTCCTACTTCACATCTTCCATTCAATCATTCAAATATCAACAAGTTGAATTTGAAGTTAGCTCCTAGTCAAAGAGATGGGTAGACTGAGGAAGTTAGGGAAGAAGTTAGAGAGGAAGATGCGCTGCCAACTAACACCGACATGGATGACATCTTTGATGAATTAGAATCAGATGACGTAGAAGTGATCCTGATTTTCAGTCTTTTGGTTTTGATGAGCGCTTTTGAGCCTTAGAAGAGAAGGTGGATGGATTGAAGATATCCCAAGAGAGTCAAATGAATATATGCATAAGTATTTTAGATGCATTACTAAGAGACTGCATCAGATTGATCCATCCATCCCACCTCCTTCTTCCTCTGGCTCTGATTAGTATGCTTTATTTGATATTTTGATTTGGGACTTATATTAAGGATTAATTCTCATTTTCACTCGTTGACTATTTGATACCTGGACATGTATAACTGTTAGATGTTGATGCTTTCATGCTTTATGGCTTAATCTTCTGCACTCTTATTCTCTTTCTATATATCCTATCATGCTTATGCTTTATTCTATATGTTTTCCTTTATCATATTGTGACAAAAGGGGGGAATTTGTAGAATGTGGATAATGTTTTGTACATGTGGATATGTTTGGTGCATGTGAATGATGTGGGTACATATATATATATATATATATATATATATATATATATATGTGTGTGTGTGTGTGTGTGTGTGTGTGTGTGTGTGTGTGTGTGTGTGTGTGTGTGTGTGTGTAATATAGGTCTCTACAAGTCACCAAGCTCATATTAAGAGGGAGTACATTGAGGGGGAGTTTTGAAGTCTTTTCGAAAGATTGATTTGGTTGTGAATCTGTATATTGAAAAGGTTGATTCTCTAATTGGTTTTGTCACAATTTTGACAAACGGGGAGATTGTAAGTGCTATGTTTTAGATCTAGTACCCTGTGTTGTCAACTTTTATAGTGACAAACCACTTGAGAGTGATTGACTTGTTTGATAAATGGAAAGTTCACCTTCAAGTTCAATAAATTAAAAGTTCACCTTCATTCCAAGATGAGTTTCAAGTCATCTACATCAACATCAAAGTTCTTCTACTACAAATCAAAGTGCATGTTCAACTGCAAATATAAAATCAGGTTCATACACAAGACCGAGTGCAAGTGCGACTGCAAATACTAGTTCAAGTCCAAGTGCATTACATGATCAAGTTCATGATCAAGTACACATGCTCAAGTTCAAGTTTATAAATTTAAGATTAGTACACAAGTTTCAAGCTTCAAAGTGTACAAGATAAAGCTTCAAAGTACCTCAAGTATACTATCTACCGAAGCGTTCAATGTTACAAGTTCTATGCTCACATTTAAGGTATACATGACCCTAGAAAGGCCTTAGGCTTAGGTCATTAATGTTGCATATTTATATTAGATCAATGTACTTATTTTAGGCTCTACTTCGACTAGTCTTAATCATGGTTCGACTAGTCCGGGCTGTAACGTCCCAGAAAAATCTGTATAAAGACCTGAGTACAACCTCAGGCTGAACAACCCAAGGACTACACCCAGTAGTATAATTTAGATAGGATTTAGTTAAATTCTATGTAATTGGTGGATTAAGCTTGGGCCACCATTTTCACAAATGGGGAGGCTTAGAATCAAGAGTACCACTAGCTTAATGCCACCTGAAGACCTAGAAAAAAATTCCAAGGGCCTATCGCTCTCGAGAGTACATTGAAACTCTGTAACGGACTTAGACCGCATGTCAGGAGTCTGATGACCCTGAAATTATAGGATGATGTCCGTCCTACTGGGCTTGATAACCATCGTGAGAATCAAGCCCAGATAGTGTCCATAAACGCCCAACTTGAGCCATGAGTTAAGAGTGTGAGAAATGTGAATACCCTTAGAAAATGAACAGAAACTTAAGTGAATTGGGTCGTTCAGTCTTATGCAGAGTTGAGGAGTTCAGACTGTTAGTTTATAACCAAACTTCATACATGAAGAAAGCAAATTTCCCTGCACATATCTGTATAACCGTGACCTCGATTGGACACGTATGACCGTTGATCAAACATAGCCTCTCCACGGTCGATCGACATATCTGATTGCACCAAAATCGTATCTTAGTATGGATCCATTGTCAGGGAATGTACCCCATGACGTAGATGAGCAATGGGCCTCCTTAAGAGCCCTATTCATCAGAAATGGCCGCCCACATGGTATAAACATAGTATAAAGTGGCCCTAGGGCCATTTGCACCTCATCTGGGGCTATAAATATCTCTCGTTTCATGCTCTCTCCCCCATATACGAATTTCATAAACCCTAGAGAGACAGAGAGAGAGAGAGAGAGAGAGGAGAAAAGAGAAAATAGAGAAGAGGAAGTGTGGGAGATCTTTCCAACTGTGGGAAATCTTCTCCCACGCATCCACGGGCCTAATCACCGTCACTTTTCACTACTGAGACAATTCCAACTATAACTTAGGGTAAGAAACACCAACCCTAATAGTGACGTAGATCCACCGATGGCTTTTCTCTAACTTGGGTAACCCATTTATTCGTTTAGGTGCCCGACGTTTTGTTTTCGGAAACTTTGTCTTAGGACCGAGTCTAAATCGAGTGTATTACCAAAAGGTGTGGACTATAAATGCTTAGGTTGCCGTTTATCAATACTTTTATTATAGCTAATGATTTATGTTTGCCACCATTGCAACCGTATTGTCTTAAACACGTCGATTTCTATATGAGATACGCCTATGAACTGTGATAAGTAAATCACGCAACCTATGTGTTTGATGAAATGTTTAAATGAGGAATAGAAAATGATTAGTGCTTGCCATGATTGTTAATCTAGGATTCAACGTTGTCATATGCATATGGACTTATCTATGTGATGAATTGATAAAATGTAAGTTCTAACTAACGTAGTCTATGTGTTTGATAAATTGTCTAAATGATAAATCGTTGATGATTTGTACGTACTATGAGTATTAAGGTAGGATCCTTTATTGTCTTATGCATATGTACCTTTTTCTCTATGTAATCAATTGATAAAATGTAAGTTGTAGTTAACATGGTCTATGTATTTGATGAAATGCTTGAATGAGAAATCCACTAGGGTTGCTTGTTGAATACTAAGATAGATATTACACGTGGTTGTTAGCAGCATTTGGATAGGAATGAGGCTATAATGGTAGTCTAGGCAATCTGTAAACGCCTATGTTGGGGTGGCCGAATTCACGTTGGCCACCTTGGGTAAACTCAATGGATACAAGTCATACGACGACTACCGACAGTGGCTAGGCCACGAGGGGCTCTCATGCGCTCCATGTCGATTAGGTCAGTGTGCGCCCGTACTAATCGAGCTTACCTATCGAACCGGTTGACCTATTGTGTGTTTACCATGTATGGACGTAACTGTTTGAATCTAAGGTACCCCTCACTAATGTAAAGATCCACCTCTAACCATGGTACCATGATCCTTAAGATTCATGAGCCGAGCATGGTGGTATGGGACATCGTGTTCATGCTATCGGCCTACGCTGGGTGATGAGTCCCCCTGTAGTGACCGTGAGCACCACTTCTTGCAACTTGTCTATCGTATGTGATTATCTAGGAGTGACGACCATAGAAGGATCCAAAACACAGGAATAGGACCGCTGCGGTTGTCCGATGCCTAATATTCGATTTGGGTCAATATTAAAAAGAGAGGTACCCTAGCTTCCCAAACTTACTAGATGAATGAATATAAATAATCACTCGGCTAACATGACCATGCATCGTACTACATTAGTTAGAATGTGGCGAAAAAGTGTTGGAGTTGAACGTTTGAGGAAGTGTTGTCATATGCGAAACAGGTGATTGGAGTAGCGTGTTGAGGGAGTGTTGATAGGTGAGGGCATGCATCATTATTTACATTCCATTCATACATTAAAAAGAATAGTTAGGTAGTGATTGTTATGATTGCCTTATCATTACTATTTTGATTGACTTGATAACATGTGTAACTTTTGCCTTATAGAACCACTGAGTTGATCACTCACTCCCACTTTGGGACGGTGTTTTAAAACACCAACCAGACGCTGATGTAGATGAAGGTATGGACGACGTCTATGCAATGGAGCAGGACTTCTTAGATGAGGAGGATGAATTCTCCTACTTCCAACTCTCGGGCGGGCTGATGTAGGCCACGTATTGTTACACAGGGAACGATGGGCATCTGGGCTTTAGTTGAACACATTTACACTACTACCTTTTATTCATTTTGAACTTATACATGTATATATCGAACCCAGTCGTGGACCCATGCTCTGAATGGAACTTATTGAAACATTTGTAATAATGTTTTGGATTTACGCATTTACTTAATTACATTAATTCTGGAGTATGATATGCTGTTTAGTATAATTTCATGCATGCTTAATCAATCAACATGGAATAAATCAGAAAACTATCTTCCACAGGACATAAGTGATGTTTAGAATCTCGGGAGTCAAGCCTTGCTCGACCCTCGAAATTTAGGGCATTGCAAGTTGGTGTCAGAGCATGAATTGGATTAAACTGGACCTGGGGTAATAGGTTATCATGACGCACTCTGACTTAGGAAGGGGACGATGGAACTTAGAGACGACATTAGGATCCAAAGTTCCACCGACGGGTGAGACCAAACACTGTAGTTTAGTCGAAGGTTTATAACTGGGGGACTCAGATCATGTGCAGTGACCTAAGTCACCGCTGAACAAAGATAACAAATCAAGTTGACTTGAGGTCGACTAGATCGTAGTACAGCGGGACTTGGCGCAAATAACTAATAAGGCCAAGATGGCCTAAACGTTGAACTTTGTAGTTCAAATTGAGTATGGGTCCATGCCAAATAAATCATGAGTAAGGAAAGAGGATCCTGGAGACGCGACGAAACGCCCTTGTACCACGACAGGTGGACCCGACCCATCGAGGATTTAAACTAGAGAGTGGTGGGGCCCAGGGGGTCCCACGGACCACAAATAAGGTTCTGAGGGGGGTAGCCACCGCCGAATGGTGGGGACACAGCCGAGAGCTCTAGGGGAGCGCGACGGCACCGCCGATCGATGGCGCACCGCTGCTGTTTCCATATGGGCATGGCGGCGGTGCTGCCGCTGGCCTGAGTGTGTGGGCCCCTCCCACGTGTGGGGGTCCACTTAAACGGCCCTACCACTCCCCCATTGCTCATTTTCACCCCAAACCAAACCCTTTGCCCTTCCTAAACCTCTCTAAACCCCATTTCCACCCTCAAATCCTCATTCCCAAACTCTTGAATCTCATCTCTTCATTGTAATTTTATTCACTACACCCCTCCTTCTAGCTCATTTAAGCACAAATCCACCACCTAGGGCTCCCAAAACACTCATCTTCTCAAGATCCTTTCATATCATACACCTCTCCACCTCAATGACCCTTTTTGAGGTAGTAGCCGCCATTTCCTCCATTTCTACGCTTCTTTCCCTTATGAGGAAGAGACGAGCGGCCTCAGACCGTCCGACTCGTTCAAAGAAGAAGGCGAGTGCCGGGGCAAGTACGAGCGCCGAGCAGAGGTCAAAGCAGGACCTCGACCCCCAAATCTCGATAGAGAGGTCTCTACCGGCGGGCATCGAGCTCGGTAGGTTTCGCTAACGGAAAATTGTCTTTGAAGCTCATGTAGATGAGAAGCTGTTTGTAATGTACCCGATAATCGACCACCTTCTGGAGAATGGATGGGGTCCTGTGTTTGAAGGAAAGTCACACGCTATTGAGGGCTTTGTGCAAGCCTTCTTCGCACGCGTTAAGGACCCGACCCTTGATCCTCTCCAGTTTATCATCCCTCTGGGAAGAGCAGAGGCTAGGGTGATGTGGACATTATAGCCCGCATCATGGGAGTAAAGTGTGGCATTGTTCATGCCAGCGAGACTAATCTCGCCGAAAGGCGGGAGAGAGATCGCCGTACACTCTTCCTATGCGGCCAACACATTGCTTGGAGGTGAGAGAACAACCTCAAAATGACGCGCATGACCGATGATTATCGCCTGCTCCACCATATATGCACATACAACGTGTATCCCAGATCGAGCAACTGCACTGAGTGTACGAGATTCATGGTGGACTTCCTGTACTGAGTAGGACAGGGGGATAAGGTGTGCCTGCCCACTCTTGTCTTGACCCAAATTGTGAAGAGTGCAATCTGCTCGGGGGGACTCGTCCCTCCCATTCGGTAGACTGGTTTGCAAGATTGCCCGTAATTTTGAGTTCATGCTCCACATGGATAACCTCACTCCTATCCACTACATTAACGAGAGGACCCTTAATAACATGAATACATGAATATGGGTCCCAGACAACGCCAAGCCCGACTTGAGGAATTCGGGGACGAGATAGAGGAAGAGACTAAGGGTGAGGAAGAAAGTGAGGAAGAAGAACAAGAAGAAGAAGTGGAGGCTCAGGACTCTGACTGGGAGCCTCCCACCGCTCATGAGGACCGCCAGGACCAGGCCGCCCACGACGCCCGCTTGGCTAAAATTGAGAAAAACCAGGAATATCTGAAGAAGAAATTCAAGAGGATGTCCTGTACTCTGAAGGCCCTCCTGTGCTGCATGCAGGATAAGGGAACACCTCCACCTTCGCCAGAATCTGAGGATTAGGAGTGTAGTTAGTAGTTACTTCTTTTTGTAATAGCCTTGGATAGGCTTAGTTAGGATGTTAGGATTGTGAATGCTGAAATCTTTTGTTTTAGTCAGCCATTGTGCATTCTCTGTCATAGTACATGTAATGACATACCATATGTATCCGTGACAAATTTTGTTTAATAAAATGCATGGAGCTCCTTTTCTTTTGATAATGCGTGAATGTTTGGAAAAGTTTATGATTTGTGTACGATAGCACTCTAATTTCATGAATATTGTACCCTATGTTGTATATAGGGAGTGCCTCCTAAAACCAATCGGAACATGTCACGTCTCCCACATGGCGGGTTGGTAGACGGAGCTCCTCCCTCGAGTGATAGCCAACAGGGCCCTAGTTTGGGTCCAAGCAGCGAGACGATGCCAGACTCACAACCGACCACCGGCCCTACAGATGGGCCGTGGCCAAGTGTGCCACCAGTTCTAGGTCAAAACCATGCTTCTTCGTCGACGCAACATATACCTCAGGTAGCCCCTCCCCTAGATAAATTGGAGCAAATGATGCTCATGATGCAACAACAACAACTAATCCTAGCAACTATAGCGGGGGCCATCGCACAAAATATGAATGTCGCCCCACCGATGCAACACATGCAGGCCACCGGAGCAATGGCTGCATGTTGGCTTTTCGAGTGTTTTCAACGCCTCCATCCTCCCACGTTCACGGGTACCCATAGACTCGAGGAGGTCGAGTAATGGTTGGATCGAATATCCAAGATGATAAGGCCATTATACTGCTCCGAAGCGGAGCAAGTCGAACTTGTTGCATACATGTTCGAGAAGGAGGCTAACCTATGGTGGTAACGCCCTGAAAATCGAGGGTCGAGCATAAACTCAACTCCCGAGTTTCAGAACATCACTTATGCAACAAAATGAATGATGATTGAATGTTGACTGTATTCGTGCATTGAACATGAGTGAGATTAAGCCAAAACAGCATATCATACTCCAGAGACAGTTAAATTTGCAAGCGGAAGACTGTGATAGATAGATAAAATATATAAACTATGATGAGTCTCCAGAGTGTGATAACATTACCAGGTTAAATAATTACAAGTACAGTTCTAAAATATACCAATGTGAGGAAGTGTAATGTCTCCTATCCCAAGTACCATAGCCCCGTCAATACAATATCAGGTCTTCATTGACCTGACAGAGAGATACAGATAGGAGAACTCCTCCTATCATCATAGAAGTAGTCCGGCTCTGCTTCACAAGCATTGCCATCACCTGAAACTCAACAAATCTGGTTGGTATGTACAACACCGTCCCGTAACGTGGGAGTGAGTGATCAACTCAGTGGAACAGTAAAGCATAGGTTAACATGTTATCAACTCAGTCAAGCAGTAATGATAAAGCAATACAATCAAACAATTCTAACTATTCTTATTTAATGCAAGTATGAAATGACATGATGTATGCCCTTGCCAAACCACCCTCATGCGACATCATCTTACGTTCGCGAATGCATAACTCCCTCAGTCCTCCACATCTACTAGGCACATGCGGTGCAATGATGCGCATGATTTCCGAGTTGTTATTAGTCCGTTTCAAACAGCAGTATTGGGAAACTAAGGTACCTCCCTTGTATCATTCCCAAACATGATCCATTCTAGGGCCGTCAATCCTAGTTAATATCATATGGTGTTATGGTTTGAGAGGCAGAGCGAAGGCATCACAAAGGGCTCGCACCCGTCAGCACGGATACAGATCTCACCGTATGCGGCTCAATTGCTGGCCGTCAGCTCGAGTACAGGTCTCACCGTACTCGGCTCAATCACTAGCCGTCAGCTCGAGTACAGGTCTCACCGTACTCTGCTCCACTCATACTCTAGTTGTTGTGAAAGACTCGTCGTCAATCACAGACCTTGGAGTATACTCGAAGACACTACAGAGGAGTCGTCGCCCGTCAGCACGAGTACAGGTCTCACCGTACTCGGCTCTCGCCATAGGTGTCGACAGCTCGAATACAGTGTCCCATACCACCATATTCGGCTCACGAGTTTGGTTGCACAATGGTCACTACGGGGAGGCACATGGCCCCAGCGTAGGCCGACAGCTCGACCACGGTGTCCCATACCACCATGCCCGGCTCATGCATCTTAGCGGATCAAGGTACCATGGTTAAAAGGGGTTTCACTGGTAAGTTTGGTACCTTAGGTTCAAGCAGTAGCATCCAAACATGGTGAACATACATAAGACAGATCGGGTTACTTGACGAGCTCAGCTAGCTCGAGCGCACAACAAGTCGAACGACATGAAGTGCATAAGCACTTCGCGTGGCCAAGCACTATCGTCAACTAAAGTACGACTCGGGTTCGTCGAACACATCTCACGTGGCAAATGAATCACAGCCACGAATTCAATTCTGGTACCGATTGTCTGGACTATAATGATAGCCCCAAACACAATCAATTGCAGATAGATAAAGTAGTAATGGATCAAGATTCAACTCATAAAATCAAGGTCTAGTATTATCCGTTTAGGGCTGTCAGGGCTGTTGCACGCACTCGTTGCTCCGCTCCCCCATCACCCATGACGGATCATACAACGTAAATATAAATTTAAACATATGCATTACATAGTTAAAATCATAAAGCAGTTGAGCATGTTATGAATCACAACACAAGCATGAGTTTGTACATGTTCAATTCCTAATCACACAACTATCAAAGGAGATCATACACATAGTTAAAAGAGGTTGAGAATCATATCTCAACACCCTTATACATTACAATTTGCTAACTACTACTCATTCAGACATTTCAAGAAACACTTGAACTACATACATCACATACATGACATATGTTGATCTCATAGGTATTAGGCCAAATCCTTCTACTAGGGAGCTACCCCAATTATAACACACGTGCCCCCATGACGGATAGTCATGGCAAGCATGGGTCTAAGTTCTATATTCATTCAGTCATTTCCACAAACACTTGGACTACACACTTTAACATATGTAGTGTATTGACCGTGGCGTGATTTAGGGCAAATCCTTTCGTCAAGGGGTTGACTAGTACATTTCAATCATGTTCTTACATTCAATACACATGACAAACATAAATCATAAATCCATATTTACTTAGTCATTTCAACAGACACTTAGAATACACTATTCCAACATACATAGTGTACGTTAGCAAACATGTATTAGGGCGAACTCTTTCGCCAAACTAGTAATTTACGCATGTATAATATATTTATACAACAAATAATCATGGCAAACACATCTCCAAATGCATACGTATACGGTACTTTCTACAATACAGTATTTCTACATACATAGTGTATATTAGTGGAACATGTATTTGCACGAATCCTTTCGCCAAATTAGTATTTTATCCATATATCATATATTCATACAACAATTAATCATGTCAAACACATTTCCAAAATTTATACGTATACGGTATTTTCTACAAATACCTAGAATATGTAGAATTCCATATTTTTCATCTTTAATCGAAACGGAAAACAGACAGCACTTTGTACATGTGCAATTGCATGCAGATCATGAATCTATCATTATCTGACATTGAAAGCGTTAAAAACCATAACCTATACACCTAAAGTCCGCACCTTTTGTCGTAGAATCGCAACGGAATCGATAAGTTTACTAAGCTTCCGTATTCGGCAGTTTGGCAACCTATAGAACGAAATAGGTTAGCTATTTCACAACCTACAACAGTCTAAACCCCAAAACAGATTAGGGTTAGGGTTTCTTACCTAGAAACGACATCGGAAACGCCGGGAAAATGTCTGGAAAGGGGCGGTGCAGCCCTTGTGATGATTGAAAGCAGCAGGAGGGAAGTACTCCCACAAATCCCAAGCTTTTCTCTCCTTTTTCTCTCTCTCTCTAGGATTTTATCCCAAATTCGTATGGTTGTGAGAGGGGCTGTTCTAAGGCCCTTATATAGCCAAAAATCTCTCCGAAATAGACTCCTGTTCAAGGGGTACGACTATTATAGGTATTTCGGCACTTTTCCAGCTCAAAAGAGGATTTCTGGTGGCCCTCCGTGAGCCAAACGTCAGACTTAAGCTCTCAACACATGGATCTATGTGGGATTACGCTTTCAACTCGATCGGATTCCCAGATCGCACGTGGCGGACCATTTTCAATTCAACAGTCGGTGGGCCACGATCCGAAATTCCAAGTACATGTAAATGTTCCTGAAATTTTTCCTGATCCGAGGGTGTAATCTGGTCTGATTCTGACGGTCTGGTTGCTTAATACTGATGCGCAAGCGAATGGTGCCAGATCATTATTCCAGATATTTATTTTGTAAAGGGAATAATGTTTTTCACACTCCCTCGCTCCGGATCCAAACGAATGGCCGTGGGACATCGGCTGGACCTGATTTTCGAGATGATTGTCAAGCCCAGTGAGGCGGTCCTAGTTCCTTAACTTCGTGTTAATCGGACTTCCGATGTGCGGTCTAGACCTAATACGAAGTTTCATTTCATTCCCGAGAGCAGCCGGGTAATGAGTTTGGTTCTAAACTTTAGGGTAACCTAGAGTCACTGATTTTGCAAGTTTTGGGTCTTGCAGATCGTATTTAAAGCGATCCCAATGGATTTCATGGCTAATCGAGTTTTGCACTTAGTTAACTTTGTTAAATTTCTAAAGGATTTAATCCTAATTGTTTTCTAGTTGAGATGGTACTTAGGCTTTTGTAGTTTGTATATAAAGTGATCCAAGTTTTACTACTTAGCTAGTTTAAGTTAGTGTCTAGGGCGAAAGTGCTTTGAAAAATTGAAAGCACAAGGTAGTGAAGGGTGGGATTTGTGAAGAAAATGGTTTAAAAAGGGATTTGAGGCTTTAATTGAGCGTTTGGGAAGTTAAACCTGTGTTAGGATTGACCCATCGCCTAAGGACGTCTAATTCCAGGTTGGCAAAAATCCAGGATGTTACAGTGGGATAGTGTCTTATAAACCGTTCCTTCAGGGTTTGTGCGGACGCGGGATGGGTTCGAAACACGTTTCCACGAGAAATACTTCCCACTCACCTACCATAATGAAAAAGATGACAAATTTCTCCCCCTCAAGTAGGGGGGAATGATAGTGGCGGAATATGAGAACCGCTTCATGGAGCTAGCCAGATATGCTCTCTTGATTTTAGCTAATGAACCGATGAGAATGCGGTGATTCTTGGAAGGGTTGCAGGCTGACATCCGCACCAAGTTGTGTTGCGCTAGCATCCACACCTATGCTGAATTAGTGAACATGTCCTTGCGAGCTAAGCAGGACGGTGAGCAGTTGTCCTGAACACGCTTGCCAATGGGCCCGAGGCTTAGGCCCGAACTGCAGGCCCAGCCGCTTCTCAACAAGAGGCCACATGTGAACTCACCCCCAGACTGATGGCTCTGCCGACCCAGCAAAGGTGTTCCGATCGCACATGCACCTACTGCGGCAGAGCAGGTCACACTTACCCCTTCTGCTTTACCAAGATTAGGGATAACGGCTACACACCACCTCAAAGGGTCAACCGCAAGCCCTGACACGCTATTTCAGCCCCTCCTTTACTATCCATGGCATCGGCACAACCATACAATCGACCTCCTGCATCCCGAAATAGGCCGCCTTAACAGCCTATGACAGTGCCGCCTAACCACCCGCAACAAGCTCGGGTACATGCCCTCGTCGCCGAAGCAGCAGAATCAGCGGTTATAGTATCGTTAGCATTTGAAGTCACTACCCACGTCCGAATTACACCTGTATTCCTTTTAATGGACACCGGGTCCATTGTTTTTATGGTAACATGCTCTGTAGTCAAGCGATTAGGGTTGGACACTACCCCTATGATTGGGGTGAGAGTCATCACCGCAACTGGAACCTTCTTAGACGCCACTAAGCTTTGTAGGAGTTGCCCGATAGACTTAGGGAGCAGAGTGGTGCACGTTGACCTGATTGTAACAAAGATTTATCATTACGATGTTATCCTTGGCATGGATTGACTCACCAAAATGAAGGCGGAGATTGACTGTGAGACCAGGTTAGTGATAGCCCATGAGCCCAAGGGCGCGACCTTCACCTTCCCAGTTCAGGTCAGTTGTCCTTTTCGCATCTGTTGTTATGCTTCCCTGTTGGAGAATTATGATGGTCCTTCACTTGGGGACACACCAGTGGTCCAAAATTTCACGGACGTGTTTAAAACGATCCCTGGACTGCCTCCTCACCGATGTAGGCCATGTACCGTTACGCAGGGAACGTTGGGCGTCTGGGCTTAGTTGAACACATTTACACTATCACCTTTTGTTCATTTCAAACTTATACATGTATATATCGAACTCGGTCGTGGACCCATGCTCTGGATGGAACTTAGTGAAACATGTGTAATAATGTTTTGGATTTCGTATTTACTTAATTACATTAATTCTTGAGTATGATACGATGTTTAGTATAATTTCATGCATGCTTAATCAATCAACATGAAAGAAATGAGAAAACTATCTTCCATCGGACATAAGTGATGTTCGGAATCTTGGGAGTCGAGCCTTGATCGACCCTCGAAATTTAGGGCGTTACACAGGCACTGACTTGACTAGTCTAGGGTTTTTCTTGACCAGTCTAGAAATTTACTCAAATTTTTGGATAACTTTGGTGGTTCTTCGATCAGTCGAGCACCGTGCAACCAGTCGTGGAGACTATCTCGACCAGTTGAGCAGGGCTCAAATCGAATTCCAGCAAGGAGATTTTTACCCACTCGAGTGACAGGTTTATCCGATCGCACTAGAAATTTTGAAAATTGGTTATTTCCAGGACCAGTCGAGGGAGACCTTAGACCAGTCGAAGGGAACCAAATTGCAGTTTACGAATAGAGGACTTTTCTCGGATTTTTCATTCATTCCAAGCCAATTCAAGCCACCTCTCTGAGAACTAAGTCCCTGCTATTGTGAAGCTATTATACAGTATTTAAGATTCTTTTATATAGATTTTTGGTTTTGAATTTCTTGATCTCTTGTTGTTCAATCATATTTGAAAAAAAAGGGAATTGTGCTTTAACCCTTTTTGAGATCTAAGAAATTGAATCTAAGTAGCCAAAGGTTGGATTTAATTTAAAATTCATCTATACCTAGAACCCTTTCATTTGTGAGATAAAACTTTGAACATCTACATCTACAAAGAAGCGGTATTACTGGCTACATCGAAGAAGAATCTTCAAATAAGTATTTTTACAATATTCTATATTCGGTTTGAGAGATTCAGCCAGAAAAATATCCTTTTTGGTTTTGACTGAGATCAGCCAAGAAAATCTCAGTGTGGGGTTTTTTATTGTGTAAGCCCAATTCAAAAACACATCTGTGAAGGTTTTAAGGTGAACATTTGAAAACCTTCTCTCATAGTGAAAGTCAATACCACGTTGGTTGTGGATATTGGGAGTGAAGTAGGTGTGGCTGTTTGCGAACAGTTGGTGTACACACCGAACCACTATAATTCTTAGAGTTGTGGTAGATGTTGTATTTGATATTTGTGTGTAAATGCTTGTATCTCTTTTATGTACTTGTGGTGAATGTTGTAATAGCTAGATTTGTTTCTTTTCCCTCTGTATCGGTTTGAGGTTTTGATACTTACCAAAGTTTTAGAAATCAGGTTGTCCTACCATAAACCTTGGTTTTTGTTGTAAGGTTTTCCTTAGAATAATGTTTATATCAACCTCTCAAGACTAGTGCATCTGGTTGCTATTTATTTCAGCTATTTGCATTTATTTTCCGCATTTTATTTTTATTTGGCATAGTCCTATTCACCCCTAGGACTGAGAGCTCGCCCTTTTCAGATTTCACAACGATTATCATAATACAAAGTTCATCAGATACGCATATATTGAATAAATTTCACCAAGATATTCTTATTTAAATGTATGAATACATATACGTGCTCACAGACTTGGGAATGCATATTCAACTAACAAAAGGTCGCCCAAGTAGAACTAGCCACCCGAAAAAGTACTCAAAGGTACGCCTTAAGGAAAACTAGCCATCCGGAAAAGTTCATGCAAAGAGGACACCCGCCTAGCTTCCTGGAAGAGTACTCTATGTATGTCCAAGGAAAACTAGACACCCGAAAAAGTCTATACAAAAAGGACAGCCCATGGTAGTCGAATGCACGCAATGAAAACTTAGGATCACCAGGTAAAATACTCTATGGTAGAGCTCGTAGTGACCCAAGAAAACCTCACGTCTTGTATTGACCACCCGGTAAAGTTTGCATGCCATGAGATTCATGATTAGCCCAACCATTATTATTCCAGTTGCAACCAACCAATATATGAAAGATAAGATTCGTCACCCGGTATAGGGAATCTACATATATGATGTTTTAAAGGAGATCTCTTCAACTAGTGGCCAAATATATTTCAACAAGTGGAGCTTACCATCACAGGGTTATAATAAAATAATTCATCAAAGCCACACAGTCCAAAATGGTCAACAAGATGGTAAATCCACAACGAGGTCTCCATTTAATCTATTAGACAAAATGGCCACTAGTTCGAGGACCTCTAAGCAATCCATCAAGTAATCACATATGACAAATTAAATTACGTGTAATATCAATATCGTACATGCATATCCAAAGCGTTCATTTTAAATCATAATAGGGGTATTTAAATTGAATCACATGTTCAAATAATTGAATTTAAATCCAATGCATCAATCATTTATAAAGGACCCAGATCAATAAGAGCAATTCACCATATTAAGGAATCAATGAGGTAAATGAACAAAAATGAATAAACAATGCTAACTATCAAGATGTAGAAATGCTTGAAGGGTGATCCTCACCTTTCAAGAGTCGAATTGGCTTATTATGTTGTCGGAATCGTTTGCACATGTTCGAGAATCCAATTCCTCCATACTTTAAACCATTTACACAACCAAGTCGCAACATCATTCCCTAAGTTCAACCCTAAAGATTAGAAGGTTCTGAGTATGAATCTATGACTTAGAAGAGGTGATTTGAATTCCAATATATAGATAGCATAGTTAAATGATTGCTATATTGAAGTTTAAGCTAAAATTCTAAAATCAACTTACTTATGTGGGTCATGGTGTGACTCGACTTTGAATTAAAACGAATTGAATTCTCCAACCTGACTTTAACTCACTTCGACTTGGATTCAACTCGAGCTCGGCTAACTTCCGTTGTGGCTAAATTCCTAGATCTTTCTGTAGCAATGTTGGACCCATGCCTGACCCAACTCATCTTTGACATAGTGGGTTGACTCACTGAATCAACTCGGTTGTAATAACTCAACTCCATCCTTCCTTCCTTTCTCTTCTTCTTCTCTTCTTTTGTCTCATCCTTCATTTCATTTATGTTGAGTCCAACAAACTATGGACTCAACTCGACCAAGTTCGGCTAACTATCAAGATGTAGAAAAGCTTGAAGGGTGATCCTCACCTTTCAAGAGTCGAATTGGCTTATTATGTTGTCGGAATCGTTTGCACATGTTCGAGAATCCAATTCCTCCATACTTTAAACCATTTACACAACCAAGTCGCAACATCATTCCCCAAGTTAAACCCTAAGGATTAGATGGTTTTGAGTATGAATCTATGACTTAGAAGAGGTGATTTGAATTCCAATATATAGATAGCATAGTTAAATGATTGTTATATTGAAGTTTAAGCTAAAATTCTAAAATCAACTTACTTATGTGGGTCATGGTGTGACTCGACTTTGAATTAAAACGAATTGAATTCTCCAACCCGACTTTAACTCACTTCGACTTGGATTCAACTCGAGCTCAGCTAACTTCCGTTGTGGCTAAATTCCTAGATCTTTCTGCAGCAATGTTGGACCCATGCCTGACCCAACTCATCTTTGACATAGTGGGTTGACTCACTGAGTTGACTAGGTTGTAATAACTCAACTCCATCCTTCCTTCCTTTCTCTTCTTCTTCTCTTCTTTTGTCTCATCCTTCATTTCATTTATGTTGAGTCCAACAAACTATGGACTCAACTCGACCAAGTTCGATCGAGTCAGCAACTCCACTTGAGTCGGGCTAGTGTGGCAACATCTTTTCTCTCTTTCTACCTTCTTCGCTGCCTTCTTCTTTCTTTCTTCAGTCTTTCGATCTTCTTCTTTTCTCATCTTCGGTCCTTGCATGACCAAGCGAGTCAGGGCTCAACTCAGACGATCCGCAAACTCAGTAGATTTGGACCGAGTCTCAGTGCAGCAAGTAATAGCAGCTCCGCTCTCGAGCCCTCTCCATCTCTCCCTCTCTCTTCTTCTCCTTCATCCTTCTATCTTCTGTCTTCTTTTTCTTCTCTTACAATGACCGACAACTCCACCTGAGAACCCAACCGATTCGAGCTGGTGCGACAGCACCCGACTCGGAAAGCTCGGTAACCAAACATGAGGTTCTCATGACTCTCTCTCTCTCTCTCTCTCTCTCTCTCTCTCTCTCTCTCTCTCTCTAGATTTTGAGGGCCGACTTCCAAAAATAGAAAGGGAGCCTTTATAGCCTCCTTAAATTCTTCCAGAGTCTTCGGACGTAACTAATACGGGATTAGTTATTGGGTTAAGAAGCCGGTTTGAGTTGATCTAATCGAATCCCGCTTGTATGATTACAATGTAATGTTATGAATATGTTTTTGATGGCCTGCCCTACCAAGTGAAGGTCTCGGATCGGGAAATAAGACCCATTGCATAATGGTGGGTTTTACGGTCGGGCGAAGAAGTTGAGGTGGCCGCCCATGGCAAATTCTCCACTACGGCCTTATCCTTTGATCCAATGCTTCTGGATGGACTAGATGTGTTCGTTGATCGTTGTGGGGTCCATACTTTGGATGAGTACAAGGGATCCGATGATATGGGGTGAGATTTTCAAATGGATGCAAAGAGTGCCTTTTTAAATGGTGATTTACATGAAGAAGTTTATGTCGAACAACCTACAGGGTTTGAAGATCTTAAGTTTACTGATCATGTATACCGTCTTAAAAAAGCTCTCTATGGTCTAAAACAAGCTCCCAGAGCATGGTATGAGAAATCGACTAAGTTTTTACTTTGTCATAACTTTCAGATGGGAAGTGTTGATAAAACATTGTTTGTTAAGAAACATAATGAAGATATTTTAATGGTTCAAATCTACGTAGATGATATCATTTATGGATCTACTTGTACTGACATGACTATTGAGTTTGCAAATTTGATGAAATATCAATTTGAAATGAGTATGATTGGGGAATTTAATTACTTCCTTGGGTTACAAGTAAAACAACGACCTGATGGAATGTTCATCTCTCAATCTAAATAAGCTATGAATTTGATTAAGAGATTTGGATTTGAGAATGGTAAGAATTTTGATACTCTTATGAGTACAACTTTGAAACTCTCAAAAGATTCTGTAGGTAAGAATGTGGATCCGAACTTATATCGGAGTATGATTGGTAGTTTATTGTATTTAACTGCTAGTAGACCCAATATTGCTTTAAGTGTTGGTATTTGCGCTAGATATCAGTCTGAACCTAAAGAATCGCATTTGATTGCAGTCAAACGGATTATACGCAATGTTGCAAGTACTGTTAATCTCGGTCTATGGTATCCGCATGAGACTAGTATTCAATTAGCTGGGTACTCGGATACTGACTGGGCTGGTAATCTTGATGATAGAAAATCAACCAGTGGTGGTTATTTTTATATTGGAAACTGTTTAGTTACTTGGCTTAGTAAGAAACAAAGTTCTATATCACTTTCAACAGCAAAAGCTGAATATATCGCAGCTGGTAATGCTTGTACACAGCTTGTTTGGATGAAACGTATGCTAAGTGATTATAGAATTAAATAGGATTCTATGTTATTATATTGTGATAATACCCCGTAAATATTTCGAAAAATCCAATTCAACATTCTCGTACTAAGCATGTTGATATTAGATTTCAATATATTCAAGATTTAGTAGAAGAAAAGGAAATATCATTAGCATATATCCCTACCGAGAATCAACGTGCTGATATTTTCACCAAACCGCTCGACAAAAGCAGGTTTAACAAAATAAAATTTGATCTTGGCATGTGCATTCTAAAATAATTATTTATGCCTATTTGTATCATATTGTATTTATTTGCTAGATTAAATTTTCAATTTTTTGAAATATGCATGAAAATCTGATTTTTAGGTGGTACTCATCCAGTCAAAGATTTTCTCGACCTGTCGTGGCACGACCGGTCGAAGAAAACCCTTGACCAGTCGTAGATCACGGTGATTGACTTATATTTGGGGGAAATTACTTTCTTCCTCATTTCTTTTTTCCTCTCCGACTAGCCGACGCTCGACCAGTCGAACCCACCTTCCAAATCCTTCAAGGTTAGTGCTTCATTTGCTTATTTCTTGTGGATTTGTGTCTAAATTACTTCTCTTTTACTCTTGAAGTTATCTATTTCAAATTTCATTGAGATTTGGGGTTTCCCTTTTGAAAAATCTGTTTTGAGAAAACCATCTTCTCAAACCTTTGTAACTCTTTATTTTCTTAAAATTTTTATTGCAAATGGCATCTAGAGGGAGAAAAACAACATCTCGTGGTCCGTCTTCTTCTTACAGATCAGCCCCTCTCAGTAAGCGTCATCTTCGGCCTCCCGATAATGATCCGTCTTATGTTTAGGACATCAAATTACGCAATGTTATTGTTGAACATCAAGTTTCTATTAATCATGTTGCTCCTTTTGATATCCTTCCTATGCTTCAAGCTGTAGGTTAGGATAACTTATTACATTGGGGTGGGCCAGCATACCGGTCCATTGCACGGTCCATGTTTGCATGTATATGTGATTTTTCACTGAAGAATTTAACTTTTAAAATAGCTACTAAAGAAGGACCATTTGACATTAATCATTATTTGATTTCAGCCCTTATAGATATTCCTGTGAATGATGAGGGGATTCCTATCTATAATTTATCTGACAAACCCTTAGAAACTGAAAAATGTCTCCTCACTAGAGATTTATGCAATCTGAATGCTCAATGGACTCATAAAGGGAATGTGCTTCCCTCAAGGTATTTTTTACCCAAATATAGAGTTCTTCACAAAATCTTTGTGTCTAACTTATATCCACGATCGGGTAATAAATCTGAATTGACTTCCTTCATGGTTCGTGTTCTTCATGCTGTTGTCGGTGGTAGGTCTATCTGTTTACCATCCTTAATGTGTCACTTCATTCTTAATTTTCGTCTCCATCCTAGTCACAGTGACATTCCTTTTGCTTATTTGATGACTGTGTTGGCTACTCATATGTTAGTCGATATGCCAGTTGGAGAGGCCCTTATCCATCATCTGATATTTAATAATTCTAACTTAAATAAGATGAAGTTAGATTTTCTCCCTGGCCAAGGTGATGGTGGTGGCAATGCTGAAGCAGCATATGAGGAAGTAGTTGGTGATCTTCCTTCTGATGATATTAAAATGGATGATGTCTTTGAAGAACTTGACTCTGATTCTACGAATGATCCAGATTATGAGCCTTCTGACTTTGATGCTCGTCTGCATGCAATGGAAGATAAGGTTGAGAATATAAATGTTAAGATGGAAAACATGTCTGTTACTAATGATTTACATTTCAAGTATATGCGCATATATCTTAAACGCTTGAACAAGAGGATGCATAAACTTGATCCGTTTATCCCTGCTCCTTCATCTGGTTTAGATTAGCTCTTTTAAGTCATCTAATTTGTAATAACTTTACTACTATTATCTTAGTTTTGCTTTAACTCAGTTTATGAATTATGTGAGTTAATTATGCATTTATCTCTTATCTTGTCTTGCTATCTGTCATCTATCTCTCTGATTTATTCTCCTTAGTCTATTTGTTCTGTGTTTCCTTTGTCGTCTTATGACAAAAAGGGGGAGAATGGATATGTTCACTCACTTGGATATGTCTGTCTTATATGTATGGAGAATGGATATGTTTTACTCAAGGGGAGTTTTAAATGCAGATGTGGACTGTTAAATACAGACGTGGTCTTTGAATACTGATTTGTAGGTTCATGTTACTGTGCTAGTTGATAACAACTGGTGCATGATTCGTTAATCAGATATTCTGTGTTCTATAACATATCTTGGAAGTGTGTTTTGTCATTAATTTGACAAAGGGGGAGATAGTAAGTGCTATATTTTATAGCTCCTTTTGTTGTCAAATTTATGGTGCCAAAGACTCTGTTATGAAGCTTGCATATGTGAAGATCAAAGCACTACTCAAGATCAACTTTGATGGACAAGCACTGCTCACAAGTCAAGACTCGAAGAAGTGAGTTTGTTCGAATTAATTCAAAGACAAGGATAATGCAAGAAGCTTTCACGTTCAATCTCAAGATCTCAAGAAGCTTTCAAGTTTGAACTACATCAAGACTTCAAGCTTCACTACTTTCAAGGTCACTTGTCCTTAAGTTTCAATGTCCTTACTTCACTATTGAGGTATGACTGACCGTAGGATTGGCCTTTAGAGTAGGCCATTTTGTATACATAATTCATATATTACATATAAGAGAGTTTGGCCTGTTCTAAGACTAGTCCTGGACTTTGTTCGACTAGTCCTAGCACTGCATCGACCTGCCTAAGGATTTCCTGGATCAGTCGTAAGTTTGTTGTAAAATTTAAAAAAATTTTGTTAGGCTTCGACTAGTCCTAGTGACTGTTCGACTAGTCGTAGGAACAGTGTCGACTGGTTCTTCGATCAGTCGTAGATCTTTGACTCAAACTACAATGATGATTTGCACTTAGTTTCGACCAGTCGTGTGTGACCTTCTACCAGTCGAAGGTGACTTACGACCAGTCGAAGGTGCCCTATGACCAGTCGTGAAACTGTCTTATCTTATCGCGTCTGAATTTTCAAATAACTGTTGGATCTTCGACTTACTTGTTTTAGAAAATCAGAACAGTCGTAAAATTGTTATGAAGCTTAAACTTCAAAAAGAAAAGTTTTTTAAACTCAAAGAATGCTTTGATTTACTTGTTTTAGAAAAATTCCAAATTTCAGATAGTTTTGAAAATTCAAAATGTGATTTGGAATTCAAAACCTCCCTGATTGAAGATTTGAAATCTAAAATTGAGAAACTCAAGAATGAATTATCTTCTCTTCTGAGTTTGAAGGATACATGGAGGTATGCCTAAGGAGATCCAAAGTTAGAAAAACTTTTATCCAGATCTAAAAAATGTGGCGATCGATCCGGATTGGGTTATGATAAAAACATACCTCATAGACAGAAGAGTACTCCTCCCAACCTTATGAAAGGAGAAGCCTCAAACTCAAAAGAAAAAGGTACTTGTCAAGGTTTTTCTAAAAATACAAAAACTTTTTAAAAACCTAAACGTAGCTATATCAATTTCAAAAATTAGAACAGAAACCCATTAGATGAAAAAATAGTTGATTTACTCAAGGAGCTCTTAAAATCTAACTCAGTAGGTCATTCCCACAACTATAAACAGAAGAAGACCAACTATGTTCCTAAACCCAAAACAGTTCTGAAATGGGTTCCTAAAGTCACTTGTTTGGTTGCTCACACTGCTTTCAAAGCTATAAGCCATTCCAAATGGTACCTAGACAGTGGATGTTCAAGGCATATGACTGGTGATAAAGGTCTATTCACCGATCTCAAAGACATGACTGATGGTTCAGTCACATTTGGTGATGGCAACAACTGCAAGATTATGGGCCAAGGTATGGTTCAACTTTATAACCTTCCTTTATTCAAAAATGCCTTATATGTAGAAGGTCTAAAACATAACTTCCTTAGCATATCTCAAATATGCGATAATAACCATAGTGTACGGTTTTCTAATCAAAGCTGTGAGATTCTAAATAACAAAGGCTCGGTAATATTAACTGTACGAAGAACGTCTGAAAACTGCTATATTGTAAGGAAATCCAGCTCATCTAATTAATTGTGTTACATGGTCCATACAGACGAGACTGATTTGTGGCACAAACGTCTTGGACATGTACACTACCGAAATCTACATAGATTGAGCAAACAAGAACTTATAAGAGGTCTACCCAAACTACAAAAATTAGATAAAATATGTGGTGAATGTCAGATTGGCAAACAAACAAGGAACTCACACAAAAAGGTGAACTCCAATACCACATCAAGACCACTCGAGCTTCTCCATATGGATCTTGTAGGACCTAAAAGGACAGAAAGTTGAGGTGGTAAAAGATATATCCTGGTAATAGTGGATGATTTTACCAGATATACATGGGTTGTCTTCTTATGGGACAAATTAAAAACCCTTGAATAAGTGAAAAAGGTTCTCAAAAGGATTCAAACTGAAAAGAGTTCTCAAGTCAGTAAGATTTGTAGTGATCATGGATCTAAATTTGAGAATAGCGGTTTTGAGAAGTTTTGTAGTGACCAGGGAATATTACATGAATTCTCAGTGTCCAAAACTCCTCAAAAAAATGGTATTGTTGAAAGAAAAAATAGAGTGCTTCAAGAAATGGCTAATGTCATGTTGAATAGTATGAAGCTCTCTAAGAATCTTTGGGCTGAAGCAGTCAATATAGCTTGCTATATCATTAACCGGGTTTACACTAGTAAAGGTAATAATAAAACGGCTTACGAAATGTGGTTTGATAAAAAGCCTACTGTCAAATGCTTTCGAGTTTTTGGCAGCAAGTACTATATTTTACGAGATCGTGAAAATCTGGGAAAGTTTGATACAAAGAGTGATGAATGGATCTTTTTAGGATACTCTTTAAATAGTCAAGCTTATAGGGTTCTGAACAAAAGGACCGGTGTGATTCAAGAGTCCATCAATGTGGTCATTGATGATCACTTGAACACACCAGTCTCAAGTTCAGATAATGATGAAGTTCTTGTAATTGATAAATCTGATACTTCATCTAATCAGACTGATTCTGATCTGAGGACTGTTAAAGATCATCCAACCACACTGATTCTTGGAAACCCTCTCACTGGTGTTCGTACCCATAGACAACTTGAGGATATATGTAATTACGTATGTTTTACATCCCAGATAGAACCTTCTAACGTAAAAGAAGCTCTTACTGATGAAAACTGGATAGTTGTTATGCAAGAAGAACTTAATGAGTTTGTTTGAAATGATGTTTGGTATCTTGTTCTTAGACCTAAAGATAAACATATTATTGGAATAAAATGGATTTTTAAAAATAAGTCTGACGAGCTTGAGAATATTATTCGAAACAAGGCAAGATTGGTAGTACAAGGGTACACTAAAATTGAAGGTAATGATTATGATGAAACCTTTGCCCCAGATGCTCGTCTTGAATCAATCATACTTTCTATATCCATGGCATGCTTTAAAAAGTTAAAATTTTTTCAAATGGATGTAAAGAGTGTCTTTTTAAATGGTGATTTACATGAAGAAGTTTATGTTGAACAACCTACAAGGTTTGAAGATCTTAAGTTTACTGAACATGTATACCATCTTAAAAAAGCTCTCTATGGTCTAAAACAAGCTCCCAGAGCATGGTATGAGAAATTGACTAAGTTTTTACTTTGTCATAACTTTCAGATGGGAAGTGTTGATAAAACATTGTTTGTTAAGAAACATAACGAAGATATTTTAATGGTTCAAATCTACGTAGATGATATCATTTATGGATCTACTTGTACTGACATGACTATTGAGTTTGCAAATTTGATGAAATCTCAATTTGAAATGAGTATGGTTGGGGAATTTAATTACTTCCTTGGGTTACAAGTAAGACAGCGACCTGATGGAATGTTCATCTCTCAATCTAAATATGTTATGAATTTGATTAAGAGATTTGGATTTGAGAATGGTAAGAATTTTGATACTCCTATGAGTACAACTTTGAAACTCTCAAAAGATTCTGCAGGTAAGAATGTTGATCCGAAATTATATCAGAGTATGATTGGTAGTTTACTATATTTAACTGTAAGTAGACCCGACATTACTCTAAGTGTTGGTATTTGCGCTAGATATCAGTCTGAACCTAAAGAATCGCATTTGATTGCAGTCAAACAGATTATACGCTATGTTGCTAGTACTGTTAATCTCGGTCTATGGTATTCGCATGAGACTAGTATTCAATTAGCTGGGTACTCGGATGCTAACTGGGCTGGTAATCTTGATGATAGAAAATCAACCAGTGGTGGTTGTTTTAATATTGGAAGTTGTTTAGTTTCTTTACTTAGTAAGAAACAAAATTCTATATCACTTTCAACAGCTGAAACTGAATATATCGTAGCTGGTAATGCTTGTACACAGCTTGTTTGGATGAAACGTATGCTAAGTGATTATGAAATTAAATAGGATTCTATGTTATTATATTGTGATAATACCAGTGCCATAAATATATTGAAAAATCCAATTCAGCATTCTCGTACTAAGCATATTGATATTAGATTTTATTATATTCGAGATTTAGTAGAAGAAAAGGAAATATCATTGGAATATATCCCTACCGAGAATCAACGTGCTGATATTTTCACCAAACCGCTTGACAAAAGCAGATTTAACAAAATGAAATTTGATCTTGGCATGTGCATTATAAAATGATTATTTATGCCTATTTGTATCATATTGTATATATTTGCTAGATTAAATTTCCAATTTTTTGAAATATGCATGAAAATCTGATTTTTAGGTGGTACTTGACTAGTCGAGGATTTCCTCGACCTGTCGTGGCACGACTGGTCGAAGAAAACCCTCGACCAGTCGTAGATCGCGGTGATTGACTTATATTTGGGGGAAATCACTTTCCTCATTTCTTCTTTCCTCTCCGACTAGCCGACGCTCGACCAGTCGAACCCACCTTCCAAATCCTTCAAGGTTAGTGCTTCATTTGCTTATTTCTTGTGGATTTGTGTCTAAATTACTTCTCTTTTACTCTTGAAGTTATATATTTCAATTTTCGTTGAGATTTGGGGTTTCCCTTTTGAAAAATCTGTTTTAAGAAAACCATCTTCTCAAACCTTTGTAACTCTTTATTTTCTTGAAATTTTGGTTGCAAATGGCATCTAGAGGGAGAAAAACAACATCTCGTGGTCCGTCTTCTTCTTCCAGATCAGCCCCTCTCACTAAGCGTCATCTTCGACCTCCCGATGATGATCCGTCTTATGTTAAGGACATCAAATTATGCAATGTTATTGTTGAACATCAAGTTTCTATTAATCATGTTGCTCATTTTGATATCCTTCCTATGCTTCAAGATATAAGTTGGGATAACTTATTACATTGGGGTGGGCCAGCATACCGGTCCATTACACAATCCATGTTTGCATGTATATGTGATTTTTCACTAAAGAATTTAACTTTTAAAATAGCCACAAGAGAAGGACCATTTGACATAGATCGTTATTTGATTTCAGCTCTTATGGATATTCCTGTGAATGATGAGGGGACTCCTATCTATAATTTAACTGACAAACCCTTAGAAACTGAAAAACATCTCCTCACTAGAGATTTATGCTATCTGAATTGCTCAATGGACTTATAAAGGGAATGTGCTTCCCTCAAGGTATTTGTTACCCAAATACAGAGTTCTTCACAAAATCTTTGTGTCTAACTTATATCCACGATCGGGTAATAAATCTGAATTGACTTCCTTCATGGTTCGTTTTCTTCATGCTGTTGCCAGTGGTAGGTCTATCTATTTACCATCCTTGATTTGTTACTTCATTCTTAATTTTCATCTCCATCCTGGTCACAGTGACATTCCTTTTGCTTATTTGATGACTGTGTTGGCTACTCATATGTTAGTCGATATGCCAGTTGGAGAGGCCCCTATCAATCATCTGATATTCAATAATTCTAACTTAAATAAGATGAAGTTAGATTTTCTCCCTGGCCAAGGTGATGGTGTTGGCAATGCTGAAGCAGCACATGAGGAAGTAGTTGGTGATCTTCCTTCTGATGATATTAATATGGATGATATCTTTGAAGAACTTAATTCTGATTCTACGAATGATCCAGATTATGAGCCTTCTGACTTTGATGCTCGTCTGCATGCATTGGAGGATAAGGTTGAGAATATAAATGTTAAGATGGAAAACATGTTTGTTGCTAATGATTTACATTTCAAGTATATGCGCAAATATCTTAAACGCTTGAACAAGGGGATGCATAAACTTGATCCATCTCTCCCTGCTCCTTCATGTAGTTTAGATTAGTTCTTTTAAGTCATCTAATTTGTAATAACTTTACTACTATTGTCTTAGTTTTGCTTTAACTCAGTTTATGAATTATGTGAGTTAATTATGCTTTTCTCTCTTATCTTGTCTTGCTATCTGTCATCTATCTCTCTGATTTATTCTCCTTAGTCTATTTGTTATGTGTTTCCTTTGTCCTCTTATGACAAAAAGGGGGAGAATGGATATCTTCACTCACTTGGATATGTCTGCCTTATATGTATGGAGAATGGATATGTTTTACTCAGGGGGAGTTTTGAATATAGATGTGGACTGTTGAATACAGATGTGGTCTTTAAATACTGATTTGCATGTTCATGATACTGTGCTAGTTGATAACAACTGGTGCATGATTCATTAATCAGATATTCTATGTTCTATAACATATCTTGGAAGTGTGTTTTGTCATAAATTTGACAAAGGGAGAGATTGTAAGTGCTATTGTTTATAGCCCCTTTTGTTGTCAAATTTATGGTGCCAAAGACTCGTTATGAAGCTTGCATATGTGAAGATCAAAGCGCTACTCAAGATCAACTTTGATGGACAAGCACTGCCCATAAGTCAAGACTCGAAGAAGTGAGTTTGTTCAAATTAATTCAAAGACAAGGATAATGCAAGAAGCTTTCAAGTTCAATCTCAAGATCTCAAAAAGCTTTCAAGTTTGAACTACATCAAGACTTCAAGCTTCACTACTTTCAAGGTCACTTTTCCTTAAGTTTTAAAGGTCACTTATCCTTAAGTTTCAATGTCTTACTTCACTATTGAGGTATGACTGACCGTAGGATTGACCTTTAGAGTAGGCCATTTTGGATACATAATTCATATATTACATATAAGAGAGTTTGGCCTGTTCTAAAACTAGTCCTGGACTTTGTTCGACTAGTCCTAGCACTGCTTCGACCTGTCTAAGAATTTCCTGGATCAGTCGTAAGTTTGTTGTAAAATTCAAAAATTTTCTGTTAGGCTTCAACTAGTCCTGGGGACTGTTCTACTAGTCATAGGAATAGTGTCGACTGGTTCTTCGATCAGTCATAGACCTTCGACTCAAACTACAACAATGATTTGCACTTAGCTTCGATCAGTCGTGTGTGACCTTCGACCAGTCGAAGGTGCCCTACAACCAGTCGTGAAATCGTCTTATCTTATCGCGCCTGAATTTTGAAATATCTGTTGGATCTTCGACCAGTCGTAGCGACTTAAGACCAGTGGAAGACGTGATTTATTCACATTATAAATAGAGCACGAATCTCAGAATTAAATAGACCATTCAAGCTAATTTAATTAAGCCTTCTGAGAGATAAATCCATGCTCCGTTTAAAGCTAAATGTGATTATTTAATATTCTCTTTCTTTAGCTTTGTTAATTGATTTTGTTTCTTGCATTCCAATCTAATCTGTAAAGAGGAAGTTTTATTTTCGTTTTACTGGAATCAAAATCAATTCAAGCTAGCCCATTTGTTTTAATTTAAAATCTATTAGAAATTAGAACCATTATAAAGTGAGTATTGGACATTGATCTTGAACACTCAAATCTCTACTCCAACTCGGTTCTTTTTGGGCTGCTACATCGAAGGAGAAATTCAGGTATTTTACATTTATTATAAATTCCTTTATTTTAGTTTTATTTGAGGTTAAGCCAGAAAAATCTCAAAGCTGTTGGTTATCAGAGGAGAGCCAGAAAACTCAGAAATGAGGGTTTTTTTTTAATTGTGTAAGTCCTTTGAAAAAGACACAATTGTAAATGTTTTGGGTGAACTGTGAAAACCTACTTGATAGTGAATGCTAATATCCCCTGTGTGAGGATATTAGGAGTGGAGTAGCATTCTGTGTGGCTGTTGTTAAACAGTTGGTGTACACACAGGCAAACCACTATAACTCCTTGTGTTGTGTGGAAGTGTGCTTTATTTTCCTATCTTTGATTCTTCTTTTGTGGAATGTATGTGGATGTGAATGTTGTAATCATTTTAATTTCAAGCACAGTGGGGAATGTTGTAATAGTTTAGATTTAAATTTCTGCAATTTATTTTAAGCTATTCCTTTATTAGGTTTGAGCTTCAGTTTCTTTAATTGTTCTTGGAAGGTTGTCCTGCCATTTTTATGGTGCATGGTTGTCCCTAGAACAATCAATATTTGAGATTACATTCTATTTCTCTGTTTAGTTTCAATTTGTTTATTCCTAGAAAGTTTGAGTTCTTGATACAAAGATCTTTCTAGAAATCAGGTTGTCCTACCATAAACTTTGGTTTTTGGTGTAAGGTTGTCCTTAGAACAACTTTTGTATCAATCTCTCAATACTTGTTTATTAAGGTTGTTATTCATTTCAGCATCGTGGATTGATTTACTTTATTTGGTTATCTTGTTATTTAAATTCCGCTGTAATTATTTTAAATTTGGCATAGTCCTATTCACCCCCCCTCTAGGACATATAGCTTGGCCATTTCAAAAGTTGACCCTAATGATGAATGACCCACATCCAATGTAGGTCCCAGTACATTACAGACAATCCACATCAAAGGTGAGGCCCAAACGATGGAAGGTCCACATCAATGGTGGGATTCACATGATGGGGTGATGGATATTGAAGGTGGACCCCATATGATGGATGATCATACTAAGGTAGGCCCCACACAAGAACAATTCACATTGAAGATTGGCCGATAATGATTAAGGAAGGCCCTGATGATGGACCAACCACTTCAAAGATGGGCCCCGCATGATGGACTGGATGGTCCATAATAAAGGTGTGCCCCACATGAAGGATGGCCCACATCCAATGTTTGACATGATGGATGGCCCATATCCAATATTTGACATGATGGATGACCTACATCCAAGGTCGCTCACATGATGGACAACCCACATCTAAGTTTGTCATCAAAAGCTGGATGATCTACATTGAAGGTTGACCTTGATGGTTCACATTAAAATAGGGGCAAGGTTGTCCCAACATATTGAACAATCAACATTAAAAGTTGGTCCACATGATGGATAATGGAAATTAAGGGTGGAATAAATAAAATTAACGGATAAATACTTATGTGATATTGGAAATAAAAAAATATATTTTTTTTTTCTACTTTTTGGTTGATAAGTATATTATTAACCAAATATACATATTCGTTACTAGCCATTGTTCTAGATTCACTACGCTCGCTGGAGGTCAGAGATGTATTGAGCTTAGCGGGGCCGCTCCCCCCTTTCTCGATCTATTCCTACTTGTCCCAGAAAGCCCTTGACTTCATTTTCCATGGTGGGTTCGCCACGACGGAAGACAAAGCCGAGCACTTCTGGCCCCATGATCCCTCAAGTTCTTTCTCAATCAAGTAGGCTTGAAATCCGAGTAGAGATAGATCCCCAGTCAGGAGGTGGTCGAGCTGGGTTTGGCATGGGAAAATGCCCACAAAGATAGCAATTTTTCTCTAGAGATGGCTGCAAGGTGTTTTCCTGGTGGATGAAAGAGTGCAGTTGAAAGGGGTATCGCTGGTTTCTAGGTGTGTTTGTTGTGATGAAGGGCCAAATGCTCGGCCTAATTCAGAATCTCTGTTGCATCTCTTCCTTCAAGGACAACAGGTGACTAAGATTTGGGATCATTTTGGCTCAATCTTCGGAATCTCCCACCTGCAACGCCAGTCGATTGTAGGGCACATGAACCAATGGTAGCTAGCCATAGCGTCGGGCCACGCTCCTTCTCTCATCCGCAAGCTTCTTCCTAGCCTGATCCTTTGGGAAATATGGCAGGCCAGAAATGAAGTGAGGTTTGATCACAAACCCATGGTCGTTGCAGTTTGCATAGCCCGGGTTAAATGGTGGGCGAAAATCCTTTTGAAAGGAAAGGTGATAAACAACCCTCCCCGGAAACCAGGTTTTAGAAGGCCTGGGATTATCGGCTCCTCCCCTCCAAAGAGTTCAGACCGAAATTATCAAATGGGCGAAACTAGCAACGGATTGGGTTAAGTTGAATGTATATGGTTCGGCGAGAGGAAATGCAAATATGTCAGGTGGTGGCGGAATCTGTAGAGGGGACTGAGGAAATTTTATTTTTGCTTTCTTGAAAGGGTATGGGTCAAGCTCAAATAATCGAGTCGAACTCTGTATAGTTCATGATGGGATTTCTCTTTGCCTGGACAATGGGCTGAAAAAGATCGAGGTGGAAACAGATTCGAAGATGGTGTTTAATCTTCTTTCCGACCGGTCGTCCACGTCTTGGAGTTGGAAACCGTGGATTTCCAATATTGATAAGCTGAAACAAAGAGGGTCAGTGTCCCTAAGACTTATTCAGAGAGAAGGTAATGGACCAGCAGACGGGATGGCCCAAAAAGGGAGCGAAACCCAGTCCTTCACCTTCATCAAGCATGCGAATGATCTTCCTTCGCAGGTTCGGGGGTTGATCTTCTTGGACAAAGTGGGTCTGGGCGCAATTAGGACTATTCCTTTGGGCCATTAGGTAGATTTTTATTTTTATTTTTATATTGGTAGTCGTTTAGTCAGTCCCATATGATAGGCGTCCCCTAGGTTATTAGCTCCGGGGTAGCCCGAAATGTCTAGCAACATGTATAGTCCTCCTTTCTTCTATGGAAATAATTTTTTTTGTATTAAAAAATAATAATAAATAATTTTTTTTTAAAAAAATCTATAAATAAGTAGAAATTAAATAAGTTATTTGGGGTATATGTAGCTAGCCTAAAGTGACTTATGATACAAATGAGCCCAAAAGACAAACAAACAAATATATATATATATATATCTATATAGAAGAGAGTTTTTACATAATTCCTTATTTACAAATCTTATTAATACAACAACTTTTAGAAGGAAATTTCCCAAATTACCTCTTCCCTAATTTGACTCTACCACAACTTTCTTAAATTCTAAGTAGTCTTCGTGCTCGCACTTTGCATTCGAGATTCTCTTCCTTTGGAGGTAGGGTTGTGATTATTGGTAGGAGTCCGAGAGCATTCATTGGTAAACTCGCGAACGCCCTTGCCAACAGCCTCCCTAGGATCATTACCTCCGATGAGTTGGCTGTATTGATCCCTTCCGTCTCGCACTTCTAGCCTTTGTTGGCTAGGCTAGCTTTCTTCTTCGTTCCTCCAGCCTTAATAGCCCACACGGGGACAGCCGACCCTTCCTACACTCGGAAATGGTTTCAAGCTTTGGTGACCACACCTGCTCTCTAGACCCCACCAGCAGTTTGTATTGCTTCCACAGCTCTGGCGTACTGCACAAAGGGCTCTTGCTAGAGTTACAACTTTGTTCACCTCCTCCTGAGATTATTCTCATCATGAACTCTGGTGAAACCTTCATCATCATCCGACCATTTCTTCCCTTGATGTACTGAAATGGGTTGTTGCAGGAATTGATGGGCAGCTTGCATTTTGGAGCTGGAGACAGTGTGGCAAGAGATGTGGTTGATAGGATCTGGCCCGCAAATGGGTTGACTGGAAGAATGAAGTATGTCTCGCCTTTCACTAGCCTGTCGTCAATCGATAATGCTTGGATCGGGTGGCCGATGTAGAAGGAGTCAGCATGGCAGATAATCCGATCTGGAAATTGGAACATGAGCTCGCCGGCTAGCTTCTTTCCGGTGAGCATCTTTGTCGTGCCATCCCAGAAGAATAGCTTCACTGGAGAGCTGGAATTAGGGTTGCAGCATGAAGGGATAGTATTGCCCATGTTGGTTATTTTTGAGAGAGAGAGAGAGAGAGAGAGAAAGAGAGAGAGACTGCATCAACAGCGGAAATGGTAAAAGAGATTTCTATAACACATGGGCGGAGGAGGGATAGGGTCCAGGTATTGACTGGATCTCCCGCTCTCTTAATATTGTATGTACAAGGCAGTTATTTGATACTCCGCTAGAGAGGGACGGCTCATATGCATGCACGCAGAAATTGTACACCTTCATAAATACATCAACCCAAATTAAACTAATTGTCTAAAACACGGGAACCTCAGCTCGATGAACCATGACCAAATATTCAGATGGATTCAACTCTCAAATCCCTGATCATTAGTGAATACTTATTCGTTGAATTTAGACCATTGATGATCTTTCTCTGCAACCGTCGATTAAATGTCCACCACTAAGCCAGTTAGATAATCAATTAAGTGTTTTGTTTACTTAGATGATCCATCTAGTTGAGGTACAATGATTTAGAAATGCCTAAGTTACTTGTATGCCATACTTACAAGTTAGAAAAGCGTGAGCATGAATCATCACATTTTCCTGGAGCATCAAAGCTTCTCTGTATATAGTAGAAAATGGGCAGGTGAACTTTTGACTTTAGAACGGTCATGGACGTGCAGTTATCAAGAAGAAACAACACCACCGGTAATAAAATAAGGGAAATTGACTGTACCGGATTCGAAGTTTGTAAAATTTACTCGATCGCTACCACACTCCATATATTCCCTAAAGGGCCTTCTGACAGCCTTTAGACTTTTTTTTGGACGAAAATGCCCCTGACCCTGGTTCAGGAGTTGTACGGTCCTGGCGTGAAGCAGAAGTCACCCGCTGTCTTAACCCCGGAGAAATGGACGGTTCAGCTACTCCCCAGGACACCGTCTAATGGCTGGCGCTCGGCGCTCTGTGGGTCCCACCACCAACTCCGTGTTTCATTCATGTCGTCCATATAATCTCTAAAGATCATTGAATGGCAGGAGACCAAAAACGACCATGATCCAATCACAGTGGGACCTAGGGGGATCATAGTGGTGGATATCCAATAACGATTATTTTCCTGCAGTGTGGTCCACTCGAGAGTTGTATCACTCTCGCTTTTCGCTTCATGCCATAAAATGATATTTTAAACCGGACGAACGGCCTGGACGAAGCACATACATCTTGCTGGGCCCCACACACCACCCATCACCTGCACCACGAGCCTCTGATGGGGCAGATGTCATACTAATGCACATTTGAGAGGCCCTCTCCTTCCCTTTCTCTTGCTTTCCTAGAGAAGCCAACATCCAGGGGCCAACCGCCAGAGGGCGACGTTGTTTCTCTTCCTCGCTTCGCTCGTCTGAAAGCCTCTTCCAATGCGAGGTTTGTATTCTATTCTGTTTCAACTGTTGGTAGGCACCTGCCAGGGTATACAAAGTCGGGAAGCCGAGGTACTGTGGTGGTCACGCGAAAGGGAGTGTAAAGTAGGCCACACCTTGATCAAACCTCCACAATTGTATGGTAGACAACCACGACATCATGTTTGTGACGGTATTTGGATCGTGGCTGCCACCTGTCACGAACGCTGTTGTCAGCTGTTATGGGTCGTGCTCGTCAGGGATATGGCACTGGATACAACTACGACCCTTGTGATTAATTGCCACGACCCAACGTGTAGGATAACCTCGATCTACCGTGCTTCATTACCATAAGATTACGACCTAGTGTGCTTCATTACCTTAAGATTACGAAGACTGTGTCTGTTGAATTCGATTAGATAATTAAAGTTGTGTACGGTGATGCAGCTCGGAAGTGCATCACCGCACCGGGAATGACCGATGTAGTGAATCTAAGGGAAATGAAGTGTACGGGCGGTTAGTTTACATGGGACGGGACATTTCGGACGAGGTGAAGGTTCGAATTACATCCCAGCGAGAAGATGGGCCAACACCCAGTTGCTCGAGATGCAAACGAATAGGTCACAATCGGCGTCGATTCACCTTCGTCCTTGCTGGCTGAGGATGAGGCCGAGGCTGGTGATGACATTTTGTATTTTTTGTTTCTTGTGATAATATAATGTGAACTGTAATATATGTACTTATTTTATTGATTTATTGATTCATCAACTTTGTTGCATGTTATTTACTTTCCAATGTGTATGCTAACCAAGATCCTTTGTGCCTTTTAACTACGACCAATATAGGAAAACGTGAACTCAACAACGGGTCGTGGTTGTCGTGACGATACGATCGTGATTGAAATGTTATATGTATCTTCTTTCTCATTAGGTCATGGTTGTCAGCGCCGGATCAACAAGCACCACAAACCATGATCCGTTACAACTGGGACCACGCCCCATTTAACATTACAGTCACGTCCCATATCACTTACGACCAATGTTTCACGTATACCATGACCCATGTAAGATGACAACAACGACCCACGTATCATTCCAGTCAGGGTCCATGTATCATGACAACCACAACATATACAACCTCACAACCCTTACCCATATACAATGACAGTGGGGACCCATGTATCATGACAAACAGTACCCAATGTGGACGATAATCAAGAGCTTTTATGAATATGAACTACGTACTCAAAGACCGGAATAGTGTACATAACATAGGTCATGGTTTTGTCTTTTCCGGATCGTGGTTGTCATGATAATCGGTCGTACTGTACTCAGTGAGGTGGTTGTCGACAACGATCCGGTACGGATGACAACCACGATCTAGGCGAATATGACAACCACGACGCATGCGAATTGTCAATCACTATCCATGCAACACGACAACCATCGGTCGCTGATGTCGGATTGTATGGATCGTTGCTTTCATGTTTGATGTATCGTTGTTTTCATGTTATATGGATCATTGTTTTCCTGTTATATGGGTTGCCATTGTCATGTTTTATTATAGTATCGACTTCGTTTGCCTGGAAACGAGAATAGGGCATCTCACTTGTATACATCTATGCGGAACTGATCACACAGAAATTAACGGCTAGAAGGTGTCGAGAACTATGTGGACACCATATATCTTTGTTTGTACGGAAGTAATGTGTCGCATGTACATGCACGAAAGATGGCGTTCTAATGGTGGGAATCAATTGGTTGAACTGTTGTGGTCTATTGGATTCCAATATCTTGACCATTCTTTAGTTTTCTTGATGTTACAAATAAGATGGATGGTGCGGATCAGAGATAAGGCACTTCGATGTGACTTTCGCAACACCGACTTACAGATGCTTTTCCGAACGGACACGATTACATCCTAAACGCAGAACATCAACCGACGGTTACGATTCCATCCCAAACTGACAACATCAACGGAAGCTCTTACGACCGCATACGATTCCATGACAAACGCAGAACATCAACGGACGCTCTTACGGACACTTACGATTCCATGACAACTACACAGAACATCAACGGACGCTTTTATGGACGCTTCTTTCGAGAGAGTAAAACTTCATCCGCTTATCCCCATACGGAAAACCGACTATATATTGTGCATGCTTCTTCTCTGGGACCTCTTCACTTTCTCTATCCCTAACCCATTTCTACTGGTTTTGAATCTTATACACTGGGCCCCTCCATCGCCACTCAGTGAGTACATCTACAAGTTTAGTGCAGCTCAGTCAATACAAATGGCGAAGCAAGGTATGGTAATGGTTGACAAGGACGGTGTACGGTGACCATTGTGTTATGTGGGTCTGGGTTGTGAACCACGACTCAATGTATATGACTATAACGAGATGTATAGCATGACAATCACGATCGTTGTTGTGATCGGCGTTGATATGCAAATGGATCGTGGTTCACAGGGTCGTCGACCCTGTGAACCACGACTTAACGCAGATGACATCAACGATATGTATGACATGACAACCGCGATCAGTGTCATGATCATGGCTTGTCGCGCAATTGGTCGTAGTTCACAGTTGATCTGGATCGTGGATCACATCCTGTCTCGGTCGTGCCTGTGAACCACGATTCAATGTAGACGACAACAACGATCTGTATGCCATAATGCCTAATGGATTGTTGGTGACAGCCACATGGATGACATCAAAGAACCCTGTAGCATGACTGTCAAGCACGACCCAGCACAGATGACAACCATGATCCAGCGTACGTGACAACAACGAACCGTGTCGCATGATAACCACATTCCTTTAAAACTCGTTATAAACACTACCCTTCGTGGATTTCAATCCACATCCACTGTGTAGTACAATTACGACCGATGTTAGATTCTGCAAGACCATCATATAATTTTTACTTAAAAATCCACGACCATACTGGAATGTAGGTCGAAAGAAGTCAACCATGACCACATGCCTAGACTTCGAAAAGGCACAGGTCTCTCCCAAGTGCTCCGTCACCTTTTGAAAGTCTTGGTTGAAGATATGGTGAAGTTTTTCGATAAAAAGAAACTATTTAGAGACACCTGTTTTGGATTTCTGCTGGACTTTCCAGTGGCCTAGTGGACGGCACAGTCTCAGTCCTGCATTGCCTGATGTAAAGACATGTTGGTGATCTGAAATTCGATGTTTAAGGCACCAAGATAAGATTACAGAGCTCGATTTTGCTCTAATAATGGGTCTTAAGTTTGGTCCACTTAGGATAGATGGTGGCGGTCGTGCCTAGGCTGGAGGAGCAGAGTCAGGAAAAGGCATTAGGGAGACCTACTTGAGCACAGGGGGTGTTAGTAAACAAGAGCTGAAAGAAGCCTATTTGTCACTCTCCGATCAAGACGAACATATGGACGCGGTGAATCTGGCGCTAATAATTTGCGTTGAGAGCCTATTGGTTGGATCTCCGCAGAAGAATAACTGTATTGATACGTTTATCGACATGGTTGATGACCTAGATTATTTTAATAACTACCCCTGGGGTAGTGTGGGGTATGATTATCTAAAGAAAGGGGTTAACGCTGCGTCTGGCACTATTCTGGGGGAAAGGGCGACTGGCTAGTACCCCAAATCATACAACATATGCGGATGCACATTTGCCCTACAAGTATGTCAGTCTTGTCCTGATTCATACCTTGAGTTCGTATTTTTCCCTTTTTCCTCCAAACATTTCAACCAAGATGTAATGCATGGTAATTGTTCTTATACAGATTTGGGCCTACGAATGGTTCCCTCAACTCACTGGTGACTGTAGGTGGTCCGTTAGAAGACTGCCTACAAGGATTCTGCGAATACTAAACTGGTGTCACAGGAAATCAGGCAGATATGACGCAATATCTGTCATCTTCACAGTTATGCCGGTAAGATTTATTCAATTAGTATTGTAATTTGAATCATGCAGTATGTTTGTAATTAATTAATCAATCAATTTTGCTCATGCAGGTGGTGCTAGCTCCATATCTTCAACCAACGGTCGAAGAAGCGGAGAGCGAGGTTGTCAGGAGTATAACCGATGATGACGACATTCAAACGAAGGACAAGGCTCTGCGGTCAGCATCCACGGCAGAGACAACGAAGGATGACGTAATAAATAAAGATGAGGCTGATCTTACAACCTCCCTCTTGGAACTGAAAAATACAACTCAGCCTGATGGGAAATCTCCCCGTTTTGGGAATGAACTGAAAGATAATAAGACTACAAGATCCGCAATAAGGAAATTGAGTAAGCAGATTCATTTCCTCACCACTGAAGTGCAAGGAATGAAGGGTGAATTGAAGCAGACTAACGAGTCTGGAGTAGAAATAAAGCACCTCATGGAGGATTATGCATCTTTACGAGAAGTGGTGTTGAAGAGAGATGATATTAATACAAAAGACGTACGTGAAATCTCCTTGCTTCTTGTAACCTATTTGCTAATAGCTCATTTAAAGGAAAATGCAAAATGGATCGTGCTTGTCATAAGCTTGAGGTTCGTTACTTGCATACAGGACGGGTCGTGTTTTTCATGTGCCGAGGGTCCACGACACAACATTGATGGTCTAGGGTCGTGTAACGTGGTTCGTGGTTTAGATCAAGTATGGATCGTTTTTGCCGTAGACCAATGGATCGTGGTTTTCATCCACGATGGTTCGTGTGGTTGAACCACGACCTAACATGGACGTCAACCATGCCCCATTGGTCATAATAACCACGACCCTATCCTTGATCGTAGCTGTCACCAACATATCTGTCAACCACGACCCAATACGGTCGAGAAACACGATCCACTCTTTATAATAACCACGACACTTAGTTCATCGTTGTTGTCATCCACGGTGTGTTGTGGTTCACGTACATGATATCATGGTTGTGTTCCTTGTATAAAGACATTGAAATACATAATAATAGGTATTTTATTTATTACGGGACATTGTCTCTTCAATCTGCCCTCTCAGTGCAGAAAATTCTTCACTGCGTGAGCAGGTGAAGCAACATGGAGAGGAGATCAATGCTTTACTGCAGGAGATGGTGAGGCAGCATAGAGAGGAGATCAATGCTGCACTGCGGGATCAGATGGAGCAACTCATGGAGGAAATCAGTGCTTCACTTCGGGAGCAGGTGAAGCAAATCAGAGAGGATATCAATTCTTCACTGCAGGCGCAGATGAAGCAACTGAGAGAGGAGATCCAGGCTATTAAGGTATATGAAGTTGAATCTATCTTGAATCGTTGTTATCATAAACCCGGGGTCATGGTTGACATGCACAGTGGATCTTGGATGAGTTGCGATCGATATGAAATGATAGTCTTCTATGTAGACACTAGACGTGGTTTATAAGAAATGTGGATCGTGATTATCGTTCAGTGTGGATTGCATCATCATCCGTCTCGATCACTCTTTCCATCCAATGTCGATTGCGATTGTCATACATTGTGGATCGTTGTTGACATCCACGAACCTCCATGGACGTGAACGACGACCCACTAATGGATGACAACCAGGCTCCAGTGGCGATGTTTTAGCCATTTCTGATATACGATTTCATTACAGGACAGTGTTGGGGAGGAAATTCAAGGAATAAAGGTATATATATAATATTATCTATATAGAATAGAATTTTCCCCTTGTCATATTTGGCCGGTGTAGTGTTCCTTTTTTGGTCGTGGTTATGATCCAGTGAGGGTCGATGTTATATGCCCTTGCCCATTCAACGAGTCCTCCATCATGAGAGTGCCTACTTGAATGAGGAGATGACGCAACTTACAGAGGAGGTAGAAGCAATAAATGTGTAGTTGACCGTGGTTAATGTTAATGATGGATCGTTGTTATCATGTGTGATTGGTCGTGGTTATCATCCACCACTAGTCTAGTTGACCCACGACCCAAAGTGGACGAGATAAGACATACATGCAAAATATGAGTTTTTAACAGGTCTCCAATTTTGAGGCTGGGATTAGGCAGCTTTCTAGTTTTGAAGCTGGGATGACCCATCTTAAAGATGAGAATGCTACCTTACGGGTGCAAATGAAGCAGGTTATGAACCTGCTAAAGGATGAAGTGAATAAGACAATTGTACGTGAAATTACATTTGGATCGTGGTTTAAATCGGACATTATATTATGAACTCCATAGATAATGTGTCATTTTATTACAGATCAACATCGTTACCCCGCAACACCGTGATGAAGGGAGACCACGTCACGATACAGAGGATCCCGACAGAGCTCTAACAGTGAGTGAGCCTCGTCAGGGGCTCATTGAACTCCATCGAGCTCTTACCGATGCCGAAGGGACGAATTGAGAGTTGTCAGAGAGTCAGGTTCAAATGTCTGGTTCATGGGTCGACTCTGAGGTAAGTTTCTACCCTTTCTCTTCACTGCATCCTATCAATGTATGAATATTATAGTTACATCACACATTTTCCTCGTTACGTAGACCATAGATCGATACCTAAGATACCTATCAGCGCGTCAGGACGAACGAGGGAGAGGTAGACTGGACTGCGCGTTTGTCTCGTCGCTATTTACGGTAAGGTGAATTTGAGGACCATAGTTATCTTAAAAACGTCGATATTCACTTCTGTTTCTAACTCACCTCTGTTTCTAACAATATTCAATATATCAATAGCAATGCATGGGACAACAACTTGACCTGCTGCGAACTTATGACGCTGGGAACCATAATGATCGTGGTAGCATGAAGTCTGAAAGGTTGTCTGAAGTGCTTATAGAAATATTCGACTGTAACCGAAACCTCTATGGAAGTATAATGTGGTTAGATCTTAGTTTCTTACACACGTACATGGAGTTCAATGACTAGATGCATTTATTGAAGGGCAATGCTGTAACTGTTGTCGTATCTGTTGTGCGTCATAGGTGTACATCCCTCTTAATGCAAGAAATCAGCACTGGCTGATGGCTGTTGTTTATCCGATGAAGAGAGAGGTCACGTTGTACGACAGCCTGAGTACCGAATTGGAAGGGAAAAACGAGCTGGTCGTCGTGCATGTAACCGATGGACTGAGGTGGTTATTCCATGTTCTTGATGACGGATCAGTTAGGTGGGAGAATCCATGGATTGTGAAGCCATCCGCCAACAGGCCTACGCAACCAAACTCGGACAATTGTGGCGTTTACATGCTGAAATATATAGACTTCCTTTGCAGTATGAATGCAATTGACTTTACGCATGTAAGATATATTTAATTGCCTACATTCAATCTTTATTGATTTCTACTTTGTATTATTAATATTAGTTCGTTCTGATTTGTAGGAGGAAATTCCTAAATTTTGAAAGACGATCGCATACGACTGTCTGAAGCAGTCAAGAGCAGAAGATGCCGCATTCCCACGAAAACAAGGAGAAGAGGCGTCAGGTAGACCAGCGAAGAAAGCCAAACCCTGAATTGATGTTGAATGATGAATGGATAGGTGTATCTGATGTTTCTACTTGTTATCATCATCTATAATGGGTTGGAGAGTGAGATGGATCGCAGTTGTCCGTGGAGAGTTTTCTATCCGTCATCGCATTTATAAAGAGGTGTGGTTGAGAAATTATATCACAAGTGTATGGAAATCTGCCCATCCACATACTTTGATCTATTCCCGTTGATGTGTATGGAAATCTCCCTGTCAAAGTTAGGACATGGAAGACGTAGATACCGAAAATCCCGTGTGTGTGTGTGTGTTTGTGTGTATATATAAGCGGTCCTCCATGAGGTCGAGCTGATGTGGGCCCCACCATGATGCCGTTCGAAAATCTAACCCCTCAGTCAGATGCACCATTCCAGAGGGGGCCCACACGGCAGAAAATCAAGTCAATCCGTGACTTTTGTGGGTCACACCACGTACAGAAGTTGAGAGGGGCCGTGCACCATTGAAACATTCAAAACCATTTGTGGGGACATTTCGAGACGTTTTTTGATGATCAACATCGTATGTGTATCCCACTTGGATCTAATTTTAGACCAAGTTTCAGGTGGTATCCACAACTCAGGTGGGGCCCACCAAGTGCTTTTACATGTTTTTACGTGTATACTTATGTTTTTCGATGGTATGGCTGAGTTACGTGGACGGTTGATTTTGGGCCATATGGGCCCACCCTGGGATCGTGCATCTGGTGGACGGTGTAGATCTTCGAAAGGCATCACGGTGGGGCCCACACAGCTCGACCTCACGGAGGACCGCTTTACGCTCGAGCGCATAGTACCTTTTCCCATATATATATATATATATATATATATATATAGGTTGTATAAGAGATTAGAAAAAAGAACATCTGGATTGATTGATCGCTTGGTCGTTACTGTCGTGTCAATATCTCCGTGGTTCAAATACGTAATAGTTCGTGGTTGTCATCCACCTTGGATCGTCGTTGACAACCACAGTAATGAGAGAAACACGATTTATACGTCATGTAAACCACGATCTATAAGTCATGACAACTACGACCCCCGTGTCATTGCAATCATGACCAGTTAAGTTTGCTGTAAGTGTCGCGTTTTCTGTTATATTGTAAACTTAAGTGGAAGACCCTAGCAGAGTCTCGCGCATCACTGAGCTTCTCTTCTCGCATTTATTTTGTTATATGGGTCGTGGTTGTAGTGTTGCCTTCATCGTGTTTGTTGTGATTGTAATGCTATATGGGTTGTAGTCGCCATGTTTTAGGGGTCCTGGTTGTCATGTTGCCTTCATCGTGTTTGATGTGCGCACGACCCTGCAAGTTGTATGGGTCATGGTTCCCATGACACCTGGAGTGGTCTCCATGATGTATGTGTCGTGTTCCTCATATAGTCGTGGTTGTCGAATACGATCCAACATGGACGAGAACCACGATCCACGACAACTGAGAGCCATGACAAATTTAACAAGGAGATTGTTATCCATGGTGTTATCACAGGTATATGGATCGCGTGGTTCTGGTGTCATATGGGTCGTGGTTCTCAAGTTGTATGGGTCGTGGTGTTAGTTTCACATGGGTCATTTTCCCCATGGTTTAAGTCACAATCCAACGTGGATAAAACCTATGATCCACTTTGCATGTTAACCACGATCACGCGACAGGGTCGTGGTTGTCATACATACTGGGTCGTCTTATATGGGTCCTCCTATCCACGACCGTTTCCTTCGGAATCTTTACCCTTCTCAGCGACACCCTCATGTTTTATGAAATCGCACATCCCTTCGGAATGTTCGACCAGCCTATAAAAGGAGTAATTGGGCTTGAAATTATTTTCAGAGGCTCATCCGAGCTTGGATCCTATTGCAACACCTTAAGCATTCATGGATTTCTTTGCTCTGCCAATCAAAATACTGGTGGAGATACTCGACGGAGCCATTGATTTCTTCTCCTCCCATGCTTCCTTTACGGGTGATCCCTTCCCTTTCCTCATGTGTCTTGACGATCTTCCTGAAGATCAACGGACTCCACAGGAAATGCTGAATTCACCTACTAAAACGAGTGTTTCAGCTTTTTGGGTGCCCTTTGAAGGGAACTGTTTTTCATACCGTATTGTAACTATGGTCGTGTTTGTCAACAGTTTAGCTTCTCTTCTATCAATGACAGACGTTAGAGTGCAGCATTAGCTTCTCGACTGCAGTAAGGGAGCTGGATGGGTCGTGGTTTGCGTGGGTTGTTGTTTTCATGTTACATGGTTCGTGATTGTTACGTTACATGGTCGTGTTTATCAGCGGTTCTAGCCTTTATTCTGGCAGTTAATGAAGTGATATTACAACGTTAGCTTCTCACCTGGGTTCGACTGTTTTATGGGTCGTTGTTTCCATGGGTCATACTTGTCATGTTATATGGTCGTGGTTGTCACGTAGTATGTGTGGCTGTTGTAATGTAATATTGGTCGCTGTTGTTGTACGTTCACCACGACCCATACAATACTGTAATTATGTTCGTGGAGGACAATTCCGTATTTCTCATTGAATTTTACAATACATGGTTAAAATTTGATTCCTTGGCAGATGGATGGAACGGATCCTATATAAACATGTTTCCTCAGTATCTTCCGATTAATTCCAGGTTTTATACTTACGATCACGATCCATCCAACACAGCCACGAACCACTCTGCAATATACGATCGGAAACACGGAACGATCGGGGTTGCCATACACATTGGGTTGTGATTGCCAACCACGATCCATCGTGGAAGGCAACTACGTTGCCCATTTTCATCCTATACACGCCCCTCCGAAAAGAGCTCCACATTCTTCTTCTTCACGCTATCACACTAAAGTCGCTATTTCTCCGTAATACATTGGGCAACGTGCGCGACCCTTCGTTGTCCGTGCGACCCTATCGAATCAGCGCGACCTTTCGGAATCGGCGCCTTGACCATTGAATGGCCGGCCTACAAGAGTGGTACCTTTTTGATACTTCCACGAGCCACTTTATGCATTTGTTTGCTCTTTCATTCGAAACCATCTACATATTCGAAGAAACATAATGGAACCACTTTATGCACTTGTTTGCTCTTTCATTCGAAACCATCTGCATAGTCAAAGAAACATAATCGCCCCCATCGCGTTATTCCCATCTTCCTGACACCTTCTCTTTCCCTATGGACGTTCAGGATGTCCGTGAAGCTCAACGGCCTCGACTAGAAGTTTCGAAGACAACACGAGGATCTCCGCCAACTTGGCAATTTCAACGGGCATACAGTCATCGGAAAAAGGTTCGGACATGGGCTGATCTCGAAAATCCCGTGTGTGTGTGTGTAATCTTTGAGAGATCTGCAAATAGAACATCCGGATCGCTGGTCGTGTTAATATTGGTCATTGTCGTGTTAATCGTTTCGTGGTTCATATATGTAATAGTTCGTGGTTGTCATCCATGTTTGATCGTCGTTGACAACCACGGGAATAAAAGAGACACGATCCAAACGTCATGGAAGCCACGATCTATACTTCATGGCAACTACGATCCCCATGTCATTTCAACCCCGACCCATTTTCATGCTATGTTGTACACTTAAGTGGAAGACACTAGCAGAGTCTTGCGCGTCACTGAGCCTTATGGTTATTGGTTTTCTTTTTATACCGATCGTGGTTGCAGTGTTATGCGGTTCGTGGTTGATGTGAAGCATTTATCGTAGTTGTCATTTGGTGAGACCTTATTTCCTTGCACTGACTTTTTTGTTAGTGACCCAGATGCATAAAGGATCTTAATTATGGTTGTCACGGTAAATAGGCCGTGGTCCACAGTTTTTATGGTTCGTGGTTGCCATCCAGGTTGGATCGTCGCGAACAAGCACGACACAGTGAGAAACACGACTCATACAACATGACAACCACTGTCCACCTGTCAAGAGTGCCACGTCCCTTTGTTAATCTCGCCAAGACCTCTATGGGTCGTGGTTCAAACGGTCAAGAATCTGTGGCTCGTCGTAGACATGCACCACTGTTCATGAATCAATAGGTATATGTATATTAGAGTGCCACGGTAGGTAACGTTCACTGTTCCCAATATGGATTGTGGTTCAGAAGCACAAGAATTCCTGGGTATTCTCCACACCGGATATTGTTAACATGCATCGTGGTTTTCATGAATCAATGATACAGGTCAAAATACATCATCGCATGCAATACATTTATAAAGACCAACATATGAGGCCTTCGCTTCACCCAGCAGGGATGAAAGTGCATCGACGCTGGTTGTGACCGGTTCGATTGCATCTAGAGCATTTGGGTCTTGTCCTATCTTCTCCTTGGGATGTAATGCGAACCTTTTTCAGTCTTCCAGCGGATCTTCTCATTTCTGGCGGCTTCGTTTTCTCGCATAAAACCTTCACTTCGTCTGGAGTGTTCCATTGTGTTCTGTCCAGCATCGGGTAAACTGACTCTTGATATGTTTTGCGATATATCTCATTGAAGTATAATGAAGAGCAGTATTTGTACATATCAAGCTGAAACTTATCACATGCCGCCATCACATGAACACAGGGCAGCAGCATTTTTGCAAACTCATTGCACGTACAGTTCATGTCTATTAGATTCACTACATCCGCCGTTCCCTATGCTGTCACTTGGAACTCATCCGTTGAAATCGCAGTGCATTGTGTCGTTCGCACCTCCGACTGATATAGGTCGGACAGTCTTTTTGATGCCCAAGGAGTCAAATCTTTGTTGCATGCCAAGGCCTCGTCCCATCGTCGGAGGAAGAAGTGTTGGATTTTACTCCTTATTGTCTTGAGAAGTTTAGTGACAGAGTACTCTCTTGCATCTACGAACAATGCATTCATGCTTTCCACGATGTTGGTGGTGATGATGTTATACTGCATGCCAGGAAAGAAAGCGTTCGCCCATCTTTCTTTTTCTATACCACTGAGGAACTGATACGCCGTGGGATTCGACGTTTGAATGCATCGCATCATCTTCCAAAACGTGGATGTGCGGTATGTCTTCATGGCACCCCAAAAGTATTCCCTCATAGAATCATCCGAACATGCCTTCTTCATATTTCCAAGTATATGATGAGCACAATATCCATGGATCGCATGCGGGAACATGCCAGGGACTTCACTAACTAACCCTTTGTGACGATCTGACACTATCACTAGTCCTGGAAGGTCCCCGAGTGACCTTGATAAAATCCCAAGGAACCACCTCCAGCTACTATTGTTCTCAGATTCCCCAATCCCATATGCCAAAGGGAGGATGTGATTGTTTCCATCCAATGCAGTAGCCATGAAGAGAACGCCCTTGTATCTTCCTGTCAAATGCTCGACATCAACGTACAACACCCTCCGAACATGTAAAATTACGCTTCTGATGCACTGCCCAAGCGCAATAATGCATCGTTGGAAACTATTCGTCTCCTCGTTCACCTGCAACTCCGTGACAGTCCCTAAATTGACCTTTTTCAACTCGTGAAGGTACGCCGGGAGCTCGTTATAGGAGCCCTCGTAGGATCCCAATACTTGTTTGGTTGCCATCTCCTTACCCTTCCACGCCTTCTGGTAACTGATCTCAACACCGTACGTCTCACTCATACGATATTGAATTTCCTTTGTCGTGCAGGTCAGCCCCGAGCTCATACGACTGACGCCAAACTCACTACTCATCAAACTGGTGGCTTGGCGATGATCTCTCCCCTTTCTCTTCGATGTCACTGTCTCAGTATGGCCATCCGCGTTCGTGGTCTCAGATTGGCGTATATCCTCAAACGACATAGTACAGGTATGCTTCGAGTTGTAAGTCCTGATCTTGAACATCCCTAGGCCGTTAAGTTTTGAAGCATGTATCCTCCAGCTACAATCTGCTACAATGCAGCCAATCGTATATATCGTCTTATTGGACTTGATGACCTTATACTGGAACTTGCGGCGCATCGCATATTTACATAGAGAATACTGTAGTCGACCTTTGTCCTTGTACACTTGCCCGCGTAATATGTCGTTCGGATCATCCACAAAATCCGGGTATCCTTGTCGATCTAAATTGACAAACGCATCATCAGATGGATCATTGGCGGGTGGGGTTTGGAGATCGCACTGGTCAGCTGTTCCTCGGTCATCATATCCATCACTACTTGATGGGCAAGGTATGTCGTGGTCATCATTCCCCAAATCATGTTGTGTATCGTTGGCTAAAGGGTCACCCATACCGCAGTCGTCGTTGACCCGTTCATTATTAAATGTACTTGATGGGCCAGGTATGTCGCGGTCATCATTCCCCACATCATGTTGTGTCTCACTGGCTGAAGGGCCGCCTATGCCGCAGTCGTCGATGACCCGTTCGTGGCATCTATCGCTACTGGATGGACCATATATGTCGCAGACATCATTCCCCAATCTATGTTGTGTGTCGTAGTCTGAATGGCCAGCTAGCCGCTTACATCGCAGTCGTTGACTTCTCGGTCTCGATATCTAATAGAAGTGTCATGCATATCGGAAGCATCGGCTATTCGATTATTGCCTACAGGTTGCGAATGAAGAGACGATGGGTTCGAATGTAATGCGTCATCGCTGTTGTAATCCTCAGCGACAGGACAACGCCTTAATTTCCCCACATACAATGGTATATGTGTTGAAGGTGTCTGTCCACAGAATAACATGAATGCTTCGAGATCTTCATCGTCTTTAATTGTATGTGGACGTAGGAATCCATGAATTGGATCACCGTACACAACTGTAATCATCAAATTGAATTCATCTGACGTAGTCTTCGTAATCTGGTGCATTTTATCGAGCAACTGTCGATAAGTGATATCATCACTCACAACAAATCCCTTTGAATCTCCACCCTGGTAGGTGAACATTGCCTTGTCGTACACACTCTCCATCATAATAGCATAATATAGCCCCGCGACCCATACTCATTCGAATACTGGTTATTCTGTTTTTTTTTTTTAAATTGAATGGGTCCAACTTGCGAGTAATGCAGGATACTGGTTGTCCATTAAATGGGTCGTGGTTATCATCCACATTGGTTCGGGATTGTAATCCACATTGTGTCGTGGTTGGCGACAACGGCCCATTGTGAATCACAACAAAGTACAATGCGAAGGGTCGTGGTTTTAATCCAGTCACAAAACTGAATCGCGCGAGGGGTCGTAGTTTTGTCCCACAATGGGTCGCGGTTGTGTTCTTGTAAGGATCGTCCCATTCACTGGACTGTGCGACGCCCAATCTGTTGGGGAGTTGTCGTCATGTTATATGGCTCAAGGTTTTTAAGAGGGGCCGTCGTTGTCAGATGATGAGTGTCGCACAGTCCAGTAACATCTTATTCGTGGTTGTCACGGTACATGGATTGTGGTTGTCAGGCACATTCAACGACTCATTGCTACATCTTATTCATTCATGGATTTCATTGCTATTACAACCATCACAATGGAAAAGATATTTGATGAAGGGCTCGAACCCTCCCTGCGTTATTCCTAACATGGCAACCATACTCAACAACCGATATACAACTTTGATCCATGGTTTATCATAATCACGATCCTCATTTGATGGCAAACGACAAATTATGCATGTGAACCACGACCAAACGTTTGAAGGTAGTGCTTGTCAGCTGACATGGTTTGCCAACCACGCTTAACGACCAATTGTGCATGTGAACCACGACCAAATGTTCGACGGGTCGTGGCTATCAGCTGACATGGGTTGCCAACCACGCTCAATGACCAGTTGTGCATGTGAACCATGACCAAACGTTCAACTGGTCGCGATTGTCAGCTGACATGGGTCGTGGTTCCCACGTTACGTAGGCCGTAGTATTCGCAGTTGTTATATTGGTCGGGGTCGACAGGTTGCATGGGTCGTGGTTCACAGTTATATAGGTGTCGTGATTTACACATAGGAATCACTCAAAAGGTCGTGGCTCTCAATGACAACCACGACCCATAACACCTGCCAACCACGACCCATCCATCACATAATGTGCACGGGAATCCGATCCGTACTGCGTGCCAACCAAGATGGTTGCAACATGACAACCAATATTAAGTGTGCATGGGAATACGACACCACGATCCACAGAATGTGACCTTCTCGATTCTACCTTGACCGTAGCAAACTGACCTCCTAGTCGAAGAGGATTACAGCCTAGGACAAATAACGTGCCTCTCTGGCAATTGGGAGCCTGGATCTTCTCTTTTCCCCTCTCTTACATATAAAGGGAAGCTGAAATGCTACATTCGGCCCTTCCAACGCTCATATATTCTTCCGTTTAGTTCGCAGGACAATGGATTGGCTACTCCCCTACTAGGCTGTCACCAGCCGTGGGCCCAAGTATGACTCATGAGTTAGATCCATTCCGTTCATCTGCATCTACAGTGAATGCCACGGTCGGACGTCAGCTCCTATCGATCATTCATTGGCTTGATCCAGAAAATGGGAGGGATAATTATAATGGTCTACGACGGTGAATCATCATTGTTCCATGTAATGTCCACCGCTTGTGATTGGAGTGACGTCTCTTTTTTGGTCTCCTACCCTTAAATCATCTGGAGAAACGTATGGACGACATGGATGAAACGCATGCGTGGTGATTGGACACACCGACCGCCGAGCACCAGCCATTTGCCGGTGTCCCGGATAATACCCGATCAGTCTGTGGCTTAATGGTTGTAACATCAGGTGACATCTGCTTCATCCAGGTCTGTATGTCTCTTGAACAAAGGTTACGGGAAATTTCATCCAGGCCTTCGTACGGTGTCAGAAGGGGTTCATGTATGGGCGAGGATTGCGTACTACCCCCGCATGGCCCAACTCCCAATAGGCAGCTCTATGGGCGAGGCCCCCGTGATGTATCTGTACATCCAGGCCGTCTATCCCTTATCTCAGGTTATTTTAAGATATCGAAACTAGGGTGGGTTAGATCAAACGGTCAACTGGATCACGCCACAGATACTTACAATCCATCAACAAAATCCCATTCAGACATTTCAACAAAAACTACTTTATACATTGACTGTCTACAGATCACAAGGGGATTGTCACACATGCAACTAACCTTTATTGCTTTGTGCATTTTAAAGCAAGCAAGCGTATTATTTGGTGTGGTCCACTTGAGCGTTGGATCGGCCGCATTTCTGGTGCTCATTCACTGCCCATCGTGTATGTATGTCATCCATGCCGTCCGTATATTCCTATAAATCATTTATTGGTAATCAAAAAACAAAAAATGATCCTTAACCCAATAGAAAGTGGACCACACCACAACAAACAGTGGTGAATAGCGTTGTCGGTGTTCCCTCTCATTCCTTGTTGAAGCCCTAAAACGTTCTGGCAGAACAGATGAATGATCGTGACCGACGAAAATGCCCCTGACCTCGGTTCAGGATACAAACGAACATGGAGAAAAGTAGAAGTTACCTCCGGTTTCAACTCCCGATAAACTGACCGATCGGCTACTCCACAGGGCCCCACCAATTTGCTGGTTCTCGACGGTCTGTGTACCCAATCACCACGTATGTGTTTCATCCATGCCGTCCATACGTTTCTCCAGATGATTTAAGGGTAGGAGACCCAAAAAGAGAACGTCACTCCAATCACAAGTGGTGGACATTACATGGAACAGTGATGATTCACCGTCATAGACCATTATAATTATCCCTCCCATTTTCGGGATCAAGCCAACGAATGATCGGTAAGAGCTGACGTCTGACCGTGGCATTCACTGTAGATGCAGATGAACGGAATGAATCTAACCCATGAGTCATGCTTGGGCCCATGGCTGGTGACCGGGGCCATAATATATAACAATGGGGACAATGGGTATATTACATTACAATCACGACCCATAATACATCGACAACAACGATGCACGTTACATTACCAACACGACCACTCTTACATGATAAGACCGACCCATAACATGATAGCAACCACGGCCGATGTGAACCCCGACCGAAATAACGTGATAACTACGACCCAATGAGCACCATGAAAAAACATAACAAAAAAAGATAGCAATACTATGTAGGAATAGCGCGTGAAGGACTCGTGGGTCGGCATCGCGGCGTTTTTGTCGAACACGATTCAACATGGACGAGGACCACAATCGGTTACAGCTGTGAACGACGACCAATTTAACAGTAGAACACGATCGATATCAACTACGACCCGTTCATCGAGTATATCACAACCCATATTACATGACAACAACGATCATATATCGTATCGTTCATGGTCCATGTATAATGACAACCACGATCCACGTTGAATGACAGCCTTATCGCATGATAACTGCGATCAATGCATTTCGTGACGACCGTTGAACATTTATATGGCCACATAAGTTGTGTATCGGTTTAATGTCTTGGCTTTTTCACTTCACCACAGTGAAAGTTGTCTTGAGTTTTTCCCTTCATCATAGTGAAAGTGACTTTATAAACTGTTTGGATGGAATATAAACATCAAGGTAGAGCATACGGAGGTTTTAACGGTCAGAGTTCCTTTCCACACTGCTTCATCTAGTATGGCCAACTTGAGTCTTGGATCCTAATCATTTTCGATCTCCTTTCCTATGATTTGCTCAAAAAACTGATGGACGGGGTGGATTTCTAACAAACATCACAGTGGGCCCCTCACAGATTTTTTTCTTAGTAACCTCCTGCGAAAGGCTTCACAGACGCGGGGTGACGGTTACGCTTAGGACATTCGGCGTATGATGATCTTCCACTACCGTCCTCTCGTGAAAGGACGAAATCGGATTGCGGTACTGAGTTACTCAGTACTTATCGTACTGATTATACTCAGTTGGCCACTGTGAATGTATATGGTTTATCCACACCATCCATCCATTTCTCCTGATATTTTTGGGGGTTGATATCAAAATTTTCAATGGCAGAGGTTCAATCGCACTGTTTCCTTTGGTGTGGTCCACTTGAGCTGTAGATATGCTGACATTTGGTCTTAACCTTACGGAGTCTATTCAGTATGCTTCCCCCCTTGTACAAGTGATTTACTCTGTATGCATTTCGCTTCCTTTAAATGGCATTAAATGCTAGGAATGGCGGGGCGAAGGAATTGCGCCACGTGTAGTAGAGGATCGAAGATATCCCGGCGCTTTTAGAATTCTTTAAATGCTAGGAAGATTCTGGCAATAATGGTCTTTGTATAGTATATTGCATCAATCCATGTGTCCCGTGGCGCATTCTCCCTCCGCTTTTTACAGGTATGGTGGGAAGTGGCTCAAAGACGAGGCAGCCTGTTCACCCTCCAATGGATGTCGTCCTCTCCTCTGAACCAAGGATGACAGACACGTCGAAGAAGAGGAAGGCTCCTGAGGACGAGACAGAGGCGGATCCAGTTGTAAACCCGGCTAGGATCGTGCATGTTACAGCTCTACCAGAGTCCGCCCCCTCTCCAACGGCCCCGGTGCCGGGTTTTCACATGGCTCAGCTGATTCCTTGGGCAATTGAGCACGCACCAGAGTCGCAAATCGCCGACACCCTTTCCAGCTGTCATGCCAGTTTCATGGATGATTTGCGGCTGTATGTTACAAGTCGCTGCCGAAGATATTGGCGGTGAAGGAGAGGCTGAAGGAGATGAATCAGCTCGAAGCTGAGCGGCCCAAACTCGTGGCCGAGAAGGCCAAGCAAGACGCTCTACGAGTCGAGCTCAAGAAGAGGCTGGAGGCCGCTGCTGCTGATTTATCGGAGCTAAGGAAGGTCTTTGCGGAATGCCGCGCGAGAGAGCTTGTGCTCCAAGGTGAAGTCAACCAGCTTGAAGCTCGCTTGGGCGTGGCCGAGCCCGAAGTCAGGAGGCTGCGCCGGGCTAACGAGGACCTCCAGTCCAGGGCATTGGATGCCGAGTCAGGGGTCGAAGCGGCGAAAGAGTTGCTCGAGTCGGAGCGACTGATGGTGGCGAAACAACTAGTCCAGCAGCGGAATGTCCTTGAGTCTGTCGCGTGCGCGGAAAAGGATTCCTTACGAGCAGAGCTTGAGGCTCAAGCGGTCTCGCGGGTGGCCACGGCAGTGGCGGAATACAAGGAGTCTGCTGAGTGGGCTAAGGAACTGGATAAATTATACAATTTCAGCTATGACAGTGGCTTTGATGCTTGCCTGGCAGAAGTTAGGAAGCTTTACCCGACCCTCGACTTGGACGCCCTCACGGCAGACACCTCCGGTGATGCGGAGCCTGACATGGCAGACGCCACCGATAGCACCCGTCCTGCAGCAGAGATTGGCCAATATGCCCCTGTCGCTAAGGATGTCGTCGATGCTCAATCCCCCACATCAGTATCTGGTCCCTCTGCTCGGCGGGGATAACGAGTTTTCTTTTGTGTTTTTTTTTTTTGTTTCTGGACAATTGTTTTCATTTATTTATTGTTTATTTGCTGTTCTTGATGTCCCTTTACTGTTTATTTGCATTCAAAATGTCCACGACCCATAACCAATGAGAGGCACGACCCATGCTAATAACCACGATTGTTTACATGGTCGTGGGTGTCCTTGGGCATGAAACGTTGCTGACAACCACGATCTTATGAAAAACACCACCCAAACGCGGACGCCGACGAAGCATTCTAAATGTCCACGACCGATTACCAATGAGAGGCACGACCCATGCTCAACAATGGTCACGACCCCTATATCGTGTTTCAAGCGCGATCATATGGCTCGTCTCTGTCCGAGACCGACCTTACAATCTGAATCGTTCCCTCTCCGCCTTTCTGAGTTCCAGGTTGATGTAGAAGCCCTGTAGCCGTGGTTGAACCTTTATCGATGAGCAGCTACTCGCAGTTGGGGAACCCGGTGTATGTAATGGCTTATTTGGGAATCCGGGCTGATGTAGCACGACTTCTTCCAGGTTCCAAACGGACGTGAAAGCTCAACGAACGGACTCGCTATTTTGCGGAACGTGCAACAACGATCCGTACAATACCACGATGCCGAACCAAAAAACACGAAAAGGGCTACCCTTAGCAACCGACTCCATTACCCATGCTACGTTGTAACTCACGATCCATATATCATAACAACCATCATTAACTCTGCGATTGTTTGGATAGTTTCATGGTTGTCCTTTTAATGGCATCGGGGTTGTCTTTAGTCTTTACAATGGGACATGGTTGTCGTCTTACAGTCACGACCCTTCCAACATGCAAATGGGGACTCATGTAACATGACATGAATGACCCATATCTACCAGAACATACGAACCATACTCCTTCACAACCACGACCCCATGTTCAGGGGTCCTTTTGAAGCCTAATAATTTGGCGCACGGCTTTGTAACTATGTTATATGGTCGTGGTGCAAATGTTTGATGGGTCGTGGTTGACACGATGATTTAGATCGTGTATTTGGTGTATATGGCTCGCTGTAGTCATGAGATATGGATCGTGTATTGAAATTTTACGGACGAAGATGCCGTTGACACGCCAAACGATGTAATGATGAAAGTGTAAGGTCAACGCGGGCGCGCTTTCCTGTGAATGCCTGTAGCAGGAAGGTCATTCGTCGAAATCTGAAGTGGGCCGCACGCTGATGTTTGCGATGAATCTATCCCGTTCATCCGTTTCTTGAGGTCAATTTAGGGCTCCAGACAAAAAATGATCAGGATCCATGACTCGGGCGGACAGCATTCAAGAAAATGTGAAGGAGTCATATTCCAATCGTTGAAACTGTTTATATAGGGTCGACATTTATTCCAACCGTTGAAACTTCCCTGGGTTCGACGTTTATGTTTACATGCCATCCACACCATTCATAACTTATTTTCCTAATGGGATGAACTGAAAACCCAACTCCTGTCCTGACACGACACTTCGTCTGCCCCATAAATATTTCTACTGTGGAAGTTCAAGCCTCATGTTTTCAGCACATTTGAGCCTCAGATCCGGTTCATCTTTTGGCCCAAAACTGAGCGCATGAGGCTGATGGACGGAGTTGATTTCTGACAAACATCACGGCGGGCCACAACCCACAATATTAGTCTATACTGAAAAAATACGTCGCTCGTACATACATTTCATTAAAATGGCATGTAAAGGGCGTCAGGGTCACTTGCGGTTCCCAACATTTAAGATCAATCGTCGATCATCCTGGTCAAGTGCATGGGCCCATCATCAATGGATCTAATCAGTTGGAATAGTTCATGGCTGATAGATTCCTTCGATAAGTTTAATTGCGACACGTATCGAGCCATCAGTGGCCCACACTGCGTAAAGATGACAATTTGTAACTTTTGACGGAACCAGCGTGTTTTTTCTGTTATGGTCCATTGGATTTTACATATTCCTATCATCCGTTGGGTAATTCCGTATCTTCTTGATGCAAATAGAATGGTCGGTGCGGATGAGAGTAAGGGCAGTTCAGTGTGACTTAGCAACGACCCATATTGGGATGTATACAGTGTAAAGCAACCGCTTCTCCCCACGCGGAAGTCGGAACACGGATTATATATATATATATATATATATATTTAATTTATAATTATATATAGGGAAATAAAATAAAATAATATATTTAGAGCTTCTTCTCTAGGACCCATTCACTTCATATCCTTACCAATTGTTTTTTTTTACTGGTTCCGAATCTTCTTCACTGGGCCCTCCATCGCCACTCAGCGGCTACATATATACAAGTAGGGTGCAGCTCATTTCTTATCAATGGCAAAGCAAGGTAATGGTTCGCAGGGACAATATGTAGTTGTTCACATGTTAATTGATTTAGCGTTGTCAACCACGACCCAGTAGTCACGACTGAGACGATTTATATAGCATGAAAAGCACGATGGTGGTTGTGATCGTAGTTGATGTCTATACGGATCGTGGTTGAAAATCGCAGTGGATCGTTGCTCACACGTTATTCGGGTCGGGGCTATGAGTCATGGTAGTCGTGCTATATGGGTAGTGGGTATGCCATCCCAGCTGACAACAACGAACGGTTCGTTGCGAGTCGCTGTATACTACAACAACTATCTATATGGCATGACAATCACGATTACGGTTTTCATCGTAGTTGCTGTGCCCAATGTATCGTGGCTCACATGCTGTGTGGGTCGTAGGCGTGAACCGCAGCATGGATCGTTGTTGACAAGCACAGTGGATCGTTGCTCTCATGTTATTTGGGACGGGGAAGTGAGTTATGGTAGGCATGCTATATGAGTGGTGGTTATGCCACATAGATGGCGACCACGAACTGCATAAACTGACAAACACGACCGTGGTTGCGATTCATTGTACACGACAGCAAGGACCCATATAGCATGACAATCGCGATCGTGGCTGTGATCGCTGTTGATGTGCCCAGTGGGTCATGGATGACACGTTATGGTGGTTGTATATGTGAACCATCCAGTAAAGGTTGTGGTTGACATGGACAGTTTATGTCGGAAGTGGATGTGAACCACGACCAGTTGTATATGACATTCACGACCCTGGTGACCTGTGATCGTGGTTAATTTCTCCAATGGATTGTGTTGACCCGATCGTTTGTGGGCGGTTAGTTTGCCCATTGGATCATGGTTGACAGGACGGTGGATTGTGTATCACATTTTGGGTGTGTCGTATTGACCGTGGACCTCGACCCAGGGTAGAAGACAACAACGATCCGTGCTGCATGGCAACCCCAATCTGTAATGAACACCTGATAACAACGACCCTCTGTTGGTTACATCAGCGATCAAGAATGTAGTTCAGTCACAATCACAGTGTCTGTGCAAGCCATTATTGTTGATTGATTAGCAGTCAATGACCATATTGGTATGCAGTTCGAGGAAAGTCAGTGATGACCACTTGTTTAGACTTCGTAGAGGCACGGGTCTCTGCCAAGTGCTCCGTCAGTTTTTGGGAGTATATGATTGTAGACCTGGAGAAGCATCCTGATAGACAGAATATATTTAGAGACAGCTGTTTTGGATTTCTTCTTCGCTTTCCGAAGACTAGATTTAGGGCACACTCACAGATCTTGCATTGCCTAATGCAAAGGCATGTTGGTGATCTGAAATTCGATGTTCAGGGCACCAACATAAAATTCACAGAGCTCGACTTTGCTGTAATTATGGGACTGAAGTTTGGACCAGTTAGGGAGGAAGATGCCGGAAGAGTAGAGGGAGGAAGATCTATTAGGGAGACCTACCTGAGAACAAGTAGTGTTAGTAAACAAGACCTGAAACAAGCCTATATGTCACTTGTCGATTCAGACCAGCATATGGACGCGGTGAAGCTGGCTCTATTAATTTACGTTGAGAGTCTATTAGTTGGATCACCAGGGAAGAATAACTGTGTTGATAAGTATATCGACATGGTCGATGATTTGGATTATTTTAATAACTACCCTTGGGGCAGTGTGGGGTATGATTATCTGAAGAAAGGGATTAACGCAGCGTCTGGCATTATTCGGGTGACTGGCCGGTACCCCAAGTCATATAACATATGCGGATGCGCGTTCGCCCTGCAGGTACGTTATTCTTGTCCTGGTTCATACTCTTAAGGTTGAATGTGTATTACATACATGTCAATCAATATGTAATGGATCATTATAATTGATCCTAAGCAGGTCTGGGCATACGAACGATTCCCAAAACTCACTGGAGACAGTGGGTGGGCAGATAGGAAGCAACATACATTGATTCCTTGAATACTAAATTGGAATCTGAAGAAGACAGGCAGATACGACCCCTTATCCGCCATCTTCATAGCTGTACCGGTGAGAGTTGTTTAAATAGTAGTGTAATTTAATTATGCAGTGTGTTGATAGTTAATAAATGAATAAATTTTACCCATGCAGGTGACGATGGCTTGAAAGCTTCGACCGACGGTTGAAGAAGCAGAGACCGAGGTTGTCAGGAGTATAACCGACAAGATTCCTACGATTGACAAGGCTCGGTTGGCACAACACACGGCAGTGACAACGGCGGTGGAGGCGGATGAAATTAGAAATAAAGTGGATGCTGATCTTACACCCTCCCTCTTGAAAATGAGAAGTGAAATTGTGGCTGAGGTTAGAGCCTCCTTCCAGGACGATATTAGCCACGTATTGAGAGAGTAAGAAATCAAGGTCCGCAAGAAAGAAATGTAATAAGTGGATTGAGTTCCTTACCACTTAAGTGAAAAGAATGGAGGAGGCTCGCGGAGAAGTAAATAACCTCAAGGCAGATAATGCTTCTTTGTGCGAAGAAGTGAAGACGCTGATAGACGATATTAATACAAAATACGTACGTGTAATTGCCCTGTTTTATTATTATTCGTTAGAGGTCTCTGTGAATGTACAGTCTAATATAACAATTTTAATACAGGGCAACAACGTAACAACAACAACAACTGTTGATGATGGGATGGACCGTATCAAACGGCTTGAAGATGGGATGAGCCATCTTAAAGATGACATTGCTTCACTACGGAGGCAGATGAGTCAGCTAATAGTTGAGTTTCAGTCAACGAAGGTAAATGAAATATGGATCGTGGTTATCATTCATATATGATCGTTGTTACCATCTAGTAAAGGCCATGGATGCCATGTTGATTGGGTCGTGGTTCATACACGACCCAACATTGTGGCATTCACGATTCAGCCGAATGTCATGGTTTCTATGTAAGATGGGTCGTGATTTATATGAAATATGGGTCGTGAATATCCTTTGAAGGGAAATACATAATAATATAGTGCTCCATTGCAGGAATTCGTTGCTTCGATCAACCCTCTCGTAGGAGAGAATGCTTTACTGCAGGAGCAAGTGAGGCAACTCAAGAAGGAGATTCAGTTAACGAGGGTACATGAAATTGAACTTATCAATTTATCATGAACCTTGGTCGTTGTTCGGTCACGTTTTGGCTCATTTCTTATGTATGATTTTATTACAAGACAATGTCCCTTCGAGCAACCCTTCAAGCGCAGAGACTGCCTCGCTGCTGGAACAGATGAAGCATTATGGAAAGGAGATACACTACGCCAAAATGGAGAATTTGCGACGTATTTTTGCGACAGACTTCGTCCGTCGCTAAAATCTCTTGGTTTAACGCTAACGGAAAATGTCCGTCGCTAATCCCGTGTTTCTCGAAAATCCGTAGTCGGAACGTCGCTGAATTTAGCAACGGACCAAAATCCGTCGCTAAAATCTGATTTACGACGTATTTACGACGGATTTTGGTCCGTCGTTAATAGGCGACAGACGAAATCCGTCGCAAAATTTGATTTTGTCGCGACTGTAAATTCCCGCCCAAAACATCTAATGGCGCGCGTTTCAGTTGCTTTTGCGACGGATCATGGTCCGTCGTAAAAGGACTTGTCTTCACATTAATTTTTTTTTCATTTTTTTAAGAATATGGTGGAAAATTAAGTTTTTTTTTTTGTAGTCTAATAGTTATTTTTTTAATAGAATTTTGGTGGTTTAATTGTACATATTTATATCTAAGATTATTTTTTAACAATTGATTGAATGCAAAAAGAAAATTTATTTTGTTTTTATATCAAATGAGTGGAATTTTTATTTTTATTTTTATTTTAATTTAAAATTAATATTTAAATGATTTGTAATATCACATGAAAAAGAATATTGAGAAGTTAAAAAAAAATTAACAATGTTTGAGAAAAAAATTTGATTTTGAAAAAATAAAAATCGTAATTTAATAAAAATCTATTTTGTGGGAACAAAAAAGAATTTGGAATAAAGTTGATAAATTTGAAAAAAAAAAAAAAAAGCATTTGATTTTGAGGAAAAAATAATATCCTGAAAAAGAAAATTAAAAATATTTTAAAAAATGTGAAATTTTTCACGATGTTGAAAAATGAAAATATTTTAAAAAAGAAAATGAGAGTTTGAAATTTGAAAAATAAAATAAAATTTCATATTTTAAAAAGTGTGAAATTTTATTTTATTTTCACTCAAAATAAAATTTGAGTGAAAAACAAAATAAAACAATATTAAAAAAATCGATACTTTATTAAAAAACAAACATTTTGAAACAAAAAATAAATAAGTTGAATAATTTTGTGATTTTGAAAATTAATTGAAAATGTTCAAAATTCAAAATTAAAAGAAAAAGTTATTTATAAAAACACTATGATTTTGAAAAAATATATATAATTTTAAAAAAAAAATTAAAAAGTTGAAAACAAGATGATGCTTTTGAAGGAAAAAAAAATCGGCATTTTGGAATTTTTGGGAAAAAAATAAAATAAAATTCGTGAAAATTTTAGATATTTTAAAAGTAAAAATTCAGAATTTGTATTTTAATTTATTTTTTGAAATATTTTATAATAAAAATGATATTTTGTTAAAAGTTTTTGAAGAAAATTAAATGTAAAAAAATATACATTTTGAAAAAAAATGTTATCTTTAAATGGAAATTGAAATTTATTTGTGAAAAAAAATAAATAAATTATTAGGCACATCCACTAATTGAACATTTAACTGTTTTGGACAATCGAATTAGTCTAGATTGAAAAGTAAATAACTTCATATGTTTAAATCAAATTTCACTCAAATTGTTGATCAATCTTGTATGCCCAGTATCTTTCTCATATGTAGCTAGCCTGGTTGGGGCGAATAACTAGTTAAATTGAGGGTATTGATCTGTAAAATAGAGTGAATGGGCTAGACATATAAAATGAGCTAAATATTGTTGTCAAAATTGTGACCCAACTTATTGACCTTGCGAGAACCTAAGAATTAATGTTAATAAGTTTTGTGGGCCCCATAATGATGTGTGTCGAACATCAACACCGTGCATTTAATGTGCATTATGTTCATATATTTTTACCAATCATTTTAGGGCTTGATAAAAAAATGATAGGGATATAAACCTAAGGTGGACCACATCATAGGAAAACAATATTGATTGGATATCCACCATTAAAATCCTCTTCTACGGGTGGGCCCCACTATGATGTACGTGTTTCATCTATTCCGTTCATCCATTTTTCAGATTATTTTACAGTTTTATACTAAAAATTAGCGGGACATAAATCTCAGGTGTACCACACCATATGAAAACAATGGTGATTGGATATCCACCATTAAAATCCATCTTAAGGCCCACTCTACTGTTTATTTGACATCCAATCTGTTGATTAGGTCATACAGGACCAGATGAAGGAAAAAACCAAAGATCAGCTTGATCCAAAACTTTTATGGCCCCTAAAAGGTTTTTAATGGTCCACGCTCATTCAACACTGTTTCTTGTAATGTGGTCCATTTGAGATTGGGATATACCTCATTTTTGGTCTTATACCATAAAATTTTCTGAAAAAATAGATGGATGGCGTGGATGAAACACGTACGTCATATAGGAGCCCACAGAGCACCGACCACCAGCCATTGGCTGTTTGCCACTTTTTAAGAGGACACGGATTTCCTGCTAAAGCCCTTGACATCCTACGCAAGGATGCTGGGTGGGGCCCAACACCATGTGTTTGGAAAATCTACTCCGTTAATCCATTTTTAGAGATCATTTTAGGACAAGAGACCAAAAAATGAATCATATCCAAAGATTAAATGAACCACACCACAAATACCAACAGGGGTGATGATTTTCACCGTTAAAAAATTTGTAGGGCCCACCATAATGTTTATTTTCCATCCAATCTATTCATAAGGTCACAAAGACCTGGATGAAGAGGAAAAACAAATTTCATATTGATCCAAAACTTCCATGACCCCAAAAGGGTTTCGATGATAGACGTTCAATCCCCTATATGCTTTCGATCGTGTGGTCCAGTTGATAGTTAGATTTGTCTTATTTTTTGTCTCAAGCCTTATGACTAGCTCGCCACATGGATGGACGGTTTGGATATAACACATACCTCATGATAGGACCAACAGAACTTGCTGACGTCACCCAGCCCCCTCTCTCTCAGACATATTGGCTACTCCCCCAGACACCCGCCCATGCTGGTGGTAGATGCTCTGTGGGCCCATTATAATGTATTTGTTTCATCCATTTCGTTCATCCAATTTTACAGATCATTTTATGGATAAATGAAAAAAATGATAGGGATATAAATCTCAGGTGGACCACACCACAGGAAAATAATAAAGATTGGATATCCACCATTAAAATCCTCCTAAGGCCCACTGTACTATTTATTTGGCATTCAATCTGTTGATTGGGTCATAAAGACCCAGATGAAGAGAAAAAATAAATATCGGCTTGATCCAAAACTTTTATGGCCCCCAAAACGTTTTTAATGGTCATCGTCCATTCAACACTGTTTCCTGTAATGTGGTCCACTTGAGATTTCAATATACCTCATTTTTTCTCTCATAATATAAAATGATCTATAAAAATAGATGGACGGCATGGATGAAACACACACATCATGGTGGGGCCCACAAAGCACCGACCACCAGCCATATGCGGATTGGCTACTGATAAGTTGAGTAGGGAGGCCGGAAGCGGATTGCGTACTGAGTAACTCAGTACGCTAAGCGTACTGAGTAAACTCTGTGGGGTTCACCATGATCTATGTATTTTATCCGCTCCATTCATCTATTTTATTATATAATTTTATGGCATGGGTTCAAAATTGAAGGATATCCAAAGCTCAGATGCACCACACCACATGAAACAGTGTGAATTGAACTTACACCATCGCAAAATTCTTGAGTGTCACAAAATTTTTGTATCAAGCTTATATTTGTTTTTTTCCCTTCATCCATGTCTTTGTGATATTATTAACAGCTTGGATGACAAATAGACATCACTGTAGGGCCTAGGAAGATTTCAACGGTGGAAATCATTATTCCCACTGTTTCCTGTGGTATGATCCACTTGAGAGTTGGATATGCTTCAACTTTGGGCTCAACCCCTTAAATGAGCTGAAAAAACGTATGGACGGTGTGGATAAACCACTTATTTTCATGGTGGGCCCAACTGAGTTTACTCAGTACGATAAGAGCGTACTGAGTTACTCAGTACGCAATCCGATTCCAGGGAGACCGCTACTAAGTGACATCACCAAGTTCCGTGGGCCCCACCATGATGTATGGTTTGTATCCACGCCGTCCATTCATCTGGAGAGATCATTTTAGGGTAAGATCCAGAGAATGAGTCACATCCAAAGCTCCAGTGGACCCCACCAGAGAAAACAGTGGCGAGAGTGACACCACCGTTAAAAACTTCTAACCTTAACTGGTTAGGGCCAGCGCCCTAACCATCCTGTCTCTCATCCGCGTCTCTCTCCCTCTGTATCTGCGCCTCTCCCTCCCTCTCCCTCCATCTCCTCTCTCGCTCTCTCTCTGCGCCTCTCCCTCTCTCTACGCCTCTCCCTCTCCCTCTCCCTCTCCCTCCATCTCTCCTCCCTCTCTCTCTGCGCTCTCCCTCTCTCTACGCCTCTCCCTCTCCCTCTCCCTCCATCTCTCCTCCCTCTCTCTCTGCGCCTCTCCCTCTCTCTCTACGCCTCTCCCTGTCTCTCTTCAGTCACCTCTCTCTATCTCTTTGTTTGATCTAAAGGAGGGAGATGAAACCCTAACCCTATCACAACCACACGCCCCAATGAAATCTAGTCGCCGGATTCTATCCAGAGACAAGAAATCCAGCTAACAATCATCGAATCCAAGTATCTGGTTTGAGATCTTTTGGGTTTTTCTTGTGCGTTGGTGCATTTTCCCTATTTTGGATTTTTTTTTCTTTTTTGTACAATTATGGAATGAAGTAATTGAAACTCTTATACAGAGATTCATTGGGATTTAAATAGAATACCCATTTTAGATTAATGCTCCTTATTTTCCAACCAGGCTCTAACCTTTTTTTTTTTTTTTTTCATTTGTTTCATGTAGGTGTTGGAGATAATGCTAATCCTCACAGAAACTTGCAAAATCTTGCTCGATTTCAGTCATAAATCAGCCAAAATCATCTACAAATGCATCAAAACAAGTTGTTGAAAATCTGAAGTCACAGGTGAGAAACCTTTGTGACGATTTTCTATGTATTTTTATTTTTTATTAATGTAAATTTTCCTTTACTTTCTATGTATTAATGTCAATTTCCAAATTTGAGGAATTCAGGGTAGAGAATGGCTTTCAGGTTTTTTGTTTTTTTAAATGGGATTTGAGACTTTTGAATTGTGATGCATACCAAATGTTTGACGAAATGCCAAAGGAGACGTGCATACCAAATGTTTGACTGCTTACATGTCTTTGCCATGTACCAAAAATGTAAGTTTCACTATCTAGAGGCAAGCATTCATTTGGAATATTTTCTCATAGATTTAATTGTGGACACTTGTTTCTTATTAAGAGAAAATATCAGGTTTATAGGCCATCTACCATTATTCATCATCTTTCCAGGTGATTAACGAAACTCTACGGATGACAAATATTATCAATGGGGTATGGAGAAAAGATTAAAGGTATTTGTGATGGTTTAAAAGCTTCAGAGATGCAATGTATATCATTGGACACATATGAATAAGTGTGTTACTGAGCCTGCCTAAATCTGATAGAAGTCATAAAATTTTAATGCTACTTTAGAGATGCAATGTATATCATTGGTGCATGCATATGTAGATGCCTGGTTTTTTGTTGTTCCTTCACATGGGTAAGGTTCCTTGTTTGTTTGATTTTTTTTTTCTGTGTTGCATCTTCACAGCGCTAAGGTTCCATGTTTGTTTGGTTAGAGTACCCAAGAGACAACAAAATATATGCAAAAAAATGCTCTGCATTTGCTCCCTCCATATGCTCGTAGGTGTCTTATGCTTGCATCATCTGAAGTTTCTACTTAAATTTTGATGCAATCAGTTGTTTGCGTTGCTGTAATACTAATATGACATGGGCGGAATAGTCGATTGTCCTAGTTGGGTTAGCATATGAAAATGGAAGATGCTCCGTAAGATGTCTTTGTTGTGCAAGTCTTGTCTTAACTTTGGAGTTGTGTTTGGATGCTCAGTTGAAATTATTTGCAACAGCTCAATTCAGCAACAAGGACAAATGTAGGGCTAACCCATTCAGCAATTGTCCGCCAATCCAATGGTCAGATAATCAAATAAGCATAATTTTTGCTACATGATACATCTAGACTGGGATCCATAATCTGGACAGTTCACTTTGAAATTGCTTGTATGCCAATTATGGAATTTTAAAGTAATTTCTAGTGCTTGTGTATAATATATTGAACTCTGCAGAATATAGAAGTTCTTCTCTTGTTTTCTTGCTTTAATTTGAGCCACTGGGATTTGAGCCTCTTTGAGGTATTCTTAAATGCATTGTTGATTCTATTACATAATCATCTAAGCCTTATTCCAACTAATGGGTAGTCTGCTGCATGAATCATTTTCTGTCATTCCACTCCAAGAGTGACTATTTGTTGCTTTATATGAATTGGTTCTGGGTCCAAAGGTTTGGTTCTTTTAGGTCTGGTCTTCAAAGAGATGGGTTTTGATTTCACTTTTCTCTTCCAAAAACATAAGAGGAGCTGTTGGAGACTTCATGACTAATTGTAGGCATCTTACACTGTTGGTGGGCATTCATTTAGTGCAGCTGACATTGAATTCATTATTATAAAGATAAAACCTCTAGCACATTGCCCACAAATAGTATGTAATCTATGTTACAAGGACTCCATTCCTCTTTGATTTTCTTTAAATTCACAAAATATTATATTATGTTATCAGCATTTTATTTTCAGCCCCAAAAATGAATGTTTCCACCCTAACATGGAATTTTTTTTCCTATGAGTGCTTTTAACAATCTCTTTACTGACCAAATTACCCTTGTCCCCCAAAGTGTGTTTAGATGTACACGAAATTCCAAGAAAGAATATTTTGGTCCATTCCGCTGAGCATTTGTGGCTGCTTGAAAACCCAGAACTACATTACGTACCACAAATCATATCCATTGTACATTAGTTAGGATCTGAGACCAAATGATGTTATTTGGCAGAAAGCATCCTGCCTACCTACATTTCTAGTTTCTATGGACACCCAAACATACCCTATCCTTCATTTTGTCTTTCTATTTAAATGGATATTTCATTTTGTGCTCTATATGTATGAGTCACAATATTTATGTATGAGTCAATGCTAGACTAGTAGTTATTGTCATCTGAATTCAAATAGTCAATCTAAGCACACCTGTAAGGTTTGAAAATATTTGTGAACATATTTTAACTAGGTGATGCTACTTCTGTTTCTTAGTAATGGTTTCTTCTTCTTGTTTTTTTTTTTAATTAAATTTTTTTTTTAAAGAAAAAAAAAACCTTAGATCATATATTTGCCTGCTTATTTCAAGATGATTTTGCTTCTGATAAAAGAAAAGCAAAGCCAAAATAATCTGCTTCTCTACTGGATATGGGAAAACTTCTGTTGGACTGGCCCATGATTGGAAGGTATGCATACTGGTATAAATTGTTGTGACTTGTGAGCTAGATGAACGTTGGATTTTTATATAGTCACCACAGTTGGCCTAAAAATCAAGGGTGAATGTATCTTTTAACTGTTTTCTTTGGCGTGGCCTGCAGATCAGCCTGATTTTTTGTCCTAGGGCCTAATGTGGGATTACATATCTAAGAGTGGATTTTACTTATACAATGCGGTGAGCCCCCTAAAAAATCAATAGTGGGCGACATCATCCAACTATTTCTAAATTTCTACTGGTATATTTAAATAATAATAATAATAAATGCTCACCCTAATTTTTCACCCAATGTATGCAAGATCCACTCCCACCATTAGACGTGTAATACCACGTTAGGCTTAAGGATAAGAAAATCAGGTTAACATATGATATAGGTAGGCCAGACCGAAGAAAACAGTTGGGAGAGACATCCACTCTTGATTTTTAGAGGGCCCATTGTGATGATTACATGATGTCAACGATTTGGATGGTGGGCGTTGGACAATCATGTGGTCCACCTTAGTCATAGTGGGGCTGATTTTTGGGCCATGGGCTTGGGGTGACGCATCTGGTGGTGGTCGAGATGGACTTCACATAAACATCATGGTGGGGCCCACCCTAGCCTCCCATAATAATTCTTTCACAAGTTTTGTTTACTGTTTTGTGTGTCTATCATCTGTTTGCTTTATTTTCTTTTACAGGGTTTAGAAATCATATCATGACCTTATAATGGTTGAATGTAAACAATGTATACTGTTGATTTTAAATCTAATGCAATCATTTCTCAGGTATCTCTCCTTCCCTCCCTCTCTCTCTCCCACTTTCTTCTTGTGTGGATCGTTTCCTTCTGTCGAAGCTATCTCCTTCCCTTTTCTCCTGGCTACTAGGAGTTTCCCCTTTCACGCAAGTGCCGATCTGTTCATTTTCAAAAGCCCGAATTGGATTCTGCATCTGGATCGGCGCTGCCGAGATGAAAAGGTCCTGAGAGGACGGTGGTGGTTACGCGGGCTCTCAGCCCAAGCGGAACACTGCTTCTTCGCGAGGCGATCCGTAAGAAATAAAATCTCTCCTTCCTTTTCTTTTCAGTTCTCTCAGATTGATGAATTCTTCTGCAAAGGCTTTCTTCTGTAGCTTTCTCTGCTGATTCTTCAGTTTCTAAGGAGAAGAATCTCTGCAACATGATATGCAGATCAGGATTTTCAAAAATTCCTGTTTAAGTTTCAATTGTTGTTTTAGGTTTCTGCACTATTCTTTTAGGGTATGTTTGGATACCTTGTTTCTGCCCCAAATAAGAAATCTTATGTGTTTCTGGTCTGAGGCTCGTCTGATTTCGATCTGGGACAGAAACGTAAAAGTGTGGATTTTATTCTTTGACCTGTCCTAGACGGGGAGGGGAACGGATAAATATCGTTGGAAATATTACCGCCACTGTTGCTTCTGCAGGCATCCGAACGGTCCCTTTTCGTTCTCTTGCTTGCTTTCCTTTTTAAGGATACACGGGTTTGATCTGTTGGGATTGATTGAGTTTTGGTGCCTGTTTGGTGTTTGGGGTGAAGGTCCGGGCAACCCGCCAGTGCACAGAAGCTAACAACGAACGATGCCCTGGTCTATCTCAAGGCAGTGAAGGAAATTTTTCAGGATAAAAGGGAGAAATATGATGAGTTCCTCGAAGTTATGAAAGATTTCAAGGCCCAAAGGTTTGAAATTTGATTGACTGTTTAACCTTCTTACCTCCACCCTTTCATTTTCTTCTCACGATCTTTGGCTTATTCAACTGATTTTTTGTTTTCCTGATTTCAGGATCGATACCACTGGCGTTATATCAAGGGTAAAAGAGTTATTCAAAGGGCACCAAGATCTCATCTTGGGTTTCAATACCTTCTTGCCTAAAGGATATGAGATCACCCTCGACGATGATCCTCCACTGAAAAAGCCCGTCGAGTTTGAGGAAGCGATCAATTTCGTTAACAAAATAAAGGTGAGAATCCCATCTCAGCTGTGTTGCTCAGGGTGTGTTTGCGTGTTCCCCAGTTCCCATGGTGGACACGATGAGCCAAAACAGCCACTGCAAAGGATGTTTGAGAGAAAAAAAGGACCTTCTTGTTGATATTGGAAAATAGAAACCTGCCCAATGTGTGTTCCAGTTTCCACACTGCACAAAACATCAAGTGTGAATATCCTTGGGAAGGAAGCCATAACAACAACGATCTGGCTGTTCAACCAAACACATCCTTAATCATGTGAGGTCCATAGTTTCAATGGCGCTAGTTTCTTTCTATTGATCCTTATGATTTGACTCATACTCTATTTTGTAGACTCGGTTCCAAAATGATGAACAAGTTTACAAATCATATGATTTATGCTACTTTTCTAGATCTAACTTTTTAGATTTTGAGAAAAAATGGTTTCTTTCTTTGTTTGTTTCTGTGTAATACTAATAACAATTCAAGGGGATTGCAGATTATGGCAATAATGGATTTCTCTCTCTTCCACAGGACTGGGGGAAAAGGTTGATCTCTTTGATTGCTTTGGCTTTGAACTTGGATGAAAGCTTCTTTGAGCAAGTGGGTGCACCCATGGGATTTGTCCGTCTTCTACACTGTCCAGGTCTGCTAGCATATTCAGACAACAAAAATATAGTAACTGTCTTGTGACTTGCTGAATCTTATGCAATTTCAAAGAATTGGCAGTCTGTGTATAATCATTTTTACAAGAAGATACTAATAGGTTGGTGATAGGGTTGCATCTGATATTTTGGTTTTGGTATTCTGCAGATCTGTAGGGAAAAGGATAAGGTACCTCATGCCAACGGGTAAGTGCATTCATATACAAGTTATCTATATAAAATTTATAATTTTAAATCTCAACCTCGTGTGTACATATTTTTTTTCTTCTATGCAATGACAAAACGTCCACAGATTGTAAGGAAATTTTCCATTGCCTTTTCTATAGATGCCAATTAGGTCAGATCCACATTGTTTCATGGAGGTTAGATAAGCATGAATGTGGGTATAAGTTAGCCCATCTACACCACCTTCCTAGCTAGTGGGTGTGAGATCCAAGATGTTGATTAGGTGGCATACAGTGTAGAGATATCTGGCATAAAAATCAGGCTTGTACAATTATCATGTGGACCATCCTTATTTTGAGTCAGGGAACTTAGAAGATCCGACAATTGATGAACGTCTTGGATCTTGCACCCATATGCCATGCTGACAGATGCTCCACAAGGCTGTCTTAAGCATACTAATTAACTCCATAAAAATTCTTGCATTTCCATGATGATAGGCTTGGGGATTCAACTACTCTTGTTAATTCTGACCATTTATAAAATCCATGAAATGTAATGCATGATGAGATGTATATACAATAAACAGAAATCCTATGGCTGGGGTTACCTTTGACCAATGTTATTTATCTTCAATTTCAATTTCTTTTGTGTAACATAGGCACAACAACACTTTGATGAGTTTGATACTAATTACGAAGATGAAGTGGAGGTTGTTGATGAGTTTGACAGCGACTTTGATGAAGATGTGAGTATTTTTACATTTTTTTCCCTTCATTCGTCCATGAGTAGTTCACATTTCAAGTACTGAATGGGCCTTCTTGCTGGAACAAAAGAAGAATTCTATATGACCCATCAGGGGCTGTGTCATGCTCTAATATCCACCCTATCAAGTGATAGTGACATCCAATGAATATGGAGAATTATAACCAGCACAATTTGATGGTGCTAAATGGGCTCTCATCCGATGGGGAAGATTTTGGGTATATTCCATCCCCCATGGGAACTGGCATTTGAATGATATAGATCACCAAAAGATGCGCCTCACATGTATAGTTTGTTGGGCTGTGAAAACAACCAATTGAAAACTTTCTATTTCATCTTTATTCTTTCATACTTCACAGTAGTTCTTGTTATGATCAGGAACCCGAGCCAGATGATGAGGAGGAAAATGATGTTGATGAGAGGTTTGATTTCTTCCAACTGAAGTAGATTATTGAGAAATTCAAGTTTATGCAAATAATGAGAGCTCGACTATTCCTGTAGGACATGGACTAAGAAGTGGTGAATGTTTCTTGGACGCAAATCATGGATGGTCAACATTTATGGTAAAGCCTTTTCTAGTATAATCAATATGGACCAACTATTCTCCAAGCCATTCATCTTGTGGTTAGGATAATCTGATAACTATGATTCTTGACAAATATTTCCAAGGTGGAACACATACTGGAAATTGGTACTATGAGGTCGACCTCATGGGATCTTCCCATGAGGTCGAGCTATGTGGGTTCCACCGTGATATGTGTCGAACATCCACACTGTGCATTTAGTGGGCCCCTCTAGGTTAATGGATATCCCAAAAATCATCTGTATCCGGAACCCAAGTGCACCATACCATCTGAAACAGTGTGAAATCATGCTTAAAACATCTAAAAGCACTTGTTGGGGCCCTCCTAATTTTTGGGCCAGGGAGCAGACAACATGAGGCCCCAGCAAGTGAATGGCTGGGATTTGCACACATGGCATGTCGGCAGGGTGTCCCGTATCTGTTACGATACGGGCGTATCAGCCGATACGTATCGGTAACGGCCATGGCTATTACGCGATACAGGGGGAGAGATATAATACGCCTTTACTATGGCCTGGATAAAGGATCCCATACATGGGAAGACATTAGTAGACAGTAAGTAGCTGAAGTTTTTGTCTCATTTTCTTTTTTCATTTTTTAATGAAAAATGACAGGGTGATGCTTATCTAGCCACGGGCTGCTACAACCTCCTATGCTATGATGTGCAAAATTGTAATAATGGGATTGGTACTTTCACTTGGGTTGAGTTGTTTAGTTATTAATGGATGGGTGGAATTTTGGTGTTGGGTGTTTTGAGCATATGAGCTTAGGTTTTGCTATTAAGTTTTTTACGTGTTTGGATGCTCAGTTCAATTGCATATCAATTTATTAGGATTGTTGTGTAATTTGGAGTTGGAAGTCTTCCAAAGTGAGGGGAAGTTGGGCTAGCCCCAAATTCATTTAGGACTTGTTTGCTTGGATGGGCCTGATGAAAATGGATAGGATAGGCCATCCATTTTGTTTCTAGCTTTGATGAAAGGAAGCAGATTGGAAATGGGTGTGTTTTTAATGTTTACTTGCTTTCAAACAGAACATTTTGATAGACAAAACACCTTATTCTTTTAATGATGAGTTCAATCACCACTTCTTTCAATCTAATGTTTATGTATCCTCATCATAGATGTAGAGCTGAAGGCGAGTGGTGACCTCACCATGGATGTAGAGCTAAGGGCGTGTTCTTAGCCATTGGTTAAGAGTGAGAAGCTACAGGGGCTATTGATGTCTATTGGTTGAAATTTAAGTTTGTTCAGGTAAGCATGATTTTCGAGCATGGATTTTCTCAGACTTGAGTATATTTCTATGATAAGAGTACTCATCTATACATAAATGTGGCAATGCTTATTAGTTGAAATGAGTTTTATATGTGGCCATGGGCATTTGCATAATATAGTTGATGTGGGTATTTCCTTAGCATGGTTAAAAAGTGAGCTTTAGACAAGGACTACGTTGGATGTGTATTTGGCATGGTCACTTTTTATGTGTTTTTTTTTTTTTTCTTTTCACTTGTATTTACTATATGGTATGTGTATTTGGATGTTATACTCATTGTTGCATGTTTGCTCTGGTAGTTGGAATGCTGAAGTTAAAAGAATTAGCAGAGGCTTCTATTGTGGTTCACAGGTGTCGAAGAGCATCAAAGCATGCCTGCCCTATCGCCGACTGGTCTCATCTTCTGTTTTATTGCTGTGATTTACCTAGGAGATGTTGTAGCTACTTTCAGTCCCAACTGATGTATGGTTTTGCCTATGACACGTGCATTTATATTCTGAAAACATTAACTAGACCGTTAACTGTTTTATTGGTATTGTGTTGATTATAGTCTTGATGAATGTTAAATGGGTGAAATGTGCATGCACATGTTTAATCATTAATTGATTATGATTGTTTGAATTATTTTTTGAATGACTATCAGGTGTAAGATTCAAAAAAAAAATAAAATATACAAACAAATCTGACAATTTTTTTTAATTCGCAAATATTTTTAGCGACGGACTAAATCCGTCGCTAATTTCAAAACAAGTCTGGCCGACGGATTGGAGGTCCGTCGCTTTCCTCATATTTGCGACGGACCTTATCCGTCGCTAATATTTTAAATGACGAATAATTCGGTGGTTTTTTCCGCATTTCACCGACGGATTTTTTATTTTTTGCGACGGATCTTATCCGTCGGTAAGATGCGACGGACCTTATCCGTCGTAGATTCAACGACGGATTTTATCCGTCGGAAACAAAAAATGACCCAGTAAACAGCGACGGACCAAGCGACGGACGAAGTCCGTCGTTTATTTGGTTTTACGACGGATTTCGTCCGTCGCAAATCCACGATTTTGGCGTAGTGATATAGGGAATGTAGGTATGTGAAGTTGAAGTTTTCCTGAATTTTAGTGATCGCTGTTGTGGCCGTATTTGGATCGTGGTTATGATACATAAAGGTCGTTGTGACAGGCCCATGTCCAATTGTGGCCGATCTCCGGGACGAGAATGCGTATATCAATGAGCAGATGAAGCATATCGGAGAGGAGATGCAAGCAATAAAGGTATATGAAATTTTCAAAGAGAAGGTAGTTGCGTTCTACGTTTGGACATGGTCACTGTGAAGGTAGATCCAGCGTGAAGAGTGACACGGTATGAATGCCAAGCACGATTCACGTACCACGTCACGTCGGGTGTGAACTTCGACCTTACGTGGACAACAACCACAATCTGGGTCGCGCTGTGAACCACGCCATGACTTCACTACGTGGGTCGTGTTGAAATACATAAAAATCAATCAAGTAATATGCGTGTGTTACAGGAGAAGATCACTTTAGTGCAACGCAATGAAGATGAAATTCTGCACCTGAAAGAGCTCTAGTCTTCGCTGAGATAGGACATGAATCTATTACAGGATGAGGCTAATAAGAAAACTGTACGTGAAACTGCTTTAGGATCGTGATTTCCAATGGACATTATGTTGTGGATTGCATAGATTATAACGTATCATGTTATTACAGCTCAATATTGGTACTTCGCAAGTGTGTGAGGAAGGGATACCACACCACGATGCATCGGAACCCCACCGAGCTATACCCGTAAAGGAGACTCGCCAGGGGTACGTGGACCCGCACCGAACTCTAACTGAAGCCGAAGACCAGGAATTGAGAGTTGTCAGATTATCATCGGATTCACCTGCATGGCTGAAGAGCATCTGTGACCTAAAATCATGGGTTGACTCTGATGTAGGTTTATACATATTGATTTAAAACTTAATATCGATGTCTGATAATTATATCACACGACTTCCTCGGTGTGTAGGCAATCGATTGATACCTACGCTATCTATCAAAGCGTCAAGAAAAGAGACGACGGCCAAGACAGGACTGCGAATTCATCCCGTCACTATTCACAGTATTATGTAACTGAGGATTATAGTTGTATTTAAAACATCATTAAAACTATTTATGTTTCTGACCCTTTCCAATATATCAACAGTCCATTATGGAAGTCCAGCTTAGCAATTTGCAAACTTATGGAGCTAGCAACCATAAGGATCGACAGGACATCATCAAGAGTGGCAACTTGAGTGATCTGCTTATAGATATAATCAACGGTCGATGTAGATCGAAGCCTCTATGGAAGTATGATGTGGTAAGAGGTTATTTACTTGCACGTATCCATGAACGTAAACGATTCCCTATTATTCTGGAAAGGCGCATCTTTTAACTGTTGTCGTATTTCTTGTGATTGACAGCTATACATCCCACTCAACGCGAGGAGCCAGCACTGGTTCCTGGCAGTTGTTAATTTGAAGAATAAAGATAAAAATGTCACTGTGTACGACAACCTGAGTACTGAGATGCAAGAGAAAAATGAGTTGATTATCGCACAGGTTACGGACGGACTGCGATGGCTATTCCATATTCTTGATAATGGATCCAAGATATGGGAGAAGCCATGGACTTTGAAGACAGTCAGTGATAGACCGGGGCAAGACAACTCGGATGACTGTGGTGTATTCATGCTGAAGTATATAGACTTCTTGAGCATCATGCGCAAGATTGACTTCACGAAGGTGTGTGTGTGTTGTGTGTGTGTGTGTGTGTATTCGATTACATGAGATCTTGTTAACTCTGTCCTTTGATTTAACACTAGTTCGTTCCCTTTTCGGTAGGAGGACATCCCGAAATTTCGAAGGACGATTGCATACGACTGTCTACAGCTCACGAGATCTGAAGAGGCGGCTGAGAGGTGCAGGAGGTCTGAAGAGGCAACTGAGACGAACAGTAGACCGTAGAAGAGAGTCAAATTTTTGACTGATAACTAAATGCTCGATGTATTGGTGTATTTGATTTTTGTTAGATAAAAAATATTTCTATTATGATCCACTGAATGATATGGGTCGTGAATATGACAATCCATCCTCATTAGAAACTTACACCAAGTTTGCGTGAGAGCCATTACGGTTAGATCGGGGTTGTTATCCGACTTGGTTCGTGGGTAGGAGTTAAGGGGAATGACAACCACGGCGCACATAAGACGAGAACCACGACCATTTACATTGGTCGTATTTGTCGTGTTATATGGATCGTATTCTACTGTTGAATGGTAGTTGTTGTCATGTTATGTGGGTGGTGGATGTTACAGTACGATTCATTGGTTGTCGGCGGATTTTCCTGTGGTGTGTGACCAGCATACAATGTGTAACACATTGCATTAAACCAGCAGACAGAGACGGGACACGTAGGGTAACAATCCCGACCCACATAACATGACAAGGACGACCAGTATAGGCTGGTCACACAACACTACTTAAGCAGCCAAGAACGACCCCTATCATCTTCACGACCCTTCTGTCTTTCAACGACGACCAATATCGGCTGCCACTGACGATCCGTATAATCTCATAACCTCATTAGTGTGCACTGCCATGTAAAATTACAAACAGGGACCAAATAAGTCGAAAATCAAGCCCAGTACAGTATACGAAACAACAATCCATGACATGTACAATTCATATAACACAGTTACCCCCAGACGAGGTCAGTGATGCACAAGACTATCCCACTTAAGCATGCAAATGGGGACATTATCATTCTCCTCACTCTTACAATCAGTAGTTAATAACTACGACCATATTCACAGTGATAATCCGAAGAGCAGGTATCTACAACAGGCATACAAACATCGAAAAAACTCTGTCGAGAATGTATTGTTTTAGCCTGATTAAAACTCTGTCGAGAAGGTCAGGCTTAAACAAGACATTCTCGCTAGTGTTTTTCTGATGGCTGTATCATGTTGAAGAGACTGCACTTCCCATTATGGTGTGGTTCTGGTCCCCATTGTCACATTATAGCGGTCGTGGTGTCACGCTGTATGGGAAGCAGTTATTATCTTGTGGCGCGCTGATTACAAGGGGTCTCAATCGGCGATACTATTAATCGCCTTCCCGAGTTGTTCATCAACGACTACTGATATACGGTAAGCTCTCAAGCTTATTCGATTTGTTGGCAATGATTGTCGTTTTATACTTCCTAACCTTCCCGTTTATTCGGGGAAGGCTAAATGCGATGACTAAGATTGAAAGGAAAAGGCCAGGCTGGAAGAGCTCCGGAAGACGTCTACCGAGGAACAGGAGAAGCTGAAGGGTCTGGTGGGAGAAGGCCAAGTAAGGGAGATGATGGTCCAGCAGATGGCCAGATCAGTCAAGTTTCGACTCAACTGAGACCCAAGAAGTTTCGACCATGATGACATCTAGTAGGAAGAAGATCTCTCTCCAGGGAAAACAGGCTATGAAGGAAAACACTGTAGACGATGACTTGTTTTGTCCGAACAAAACTATATTATTCGGAAGGTCAGGATTAAGACATACTCGCAAGTGTTTTCAGCGGATCTCCCTAGGTCCAGATGAAGGGACTGGTCATGGTCTTGCGGTCACATCACGGCGACCGTGGTTGTCACGCTATATGGGGCGTGACAGGGGGCGCGCGATGATTCCAATGAAACGCAGGAGCTCATCGAGATGAGGCGAACGGAAATGGAGTAGTTGACGTTTTTCCGATGGCTGGATGCCCATTGAAATCGTCGAGGTGGCAGAGTTTGGAAGTTGTATTCGGTACTTCCAGTTGAGGCAATTGAGCTTCAGGCAGATCGTGAACGTCCATGGGGAAAGAGAAGGGATCACGAATGAAGGAAAAATGCGTTAAGGGCTATATTGTTTCTTCGGATATTTGATCCATGACGTAGAACGAAAGGGCAAAGAAATGCATGAATTTGATCGTGGATGGTATCACCAAAGTACCAATCTTATTAGGCTGGCCATTCAATGGTTAAGTCACCGACTCCGAAGGGTCCACGTGACTCGGTACGGTGGCATCGAGAACGAGGGTCGCGCTCGGTGCTAAATGGATTACGGGGAAGTAGCGACTTTAGCGTGATTTTGTGGAGAAGAATATTAGGGCGATGTTTCCCGAGGGTCGCGCGAAATTCGAATGGAATGGACGTGGATGGGACGCGCAAAGAGTCGAGGTTGTCTTCCACATCGGTAGTGGGTGGGAATCACAACCCAACATTCATGGCAACAACTATTGTCCCGTGTGATGGTGATTGTGTTACAAGGATCATGATCGTAGGAAGAACACCTGACAATAGGCGCTGGGTCATGGGGTTTATGTTATATGCCTCGTGATTTTCCATGATATAATGGCCGTGGTTTGCTTGGGCCGTTGTCCCAGTGTTACATGCAACGTGTTTGTCATGTTATATGGGTCGTGTTTGTCATGAACCTTCGTGGTCGTGTTTGTCATGTTATATGGGTCGTGATTGTAATGTTGTGTGGATTATGTACGACATGGACGAAACACAGAAGCACCATCCATATGAGCCATGTCGTGGACACATATCATGCACGATTTACGGGGGGATCGGATGAGGGTCGTGGTTATGAACGCATATCGATCGTGGACAATAACCTCTAGCTAACATGCACGTGAACCACGAGATCAGATCACATCACAGTTTCGTTGTTGTCGTACAGACCGGGGCGCTGTTGTTATGGATCGTGCTTTCCGGCTCAGACGGGTCGTGGTTATGATGGTCGAAGGATCGAGGTTGTAAGATGATATGGATTGTTGTTAGTGTTACATAGGTCGATGGTGTTTGCCATCCACGTTCAACTACACATATACAACAACGATCCATTGTGCATGTCAACAAACGTGGCCGGCAACCACGAGCCTTGGCAAACAAATAGTCCCACGACATAGTACTCACGATAATCACTAGTTCGCATATAGCACTACTACCATGATTCACAACCACGACCCACAGAAGAGAGGACAAGGCCCAAATGCTCTAGATGAAAACAAACAGGTCACAACCAGGGCCGAGGCTATCGATGACTTAATATGTTGGTTTTAAATTTACATTGGTTGTGAAATGTTGTCTGAACTGTAATGTATATACTTCATGGTAAATGAACCTAAGAGCGTGTTAAACATGACCCACGAATTATTGTGCATTTGAACGATGACCAATAGAGGAAACGATGAGCTTAACAACACGTCGTGTCACTCACAAAGGTGGACCGATGTTGTCGTATAAATGCCCCCGTGTTTATTACAAGATAATGGTTGATTGCAACGATCCAACATGGACGACGACCAATTGAAGGTGACAGCCGCGATTTAGATCAACAACGATGATCGCTTCACGTATAGCATGACCAACATAAAACGACAACAACGACCCATGTTTCAATCCATCCAAGGATCCATGTATCATGAAAACCAAGACCTATCCAATGACAGTCATGACCCATGTTTCATGACAACCACGACCCAACGTGGATGATAATCAACGGGCCTTTATGCATCTGGGGCATGTATATAGTGTACACAACCAAATGCCGTGGTTTTCATGATATAACGATCGTGGTTGTAAATGGTTGATGCAAAAATATCAGTGCAAGAAACTATGATAGGTACCATATCAAACAACTACGTCCAATTATTCACTTAAATTATGAAGCATATTAAACGGAAACCATGATCGGAATAGGAATGAGAAGACGACAACGACCAGCTGATAATTTCATTCAGGATCCAACATTCTTAAAAACCAAGACATAACGTTGCGCGTGGTCATGATGAGTACTGGATCGCTGTTGTCAAATACATCACGACCCACAATTCATGTGACATCCTGACAGTCACGACCCACTATTCATGTGGAACACGACCCATTGTAAGTCAGCCACGACCCATCGAGCGTGTTAAATACATTCTCGAACCACGCTGTTAGAAATGGACACGGAACAACCGTGGACCACATAAATGACAACCACGACCCATATGGGCTCGGATTGAAGTGTTTTCAGTGTCCGTGTCGCCCATCCATCTGTCCTGAGATTATAGGGCACGACCCATTTCACATTATAACCACGATCCATATATCGTATCAACAACGATCCATATTGTAATTAGAAACACGATGCATATTACATTACAATCACGAACCATATTACATTGACAACAACGATGCATGTTACATATGCTGCCACAACGAATATTACATGATAAAAATGACCATACTATAATATGACACCGCCGATGCTCACCACGACCCACATAACGGGATATCTACGAAAAATGAGCACCAAGAAAAATAATTGCAATATTATGAATGGTTTCCATACACTCATTGCTCATAACATGATTTCTCCAGCCACACCTCGACGGCAGGAAGAAAACTATGGGTGTTTTTGTAACATCCCGGATTTTTGCCAACTTGGGATTAGACGTCCTAGGGCAATGGGTTGATCCTAAGACCTTATCAACTTGTCAAAACTCAATCCCACAGTCTAAAATTGCTCTTTAAACCATTTTCTTCACAAATCCCACCCTTCACTACCTTATGCTTTCAATTTTTCAAAGCACTTTCGCCCTAGACACTAACTTAAACTAGCTAAGTAGTAAAACTTGGATCACTTTATATACAAACTACAAAGGCCTAAGTACCATCTCAACCAGAAAACAATTAGGATTAAATCCTTTAGAAATTTAACAAAGTTAACTAAGTGCAAAACTCGATTAGCCATGAAATCCGTTGGGATCGCTTTAAATACGATCTGCAAGACCCAAAACTTGCAAAATCAGTGACTCTAGGTTACTCCTAAAGTTTAGAACCAAACTCATTTCCCGGCTGCTCTCGGGAATGAAATGAAACTTCGTATTAGGTCTAGGCCGCACCTCGGAAGTCCGATTAACACGAAGTTAAGGAACTAGGACCGCCTCACTGGGCTTGACAATCATCTCGAAAATCAGGTCCAGCCGATGTCCCACGACCATTCGTTTGGATCCGGAGCGAGGGAGTATGAAAAACATTATTCCCATTCCAAAATAAATATCAGGAATAGTGATCTGGCACCATTCGCTTGCGCATCAGTATTAAGCAACCAGACCGTCAGAATCAGACCAAATTACACCCTCGGATCAGGAAAAATTTCAGCAACATTTACATGTACTTGGAATTTCGGATCGTGGCCCACTGACCGTTGAACTGAAAGTGGTCCGCCACGTGTGATCTGGGAATCCGATCGAGTCAAAAATGTAATCCCACATAGATCCATGTGTGGAGAGCTTAAGTCTGACGTTTGGCTCAAGGAGGGCCACCAGAACCTCTCTTTTGAGCTGGAAAAGTGACAAAATACCTATATTAGCAGTAACCCTTGAACAGGACTCTATTTCGGTGAGTTTTGAGACTATATAAGGACCTTAAACCCTCTCTCATGGCAGCCATACGAATTTGGGTTTTGAGAGAGGGAAAAGAGAGAGGAAGTGAGGGAGAAGTGGGAGAATCTCCCTGCCGTCGTTCCCTGCCACCACACGGGCTGTACCATCCCTTTCTTGACGCTTTTTCCGGCGTTTTTCCGGCGTCGTTTCTAGGTAAGAAACCCTAACCCTAATCTGTTTTGGGGTTTAGACTGTTGTAGCTTGTGAAATAGCTAACCTATTTCGTTCTCTAGGTTGCCAAACTGCCGAATACGGAAGCTTAGCAAACCTATCAACTCCATTACGATTCTACGACAAAAGGTGCGGACTTTAGGTGTATAGGTTATGGTTTTCAACGCTTTCAATGTCAGATAATGATAGATTCATGATCTGCATGCAATTACACATGTACAAAGTGCTTTCCATTTCCTGTTTCGATTAACGTTGTAGAATATGGAATTTCACATACTCTAGGTATACGTAGAAATACCGTATACGTATTTTTTTTGGAGAAATGTTTGACATGTTTATTTAATGTATGATTATACTATATATGGATAAAATACTAGTTTGGTGAAAGGAATCGCTGTAATACATGTTCACTTGTAAATGCTACGTATGTTGAAATTGTGTATTCTAGAAATACCGTATATGTGTAAGTTTTGGAAATGTAATTGTCATGATTATTTGTAGTATGATTATGGTATACATGGATAAAATACTCGTTTTGCTAAAGGATAGCCCTAATACATGTTTTACTAACATACACCATGTATGTTGTAATAGTGTATTCTAAGTGTTTGTGAAAATGGTTGAATGACTATAGAATTCTCATTCGTGCTCGCCATGACTAATTGTCATGGATTCATGATTGATGTATTGGCGATACCCCCTTTGACGAAAGGATTTGCCCTAAGTCACGCCATGGCCAATATACACTATATATGCTAAAATGTGTGGCCCAAGTGTTTGTGGAAATGACTGAATGAATATGGAACTTGGATTCCTGCTTGCCATGACTATCCGTCGTGGGTGTACGCGTGTTATGATTGGGGCAACTCCCTAGTGAAAGGATTTGGCCTAATGCCTATGTGATCGACATATGTCGTGTATGTTGATGTATGTTTGTTTAAGTGTTTCTTGAAATGTCTGAATGAGTAGTAGTTAGCAAATTGTAAAGTATAAGGGTGTTGAGATATGATTCTCAACCTCTTTTAACTATGTGTATGATCACCTTTGATAGTTGTGTGATTAGGAATTGAACATGTACAAACTCATGCTTGTGTTGTGATTCATAACATGCTCAACTGCTTTATGATTTTAACTATGTAATGCATATGTTTAAATTTATATTTATGTTGTATGATCCGTCATGGGTGATGGGGGAGCGGAGCAACGAGTGCGTGCAACAGCCCTGGCAGCCCTAAACGGATAATATCAGACTTGATTGTATGAGTTGAATCTTGATCCATTACTGCTTTATCTATCTGCAATTGATTGTGTTTGGGGCTATGATTATAGTCCAGGCAATCGGTAACGGGATTGAATTCGTGGCTGAGATTCATTTACCACGTGGGATGTTTTCGACGAACTCGAGTCGTGCGTTGCCTGTCGGCAGTGGTTAGGCCACACAAAGTTGTTTATGCACTTCATGTCGTGCAGCTCAACGGGTGATCGTGCTAGTCGAGCTCGTCAAGTAACCCGATCTGCCTTATGCATGTTCACCCTGTTTGGACGCTACTGCTTGAACCTAGGGTACTAAACTTACCAGTGAAACTCCTTTTAACCATGGTACCTCGATCCGCTAAGACGCATGAGCCGGGCATGGTGGTATGGGACACCGTGGTCGAGCTGTCGGCCTACGCTGGGGCCATGTGCCTCCCCGTAGTGACCTTTGCGCAACCAAACTCGTGAGCCGAATACGGTGGTATGGGACACTGTATTCGAGCTGTCGATACTTACAGCGAGAGCCGAGTACGGTGAGACCTGTGCTCGTGCTGACGGGCGACGAGTCCTCCGTAGTATCTTCGAGTATACTCCAAGGGCTGTGATTGGCGACGAGTCTTTCACAGCGACTAGAGTATGAGTGGAGCCGAGTACGGTGAGACCTGTACTCGAGCTGACGGCTAGTGATTGAGCCGAGTATGGTGAGACCTGTACTCGAGCTAACGGTCAGCAATTGAGCCGCATACGGTGAGATCTGTATCCGTGCTTACGGGTGACGAGCCCTTTGTGATGCCTTCGCTAAGCCTCTCAAACCATAATATCGTATGAGATTAACTAGGATTGACGACCCTAGAATGGATCATGTTTGAGAATGATACAAGGGAGGTACCTTAGTTTCCCAATACTGCTGTTTGAAATGGACTAATAATAACTTGGTAATCATGATCATCATCGCACCGCATGTGCTTTATAGATGTGGCGCACTGAGGGAGTTAAGCATTCGCGAACGTAAGATGATGTCGCATGAGGGTGGTTTGGCAAGGGCATACAGCATCATGTCATTTCACTCTCGCATTTAATAAGAGTAGTTAAACTTGTTTGATTTGTACTGTTTTATCATTACTGCTTGATTGAATTGATAACATGTTAACCTATGCTTTACTGTTCCACTGAGTTGATCACTCACTCCCACGTTACGGGACGGTGTTGTACACACCAACCAGATTTGTTGAGTTTCAGGTGGTGGCGATGCTTGTGAAGCAGAGTCGAACTACTTCTATGATGATAGGAGGAATTCTCCTATCTGTATCTCTCTGGCAGGTCAATGAAGACCTGATATTGTATTGACGGGGCTATGGTACATGGGATAGGAGGCATTACACTTCCTCACATTTGGTACATTTTAGAACTGCACTTGTATTTATTTAACCTGGTAATGTTATCACACTCTGGAGACTCATCATAAGTTATATATTTTATCTATCTATCACAGTCTTCCGCTTGCAAATTAACTGTCTCTGGAGTATGATAGGCTGTTTTGGCTTAATCTCACTCATGTTCAATGCACGAATACAGTCAACATTCAATCATCATTCATTTTGTTGCATAAGTGATGTTCTGGAACTCGGGAGTTGAGTTTATGTTCGACCCCCGATTTTCAGGGCGTTACAGTTTTACATGGTTCTCCACCCCTCGGCCGTCCGTGTGATCAACTCGTTGACCTATGAAGGCCCGGATCGTTGAATGGCCACTGAAACACCGCGAAGCATATGTCATGATAACCACGACCCATAGAACATGACAACCACAACCATAATGAAAATACAATGTGAGAAACTGTTCTCTTCGAAGGGCACTCAGCGAGACGAAAAACTCTTTTGGGGGTATCTTGTTTTAGCCTGACCAACAACTTTGTTGTGAAAGTGAGGCTAAAACAAGACACTCCAAAAAGTGCTTTGCAGCTCGCTGGTTGCCCTTCGAAGAGAACAGTTCTTCACATTGTATTTTAATTATGGTCGTGGTTATCATTCTGTATGAGTCGTGGTTATAATGATATATGCGTCGTGGTGTTTCAGTGGTCATTCAATGATCCGGGCCTTGATAGGTCAACGAGTAGATCACACGGACGGCCGAGGGTGGAGCACCATGAAAAACACCCATAGTTTTCTTCCCGCCGTCGTGTTTATAGAGGAGAGGTGTGGCTGGAGAAATCATGTTATGAGCAATGAGTGTATGAAAATCTGCCCATCCACATAGTTTGATCTATTCTCGTGGAGACGTATGGACATATGCCCATCAAAGTTCGGACATGGCATACATAGATATCGAATATCTTATCGTTTGGACTGTGGTGAACATGCAATAAAGGCGAACCATGTAACATGACAACCAAGACCACATTACAACGAAGATAACCACGACCAATGTTTCATGACAACCACAACCCAGGACAACCGCACTCTCACTTATCTTGTCCGAGGGTAGGATCGTGAACTTATGGTTGTCGTGCGAAAAGAATTTGAGAGATCTGCAAAAAGAACACGGAATTAAGCGGGGGATAGTGTGGGATGGAGACGTTTATCTTGGAATCGCGGACAACGACTGTAAGCCACGACTATGAAGAACAGTTCTCTTCGAAGGAGACCCAGGGGGCCGAATACATATATTGAGAAGGAGTCGTTGATTTGCCACCGACACCGAACGGTCTGCGGAATTTCACGTAGAGGTCGGCCGATCTTCAAGAATATCGGCAACATTCCTCAAGGAAGGGATGGGATCACCCATGAAGAAAGACTGAGAGATGGATTTGCGGTTCGGATTGGCTTCAACAAGATGTTACCCAACTACCACTTTATAGGTTGTTCAAGCAGTGGTTAATGTGGGGGGGGGGGGGGGGATTCATCCAAAGGGTGGGTAGGTATCGTCATTAATGCATTTTACTGCATTTGAATGTGTCACTGATTCCGAATAGAAGGGTCGTGGATATATATAAAGAACGTTGGGTCGTGGATGTGAACCACAACTCAACGCAGCTAACAACAACGATCTCTATAGCATGACAATCACGTTCGTGGGTGACAGCAAGAAACTCGTGGATCAGATGGTGGATGGTCTTGATATTCGACTTCGACCTAGCATAGACGACAACAACGAACCTGTGGCATGACAGCCACGTCCCTTTGAAACTGGTGGTTGCCTCGAGCCTTTACAGGCAAACTGTGATGTTTGTCAGAAATCCTCCCCTTCCATCCGTTTTTTGAGTTCATTTCAGGACATGATGCCAAAAATGACCTGTATCCAAAGCTCAAGTAAGCCGTACTAAAGGAAAATTTGGTCAGGGAATTTCCTACTGTTAAAATCTACCTAGGTTCGACAGTGATGTTTAAAAGCCATCCATACCTTCCTAATGGGATGAACTGAAATCACAAATATTTGCATGACTCAAAACTTTTGTGGCCCACAAATATTTCAACTGTAGACGTTCAATTATCACGTTTTTGGCCCACTTGAGCGCTGGAAACAGTTCATTTTTTACTTCATGACCTGAATTAAACTCAAAAAATAAATGGACGGGTAAGATTTCTCACAAACATCAAAGTAGGCCCCACCTGAGTTCAGCGCAGTAACTTCCTGCAAAGTATTTCGCAGAAAATCCGCGTCATAGTTACCTGTGCGTGGCCAAGTGCTTCACAGGTTAAACGGAACGGAAAATCATCCGCTAATGGATCTCCGTTGGAAGAGCATTTATTGGAAGGAAACAGCCGATTGGTATCCACCAATGCCATTTTGCCACGTCACTTCAGTAGCCTTTTGGCTACTGAAGCGTTCAGTATCCAATCCGCTCCCGATAAGTAGCGAGTCATTCAATGGTCAAGGCGTCGATTCCGAAGGGACGCGGTGATTCTGAACGGTCGCCCGGATTCCGAAGGATCGCGCTCGGTGCCCAACGGATTGCAGATAAATAGCGAGTCATTCAATGGTCAAGGCGCTGGTTCCGAAGGGAACAGTCGTGGACGTGACCAATAAGCGGTCCTGGTTATCTTCGATGATGGATCATGTTATATATCCACGTTGGATCGTGGTTGTGTATCTAACGGAGTGACAAAGACGACCCATATGATATTCTAACCACGGACAATGTAACACAAACCACGAAAGATGTTATATGGGTCGTGGTTGTTACTTCATATGTGTCGTTGTTTTATGTTATGACATCCCCACGCAATCAGTGCGACCCTTCGGAAACAGTGCCTGACCATTGAATGACCAGCCTATAAAAGAGGCACCTCGGGTTCATGTGATTACCCCCACAGGCCATTCCGAACCAGAATCCTTATTTATTACATCACCTTACGCGTTCATGAATTTCTTTGCTCTTTCATTTAGAATAAAATAATCTAGGAGATATTTGAAGAAGCCATTGAGTCCCTCTCTCGTTCATCCTTTATTAGTGATCCCTTCTATTTCCTCTTGGATGTTGACGATCGTCCGGAAGCTCAACGGCCTTCACAAACAGTTCCGAATGCAATTTTAGAAGTCCTGCTACTCGACAATATCAACAGGCATCCAGCCATCGGAAACACGTTATTCAGGAATAGTTCTTTGCAATGACATGGGAATACTTACCTTTTCTTCTACTTCGCTTCTCTACCGAGGCAGCGATACACCTTAGACTTAGCGCGCCGCATGATAAATTTTATAATGGTGTCCTGAATATTGAGAGGGTCGTCGCTGACATGCTGCATGTGGAAGGGTCTCACTGAGACCGAAGTGGAAGGAAAAGATAAAATATGATAATATCCCCATTTGCAAACATAAATGGAAGAAATGCGAAGAGTCTTGCGCATCACTGAGCTTCTCTTCTGGTAGTGACCGTGTTAGATAGGTCGTGCTTGTAAATCTGTCACGATCGCGGTTTCATGTTATATGGTTCGTGACATCACTAAGCATTTACTGTGTAAATAGGTCATGGTTGTCGTTCTGTCTGGATCGCAGTTTTAGGTTATATGGGTCGTGATTGTAATGCTAATGTTTTGGTAGTGATTGTAATGCTAATGTTTTGGTAGTGACTATGTAAATAGGTCGTGGTTACCGTTCTGTCTGGATCGCGGCTTCAGGTTATATGGGTTGTGATTGTAATGCTAATGTTTTGGTAGTGATTGTGTTTTGAAACGTGTTCTTTTATACGGATCCTGGTTGTCATTTTTGGTTGATCGTGATTGTGTTTTGAAACGTGTTCTCTTCCCTCCCTATCAAACTATTCGACCGATTCATCCACATTGTGGTTTCAATGTCGTGCTTGCGCTCATTGCACACGTTGGGTCAGGTTTCACATGCACCATGGACCGCAGTTTTTATCCCCTTTGCGTCGTGGTTGTCATCCAAAGCTGTAACGTAGACTAGAAACCACGACCCATATAACATAACAACAACGACCTTGTAACAAAGTAACCACAACCGACACAGCCATTTCAAGAAATCGTGTTACTGTTGCTTCCTCCACGCAATCAGTTGGAATCCCTGCATCCAGTGAGAAAATGCGCGACCCTTTGGAATCAACATGTTGATCAATATATCTGACCAGCCTATAATAGTGGTAATTGTCCTCCAAGAATCTCAAAAAATAAATAAGAGGACCATGAAGGAGATATTCAAAGAAGGCATCCAGTCATTCGGGCGTTCTTCATTTACGTGTGATCCCTTCCTTCGTTCTTCATTTAAGTGTGATCCCTTCCCTTTCCTCCAGGATGTTTAAGACATTCCTGACGCTCAATAGTCTCGACATGAAGTTCGGGTAACATCCCCAGAACTCCGGCTTCTCGACGCTGTATGGTTTATGTATGTCATGGAGACATGCGTGTACACAGATCATGCAGGCGTTTATGGGAAGGTCGTGGTTGTGAACCAAGAAAGATCATGGGCAATAACCACGATATAACATGCGCATGGACAACGGGATCATATCACATGACAGTTCCGTGGTTGTCATACAGAATGTGGCGTTGTTATTATGGATCGTGGTTTTCGTTTCAGCCTAGCAGTGGTTATGATGTTCGACGGATCATGGTTCTAACATGATATGTATTGTTGTTTTAGTGTTACAGGGGTCGTGGTTGCCACGATACATAGATTGTGGTTTTCCATACACGTTCAACTCCACGTCGATGACAACGATCCATTGTGCATGCAACAACGATCCCTTGTGCATGGCAACAATCGTGGCTGACAACCACCAGCCTTGGAAAACCAATAGTCTCATGACATCCTAATCTCATTAACTACCCGTTCACATGCATATCAAGGTGATTATTGGCTTCAATTACTTGCTTTAATGTCGCTACTTCCCCTTAACCCCTTTGGAATATATATATAAGGGTACTCGGGTGTAATCCTTCCCAGAATCCTTACTGCAACAACTTAAGCATTCATGGATTTGGTTGCTCTTTCAATCAAAATACTTGAGGAGACATTCGAGGAAGGCATCGAGTCATTCTCTCATTCATCCTTTATGAGCGATCCCTTCCCTTTCATCAGGAATGTTCATGATCTCCCGGAAGATCAACGGCCTCCGCAGGAAATTTTGAAGACAATTTTCGAACTCCGGCAACTCGTCGAGAATTTTTCTGCGGCGGACAGAGAAATCGAACGGTATCATTCCGCTAGGTCTCGCGATCAGCAGTTTAACGAGAAAAGGCTGCACTGGATCGAGAGATACGACACGACAAAGAGAGCTAAAGCTAGAGCCGCTAAAAGATTTGAAGAGCTCAAGTTGGCCCACCTGTAGCACCCATCCAGTCACTATTTTTCTTTGTTGTAATATTGTAATTAAACGAATGTTCAATTGTTGATTTTATAGTCATCATGCGGAGTTTGTCATGTATGGACAACCAAGATCCATAAGAGACGTGCTTTTCCCTTTATATGGGTCGTGATTGTAACGCTTTGTGCTTTGTAGTTGCAATGTTAGAAAGGCAGTCATCCACAGGATCAACATATGCTTTCTTCAGAGAAAAAGACAATGAATATTGTAAATTAACATAGCCTCTTCCACCACCACCTTCCCTCGTTATGGTCATCCCACCCGCTAATGAACTCTCTTCCCCACCTATGGCGTAAACTGAAGGATGTCTCACCATGGATCGATCACCCCACCTCAACAAATAAGTTGATGATTTGAAATCGCTGTCGAGGGCCCCCTTCGAAGTTGAACAAGGCGATAAAATTATATATATATATATATATATATATAATGCATAATTTACGATTACAAAAACTTCCATTATTTCATATTTACATTATCCAATATGACAATTTACAACTAATAACCTCCTGTATTGTCATCTGATCCATCGGAACTGCTATCTATTTTTTCATATACATATTGGTTCACTTCATCTGAGTCGGAAGGTGAAGAGATATTTCTCTCGTGCTCTTTTACACTTTGAACTAGATTTTTCAAACTTTCTTTATGTGAAGAATTGTATGTAGTACCCAATGCCCTATAAAATTCACCGAGACGGGTCAGGAATTTGAATTGCTTACTCGTTTTATTCTTCTTGTTTATTGCACTCGATCCGGCTTCAACATCGTGTTGTCTTTGTCTCGAATATCGCTGGAGTCTAGAAACTTCTTCCATACTGCGTTTTAAGGAGAGTTGGACTTGTTTTTCCTCCAAAGCTATTAATCTGGCATCCTCCTCTACGTCTGTTGTGATTGCCATTCGTGTACTAGATCCAGAAGCACATGGTTTGGATGGAGAGGAAAGTTTTCTATTCGAATCTAACAGGGCTTGAAACAGTATTCGGACCTCGATTGGGGCATTGGGGCATGGTTTTTCATCGCCACCTCGACATGACAAGTGTAACCAAAACCGATGAGTATTATTCACAAACTTTGCGCCACACATACGACACTCGATCTTTGATTTTCCAGTTCCTAGTGGTGATTCAACCAGGGAAGCATAGACCCAAATGTCTGACGATAGGTAAGATGATGACATATCTGCACTCAGTTTGTAGAGATTAGAAAAAAACAAAAAAAAAGACACGAATCAGAATATTGATAAATAATTGTAACAACGATATTGTGGTTGTTATTGTGATCTATGTAGGCGTAACCACGACCCATATAACACTACTACCATGATTCACAGCCATGGCCCACGGAAGATGGGACAACACCCAAATGCTCTAGATGCAAACAAATAGGTCACAACCGGCGTCGATGCACTTTCGTCCCTACTGGCTGAGGCCGAGGCTGATGATGACTTAACATGTTGGCGTAAAATTTACATTGTTTGCGACATGTCATTTGAACTGTAATACATATACTTCATGGTACATTTTCATGGGACAAGCCTAGGGCGTGGTTGTGAACCACGAACCAACATGGATTATAACCACGTTCCAACGTGGATAGTAACCACGATCTAACATGCATGTGTACAACGGGATCAGATCACGCCACAGTTTCGTGGGCGTCATACAGACTGTTGTTGTTGTAATGTTGTAATGCACCATGGTTGTCGCTTTAGACGGGTCATGGTTATGATCTTAGACGGATCGTGGGTGTAAAATGACATGCGTCGTGGTTATGATATCACAGGGGTCTCGGTTGTCACGATATATGGATCTTGGTTGGCATCCACATTCAACCACCCATATACAATAACGATCCATTGTGCATGTCAACCAACTTATAAATGTTCGCGAACAATTACGACCCATCTCGTTCACCAACCCATTATAGCCTATAAGCAGAAGAAACATCAAATGCAACAAATAAATTCACCATTCATCATCAAATCAGTGTTTGGCTTTCTTTGCCTACGCCCCATTGTCAACCACGATCCATTATGTAATAAACCACGGTGACGACCGTGATCGCGGTTGTCACACCATACATATCGTTCATGTCATATACATTGAGGCGTGATTCACGGCCACAACGCACATAACATGTTGGCCACCATACACTGACCGTGTCAACCACGATCCATTGGGCCTTGATTGTCATGCTATACATTTCGTTATTGTCATATTCATTGGGTCGTGGTTGACGCACACGACCCGCATAACATTGTTAATAACCAGTATACACTGACCGTCTTCCAATACCTTGCTTTGCACTGAGATGCACTGAACTTGTAGATGTGCTCGTTGACTAGCGATGGAGGGGCCCAGGGAAGAAGATTCAAAACCAGTAAAAGACAGAAAGCAAGGATTAGTCCGTTAAGTGAAGGGGAAAAGTGAAAGTGGTCGGAGAAGAAGTTCGGAACAATATATCGGTGATCCGCATGGGGACACGTAAGCTTGCGTAAAAGCGTCGAAATAGGCGGTGTTCCGTACGTCACATCGAACTGCAGATATGCTCTAATCCGCATTGTCCATTTAATTTATAACATCGAGAAACCCAACCAATGGTCAAAATATTCAAATCCAATGGACCACAACAGTAAAACCAATAGTTTTCGTCAAATAAATTAATTAAAATGATTTGTCATCTTTACGCAGTGTGGGCCACTGATGGCTCGATACATGCCACTATAGAATTTTCCGAAGAAATCCATCGTCCATGAACAATTACAACGGATTGAATTCGATTTATGATGAGCCCATAGACTAGAACCAGGTGATCGACGATTGGTATTCTGTGTTTGGAACCGTAAGCGAAATTCTGCCTTTTTAGCATGCAAAAATGTGTACATGAGTTGTATTCGGTACGAAGTAAGCTGTGTGGAGGCCACAGTGATATATATGCCATCTGAACCGACCATCATACTGTAATGACCGTGTGATGGCAAAAGTAAGTTTGACCAGTACGATGTGCGGCCCACATAGTTCTGAACGGTCGCAGGAATTCCAAAGGGTCGTGCTCGTTTCCCAACGGATTGCGTGGAGGAGGCTTGATTATTGCACATTCCGAAGGGTTGCGCATGATTCTGGACGGTCGCTGGTTCTCGACGGAATGCGTCGAGGAAACGACATGAACGCGATTTCCTGCAAAGACTGGCGGTTGTGGTTGTTGCGTTGTTGCGGCTGCACTCGTTATGTTATATGAATCGCGGTTGTTACGCTATATGGGTCGACTGTGTCATACCATAGAACCATCTCACAAAAAAAGCACAACCACGACCCATATAGCATTGTGGATGCTAGGCACGATACATTGTTCGTCATATACACGACCCCTCTAGTTCACTCAACCATAATAGAAGAGCATGGAATAAAATTCGGCATTTGCTAATCAATATTTGACCCTCTTCACCGGTCTACACATCTTCGCATTTTTTTGTTGGGTTACCAGCCTCATCTTCGGACTCAGCTATCACCAGGCATTTACTCTCTAAGTTCGAGCTCGGGCTAGAAGAGTAGTTTGCATGTTGGGTCGTGGTAATAATTTCGTTAATGTCGTGGTTGCTATGAATTATGGATCATGAATGTAGTGAGGAATGGGTCGTGGTTGTCGCCTAAGAAAAAATGTGGTTGTCGTGTAACGGTGGGATATATGGGTGGTTATCGCCGCGTTATATGGGTCGTGATTGTCATGACCAACGGGTCGTAGTTGATATGGATCTTGTTCTCATATTAAATTGGTCGTCGTCGTCGTTCACCTCTGTAACAGATCGTGGTCCTAGTCCATGTTGGGTCGTATTCGACAGCAATGAATTTAGGAGGAACACGGCCCACACAACATGGAAACCACGATCCATATATACTGAGAACCACGACCAATTCAACGTGCAGAACCTTGCGCAGCACAACAACGATCCAGTCATTATGACAACCACGATCCGTATTTCATGGCAATTACAACCCATATAACATTACAATTAAGACAATGTAGAATGAAAACATCGACCCTTATAACATTGTGTTAACTGTCAGACAAGAAGCTCATTGATGGATAGGACTCCGCAAGTTTCTTACACTATCCATTACAGTGGGTTTGAAGACACGGCCGCTGTAACCACTTTAACTAGTCGTGGTTTCTGTCACATGGGGATCGTTGTTGCCTTACGTGTAGATCATGTCTTCCATGACGTATGGATCGTGTTTCTCCCAAGGCCGTTGGTGACAACCACGATCGAGCATGGATGACAACCACGATCTATTACATATTTTAACCACGAAAATGTTGTCACACAACGACATATACTGACACAACCAACTCTTGCAAATATTTCAGAAACTACTCTCGCGGCAACAATAAATTCACCGACGAACATGTTCTCCACATGTACATAACTGCCTCGCATATGTATACATGGGATATTAGACACCTACGCATGCAAGTACTTCTTGCAAAATATAACATGGTCATGATTCTACTACATATTTGATCGCGAGCCTTTGCCTGCAGAGGCTCGAGGAAACCACCAGTTTCAAAGGGACATGGCTGTCATGCCACACGTTTCGTTGTTGTCGTCTATGCTAGGTCGAAGTCGAATATCAAGACCATCCACCATTTGATCCACGAGTTTCTTGCTGTCACCCATGAACGTGATTGTCATGCTATAGAGATCGTTGTTGTTAGCTGCGTTGAGTTGTGGTTCACATCCACGACCCAACGTTCTTTATATATATCCACGACCCTTCTATTCGGAATTAGCGGCACATTCAAATGCAGTAAAACACATTAATGATGATACCTACCCACCATTTGGAAGAATCCCCACCCACACATTAACCACTTCTTCAATAGCCTATAAAAGTGGTACTTGGGTAACATCTTGCTGAAGCCAATCCGAACCACAAATCCATCCCACACTATCTCCTGCTTAATTCCATGTTCTGTTTGGAGATCTCTCAAACTCTATTCGCACGGCAACAATAAGTTCACATTTAAAGTGAGAGTGCGGTTGTCACGGGTTGTGGTTGTCATGTAGCATTGGTCGGGGTTATTCCGATGTAATATGGTCGTGGTTGTCATGTTACATGGGTCGCCTTTATTGCATGTTCACCACGATCCATAACATGGGATATTCGATATCTACATATGCCATGTCGTAACTTTGATGGGCTGATTTCCATCCTTCTCAACGACAACAGATCAAACTGAAGATTTCCATACACTCATGTCTCATAACATCATTACTCAGCCACACCTCCCCTCTATAGACACAGCGGCGGGAAGAAAACTCTCTCGCTCCGTAGGGAGAGAGAGAGTGACCTTGGTGTGTTATTCATGGTGCTCCATCCTCGGCCATCCGCGTGATCAACTCGTTGACCTATGAAGGACCGGAACGTTGAATGACCATTGAAACACCACGACCCATAGTTCATGATATCCACGACCCATAAAACATGACAACAATGACCATAATTACAAGACAATGTGAAGATCTGTTCTCTTGGAAGGGCAACCAGCGAGCTGCAAAGCACTTTTGGGAGTGTCTTGTTTAAGCCTCACCTTCTCAACAGAGTTTTCCATCTCGCTGGCTGCCCTTCAAAGAGAACAGATCCTCACATTGTATATTAATTATGCATGCCTGTGGTTGTCAGGTTTTACGGGTCGTGGTTATCATGCAACATGGGTTGTAGCGTTTCAATGGTCATTCACCGATCCGTCTTTCATAGGTCAACGAGTTGATCACACGGACGGCCGAGGATGGAGCACCATGAATAACAGACCAAGGTTACTCTCCCTCTCCCTCTTAAGGGAGAGCGAGTTTTCGGAACCCGCTGTCATGTTTATAGAGTGTAAGGGAATCTGCCCGTCCACATAGTTTGATCTGTTCTCGTGGATAAGAATGGAAATCTGCCCATCCTATCATGTAATATTCATTGTGGCTGTAATGTAACATGCATCGTTGTTGTCAGTGTAATACGGGTCGTGACTGTAATATAATATGCATCGTGGTTTTCAATACAAAATGCCTCGTGATTGACATGTTAAGAGGATGGTGGCTCATTGTTGTCGACTATGCCGAGTCAAAGTCGAAGATCAAGACCATCCACCATCTGATCCACGAGTTTCCTTGCTGTCAACCACGAATGTGATTGTCATGTCTATAGAGGTCGTTGTTGTTGGGTTGTGGTTCACACACACACACACACACACACACACACACACACACACACACTTATTGATTCATGAACCTTGGTGCATGATAACCACGATCCAATGTAGAGAATGATCGTAATGAATTGTTGTGCTTTTGAACCACGACCCATAGATTAAATGGTGAACGTAACTGATCATGGTACTATAATTACATTATACCTATTGATTCACATACCTATTAACCACTATGCACGAATTATTGAGCATTTGAACCACAACCCATAGAGGACATGGTAAGCTTAACAACGGGTGTTGGCACCCGTGACAGGTGGACTAAGGTTGAACTACCGTTGCTAGTGACAACGATCAAACTAAGAAGACAACGACCTATGCGTCAATCGATCCAGGGTCCATGTATCAATGACAGACAAGACCTATCCAATGACAGTCATGACCCAAGTTTCATGTCAACCACGACCCAACGTGGACTGTAATCATGTTTGTTTGCATCCGAGCGACTAACGAAAGATCGGTAGTGCAAAAAATCAGTGTAAGAAATTAAGACCCTTATCATATAAAATGACAATGACAACTACAATCACTGATTCACATCAACTACAAAACATGTTATACGACAACCACGATCGGTATAACAAGGCAACCACAACCTTTAAATACTTACACGTAGGATCCAAATATCATAACAATCGAGGCATATAAAACACTACAGCAACGACCATATTGAACGATACCACGACCAATGGAACATTGATAATTAGTAGGTCGTGAATGTCCATTTCGTTGTGTCGCCGCATGATGAATACTGGATCGGTGTCGTCAATAAGAATCACGCCCAGTATAACATGACATTAACGGCCCATGTCATCTTCACGACGAATCTGCAATGCAAACCATGACCAAACCTCGATGGGTGCACGTTGAAGAGAATAAACACACCCACGACGGATCTAACATGACACATGCATCCCATATTACATTACAAAACACGACAAATATAAACTGGAAATCACGATCCATTCAAAGAGAGCCACGACGGAATTGTTTACGCCTTTATGGTAAGACACCCATGATGGAGTTACAGTAGGAAGAAGATCTCCCTTCAGACAACAATCTTGTGCCGAACCTCCGTTCGCATATATTACTTTCATGATTGCTCTGATTCGCCTTGCTGCTACCCCTGTTTTGTGCTTCTCCGCCAAGACTGATCTCTCTGCTTCATCATTCCAATGCTGACATGGCAAAATATCAGAGCATATGGAACATATAATAAGGCCTATGCCAAATATGCTAGCTGGTATGAAAAAGACCAATTCTTACCAGTCGGAAGGTCTCCAACCTGTAGTCTAGTTACGACCCTTCGCGATCAAAGAAGATAATGGTGGCAATATCTTGACTCCTTTGCTCCACGTTATTGTCTTAAACCAATGTTCAAATTTACTAAAAGACAAAGAAAAGAAAAAAAAAAAAAACATAAGAGATGAGAGAAGAGAGCCAAAAAAACGCATGGGGAACCTTTCCTTGTCTTGTAGGTTTCTGAAGAGATGTTCATTGACTATGCATCAATTGGGATCGACTCGACGTAAACCATTCAAGGCAGCATAAAACTCAGGTGGGCCATATCCACTTGTTCTAGCTTTGCATTGAGTTTCCCCCATTCTTTTTATCCCAATTGATGCATGGTCAATGAACATCTCTTCAAAAACCAATTGATGGTTTTTGAAGAGATGTTCATTGACCATGCATCATTTAGGGTAAAAAGAATGGGGGAACTTAATGTAAAGCATAGAACAAGTGAATATGGCCCACTTGAGTTTTATGCCGCCTTGAATGGTTTACGTAGAGTCGTTCCCAATTGATGCATGGCCAATGAACATCTCTTCAAAAACCTACAAGACAAGGAAAGGTTCCCCATGAGTTTTTTCCGTCTCTCTTCTCTCATCTCTTATGTTTTTTTTTTTTTCTTTTACATGTAATTTGAACAAGTTGTCCTCTGTTAGAGACACATAACAAATTACATAATTACTTGCTTGCCTTTTATTACAAACTAAATTTATGCAAACACGTATGCCATGCCCTAACCTTTTTCCGATGGCTGGGTGCCCGTTGAAATTGTCTAGTTGGAGGAGATCGGAAGTAATCTACAGAACCTCCAGCGGAGACCTTTGAGCTTTAAACAGATCGTGAACGTCCCTGAGGAAGGAGAAGGGTTCACGAATAGAGGAAGATCGCGATATGGGCTCTATTATTTCTTTGAATATCTGCTCCGTTGTTTTGAATGAGATGGCAAAGAAATGCATGAATTGGCTTGTGGAAGTTTCAGTAAGGTACCACTCTTATAGGCTGATAATTCAATGGCCAACCAAGATTCTGAAGGGTCGCGCTGTTTGGCGCGTTCGCACGGATAACGAAGGGTCGCGCTCGGTACCCAATGTATTACAGGGAAGGAGCGTCTTTAGGGCGTGTTTGGCCGGACCAGTCCCATGGGATTAGGAGGGATGGAAGTATTTTTATGGTAATGATGGTGGTGACAGTGGATGTCGGCTAATCCCATGAGATGGGACGACTTCCAGGATGGATGGCGAGCGTGTTTGGGATGGCCATTGGATTTGCTGTACACCATCAACATCCAGCCGGGCGTGTTTAGGTATGGCATTAGACCTCCATATGTTTGTCCATAAAAATATCGACCATGGGGGCGTTCTCCCTTTTTGAAGAAGCCTCCTTGTGCATTGAATATGCAAGTTGGATTCCTGCCTTTCCGGTCGGTTACACAAGGCAGCTGTCTACGTGGTTGCGTAAACAGGAGGTTTTCGCAGGAGGATCTGTACGGAGTGGGCCACGCATGGAGAAGGGTTGAGAAAGAACAGGAAAATCGAAAGAAATTTCGCAGGGAAATCCAGGAATCAATGGGATTTCCATTGCGCATGCGAACAGGGCAACCATGTCGTTGTGAGTTGATGTGGCCCACCTTTGTGATCGGTTTGGGTAATCCAATCCGTTTATCATGCTTAGAGGATAGGTTCAGCCCATTACAAGGACTTTTGCGCAATCCACAGCACACGCAAATTGGTCTGCAACCGGTCCCATTACAAGGAGTTTAACACGTTCATGCACGGTAGATCGAGGTTGTCCTACACGTTGGATCGTGGTAACTAATCACACTGGGTCGTTGAGCTTTAGGCCGATCGTGAACGTGCCTGAGGAAGGAGAAGGATCACGAATAACGGAAAAGCAGTTGAAATGGAATAGAATACAAACCTCGCAGTGGAAGAGGCTTTCAGACGAGCGAAGCGAGGAGGAGAAACAACGTCGCCCTCTGGCGGTTGGCCCCTGGATGTTGGCTTCTCTAGGAAAGCAAGAGAAAGGGAAGGAGAGGGCCTCTCAAATGTGCATTAGTGTGACATCTGCCCCATCAGAGGCTCGTGGTGCAGGTGATGGGTGGTCTGTGGGGCCCAGCAAGATGTATGTGCTTCGTCCAGGCCGTTCGTCCATTTTAAAATATCATCTTACGGCATGAAGCAAAAAGCGAGAGTGATACAACTCTCGGGTAGACCACACTGCAGGAAAATAATCATTATTGGATATCCACCACTATGATCCCCCTAGGTCCCACTGTGATTGGATCATGGTCGTTTTTGGTCTCCTGCCATATAATGATCTTTAGAGATTATATGGATGGCATGGATGAGACACGTAGTTGGTGGTGGGACCCACAGAGCGCCGAGCGCCAGCCATTGGACGGTGTCCCGGGGAGTAGCCGAACCGTCCATTTCTCCGAAGTTAAGACAGCGGGTGACTTCCGCTTCACTCCAGGACCGTACAATTCCTGAACCATGGTCAGGGGCATTTTCATCCAAAAAAAGGTCCAAAGGCTATCAGAAGGCCATTTAAGGAATATGTGGAGTGTGGTGGCGATCGAGGTAATTGACCCAAACTTCGAGGCGAGTAAGGTCAATTTCCCATAAAATAATGATACCAGATGATAAACATGAGATTATGCACCAAACATCTCGGTCCGTCCATCGATAATGAGTGGGAATCCATGTGTCGTCCATGAGTTGTCAACAGTCGCACTATAAGAAATGTGGGAATTCCCGACCCATTTTTACCGGCAGCCCGTCATGTGAGAAACCTTGCCCGGCGAAGTAAACGCTCACGCCCTCTCTCTCTCATAATAAAATGTTATTTTCTTTTATTTTTTATTTTTTATTTTTTATTTTTTACTTCTTACATCAAAAGCCCTCTTCTTCTCCATACCCCTAATCGTTGCTATCTCCAAACCCTAACCCTCCTCTTCTCCAAACTTTCGTAGTCGACTGCCGCGTCTCCTTCACAAGCATAGTAACGTTGCTGTCCTACTTTCTACTCCAAACCTTAACTCATCAACCACCGACAATGTCCATAGTCTTCCTCATCTGTGGTAGCAGCGGATCTCGTCCCAATGCATGGCCGCCCAACCTCCATCAACAACAGCTACCATCAGAAGGGGCTGCTCGTCCCTCATTGTCAACAACAACTACCATCAAATCAAAGGTACTCTCTCTCTCGATCTCTCTTCCTTCATCTCTGTCTATCTCACTTCCTCTCTTGATTATTAGAATTTGGGCAGCAGCCATGGCAGTGGCAGCCGTATCCACTGTTGTCCATGGCCGCCGACATGTAACACCCTGAAATTCGAGGGTCGAGTAGCAACTCAATGCTCGAGTTCCAGAACATCACTTATGCAACATAGATGATGATGATTGAATGTTGTCTATGTTAGTGCAATAAACATGAGTGAGATTATACAAAACAGTAATTCATACTCCAGATCAATTGTATAAAGGCAAGCAGAAGACTGAAACTGTATATATAAGGTATGTAAAGAAACAAAACCATCCCAATCTCCAGAGTATGAACACTAACTGAGTAACTATATACATGTATTGTTTCTGAATCAAAAGGTCAAAATACAACTAAAAAGATAAATCCTGAAATCCCCGCGATCCAGTCAGCCTAAGCAAAGCCGTCTGAGTACTGCATCTATGAGAACTCGTCCTGGTCCTCATCGTAGCCTGGCTCAGCCTCTTGAATCGACGTATCATCTACACCTGAGACAGAGTCTGGTTGGTGTGTACAACACCGTCCCATAACGTGGGAGTGAGTAACTAACTCAGTGAAACAATAAAGCATAGGTTAACATGTTATCAATTCAGTCAAGCAGTAATGATAAAGCAGTAAAATCAAACAATCCTAACTACTCTTATTTAATGCAAGTATGAAATGACATGATGAATGCCCTTGCCAAACCACCCTCATGCGACACTATCTTACGTTCGTGACATGCGTTCATCCCTCAGTGCACCACATCTACCAGGCACATGCAGTGCAATGATGAGCATGATTATCGAGTAGTTATTAGTCCTTTCAAACAGCAGGATTGGGAAACTAAGGTACCTCCCTTGTATCATTCTCAAACATGATCCATTATAGGGTTGTCAGTCCTAGTTAATCTCATACGATGGTGTGTTTCTAGGTCGCTGCAGAGGCTACCAGGGCTGTTACACGCATTCGTTACACCACTCCCCCATCGCCTCTTTAACGGTTCATCACTAAATTGAAACAGGCCTAATTCATACTCTATACACTGCGGCGAAACTCGTCGCCTCACCGCAAATTCAGAGTATGTTCGAGGTCACTACAAAGGGCTCGTCACCAATCAGTGTAGGCCGATAGCTCGAATATAGTGTCCTACACCACCATAATCGGTTCACGAGTCTGGTTGCTCACTGGTCACTACAGGGAAGCACGTGGCCCTAGCGTAGGCCGACATCTCGACCACGGTGTCCCATACCACCATGCCTGGCTCATGAGTCTTAGCGGATCGAGGTACCATGGTTAACAGGATTTCACTGGTAAGTTTGGTACCCTAGGTTCAAGAAGTAACGTCCAAACATAGTGAACATACATAAGACATAACGGGTTACTTGATGAGCCTGACTAGCTCGAGCGCACGATCAACTGAACGACATGAAGTGCATAAGCACTTCGCGTGGCCTAACCACCATCGTCAACTGAAGTATGACTCGGGTTCGTCAAACACATCCTACGTGGCGAAATGAATCTCAACCACGATCTCAAGTCTGGTACCGATTGTCTGGACTATAAACATAGTCCCAAACCCAATCAATCCTTATTTAGAACATGTAGAGTAAAGCATAATAAACAAAGTAATTCAAGCAAGTTAACAAGCATGTTATAAAGCACCATATAAATAGGAAATACAAACACATATATTTCATAAGTAAGCGGTTAACGTAAACAACCAACATGAAGGAAATCATATACGTCTCTAAGGTAATTGAGAATCCCATCTCTACACCTACCTTAGGCACTATCATCCAAGCACTTACTCTCACAAGCATTTTCACAAACACTTAGAATAGACTATTTCAACATACATAGTGTATGTTAGCAAAACATGTATTAGGGCGAGTCCTTTCACCAAATTAGTATTTTATCCATACATAATATATTCATACAACAAATAATCATGGCAAACACATTTCTAAAATTTATATGTATACGGTACTTTCTACAAATACCTAGAATATGTAAAATTCCATATTCTTCATCTTTAATCGAAACGGAAAACAGACAGCACTTTGTACATGTGTAATTGCATGCAGATCATGAATCTATCATTATCTGACATTGAAAGCATGGAAAACAATAACCTATACACCTAAAGTCCTCACCTTTCGTCTTAGAATCGTAACGAATCAGCTAGGTTTGCTAAGCTTCCGTATTCGGCAGTTTGGTAACGTATAGAATGAAATAGGTTAGCTATTTCATGACCTACAACATTCACAACTCCAAAACAGATTAGGGTTAGGGTTTCTTACCTAGAAACGAAGTCGGATTCGCCGGGAAAGCGACTAGACTTGAGTGATGATGCTTGTAGAATGGCAGGGGAAAGTAGTAGGGAGTTTCTCCCACTTCTCTCACACTTTCTCTCTCTTTTCTCACTTCTCTCTCTAGGGTTTCTCTCAAATTCGTATGGCTGTGAGAGAGAGGGTTCTAAGGTCCTTATATAGGCTAAAAACTCACTAAAATAGACTTATGGACAAGGTATACTTAGGTTATAACCAAAATGACCCTTTTCCAGCTCAACGAAGGACTTCTGGCAGGTCTCCTTGAGCCAAAGGTCGGACTTAAGCTCACCAACCTTGGATCTAGGTGAAGTTAAGTTTTCGTTTCAGTCAGATTCCCAGATCACGCGTGGCGAACCAGTTTCAGTTCAACAGTCAGCGGATCTCGATCTGAAATTTCAAGTACATGGATATGTTTATAAAATTTTTTCTGATCCGAGGGTGTATTTGGGTCAGATTCTAACGGTCTGGTTGCTTACAAATTGTCTGCAAGCGACACATGCCAGATTACTATTTGAAATATTTATTTGTAAAGAAAATCAAGTATTTTCACACTCTTCGCTCCGGACTTAAGCGAACAGCCGTGGGACACTGTCTGGATTTGATTTTTGAGATGGTTGTCAAGCCCAGTGAGGCAGTCCTAAGTCCTTAACTTCGTATTATTCAGACTCCCGATGTGCGGTCCAGACCTGATACGGAGTTTCAATGTGCTCCCGAGAGCAGTCGGGTAATGAGTTTGATCCTAGACTTTAGGGTAACCTAGTGTCAATAATTCTACAAGTTTTGGGTCTTACAGATCGTATTTAAAGTGATTCAAATGGATTTCATGGGTAATCTAGTTTAACACTTAGTTAACTTTGTCAAATTTCTAAAGGATTTAATCCTAAGTTATTTCTGGTCGAGGTGGTACTCGGACCATTGCACGGAAATTTTCGAGTCGTTACATGACATCTGCATGTTAGTTGTTTGAAGAAATGCTTCAACTGATAACGTGTACCACTGTTGTACATTTAATCTCTCTGTTTCTTAGTGGGCCCCACCATTTAAGCAAAAGAGACATGATGCAGTAAATGTCCGGGGTTAGGATCTTTTATCCTTGTTGAGCCCCACCAAATCAACAATGCCCAAATCACAGGCTTCACTTTGAGTGCATGGTTCAAAAAATGGTGGATCTTCATGCCCAGGAATATGCAAAGTATCCTCTGGTTTTTATTTTATATAGAAATTTACACTCTAGTCATTTGAAGAAATGCTTCAACCAATACCTGTCAATCCACTATCGTTTTTCCTCAGCCATATCTTTAGATTTTACCTCTGTGATTGACACAACATGGAGCACACAATTGAAGTGTATGTTTCCTCACTTAATTAGGTCTTCTAAAGCTTCAGAAGCAGAACAGAGCATGCTTGATTAATGGGACTGTTTTATGTAGCATTTTGAACCAACTCAGCCATGGCTCTGTACCTGAGGTTGAGTTCTTTGCATTTGCTCTTCATGAAGTCATCCTCATTTCAGATTGGAATTTATTTTTGTATATTTGAATTTTCATTTATGATTTTCATTTATTTTTGTACATATGAATTTTCATTTACAATTTTCATTTCAGATTGGAATTTTCATTTATTTTTGTATATATGAATTTTCATCTACAATTTTCACTTAATAGTTATCTGCAATTAGGTTTTTTTTGGTGGGAGAATGAGTAGGGATGTGTTGCCTACAGCCTTTCGTGAGTGCAGACACCCTAATATTATGATTTTTTGAATCATTTTATCCCAAATGGATGGAATTATTATTATTTATTATTATTATTATTATTATTATTATTATTATTATTATTATTATTATTATTTGTGATGGGTGCTTTTTCCACGTTGTCCTTTTTTTTCCCATTGTGGTATTCGTATGATTTTCAAGTGATAAAAACTAAAATCGAACTTAAAAACTAAAGCCGTGACAAGGGTGTACTTATTATTGTATCACTTCACCAACTGGGCCTGGTTTATTGTAACATCCCGGAAAAATCTGTAAGAAGACCTGAGTACAACCTCAGGCGGAACAACCCAAGGACCACACTCGGTTGTATAATTTAGGCGAGAGTTAATTAGAAGTTAAGCAGTCGGGGGGTTAAGCTTGGGCCACCATTTTTACAAATGGGAAGGCCTAGAATCGGGAGTACCACTGGCCCAATGCCACCTGAAGATATACGAGAAATCACAAGAGCCTGTCACTCTCGGGAGTACATAGAAACTCTGTAAGGGATCTAGACCGCTCATCGGGGGTCCGATGACCTTGAAATTATAGGACAACGTCCGTCCTTCTGGGCTTGACAACCATGGCAGGAACCAAGCCCAGATAGCATTCCAAAATGCCCAACTTGAACCGTGAGTTAAGATAGTGAGAAATGCAAATATCCTAAGAAAATTAACTGAAACTTAAGTGAATTGGGCCGTACGCTCTTACGTAAAGTTGAGGATTTCAGACCGTTGGTTTGTGACCAAACTTCACACATGGAGAAAGGAGATTTTCATGCACATATCCGTATAATCGTGGCCCTATTTGGATACTATGACCGTTAATCTGACACAAGCTCTCCACGGTCGATCTGCTTATCTAATCGCATCGAAATAGTGTCCTAGAGTGGATCCATTATCAGGGAGCGTATCCCATGACGTTGATGAACCATGGGCCTCCCTAAGAGCCCTGTTCGATAGAAATGGACACCCACTGGGTATAAACATAGTAGAAAGTGGCCATAGGGCCATTTGCACCCTGTATGGGACTATAAACAGCTCCCAACACCCCCCTCTCTCCCAAATACGAATTTCATAAACCCTAGGGAGCGAGAAGATAAAACAGAGAAGAGGATGTTTGGGAGATCGTTACAACCGTGGGAAATCTTCTCCCATGGATCCGCGTACCTAATCACTGCCACATTTTGCTATCAAAACTCTTCCACCTGCGACTTCGGGTAAGAAATACTAAACCCTAAAATGATGTAAGTCTCCCGGATGATTTTTCTCCCACCTAGCTAACCAGTTTACCCATTTAGGCGACCGACGTTCTTTCCTTGCGAACGTAGTCCTAGAACTGAGTCCGAGTCGAGCGTACTACCTAAAGGTGTGGACTATAAAAGTTTAGGTTGCGGTTTATCAATGCTTTCATTGTAGCTAATGAATTATGTATGCTATGACTGTGACTGTAAGAACTCGTATTGTCTTCAACATGCCTAATTGTTTATGAAATAAATTGATGAATCGCGTATAATAGATAACGTAACCTGTGTTTGATGAAATGTCTGAATGAGGAATAGATGATGATTAGTGCTTGCCATGATTGTTAACCTAGGATTCATTAATGTCATATGCATATATACTTCTCTGTGTAACGAATTGACAAAATGTAAGTTGTAACTCACATAGTCTATGTGTTTGATAAATTGTTTAAATGAAAAATAGTTGATGATTTATACTTACTAAGATTATTAGGGTTGGATTCATTGTTGTCTTATGCCTATGTATTTTTTCTCTATATAACCAGTTGATAAAATGCAAGTTGTATTTAACATGGTCAATGTGTTTGATGAAATTCTCGAATGAGAAATTCACTAGGATTGTTTGTCGAATACTAAGATAGACATTATACGTGGGTGTTAGCAGCATTTGGATAGGAATGGGGCTACAATCCTAGTCCAGGCAATCGGTAAACGCCCATGTTTGGGTGGCCGAATTAGTCTGGCCGCCTTGGGTAAAACTGAAAGATACGGGTCGTACGACGATTGCCAGCTAGGCCACGAGGGGCGCTTATACGCTCCATGTCGATTAAGTCAGCGTGCGCCCATACCAATTGAGCTTGCCTAATGAACCAGTTGACCTAACGTATGTTTACCATGTATGGACGCGACTGTTTGAATCTAAGGTATCCCTCACCAATGTAAAGATACACCTTCAACCATGGTACCACGATCCTCAAGACTCGTGAGCTGGGCATGGTGGTATGAGACACCGTGTTTGGGTTATCGGCCTATGCTGGGGTGACGAGCCTCCCCGTAGTGACCGCGAGCACCACTCCCTGTAACTTGCCTATCGTATGTGTTTATTTAGGAGTGACGGACCTAGATGGATCCAGAATACAAGAATAAGACCGCTGCGATTGTCTGATGCCTAATGTTCAATTTGGGTCAATATTGAAAAGGGAGGCACCCTAGCTTCCTAAACTTACTGGATGAATGAGCATAATCAATCACTTGACTAATATGACCATGCATCGCACCGCATTAGTTAGAATGTGGCGAAAAGGCATTGGAGTTGCACCTTTGAGGAAGTGTTGTCATATGCGAAATAAGTAGTTAGAGTCGCGTGTTGAGGGAGTGTTGATTGGCGAGGGCATACATCATTACCTACACTCCATTCTCGGATTAAAAAGAATAGCTAAGAAGTGATTGTTTATAATTGCCTTATCACTACTGCATTGATTGACTTGATAATATGTGTAACTTTTGCCTTATAGAACCACTGAGTTGATCACTCACTCCCACTCTAGGATGGTGTTTTAAAACACCAACTAGACGCTGATGTAGATGCAGGTACGGTCGACGTCTATGCATTAGAGATAGACTTCTTGGATGAGGAGGAGGAATTCTCCTAGTTCCAACTCTCGGGCGGGCTAATGTAGGCCGTATGCCATTATGTAGGAAATGCTGGGCATCTGGGCTTAGTTGAATGCATTTACATTACCACATTTTGTTCATTTTAAACTTATACATGTATATATTGAACCCAGTCGCAGACTCATACTCTGGAAGGAATTTTGTGGAACGTGTACATATTTACGTAGACATGTTTTAGATTTGCGCATTTGCTTAACTTCATTAAATCTGGAGTACAATATGCTGTTTAGTAAAATTTTATGCATGCTTAATCGATCAACATGGAAGAAATCAAAAACTATCTTCCACAGGACATAAGTGATGTTCGAAATCTCGTGAGTTGAGCTTTACTCTACCCTCGAAATTTAGGGCGTTATAAGTTGGTATCAGAGCATGAATTAGATTAAACTGGACCTGAGGTAATAGGTTATCATGACGCACTCTGACGCACTCTGACTCAGGAAGGGGGCGATGGAACTTAGAGATGACATTAGAATCCCAAGGTTTCGTCGATAGAAGAGATCAAGCACCGTAGTTTAATTAACAACTTATAATTAAGGGAGTTATATCATGTACAGTGACCTAAGTCACCTCTGACTAGACCAGAGATGACAAACCAAGCCGACTTGAAGTCGATCTGTCTTGAGTACTTTAGGACTAAAACGCGCAAGTAACTAGCGAGGCCAAGATGGCCTAAAAGTTTGAACTTCATAGTTTAAACTAATTATAGATCCTCACCGAAATTAGTCTCGATTAAGTAAGGAAACTCCTGAATGGCCTAGATGCTTCTAAGTCTATCTAGGTCGACAGTTGGCGGATTTTAAATTTAAAAATGGATCCAGAGGACGGGAGGAAACACTAGTTGGATCGCGATGGGTGGACCCGACCTAACGGGTACCCAAACCGATGAGTAGGTGGGGCCAAGGGGGTCCCACGAAGAGTAAACGGTGACCTAAGGGGGGTGGCCACCGCCGAGTGGCGGGGTGCCGCCAAAACTTCCAGACGGGTACGGTGGCACCGCCAAAACACTCCAAGGGAGTACAGCGGCACCGTCGATGTTTCCAGACAGGCGCGGCAGCACCGCCAGATCGGCAGCGCGCCACCACCGGCCAGAGCATGTGGGCCCCTCCCACGTCTGCGGGTCCACTTATACGGCCCCACCTCCCCCTTTTCACTCACTTATACCTTTTTCAAACCCTCTCTAGCCCTCCTAACTCTCCAAAAACCTTCCCTCACTCTCAAATCTCCACTTTTTGACTTCTAAATGCATTTTTTTCTTTACATTCTACACCCCTCGACCCCAATCTCTCCTAATCTTCCTTTGCTTCTCTTCCCTCTTACTCATTTGAGCACAAATCCATCACCTAGGACTCCAAAACACTCATTTTCGTAAAATCCCTCCATTCCATACACCTCTCCACCTCCATGGCCCTTTTTGAGATAATGTGTAACATCCCGGATTTTTGCCAACCTGGGATTAGACGTCCTTAGGCAATGGGTTGCTCCTAACACCTTATTAATTCGTCAGAACTGAACCCCACAGTCTAAAATCGCTTCTGAACCCATTTCCTTCACAAATCTCACCCTTCACTACCTTATTCTTTCAATTTTTCTAAGCACTTTCATCCTAGACACTATCCTAAACTAGCTAAGTAGTATAACTTGGATCACTTTATATATAAACTACAAAGGCCCAGGTACCACCTCAGACAGAAGTCATATAGGACTAAATCCTTTAGAAATTAGGCGAGAATTAGCTAGTGCTAAACTAGAGTACCTGTGAAATTAGCACCAATCGCTTTAAATACGATCTGCAAGACCCAAAACTTGCAGAATCATTGACGCTAGGTTACCCTAAAATCTAGGATCAATTTCATTACCCGATTGCTCTCGGGAGCATCTCGAAACTCCGTATCGGATCTAGACCACACGTTGGAAGTCCGATTAACACGAAGTTAAGGAACTAGGACCGCCTCGCTGGGCTTGACAACCATCTCGGAAATCAAATCAGATAGTGTCCCAGCGCTATTCGCTTGAGCTCGGAGTGAAGAGTGTGAGAAATGTGAAATTAATTCAAAATAAAATATCTTGAATAGTAATCTGGCACCACTCACTTGCGGATCAGTATTAAGCAACCAGACCGTCAGAATCAGACCAAATTACACCCTCGGATCAGGAGAAATTTCATACACATTTACATGTACTCAGAATCTCCGATCGAGATCCGCTGACCGTTGAACTGAAACTGGTCCGCCACGCGTGATCTGGAAATCCCACTGAAACAAAAACTTAATAGAACGTAGATCCAGCGTTAGTGAGCTTAAGTCCGACCTTTGGCTCAAGGAGGCCCGCAGAAACCCTCTTTTGAGCTGAAACAATGCCGATTTGATTATAATGTAAGTATACTTTGAACATAAGTCTATTTCAGTGAATTTTTAGGCTATATAAGGACCTTAAACCCTCTCTCATGGCAGCCATACGAATTTGAGATTGAGAGAGAGAAAAGAGAGAGAAAGTGTGGGAGCAGTGGGAGAATCTCCCTACCACTCTTCCCCGCCGCTATTCGGGCTCCACCGCCTGATTCTCATCGCTTTTTCGGCGTTTCCGGCGTCATTTCCAGGTAAGGAATCCTAACCCTAATCTGTTTTGGAGTTTAGACAGTTGTAGGTTGTGAAATAGCTAACCTATTTTGTTCTATAGGTTGCCAAACTGCCGAATACGGAAGCTCAGCAAACCCATCGACTCTGTTACGATTCTACGACAAAAGGTTCGGACTTTAGGTGTATAGGTTATGGTTTTCAATGCTTTCAATGTCAGATAATGATAGATTCATGATCTGCATTTAATTGCACATGTACAAAGTGCTGTCTATTTTCCGTTTCGATTAAAGATGAAAAATATGGAATTCTACATACTTTAGGTATTTGTAGAAAGTACGGTATACATATATTTTTTGAAAATGTGTTTGACATGTTTATTTGTTATATAGATAAAATACTTATTTGGCAAAAGGATTCGCCTAAATACATGTTTTACTTATATACACTATGTATGTTGAAATTGCGTATTCTAGAAAATACTGTATACGTATAAATTTTGGAGATGTATTTATCATGATTATTTGTTGTAGTAATATATTATACATGGATAAAATACTCGTTTGGCTAAAGGATAGCCCTAATACATGTTTTGCTAACATACACCATGTATGTTGTAATAGTGTATTCTAAGTGTTTGTGAAAATGACTGAATGCATATAGAATTCTCAGTCGTGCTCGCCATGACTAATTGTCATGGATTCATGATTGTTGTATTGGCGATACCCCCCTTTGACGAAAGGATTTGCCCAAAATCACGCCACGACCAATATACACTATATATGCTAAAATGTGTAGCCCAAGTGTTTGTGGAAATGGCTGAATGAATATGGAACTTGGATTCCTACTTGCCATGACTATCCGTCGTAGGTGTACGCGTATTATGATTGGGGCAACTCCCTAGTGAAAGGATTTGGCCTAATGCCTATGTGATCGACATATGTCATGTATGTTGATGTATGTTTGTTTAAGTGTTTCTTGAAATGTCTGAATGAGTAGTAGTTAGTAAATTGTAATGTATAAGGGTGTTGAGATATGATTCTCAACCTCTTTTAACTGTGTGTATGATCTCCTTGGATAGTTGTGTGATTAGGAATTGAACATGTACAAACTCATGTTTGTGTTGTGATTCATAACATGCTCAACTGCTTTATGATTTTAACTATGTAATGCATATTTTTAAATTTATATTTACGTTGTATGATCCGTCATGGGTGATGGGGGAGTGGATCAACGAGTGCGTGCAACAGCCCTGGCAGCCTTAAACGGATAATACCAGACCTTGATTGTATGAGTTGAATCTTGATCCATTACTGCTTTATCTATCTGCAATTGATTGTGTTTGGGGCTATGATTATAGTCCAGACAATCGGTACCAGAATTAAATTCGTGGCTGTGATTCATTTGCCACGTGAGATGTGTTCGACGAACCCGAGTCGTACTTCGGTTGACGATAGTGGTTGGCCACGCGAAGTGCTTATGCACTTCATGTCGTTCAACTTGTTGTGCGCTCGAGCTAGCCGATCTCGTCAAGTAACCCGATCTGTCTTATGTATGTTCACCATGTTTGGACGCTACTGCTTGAACCTAGGGTACCAAACTTACCAGTGAAATCCCTTTTAACCATGGTACCTCGATCCGCTAAGACTCATGAGCCGGGCATGGTGGTATGGGACACCGTGGTCGAGCTGTCGGCCTATGCTAGGGCCACGTGCCTCCCCGTAGTGACCATTGAGCAACCAAACTCGTGAGCCGAATACGGTGGTATGGGACACTGTATTCGAGCTGTCGACACTTACGGCGAGAGCCGAGTACGGTGAGACCTGTACTCGTGCTGACGGGCGACGAGTCCTCTGTAGTGTCTTCGAGTATACTCTAAGGTCTGTGATTGGCGACGAGCCCTTCACAGCAACTAGAGTATGAGTTGAGCCGAGTACGGTGAGACCTGTATTCGAGCTGACGGCCAGCGATTGAGCCGAGTACGGTGAGACCTGTATTCGTGCTGACGGGTGACGAGCCCTTTGCGATGCCTTCGCGATGCCTCTCGAACCATAATGTCGTATGAGATTAACTAGGATTGACGACCATAGGATGGATCATGTTTGGAAATGATACAAGGGAGGTACCTTAGTTTCCCAATACTGCTGTTTGAAATGAACTAATAATTACTTGGTAATCATGCTCATCATCGCACTGCATGTGCCTGGTAGATGTGGAGCACTGAGGGATGGACGCATTCGCGAACGTAAGATGATGTCGCATGAGGGTGGTTTGGCAAGGGCATACATCATGTCATTTCATACTTGCATTAAATAAGAGTAGTTAGAATTGTTTGATTGTACTGCTTTATCATTATTGCTTGATTGAGTTGATAGCATGTTAACCTATGCTTTACTGTTCCATTGAGTTGATCACTCACTCCCACGTTACGAGACGGTGTTGTACACACCAACCAGATTTGTTGAGTTTCAGGTGATGGCGATGCTTGTGAAGCAGAGCCGGACTACTTCTATGATGATAGGAGGAGTTCTCCTATCTGTATCTCTCTAGCAGATCAATGAAGACCTGATATTGTATTGACAAGGCAATGGTACTTGGGACAGGAGACATTACACTTCCTCACATTTGGTATATTTTAGAACTGTACTTGTAATTATTTAACCTGGTAATGTTATCACACTCTGGAGACTCATCATAGTTTATATATTTTATCTATCTATCACAGTCTTCCGCTTGCAAATTTAACTGTCTCTGGAGTATGATATGCTGTTTTGGCTTAATCTCACTCATGTTCAATGCACGAATATAGTCAACATTCAATCATCATTCATTTTGTTGAATAAGTGATGTTCGGGAACTCGGGAGTTGAGTTTATGCTCGACCCCCGATTTTCAGGGCGTTACATAATGACTGCCATTTTCTCCATCTCTACGCATCTTTCCCTTATGGGGAAGAAACAAGTGGCCCCAGACGAGGCTAGGCCAAGTCGTCCAAATCGTTCTAAGAAGAAGACAACTACCGAGGCAAGTTCGAGCGCTGAGTAGAGGTCAAAGCCAGACCTTGACCCTCAAATTCTGATAGAGAGGTCTCTACCGGCGGGCTTGGAGCTCGGTAAGTTTCGTCAACGTAAAGTTGTCTTTGAAGTTCATGTGGATGAGAAACTGTTCGGAATATACCCGGTGATCGACCACCTCCTAGAGAATGGATGGGGGCCCGTGTTTGAAGGAAAGACACACGCTAGTGAGGGCACCGTGCGCACCATCTACGCGCACATGAAGGACCCGACTCTTGATCCTCTCAGTTTATTATTCCTCTGGGGAGAACAGAAGCTAGGGTTGATGTGGATATAATATCCCACATCATGGGAGTAGAGCACGGCATTGTACATGCCAGCGAGACTAATCTTGCCGAAAGGCGGGAGAGAGATTGCCGCACACTCTTCCTATGCGGCCGACACGTGGGTTGGAGGCGAAAGAATAGCCTCAAAACGACGAGCATGACTGATGATTATCGTATGCTCCACCATATATGCACGTATAATATGTATACCAAATCGAGCAACCGCACTGAGTGCACGAGATTCATGGTGGACTTCCTGTACCGAGTAGGACAAGGAGATAAAGTATGCTAGCCCACTCTTGCCTTGACCCAAATAGTGAAGGCGGCGCAATCTGCTCAGGGGGACTTGTCCCTCCCATTCAACCGACTGATTTGCAAGATTGCCCGTAACTTTGGGTTCAGGCTCCACATGGATAATCTTGCTCCTATCCACTACATCAACGAGAGAACCCTCAATAACATGAATATGGGTCCTAGACAATGTCAGGCCCAACTTGAGGAATTAGGGGATGAGGTAGAGGAAGAGACAGAAGAAGAGGAAGAAAGTGAGGAAGGGAACAGGAGGAAGAAGTGGAGGCTTAACACTCCAACTAGGAGCCTCCCACCACTCATGATGATCGCCATGATCGGGCCGCCCATGACGCCCGCCTGGCCAAGATTGAGGAAAACCAGGAATATCTGAAGAAGAAATTCAAGAGGATGTCCCACACTCTGAAGGCCCTCCTATGCTACATGCAGGGTAAGGGAGCACCTCCACCTTCACTAGAATCGGAGGATTAGGAGTGTAGTTAACAGTTACTTCTTTTTGCAATAGCCTTGGATAGGCTTAGTTCCGATGTTGGGATTGTAAATGTTGAAATCTTTTGTTTTAGTCAGCCATCGTGCATTATCTGTCATAGTACATGTAATGACATACCATATCTATCTGTGACAAATTTTGTTAAATGAAATGAATGGAGCTCCTTTTGTTTTAGTAATGCGTGGAATGTTTGGAAAAGTTGATGATGTATGTATGATATCACTCTAATTCCATGAATATTGTACCCTATGCTGTATATAGGGAATGCTTCCTAAAACCTCGGAGCATGACACATCTCCCACCTGGCGGGTTGGTTGACTGAGCCCTTCTCCCAAATGATAGCCAACAGAGCCCTAGTTTGGGTCCAGGTAGCGAGACAATGCTGGACTCACAACCGGCCACCGGCCCTACAGATGGGCCATGGCCACGTGTGCCCTCAGTTCCAGGTTGGAACCACACTTCTTCGTCGATGCCACATATACCTCAGGTAGCCCCTCCCCCAGATAGATTGGAGCATATGTTGCTTTTGATGCAACAACAACAACAGGTCCTAACAACTATAGTGGGGGCCATTGCACAGAATATGAATGTGGCCCCGCCGATGCAACACATGCAGGACACCGGGGCAACGGCTGCATGAGGGTTGTTTGAGCTTTTTCAACGTGTCTGAGAAGGCTGAGTATTGGTTGGACCGAATATCCAAGATGATAACCCATTACATTGCTACGAGGCGGAACAAGTCAAGCTTGTTACATGCATATTCGAGAAGGAGGCTAGCTTATGGTGGGACAGTGTCCTACGAACCATTCCTTCAGGGTTTGTGTGGACGTAGGACAGGTTTGAGACACGTTTCCACGAGAAATATTTTCCCCTCACCTATCGCAAAGAAAAAGAGGGTGAATTCCTCCGCCTCAAGTAGGAGGGATGATAGTGGCAGAATATGAGAACTGCTTCACAGAGCTAGCTAGATATGCTCCCTTGATTTTGGCTAATGAGCTAATGAGAATGCGATGATTCTTGGAAGGGTTACGGGCTGACATCCACACCAAGATGTGTTGTGCTAGCATCCACACGTATGCTGAATTGGTGAACATGTCCCTGCGAGCTGAGCAGGATGGTGAGCGGGTGTCCCGAGCATGCTTGCCAATGGGGCCGAGGCCTAGGCCCGAATTGCAAACCCAGATGCTTCTCGGCAATTGGCCACGTATGAACTCACCTCCCAGACTGATGGCTCCACCTGCCCAGCAAAGGCATTCCGATCGCATGTGCACTTACTGCGGCAGAGCGGGTCACACTGACCCCTTCTTCTTTACCAAGATGAGTGATAACAGCTACACGCTGCCTCAAAGGGTCAACTGCCAGCCCTCGCACGCTATTTCAGTCCCTCCTTTGAGAGTCGTGGTATCGGCGCAACCATACAATCGACCTCCTGCATCTTAAAATAGGCCGCCTCAACGGCCTATGACAGCGCCGCCCACAATAAGCTCGTGTACATGCACTCACCGCCGAAGCAGCTGAATTAGTGGTTTCAGTACCCCTGGCATTTGAAGTCACTACCCACGTCCAAGGTACACCTGTATTCCTTTTAGTGGACACCAGGTCCACTGTTTCTATGATTTCATGCTAGGCGGTCAAGCGAATAGGGTTGGACACCACCCTTATGATTGGGGTGAGAGTCATCGTCGCAGCAAGGACCTTCTTAGATGCCACTAAACTCTGTAAGAGCTGCCCGATAGACTTAGGGAGCAGAGTGGTGCACATTGACCTAATTGTAACCAATATTTATCATTACGATGTCATCCTCGGCATGGATTGGCTCACCAAAATGAAGGCAGAGATTGACCGTGAGACCAGATTAGTGACAGCTCATGGGCCCGAGGGAATGACCTTCACCTTCCCAGTTCAGGTCAGTTGTCCCTTCCGCATTCGTTGTTATGCTTCCCTATTGGAGAATTATGATGGTCCATCACTTGGGGACACGCCAGTGGTCCAAGACTTCACGGACATGTTTAGAACGATCCCTGGACTACCTCCTTAGCGCGAGATCGACTTTACCATCGACCTTATGTCAGGCGCAACACCTATCTCCTTACCGACGTACCACATGCCTCTGTGTGAGATGGAGGAATTGAGGAAACAGATCGATGATTTATTAGACTCGGGTTTTATACAGCCGAGCGTATCTCCTTGCGGAGTTCCCGTGTTATTTGTAAAAAAAGAAAGATGGATCGCTACGATTGTGTATAGACTATCGCAAGCTAAATCACGCTACAGTAAAGAAGAAGTATCCTCTGCCCAGGATAGATGACCTGTTTGACCAATTGAAGGGGGCTCAGTATTTCTCTAAGATAGACTTACAGACCGGGTATCATCAGCTGTACGTCAGGAATGAAGACATGGAGAAAACATCTTTCAGGACTAGCTTCGGGCACTATGAATTCCTCGTAATGCCGTTTGGACTTAGAAATGCACTAGCCGTGTTCATGGACCTCATGAACCGGGTGTTTCGGTCGTATCTTTATCGATTCGTCCTCGTATTCATATACGACATTTTGATATGCTCAAAAAGTCGGAAAGATCACAAAGAACACATGCGAGCAGTCCTTGATACTCTTAGGCAGAATCGGTTGTTTACACAGTACCAAAAATGCGACTTCTGGAAGGAAGAAGTCAAGTATTTGGGACACGTAATTTCAAATGAAGGAATCTCCATGTACCTTGTGAAGGTGACCACAATACAAGACTGGGAGCAGCCCGACTCAGTTACAGAAGTGAGGAGTTTCATTGGACTTGCCGGCTATTATCGCCGATTCATTAAAGATTTCTCCAAGATAGGTCGGCCATTATCCCAACTTGCTCGGAAAGATCTAAAATTTGTTTGGAATGAGAAGGCAGAAGCGGCCTTCCAAGAATTAAAGGACAAGCTGACGTTTGCGCCCGTACTAGTGCTGCCAAAGCAGGGAGTGAAATATACTATTTACATCGATGCCTCTCGAGTCGGTTTGGGGTGTGTGCTTATGCAGAAGGATAGGGTGCTCGCCTATTGTAAGTGCTATATTTCCTAGCTCCTATGGTTGTCAAATTTTATAGTGCCAAAACCTCTTGGAATCTGTGTCTTATGTAGCACATCTACATATTCAAGACTGTGCTTCTCATGTACAAGAACAATGGTCATTATTTCAAGAACTTCTAGTACAAGATTACATGTTCATGTTCAAGCTCAACATCAAGTGTGAATTCAATCTTTCAACCTTCAATAGTTCAAGCTTCGTCTAAGTCGAGACAAAGTTCATTACTTTGAACTATAAGCTCAAGCTTCAATGTTAGTCATATTCAAGCTTCAAATGTCTCAATTTCAAGCTTCATCATATGTTAAGATTTCAAGCTTCGTGAACTTCAAAGAACGACTATTAACTAAAGTAAGAGAAGACACAATGTTCATACATCATTGACAAGGTATGAAAGACCCTAGATTGACCTTAGGGTAGGTCATTTTGAATACATAGTTCAATTGGCTCATTTTATAAGTGCATAGTCAGTTTTTCGACTAGTCTTATGCTATGTTCGACTAGTCCTGGCACTGGCTCGACCAGTCTAAGAAATCCTCTACCAGTCTTAAGTTTGTTACTTACTTTCAGGAGTTTTTGTTAAAGCCTCGACCAGTCCCGGATACTGCTCGACCGGTCGTATGAATAATGCTCGTCCCGTGCTCGACCAGGCCTGCAAGCTCGACTCAAAGTCCAGTGACTAAATTGAGTCCCGCACGACCAGTCGTGGACAGGGCTCGACCTGTCGTGGAGGCCGCTTGACCGATCAAGCAGGTCTTTCGACCAGTCGTGGAACGGTCTGATCTTATCACGCTCAAAATTTCAAAAATCTGTTGGTCCTATGACTAGTCGTGGCTACCTCAGGACCAGTCGAAGATGCGATTTCTGCACTTATAAATAGAACACGAATTTCAAAGTTTGGTATCAAATTCAAGCAAAATCAATACACCACTCTTAGAGGTAAGTTAGTGATATTCTTAAGTTATTTAGTTCTCATTTTATATTCTCTTTAATTAGCTTTTTACATTTGATTTTCTATTCTGCATTCCAATTTTATTTGAAAGAGGGGTTGATATATTCCCATTTATTGGAATCAAAATCAAATCAAGCTAGCCCAAGGTAATTTAATTTAAAATCAATTTAGAACTTAGAACTTATTCATATGTGAGTGTGAACATTGAACATCTACGTTGAACTTCTACTCCGAATTGGTTCTTCCGGGCTATAACAAAAGGAGAATATCCAGATAAGTATTTTACAGTTTTGTAAAATTTATTCTTTTGGTTTCATGAGATTGTGCCAGAAAAATCTCTTTATTTTGGTTTGTCTAAGGTGATCCAGAAAACTTAGAGTGTAGGGTTTTTTGAATTGTGTAAGCCCACTGAAAGACACAATTGTAAGGGTTTTAGGTGAACCTTGAAAAACCTATTTTCCTAGTGAACGCTAATATCCACTGTGTGAGGATATTAGGAGTGGAGTACTTGTGTGGTTGTTTTTCTAAATAGTAGGTGTACACACAAGCGAACCACTATAATTTCTAGTCTTGTGGTGATTGATTATTTATTTCATTTTGTGGATGTTGTAATTTCCATTTTTACATTTGTGGAGAATGTTGTAATTTCTTTTATGTAAGTGTGGGAATGTTGTAATAGCTTAGTTATTTCCTTTGCTATTTATTTCTTTTATATCCTCTTCAGTTTGAGTTTTTTATACTCACCCAAGTTCTAGTAAGGTTGTCCTGCCATAAACCTTTGGTATTTTGTGTCAGGTTGTCCTTAGAACCAAGTTTGTATCAACCTCTCAATACTAGATTTTTTAGGTTGTTTTACATTTTCGCATTGTGGATTGTTTAAGTGATATCTTTATTTAATTCTGCAGTTTATTTTTTTAATTTAGCATAGTCCTATTCAATTCACCCCCCCCCCCCCCCCTCTAGGACTCTCAGCTCAGCGTTTTCAAGTGGTATCAGTGCCTAATAGATCATTTTAAATATTATTTCTTTTGGATTAATTTCCTAAGCTAATCGATCTGAGCTTTGTAAGATGTCAAATTTTGATAGTCTTTCAGTCACTAGGCTTCCACCATTTGATAGCTCCAATTATGCCTATTGGAAAACTAGGATGAGAATTTTCTTAAAATCCATGGATGAGAGTGTGTGGCAAGCCACAGTGGCTGATTGGACCCCTCCTACCACTGAAGTGACTAGTATCGATGGATCCAAAACAATGAGAGTCACGCCTTATTTCTCTTGGACTACTTTCAGAAAAGTGAGAGTAGTGCCAATGTAAAAGCACTAAATGCAATCACTTGTGCACTATCACCGGATGACTTCAAAAGAATTATATCCTGTGATATTGTAAAGCAAGCCTAGGATAATTTAGAAATGACACACGAGGGAACAACAATTGTCAAGAAATCTAAAGTCCAAATCCTCACAACCAAATTTGAGAAAATAAGTATAGAAGAAAGTGAAGCTTTCATGGACTTTTATACTAGATTGAATGACATTGTCAACTCTATGTGAGGACTCGGTGATAAAATCCCAGAAAGTAAAGTCTGTACAAAGATACTACGCTCACTACCTAAACGGTTCAATTCAAAGGTGACTGCGATCCAGGAACTTCGTGATACGGATAATATGAGGGCAGAAGGATATTGGCTCATTACAACTTATGGGTTAACTTTTAAAGCTCATAAAGGTAAATCAATCACCCTTAAATCTTTTAAATCTTTTTCTCAAGAAAAGAGTAGTAATTCTGATTTAGAAAATTCTGAAGATGATATGACCCTTTTAGCTAAAAAGTTTTATAAGATTTTTAAAAGTAAAAAGAGGGTTGATTTTCAAAAATCTAATGATAAGAAAAGATCTAAATCTAAAACTGGGAAATCTTTAAAATACAGTCAATGTTTCAATTGCCATGAATATTGGCATTTAGCAAACAAGTGTCCTAAAAAGTACAAATAAAAAAAGAAAGGTATGTTGGCTACATGGGATGAATCTTCCTACTCTGATGCCTCTTTTGAGTTAGAAGATTCTGAAACCGAGTCGGGTAATGAAGTTAAAGCCCTTATGACTCTAGCCAAGTTCAGTTTTTCAGATAATGATGATTCAACTAGTGAGGAAAATCTGAATACTGATCATGAAAATGAAGAAGACCTTTAAGATGCTTATAATGCCCTATATAAGGAAAGTTGTAAAATTGTGGTAAAAGTAAAACTTCAGAAAGAAAATTTTTCTAAACTTAAAGAAAATTTTGAGTCTTGTTTTAGAAAAATCTCACATTTCAGATTATTTTAAAAAAACTAAGTGCGACTTACATTTCAAAAATTCCCAAGTTGAAAACTTAAAATCTGAAAATGAAAAACTAAAACTTGAAGTCTCTTCACTTTTAAGTTTAAAAGACGCATGAAAGTATGCCCAAGGAGATCCTAAGTTAGAAAAACTCTTATCCGAATCTAGAAAATGTGGTGATTGATCTGGATTGGGCTACGAAAAAAGTATTCCTCCTAAACATAAGAATACTCCACCCAGATTTGTGAAAGGGGAGTCTTCAAACTCAAAAGAGAAAAGTCTGAATCAAAATCATTTTAAAAATACTAAGTCTTTTCAAACTTTAAAACTTAGAAGTAACCATGTCAACTACAAAGATTAGAATCACAATCCTTTAGCTGAGAAAATTGTTGATTTACTTAAGGAGCTCTTAAAATCTAACTCATTGGGTTGGTCTTATAACATCTACAAATATATGAAGACCAACTATACTCCTAAACCCAAGACTATAATGAAATGGGTTCCTAAGGTTACTTGTTTGGTTGCCCACACTGCTTTCAAAGCTACAGGCTATTCAAACTGGTACCTAGACAGTGGATGCTCCAGACAAATGACAGGTGACAAAAGTCTGTTCACCAATCTTAAAGACATGACTGATGGTTCAGTCACATTCGGTGATGGTAGCAACTGCAGGATTGTTGGCCAAGGTACGATTCAACTCTTTAACCTCCCTTTATTTGAGAATGTTTTATATGTAGAAGGGTTAAAACACAACTTATTAAGCATCTCTCAAATATGCGATAATAATCATAATGTAAAATTTACTAACCAAGGATGTGAAATTTTAAATAAACACGGTTCTGTAATATTAACTGATCATAGAACTTCTGAAAATTGCTACATCATAAATGAATCTAGCTCATCTAATCTATCATGCTAAATGATCCATACTGATGAGACTGAGTTATGGCATAAACGCCTTGGACATGTACACTACCGTAACTTGTATAGATTGAGCAAAAGAGAGTTGGTAAGAGGCTTACCCAAAGTACAGAAAATAGATAAGATATGTGGTGAATGCCAGATTGGCAAATAAACTAGGAGTACTCACAAAAAGGTGAACTCCAATGCTACATCTAAACCGCTCGAACTTCTCCACATGGACCTTATTGGACCAACCAGAACAGAGAGTCGAGGTGGCAAGAAGTATATATTGGTAATTGTTGATGATTTTACCAGATATACATGGGTAGTCTTCTTAAGGGACAAATCAGAAACTATCGATGAAGTAAAAAGGATCCTTAAACGTATTCAAACGGAAAAAGGTTTTCAAGTCTGTAAGATCCGTACTGATCATGGATCAGAATTTGAGAATAGCAGTTTTGAGAAATTTTGTAATGATTAAGGAATATCACATGAATTCTCAGCACCCAAAACACCACAACAAAATGGTACAGTCGAAAGAAAAAATAGAGTGCTTCAAGAAATGGCTAATGTAATGTTAAATAGTATGAAGCTCCCTAAAAATCTTTGGTCTGAAGCCGTAAATACTGCTTGTTATATAATTAACCGCGTTTATACTAGAAAATCGAATAGTAAAATGGCTTATGAAATATGGTTTGATAAGAAGCCTACTATCAAATACTTTTGAGTTTTTGGCAGCAAATGTTACATTTTACGTGACCAGGAAAATGTAGGTAAGTTTGACACCAAAAGTGATGAAGGGATATTTTCAGGGTATGCTCTGAATAGTCGAGCATATCGGGTTCTTAATAAGAGGACTGGTGTTATTCAAGAGTCCATTAATGTGGTTATTGACGATCACTTGAATACACCTGTCTCAAGTTTAGAAAATGATGAAGTTCTTCTAATTGATAAACCAGACTCTTCATCAAGTTAACAGAACACTGAAATGAGGACTGTTAAAGATCATCCAACTAATTAGATTCTTGGAAACCCTCTCACTAGTGTGCGCACTCGTAAACAACTAAAAGATATATGTAATTATGTGTGCTTTACATCTCAGATAGAACCGGCTAACGTAAAAGAAGATCTTACTGACGAAAATTGGATTATTGCGATGCAAGAAGAGCTTAATCAATTTGTTAGAAATAATGTTTGGTACTTAGTTCCTAGACCTAAAGATAAACACATTATCGGAATAAAATGGATTTTCAAAAATAAGTCTGATGAACTTGGTAATATTCTTAGGAATAAGGTTAGGCTGGTTGTACAGGGGTACATTCAAATTGAAGGCATCGATTATGATGAAACTTTTGCTTCAGTAGCTCGTCTTGAAATCAATCAGACTATTTATATCCATTGCATGCTTTAGAAAGTTCAAAAAAACACCACAACAAAATGGTACAGTCGAAAGAAAAAATAGAGTGCTTCAAGAAATGGCTAATGTAATGTTAAATAGTATGAAGCTCCCTAAAAATCTTTGGTCTGAAGCCGTAAATACTGCTTGTTATATAATTAACCGCGTTTATACTAGAAAATCGAATAGTAAAATGGCTTATGAAATATGGTTTGATAAGAAGCCTACTATCAAATACTTTCGAGTTTTTGGCAGCAAATGTTACATTTTACGTGACCGGGAAAATGTAGGTAAGTTTGACACCAAAAGTGATGAAGGGATATTTTTAGGGTATGCTCTGAATAGTCGAGCATATCGGGTTCTTAATAAGAGGACTGGTGTTATTCAAGAGTCCATTAATGTGGTTATTGACGATCACTTGAATACATCTGTCTCAAGTTTAGAAATGATGAAGTTCTTCTAATTGATAAACCAGACTCTTCATCAAGTTAACAGAACACTAAAATGAGGACTGTTAAGATCATCCAACTAATTAGATTCTTGGAAACCCTCTCACTAGTGTGCGCACTCGTAAACAATTAAAAGATATATGTAATTATGTGTGCTTTACATCTCAGATAGAACCGGCTAACGTAAAAGAAGATCTTACTGAAGAAAATTGGATTATTGCGATGCAAGAAGAGCTTAATCAATTTGTTAGAAATAATGTTTGGTACTTAGTTCCTAAACCTAAAGATAAACACATTATCAGAATAAAATGGATTTTCAAAAATAAGTCTGATGAACTTGGTAATATTCTTAGGAATAAGGTTAGGCTGGTTGTACAGGGGTACATTCAAATTGAAGGCATCGATTATGATGAAACTTTTGCCTCAGTAGCTCGTCTTGAATCAATCAGACTATTTATATCCATTGCATGCTTTAGAAAGTTCAAAATATACCAAATGGATGTAAAGAGTGCTTTCTTAAATGACGATTTGCATGAAGAAGTGTATGTTAAACAACCAACGGGTTTTGAAGACCCTAAGAATGTTAATAATGTCTACCGCCTCAAAAAGGCACTCTATGGTTTGAAACAAGCTCCCAGAGCATGGTACGAAAAGTTGACTAAGTTTTTACTAAGTCATAACTTTATAATGGGAAGAGTTGATAAGACATTGTTTATAAAGAAACATAATGATCACATTTAAATAATGTAAATTTATGTTGATGATATTATTTATGGATCTACCTGTGCTAATATGACTATTGAGTTTGCAGATTTTATGAAGTCTAAGTTTAAAATGAGCATGGTTGGGGAATTGAATTATTTCATAGGGTTGCTAGTAAAACAACAACCTGATGGTTTCTTTATCTCTCAAACTAAATATGATCTGAACTTAATTAAAAAGTTCGGATTTGAGAATGGTAAAAAATTTGATACTCCTATGAGTACTTCCTTAAAACTCTTAAAGGACTACACAGGTAAGAGTGTGGATCCTAAATTGTATCATAGTATGATAGGTAATTTGTTGTATTTAATTGCAAGCCGACCTGATATTGCATTTAGCGTGGGAATTTGCGCTAGATATCAATCTGACCCTAAAGAGTCACATTTAATTGTTGTTAAGCGGATTATACAATATGTCGCAAGTTTAACAAGTCTGGGTCTTTGATATCCACATGATATTAGTATGTAATTAGCTGGTTACATAGATGTTGATTGGGCTGGTAATATTGATGATAAAAAATCAACCAGTGGTGGTTGTTTCTATGTAGGGAACTATTTAGTTTCTTGGTTAAGTAAAAAACAAAGTTCCGTATCGCTCTTAACTGCTGAGGCTGAATACATTGCAGCAGGTAATGCATGTAAGCTTCTGTGGATGAAAATAATGTTAAGCAATTACGGAATTGCGCAAGATACTATGGTTTTTATATTGTGATAATTCAAGCGCAATTAATATTTCTAAAAATCCAATCTAGCATTCACAAACCAAGCATATTGACATTAGATATCACTACATTCGTGAATTAGTGGAAGACAAGACAATTTCTTTAGAATACACTCCAACCGAGACTCAACTTGCTGATATATTCACAAAATTGCTCGACAAAAGTAGGTTTTCTAAATTGAAATTTGATCTTGGTATGTGCAATTTGAATTGATTATTCATGCATTTCGGTATCATAATGTATATATTTGTTATTTTAAATGATTAAAATTTAAAATTTTATGAAAAATGCATATTTGGGACTGTGCACGACCAGTCGAGTACATACTCGACCAGTTGTGACACGACCGGTCGAGCATGTACTCGACCAGCCATGTAGCATAGGTTTGATGCTTTATTTAGGGGGAAAATTGCTTTTTCCTCATTTTAGGCTTCTTCTCCAATGGTTCTTAGGTCGACCTATTGAACCCATCTCCTATTTCTTCAAGGTTAGTGCTTTGTTTTCGTTTTTCTTGTAGATTCAAGTTCATAACAGTCCCTTTTGATCATTAGTGTTGTTTATTTTGTGATTCATAGTTGTTTTTGGGGTTTTCTTCTTAAAAATCTGGTCTAGTGAATACCCTCTCTACTTCTTTTGTAATCTCTTAGTTCCCTGTGATCTTTGATACAAATGAAAGGGAGAACCAAAAAGAAAGGATCTCGTGGTCCTTCTTCTGGATCAACTCTTATAACCATGCGCCACCTTGGGTTACCTGAAGATGATCCCTCATATGTATGGGATATTATATTGCACAATGTTATTGTTGATCGACCTATCAATGTTGATCATCTTGCTCCATTTGATATTCTCCCCCTTAGGATGGGATAACATACTGCATTGGGGTGGGCCGGCAAACCGCTCCATTGATCAAGCTATGTATGCATGTATTACTAATTTTTCGACTGAAAATCTAACATTCACTATCTCATCCAGAGAAGGTCCAATAGATGTGGATAAGCATCTTATTTCGGGCCTAATAGATTTACCTGTCAATGATGAAGGTATTCCCATTAGCACTCTAGTAGCTAAACCATCTGAAACTGAGAAACGTATGCTTATTAGAGATTTATGTCATATAGATGCAGAATGGAATACTAGTGGAAATGCGCTTGTCTCAAAGTATTTGTTACCCAGATACAGAGTCCTTCATAGGATATTCATTTCGAATGTCTATCCTCGTTCTGGTAATAAAACCGTACTCACTATGTTTATGGATCGTATTCTTCATTCCATCATCTCTGGTACATTTGTATGTCTTCCTTCCTTGATTTGTCATTACATCATTCAATTCCGTCTCCATCCAGGACACAGCGACATCCCTTTCGCCTATCTTATGGCTGTGTTGGTCACCCATAGTTTAGTGGCCATGCCTATTGGGGAAGCTCCAATTCATCATCTACCATTCAACAACTCAAATATTAACAAGATGAATTTAGGTTGGTACCAGGCCAAGTCAATGTGGGTGCCGGTGGATCTGATGTCGTAGATGAAGATGAAGGTGATTTACCTCCTGATGTCATCAATATGGATGACATTTTTTATGAGATCGAATCCAATTCAGCAGATAATTCTGACTATCAGCCATCTGACTTTGATGTGTGTTTGCGCTCACTAGAGGAGAAGGTACAAAATATGAATGTGTCCCATGATTTGCAATTCAAATATATGCGTAAGTATCTAAAGCGTATTAACAAGGGACTTCATCAAATTGACCCTTCCATACCTGCTCCTTCGTCGGGTTCTGATTAGTTTTTGTTTATGTGGTTTGTAATAACTCTTATGATACTTGGATTTTTTTTGAGATTGAACTTGGTTGAACATGTATTTTGGTTATGTTCTAACTTGCTTATGACTTTGGTTTACTTGATTATCTAGATCATATATTTTCTTCTTCCTCATTACTCTTCTTATTCTTCCTTATTGATCTACTTCTTGTTCCATTTATTGGTTCATTCCTTTGTCATATTGTGATAAAAAGAGGGAGAATTTTATCATGCTTATGATATGTGGCATGTGAATTGTGGATGGATTGTGGATTGTGGATAGGTAGGTAGCCTTCCAATTTTTTTTGGTAAGGGGGAATAAGTAAGGAATATTGTTGGGGGAATTGATTCTAATTGTTGATGTGACTTGTTTTGACCTGTTTATAACTAGTGCATGATTCTTTGACCAGGTTGAAACTAGGTTTATATTGATAATTGGTGCATGATTCTTATTTGAGCATATCATGCTTATTTTTAACGAAGTATGTTTTGCCACTAATTTGACAAAGGGGGAGATTGTAAGTGCTATGTTTCCTAGCTCATATGGTTGTCAAATTTTATAGTGCCAAAACCTCTTGGAATCTGTGTCTTGTGTAGCGCATCTACATATTCAAGATTGTGCTTCTCATGTATAAGAACAATGGTCATTACTTTAAGAACTTCTAGTGCAAGATTACATGTTCATGTTTAAGCTCAACATCATGTGTGAATTCAATCTTTCAACCTTCAATAGTTCAAGCTTCGTCTAAGTCGAGACAAAGTTCATTACTTTGAACCATAAGCTCAAGCTTCAATGTTAGTCATATTCAAGCTTCAAACGTCTCAAGTTCAAGCTTCATCATATGTCAAGATTTCAAGCTTCGTGAACTTCAAAGAACGACTATCAACTGAAGTAAGAGAAGACTCAATGTTCATACATCACTAACAAGGTATGAAAGACACTAGATTGACCTTAGGGTAGGTCATTTTGAATATATAATTCAATTGGCTCATTTTATAAGTGCATGGTCTATTTTTCAAATAGTATTAGCCTATGTTAGACTAGTCCTGGCACTGGCTCGACCAGTCCAAGAAATCCTCGACCAATCCTAAGTTTGTTACTTACTTTCGAATTTTTTGTTAAAGCCTCGACCTGTCCTGGAGACTGCTCGACCGGTCATATGAACAGTACTTGACCCGTCTCAACCAGTTCTACAGGCTTGACTCAAAGTCCAGCGACTAAATTGAGTCCCACACGACTAGTCATGGACAGGACTCGACCGGTCGTGGAGGCCGCTTGACCGATTTAGCAGGTCCTTCGACCAGTCGTGGAACAGTCTGATCTTATCGCGCTCAAAATTTCAAAAATTTGTTGGTCCTACAACCAGTCGTGGTGACCTTAGGACCAGTTGAAGATGTGATTTCTGCAGTTATAAATAGAACACGAATTTCAGAGTTTGGTATCCAATTCAAGCAAAATCAATACACCACTCTAAGAGATACGTTAGTGATATTCTTAAGCTATTTAGTTCTCATTTTATATTCTCTTTAATTGGCTTTTTGCATTTGATTTTCTATTCTGCATTCCAATTTTATTTGAAAGAGGGATTGATATATTCCCATTTTTTGGTATCAAAATCAAATCAAGCTAACCCAAAGTGATTTAATTTAAAATCAATTTAGAACTTAGAACCTATTCATATGTAAGTGTGAACATTGAACTTCTACTTCAAATTAGTTCTTCCGGGCTGCAACAAAAGGAGAATATCCAGATAAGTATCTTACAGTTTTGTAAAATTTATTCTTTTGGTTTCATTGAGATTGTGCTAGAAAAATCTCCTTATTTTTGTTTTTCTGAAGTGATCAAGAAAACTCAGAGTATGGGGTTTTTTGAATTGTGTAAGCCCACTTGAAAGACACAATTGTGAGGGTTTTATGTGAACCTTGAAAAACCTACTTTCATAGTGAACGCTAATATCTATTATGTAAGGATATTATGAGTGGAGTAGTTGTGTGGCTGTTTTTCTAAACATTGGTGTACACACAACTGAACCACTATAATTTCTGGTCTTGTGGTGATTGATTATTTATTTTATTTTGTGGATGTTGTAATTTCCCTTTTTGCATTTATGAAGAATCATATAATTTGTTTTATGCAATTGTGGAAATATTGTAATAGCTTAGTTATTTCCTTTGCTATTTATTTCTTTTATATCTTCTTTAGTTTGAGTTTTTTGATACTCACCCAAGTTCTAGTAAGGTTGTCCTACCATAAACCTTTGGTTTTTGGTGTCAGGTTGTCCTTAGAACCAAGTTTGTATCAACCTCTCAATACTAGATTTTTAAGGTTGTTTTACATTTCTGCATTGTGGATTGTTTAAGTGCTATCTTTACTTAATTCTGCAAGTTTATTTTTTTTAACTTAACATAGTCGTATCTCTCTAGGACTCTTAGCTCGGCCTTTTCACCTATGTCTCTCGACAGTTGAGGAAGCACGAAGAAAATTACGCCGCTCATGACCTAGAGTTGGCTGTCATTTTCGCATTGAAGCTTTGGAGACATTACTTCTACGACGAGGAGTTTGAACTCTTTTACGATCATAAAAGCCTCAAGTACATCTTTATATAGAGGGACCTGAATATGAGGCATCGCCATTGGATAGAGACATTGAAAGACTTCAAGTTTGAAGTCTCCTACCATCCTGGCAAGGCCAACCTTATGGCCGATGCGTTGAGCCACAAGAAAACCATGGAATTTGCAGCCCCACTAATGGTAAGAGAGTGGAATATGGTGGAGTTCGTGCCAGATTTCGAACAGAGGCTAACAGTGGAAGAGCCATTTGAGAGTGTCACACACCTCTACATACAACCACTTATTGATGATTGAATCATTGTGGCTTATAAAGAAGATGAGTTGTTGTTAAAGATGAGAGAGCGTGTAAGCGACGGTGAAGAATCAGAATGGAGAGTTGGATTAGATGGGGGGTTGCGGTATTATGGCCGCCTATGCGTCCCGAACCTCCACGACTTGAGGAGAGAGGTTCTAGAAGCTGCACACAATTCAATGTTGGTGATGCATCCAAGTAGTATGAAAATTTATCGGGACGTGAAGCGTTCGTACTGGTGGGACAACATGAAGGCCCAAATAACAGATTTTGTGTCACGATGCCTCACGTGTCAGCAAGTCAAGGCCGAGCACCGCCGACCCCAGGATTTACTTCAGCCCATGCCCATAGCCGAGTGGAAGTGGAATTTCATATATATGGATTTCATTTCTGGGTTACCAAAGATGAGAAAGGGGCATGACTTCATTTGGGTGATTGTGGACCGGTTGACGAAGTCGTCCCATTTCCTCCCGATTTGAGTTTTTTAATTCGGGAGATGATTTGGCCAAGTAGTACATTAAGGAGATAGTACGACCGCATGGAGTTCCTCTAGAGATTGTGTCAGACCGAGACACACAATTCACGTCCATGTTCTAGACTCACAGACCGATGGGCAGACGGAGCGGGTAAATCAGATACTCGAGGACATGTTACAAGCATGCGTACTTGACTTCAAGGACAGCTGGGATGACTGTCTCCCTTTTGCCAAATTTTCCTATAACAGCAGTTTCCAAGCAAGCATTAGCATGGCTCCTTACGAAGCCTTGTATGGATGCCCATGTCGAGTTCTGCATTGTTGGGCGGAAGTCAGTGAGAAGAGCTTGGTTGGCCCAAATTTAGTTCAGGCGACCTAAGAAAAGATCAATATTATCAGGCGTCGACTCCTGACGGCCCAGAGTAGGCAGAAGAGCTACGCAAATACAAGATGGGGGCAGTTGGAATTTGAAGTTGGGGACTATGTATTCCTTAAAGTTTCCCCAATGAAGAGAGTACTTCATTTTGGCAGGAAAGGGAAACTCACGCTGAGGTTCATTAGGCCTTTTCAGATTTTAGACCGAGTGGGTGTGGTCGTATACCGTCTCGCCTTACCCACACCACTCGCATGCGTGCACAACATGTTTTATGAGTTAATGCTGAAGAAGTACGTCCCCGACCCTACTCACATCATCAGGTGGGAGCAAGTACAATTAAGGGAAGACGCCACCTATGTATTGCGGCCCATGCGTGTCTTAGAAAAGAAAGACAAGTGTTGTGCAGCAAGGTCATTCCACACATAAAATTGTTATGGACACACCACACCGAGGAGGAGGCTACTTGGGAGACAGAAGCTGAGGTCTGTAAGAACTATGCGCAAATCCTTGAGGAGTAAGAAAAGGTACAAATTTTGAGAATGAAATTTTCTTTAACGGGGGTAGATTGTAACATCCCGGAAAAATCCGTACCAAGACCCGAGTACAACCTCATGCGAAACAACCCAAGGTTCACACCCGGTTGTATAATTTTTGCGGGAGTTAATTAAATGCTAAGCAGTCGGTGGGTTAAGCTTGGGCCACAATTTTTACAAATGGGAAGGCCTAGAATCAGGAGTACCACTGGCCCAATGCCACCTAAAGATCTAGGAGAAATCCCAAGAGCCTGTCACTCTCGGGAGTACATAGAAACTCAGTAAGGGACCTATACTGCACGTCAGGGGTCCAATGACCTTGAAATTATATGACAACATTTGTCCTGCTGGGCTTGACAACCATCACGGGAACCAAGCTCAGATAACTTCAGAAATGCCCAACTTGAATTGTGAGTTAAGAGAGTGAGAAATACGAATATCCTAAGAAAATGGACTAAAACTTAAGTGAATTGGGTCATCCGCTCTTATGCAAAGTTGAGAATTTCAAACCGTTGGTTTGTGACCAAACTTCACACATGGAGAAAGGAAATTTCCCTGCACATATTCGTATAACCATGGCCCCGATTGGACATGTATAACCGTTGATCTGACACAGGATCTCCGTGGTTGATTTACTTATCTGATCGCACTGAAATCGTGTCCTAGAGTGGATCCATTGTCAGGGAGCGTACCCCATGACGTAGATGAGCCATGGGCCTTCCTAAGAGCCCTGTTCGACAGAAATGGGCACCCAGAGGGTATAAACAATGTATAAAGTGGCCCCGGGGCTATTTGCACCTTGTCTGGGGCTATAAATAGCTCTCAACACACCCCCTCTCTCCCAAATACGAATTTCATAAACCCTAGGGGGAGAGAGAAGAGAAAAGAGAAACGAGAGAAGAGGAAGTTTGGGAGATCATTGCAACCATGGGAAATCTTCTCCCATGGATCCGCGTACCTAATCACCGCCACGTTTCGCTACCAAAACTCTTTCGGCTGCGACTTCAGGTAAGAAATACTAAACCCTATAATGATGTAAGTCTCCCGGCTGATTTTTCTCCCACCTAGCTAACCCGTTTACCCTTTTAGGCGACTGATGTTCTTTCCTTGCGAATGTAGTCATAGAACCGAGTCCGAGTCCAACGTATTACCTAAAGGTACGTACTATAAACGTTTAGGTTGCGTTTTATCAATGCTTTCATTGTAGCTAATGATTTATGTATGCTATGACTGCAACTGCATGAACTCGTATTGTCTTCAACATGCCTAATTCTTTATGAAATAAATTGACGAATCGCAAATGATAGATAACATAGGCTATGTGTTTGATGGAATGTCTAAATGAGGAATAAATGATGATTAGTGCTTGCCATGATTGTTAACCTAGGATTCGTTAATGTCGTATGCATATATACTTCTTTGTGTAACGAATTGACAAAATGTAAGTTGTAACTCACGTAGTCTATGTGTTTGGTAAATTGTTTAAATGAAAAATAGTTAATGATTTGTACTTACTAAGATTATTAAGGTAGGATTCTTTGTTGTCTTATGCCTATGTTTTTTTTTTTTGTTCTTTATCTAACCAGTTAATAAAATGCAAGTTGTATTTAACATGGTCTATGTGTTTAATGAAATGCCCAAATGAGAAATTCACTAGGATTGTTTGTCGAATACTGAGATAGATATTACACGTGGGTGTTAGCAGCATTTGGATATGAATGGGGCTACAATCCTAGTCCTAAGCAATCGGTAAACGCCCATGTCTGGGTGGCCGAATTAGTTTGGCCACCTTGGGTAAACCCGAAAGATACGGGTCGTACAACGACTGCCGACAGTGGCTTGGCCACGAGGGGCGCTTATGCGCTCTATATCGATTAAGTCACCGTGTGCCCAATTGAGCTTGCCTAATGAACCAGTTGACCTATTGGATGTTTACCATATTCTAAAGGAATTTTGTGGAACTTGTACATATTTACGTAAACATGTTTTGGATTTACGCAGACATGTTTTGGATTTACGCATTTGCTTTACTTCATTAAATTTGGAGTATGATATGCTATTTAGTAAAATTCTATGCATGCTTAATCGATCAACATGGAAGAAATCAGTATGCATGCTTAATCGATCAACATGGAAGAAATCAGAAAACTATCTTCCAATGGACAAAAGTGATGTTCGGAATCTTAGGAGTCGAGCTTTGTTCGACCCTCAAAATTCAGGGCGTTACATTTCCTTTCCTCTCCTTCGTGTATTAGTTGCATCTTTGTAGTTAAACTATTTAGTCTTTCACATGTTCTTGGCCTTTTCTGCACTCTGGTGATAACGATTGTTTGTAATTTTTCTAGCTTGGTGCCAAATGTTATGCTAGTAGCATTAGTTGTTATTTGCAAAGCAGGGGTAGTGTAAAGAAGGTCCCCCTTTACAAGGTATATAACACATCTTTATCTGTTATTTATTTATGATTTTGACTTTTAGAATTCTCTTCTAGTGATTTTAAATTCCAAGATGACAGTTATGCTTTTAGAATTGCATCTGATTCATTTCAAGTCAGACTTTTGAGTTCATCTTTATTAAATTAATTATCAAAGATTATAAATAATGAGGATGTACCCATTTAGGGTGATATAATTGTAAAATAGTGTGGTTCAAGCCTTTAGCTATTATCACCCAATTGTTTAAATCTTGCTCTTTCTGAAACTACACAAGGTATATAACTCCGTGACAATTATCAACTTAAATTTTTTGCATCTTTTGGCCCTCCAAATTAATGCAGAGATAGTACTTCGGAATAAAAAGAAGTTTTCTTGAGTTTGACGAAGTACTGGAGGTAAACATTCAGCACTTTGCCTACCACACAAGATTCCACCAAAACAAGGGTAAATAATGTTGGGGTTAATTAATACTCTAGAAGGGTGTGGCACTTGACATACAACCTCTTAAAAATTTTACATGTTGCACGTATGGACTCAAATTAAATTGTCTAAATCACAAACGTACTATCATTAAGTTACAATCCAAAATTTAAATTGGTTGTACAAAACTAATTTCTGATTTTTAGACACTTGTTTAGTGAAATAGGCCCATTGGATATTTCCATTTTTAACTATCCAATAGATGTGGATGAATAAGTTTTAATTTCATAATACATCTAAGTTGGAACTCGTAAATTGAAATGTTTAATTTGAATTACTTTAATGCCACATGCAATTTCTACAGCTAAGGGTATCATCCATCATAGCCTGCCATAGTATCAAAGATTTTCTCAAACATTATTGGCACCCTAACTTCTTTGGACATGCTTTTGCAAAGAAAGGAATGCAAAAGCATAAAAACAATAGAGTAAAAGGGTGAAACGCATGAAAAGAAGTGGGGCTACCAATATCTCGCTCAAGTGACACTTGGGTACAAGGTAAATGTGTGCCAGATCAGAACCATTCACCGAGTGATCCCAATAATGACACATCATTGTACCCTCTCATACATCCATTCGTGGACAACTGGCCCTTGTACATTTGTCATGGTTGGAGCTTGTTTACAAATTCTGAATTTGCATTCATAGTAGTTGGTAGGAATCTTATCATTTGACTATAGTTCAACATTGAGATCTATCCATGCTTTTGATTGTGATATGATTAGAAAGTTGGAGTCCCTACATTTTTCTAGTATTGAACATGTTGCTTGTGGTCAAAGAATTTCTGCTGAAGAAGATCGGTTATGGAGCTCTGTAAGGGCCATATCTAGACTTCAATTTCTGGACTGCTATCAATGAGTGACAGAGAATGATTAAAGATCTGGGTAATCCAACCATCTATATTGTTTAAAGATCAGCCATGAGTTTGCCTTTACCCCTTTTTTTTGGGGCTTTTACGTAGAAACGTCACCTACAGCTGTGCAACATTAATTTTTGTTTGGTCTATTTCAAAATGTCGTTCCCTATCATTCAAGTAGCTTACCTTATTCTTCTTTTTTTTTTTTTTTTTTTCTGTAGACATGTTGCCACATCATAGGCATAAATTTGGACACAAGTACTGCATAGGCATAAATTTGGCATGCCACATCTGGATATAATTAGATTATTAAGCTAATGTGCACATTGGGTGAGGTTTCACCTATTATGGAAAGAAGCAAATATCTCACAAACAAAAGTTGTTCATCTGAATTTGCAATTAAATGTAGTCTTTAATACCCATGATTTTTTAAGGGTTTATTTATTTATTTTTATTTTTTAAATGGTGTGTTTCAAGACTGTGCTTGCTAGGGTATTGTATTATACTGGACTAGAACAAACTTCGTCGACATTTGCATATGTCATGTCCAACTTATTTCCATCGATGACCTTCTTGTTGGCTATCATCTTCGGCTATAACCCACTCATCTCAACATTTTAAGTTAGGATTTGTTTTGATTCATATAGTATATCCAATTTTGGTACTTTCCAAAGGATCATGTAGATTTTGTAATAAGTAGAGAAGCATTGGTTTCTATTTTTGTAACATGGGTTTTCAAGTTTGGTGGATGGATGGTCTTCATCCAATTACTTATGCCCATTTCATGTTATGGAGGAAAAATCGGAAGATGAACCTAAACTATGTCAAAGCCATGGTTTCAGGTAACTTAGTGTCTTTAGTTGTTGTTAACGATGCGCCAGAATATATAAAATTGGGACAAAAGCAAGAGGTGGGCAACTAGCTACTGATACTCATTGATGATTAGTTCATTAAATTGCTCATGCTAAATACGGAATATCTATTTAATTCAGTTGGCATTTTCTAGTATCATTTTCTTAGAACCATAGGAGTAATTCAGATTTATTTCCTAAACTAAAATGATCATGAAAAGGCATTCTATTAATCTTCTGAAAATTTGTTTTCACTAGTAAGAATGATCTGTCATCCTTCGATGTGCTCCATTAGATAAAGTTTTCTTAATATTTCTGACATGGGTTTCTCTTATCTTCTGATTTTTCTACAGTTGATTCAGAATATATTTCTTACTTGAATTGGGTTCTTATTTTTCTTTCTTAATGTTGTCCCTGTGTCCAGGTGGGGAATGGTGCAATGCCTGCTTTGATTAGCTCACATAACATAGATTAATTCTTGCTTCTTACAACTGCCCCATGTACCTACTAAAAAGCTAAAACTCTTCATCTCTAAGATTCTTGAAACATCAAATTTTGTTTCCTAGTGATCTTCTTCTTTCATAGAAATGAATACACTTCTTTCGTTCTTATATATATATATATATATATATATATATATATATATATATATATATATATATATATATATATATATATATATATATATATATATATATCTTCTAATTTGATATTAACATAGAGATTTATTTCAGGTTGAGTACAATGACGACTAAAATGCAAGCTAGCAAGATTCCCAACTTTCAAGTATGGAAGTGGCAGAACGGCAGATTCTGTTACTTTCCACCTCGTATTTTCTTTATAAAATCTCTTTTAGCATATCATTTCTAATAAAGAATTCAATTTGTCAAACACATCTTTTCAATGTTATATCATCATATTGTTATTGATTTTTCCTCTGGGAGTTCCAAACAATTAAGCAAAGCACTTCCCATTTTATGGAGAAAATGGGATTGAACAGTTTCAAAAGTTTTAATATCTGTTCACCACAAGGATGCTTTCTCACTATCCATTACAACATAATTGTACAACACCCTGTATCTCTTCTATATCTTCTTTTTCTTTCTTTCTTTCTTTCTTTCTTTCTTTTTAATGTTGCTTACCTTTGAAATTTACATGCTTCATCAATGTTGATACAAACCCTCTCTGTGAGAGGAAAAGGCACAACCAATCCTCCCAGTCTTATTCTGCGAAGAAAAATAACATGGCTATTCACAGTAGTTAGAACCACTCATTTGCTATGATGCTGCATTCCATTTTGCCAATCTCTAATTGTGATTACAACGGAGTATAGATCTCATCGTAATCCCTCTTATATGCCATCATGGCACATGCAATCTCTTCACACATGCGCATAAGCAATCGCATTCGACAACGTTGCTCTATACTTTATCTCTTGTGAAATGGGGATCTAACTCTAACTAGCAAATACCTGCAATGACTCTTTCAGCTTCGATACCTTGGCCTAATTCTTTGTATTTTACATAAATTGTTACTTTTTAAGTTTGTTAAAAGCTCAGTCAAGCCATGAATTTATGTTTTGTATTTTACATAAATTGCAGCTTCCATACCTGCAATCGTTTTTTAACCAGTGGTGAAAGTGGGCAAGAAAAACTGAAACAACAAAAATTGCAATGGCTACGGATTGTCGGTAACCATAGGTTTTGTGGCTACGGATTTTATCCGCATCATTTTCTCATTTTCGGCCAACACAATTAATAACTGATGATTTAGGGGCATCCCGCAAAACCGCCGGTAAAAGCTAATGGCCGCCAGTAAAACCTTTATCGGCAGTTGCCTGACCGACAGCAAAACTTTTACCTATGGTTTTTTGGACCTTTTCCGGCGATTTTGACCATTGGGAAAGGCCAATTTTGTTGTAGTGTCGTTTGCATGTGCTTGGGCTTCCACGTCTCTCACGGTGGGAGACGTTTTAATATCCAATCTGATGTATTGCAACAAGACATGGTCGTGCTCCCATACTATTTTCATGGGGTGCGCTTCAATGAAACCGTTGATGCAAAAATTTGGTCCACCCTCATTAGACCTAGAGTATCTGTACAGGAAGAAGAGAAAGTAGACCCTGGCTATAGCAGGGGACCCTCTGATGCCAAAGTCAAGACAGGAATATGGTTCCTTTAGTATTGATGGCTTTGGGCTAGAGATTCTGCGTACCTTTCACCATTAGAAATGCTCTTATTTATAGTTGATAAGAGATGGTGGCGTAGAGGAGATCACCCTATTTAGTATATACGTACTGTAGAGAAATTTAGATCCCAAACGCGTGGAGGAATCTCCCGAGATCCTTGGTGAAGATCTCGGGATCCCAAGTGTGTCGCGGATATCCTCTGAGATCTTTGGAGAGGATCTTGGCGGATCTTTCTTAGATAAGATCTTATTATTCGGAATCAACGGAGATGTGCAGTAGGAGGCCGAGGTAGTTCCGGCCGACCTAACCTGGAGGTAGTATGCCGACTTAACTTGCGTGTGGTCTACCAACTTTTCCTGGGGGTAGTCTGCCGACCTGACCTGAGTGTAGTCTACTGACCTGACCTAGTGGTAGTCTGCCGACCTGACCTGAGTGTCCGAGGTAGTCTTAGTTGACCTGGATACTCCGATGAGCTTCGAGCCTCCCTATGTCGTTCGGCAGATGGTCGGCTTGTAGACTTGTCGACTTTTATGCACATGTAGTAAGTGACCGACCTCTCTTCCTTGGCCATTGTGGAGCTTATTGGTCATAACCAGCACTGGACGACCTCGTATCCCGTAGAAATGTCTGAGCCGACCTCCTCTCTTTAGCTAGTCTATTTTTACCCATAACAGTAAACCCCTTACTTACGAGCTCGCACAGCGGGCTTGGGAAGTAGGTTGATTTTGGTGAGGTCGGACATTTTAGCCTAGTAGGAGCATTAGGGTGAGCTCTTGAGCTCTTCCTTTTATTATGAGAATTCTGCTTTTGTCGAATAAATTGGTTAGCTACAATGGCCCCTTCATGAGGGGCTGAGTAGTTTACTTAGGAGGATTATTTCTCCTTGCACTAAGAGATCCTCATTGTAGATCGTGCGATCCAAGTGGTGTTACCAATTAGTGGACCTCTTTTTTAAGGGTCGGATGACTGGTGAGGACTATTTTTCCCCTCCACTAAGGGAAGTCCTCAGTAGTTTGTGTAGCTCGGATTGTGGAAAAAGAGATTTTCTTACCAATATGGGGAAACTCTTCCATAGTAGAATTCATGGTAGATGACATTTTTTCCTTGCACTAAGGAAAGTCCTCGTAGTAGATTTTTCAAATCGAATAGTTAAAATTTTGAAAGAAGTTCTCTTTCACTGACTTAGGGAAGTTCTTTTATTGTAGAAATCGTCAAACAGTAGAAAGCACGATAGTAGTGTTGTTAGCACCTTTTTCCCTTTTAGAAAGGGAGGTCACGCTTATCGAATAGGTCGGTCAATCGACGCGCTCATGGTTGAAGGACTTCTTAAGTCCTTGATGGAGTAGTAGATCTTTAAGTAGTCAGCATTCCATTGGCGAGTTAAGAGCCCCCATGCCTTCTAGTTGATACGTCACTCAATATTTAATGTCGAGGTCGGAGTTGGCCGATTAGCCTTATTACCGAGCTTCATTAATTGGTTTAACTCGTTTGTTAGGTTTCCTTGCTCAACTCATCTTCTATTGACATCAATACTCGGGCATGGTAGGCTTGTCTGATGTCGATGATTTGCCCTCAAAATTTCTGGATCTCTGCCTACCAATGGGCCTCGTTCTCGGCCATTGCTTCGAAGGCTTTTTGCATAGCTCTTCCTCTTTAGCACAGGGTGCAGGTCAAACTTTACGAGCGTGACTGCTCCCAAAGTGTGGGAAAGAGCCTGGAATGGCAGCTCAGTAGGTTGCTTGTTTCTTTGCGATTTAACTGGTGCTTGAGGTGGTGTAGTGGTAACACCCTCCTCTACATCGCGACCAATGGGTAGATTTTGTCTTTCCCGGACTTGCATGAGTTGATCCATGTTTTTTTTCAGGACTTTGACTCGGTTCTTCAAGGAGACTAATCGACCGTCCTGGGTGGGGGTCAAGGAGAGGGTGTTGCGGGAGTAGAGTTGTCTCGCTTTTGGCAGGGCTAGGCACCCAGATGGATTGATGATTCAAGAAGTGTAACGCCCCAGTTTTCGAAAACCCGAGTACTCGACCCATCCTTGAAAACCCAGTGTTTATTGGTGATCAAAATAGACAATTTATCAAAGAGCGATTTGTAGAAACAAGCGTAGCATAGATATATCCCAACTCAAATGAATATTCAGGGCCACTCAACTGGGGCCATATACAAAATCCAAAAAATATAATTTTTTAAAAGTAACCATGATAACTAAACTATTGGTTTAAACTGAAGTAGGCAGTCGCCTCCTGTTATGACTCCTCGTCGTAGTACTCCTCCTCAGCGGTAGCAGGTTCCGAGTTCACCCCGTGCACTTCAACGCCTGTGCCTGTCTCATCTGTACGGTTGAACATTGATGAATGAGTGACCAACTTAATGTGATCTTCCCTCAAGATTACACACCGCCGCCCTAAACAAGGAATATCATAAAATATACAGGCAATCCAAAATATAGCAATTGTAGTCTTATTATATGCATGTATGCGTGAATGCAGTCATCGCCCCAGGGATGCACATCCGTTCGAAAGTTGGGCTCGTCACTCATGCAATCATCGACCTAGGAAAATCATCCAGTCGGACAAATACGTACATCACGTACGATAGTAATAGATGTTGGTCTATGTCATGTATGCATGATTAGCCAACCATTATTAATCCAGTTACAATTATCCATTTTAAGTAAGCTCAAGGTCACTACGGGGGCTTAACACCGGCGTAGGCCGACAGCTCCGGTATCGGTCCTATACTACCATCCCCAGCTCATGAGGCTACCACCTTAGGGTGTGTAAAGAACCCATCAACACTTGGTTAATCAAGTCTCAATGTTAGGAAACTACCACCGATGCTGACTAGGAATGAAATATATAAATCATTAAATTCAACGACCCAAGTGAGGCGGTATGTATGGATGAAAGCAAGTAAACAGCGGTGGGTAGAACATGGTGTGATTCACTCCATAGTCAGGTAACTGGAATCACTCCATGGATTGTGGTCCCCATAATTCAATTTCCATGTGTCACAACCTCCATGTTGAGGGTCTAATCTTGTCACAGCCAGTCTTGCTACACCCTAAGTACGAACTCTCCTTAGGTAAAGGTTTTCGTAGAGAGATTTTGATAGCATATGTTTCACAACCAATGCAATAGAAGTTCAGACATGATTAAACGACCTGAACAAAATATATATACGCATACATGCAGAAGTCTCATAGTCTTAGTCTATAAATTCTGAGGAAGGTTCCAAAAGGAGTTAAACATGTGATTTGAATACTTAGTAAATTTGCAAATTGATTCTTAAGACATGTGCTCAATCAAACATGTCAAGCGTTCAAGTAATTGCAAGGCATAAGTTAAGCTAATAATTAAGTCCTATGATGTTTTGATTAAGAAGTTTTATTGAGCATTTCACAAATTTCTAAGTAAACCAATCAGGCGGTTAAATGACTTCCAAAGTATGAGATGAGGTTATCAGTTCGTATTACTAGTCTTATGGCATATGTTCTAGTGACCTTACTGGCTAAATTACTCCTAAGATATATACACCGCATCTAGCCAATGGTTAGAAAATTCATAAAACATGTTCTCAAACAACAAGTCAAATTATCATTCGTCTTAAGGATACCAGTTACAACCACAACAAAGGACTATCCCAAATCCAGTTTAGAGATGGAAAGCTTAAGGGGAGGAAAATCATCACCTTCTGGGTTGGATTCCCTTACGTAGTTCCGCCTCTTTAGCGATCGACCCACGGTCCCACGTCACTTGATTGAACTCCTAGGGTCATTCCCAACAAGACATAAATAACCGATTTTAACGGATGGTTTTGCCGACTCTTAGCCACTTAGGCCCGCTTCGACCCTTTTCTTACTTATAATGAAGATGAGGGCCACTTCCATACCACAATTAGATGGGCGATTCGGACCTTACCTGGCCTATGTGGTTTGACTAAAACCCATGCAAAATGGGCCCACCCGAGGCTGGCTTAGTCCAGGCCCATTGTGCGGCCCGCTGTGATTGGTGGTGAGGCCCACAGTGCTTTACGTGTGGCCCACAAGTTAATGTGGTGCGGCCCACCTGCTGTTCAGCTGAGGTGCGGCCCACCTACTGTGCAAGTTGCGGCCCGCCAGATCTACCCATGGCGTGGCCCACCAGCATAGTGCACGGCCCACAACAACATATAGTATGGCCCACAGAGCCTTCTATGGTGTGGCCTGCCGTCAGCTGAAGTAAATTTAGGCCCAACTCTGGGTGGCTATTTTTTGCCAAATCCTGGCCCAATCCATGGCCCTGCTATTGGTTACATTTGGCCCAGGAAATAGCCCACTACAGGGCTAATTTCAGACCTCAGTGGGGCCCAATATTGTTGTCCACGCAACGCGTTGCAAGGCCTGATCCCAGTCTCCATCTCAGCCATCTACATGGGCTGATTCGGACATTGTTCATGGCCCATTGGGGGTTTGTTTTCATCACCCATCAGGAGGCAGCTTACGGCCCGACTGATGCATGTTTCCATTTATATTTCAGGCTGAGAATCAGCCTGCTTTATAGCCTGATGGGGAGGGTCAGATTCGTGGCCCAAACGTGATCCATTCCCAACTAGTTTCAGAGCTCAAATAGAGCTCATTCCAGCTCCATTTCGGGCCCCGAAATGGCCTGAGTTTGGCTGAGATTAGATGCCCATCTATAGGCTCCTTACAACCCTGTTTACAGCCTGATGAATGGCCCAGCTAGTAGATATTTTCCAGTCCATTTTAGAGCTCAAACAGAGGTCCATTTCCTACTACGTCACCAGCCCAAAAATGGCCCGACCAGGTGCATTTTTAGCCAGATTTCTAAACTGGTTTTAGTCCATTTTTTAGGGCGTGCTGCAACTTAAACAGGGGCATGTTTGTAGGTCATTTTTAGGCTGATTTTTAGCTCTTTAAAGAGGCCATTCACAGGCCATGTTTGACCTCAACATAGAGCCCAATGACAGGCCATATTCGGCCTCGAAACAGAGCCTGATCACATGCCATATTCGGCCTCAAAATAGAGCCCGTTCACAAGCCATATTCGGCCTCAAAATAGAGGTCGTTTCCTCGGTTCTTTCTGGGCTTCCTATTGCCAGAATTTCGGCCCCAACAACTGGTTGATATCCCTTGAAAATGAAGGGGAAAAGGGAGAAGGCCGAGACATGTTACCTGGCCGGATGTTGGTGCTCACGCCCACCCTGTTTCTCCCTTTTCTTTCTCTCTATTTCTCTCCCCTTTTCTTTCCTTCTTTCCTTCCTTCCCTTCTCTTTCTGTGTGGAATCAGGAGGGTAGTGGTGTCATTTATAGGCAAGGGAGAGAAACCTCTGACGGCCGTGCTAGCTCTTCTTAGACCAACAATGAAACTTTGTTTTTTCCACCTTTAAAGCCTTTCGTAGCCTTTTTTGGCCATGAAAGGACCCTCCAAAGCTGTGCTCGTGGAAGGCTTGGTCCCCTGGGTAATGTGGAGGTTGGCTTGTAAGAGAACCAATCTGATGGTCCTCTCCCTCGGATCTTAGCCACACATGAAAGGAATGGACGGTCCAAGCCCATCTCCTTCATTCCTATGCACGGGTCCAAACGCCTATACAGTTTTGGTCGGGTGGATCCCACGAGGAAAATGGACGGTTCAGATTGTCCGGAAAGTGGCCAGGGTGGCTCACTTTGGGCCTTGAAGATCAAAATTTCAAAATCTTGAAATGGCAGGAGTCTCTAGAGGTTTGTGGGAGTTTATCGGTCAAAGACTGTTTGATCGCTCCCCTTGCTCTAGTGCACATCGTGCACAACAGTACAAGGTGCACACGCACCTTGTACAAGGTCTAATGTGATGTTTATGATAAATCTACACCGTTCATTTGTCTAAGGGTCCCTATATAGGGGCCCCGGTCTAGTTTGGGGCACATGTGAGGCCCATGTGGGCCGCATCACCTGTTTTAGGCCTTATCTAGCTAGTGTACACTAGACCAACGGCTGGATTGGCCTAATAGTTGGTCTCAATAGTTAAATGGGGTCGAGAGCACATTGTTCATTCGATTGGCCATAATTTATTCCTCCAGGGTGGTTAGTGGGTGTATTGTGCCAACGTGATTTAGTTAACTTGTCTATTAGCCATTTTAACTTAAGTGTTTGTTGAGTTTTACCTCTTGGACTGGTGTTGGGTTCGATTTGGCTCCTTCATCTCTTGGTGGTCGGCTTTATTATTGACTGGAAGTCCCGACCTACACGTGTAAAGTTTAAGTTGCTTCGTTAATTGATCTTAGTTCCATAAATGTGATTCTCAGAGGTAACACCCGTCTACCTGAAGTATGAGGTGTTACAGGAAGAGTCAGGATGACTGCAATAGATTATTCAGGAAGAGCTTTGGATTGGTTGCATCAAATGATTCAGGAAGAGCTCTGACTTGGCTGCATCAAATGATTTAGAAGAGCTTTTACTTGGCTGCATCAAATGATTCAGAAGAGCTCTGGCTTGGCTACAACAACTGATTCAGGAAGAGCTCTATCTTAGCTGCAGCAAATGATTCAGGAAGAGCTCTAGATTGGCTGCATCAAATGATTCAGGAAGAGCTTTGGATTGGCTACGGTAAATGATTCAGGAAGAGCTCTGGATTGGCTGCATCAAACAATTCAAGAAGAGCTCAGGCTTGGCAGCAGCAAATGATACAGGAAAAGCTCTGGCTTGGCTTCATCAAATGATTGGGAAGAGCTAAGATGTCTACAGAAGATGATTCCGGAAGAACTCTGACTTGGCTGCATCAAATGATTCAGGAAGAGCTCAGGCTTGGCTGCAGCAAATGATTCAGGAAGAGCTCTGGCTTGGCCACAGCAAGTGATTGGGGAAGAGTTGAGATGACTGCAGTAGATGATTCTGGAAGAGCTCCGACTTGGCTACAACAAATGATTCAACAAGAGTTCTAACTTGGCTACAATAAATTATTCAGGAAGAGCTCTAAATTGGCTATATCAAATGATTTAAGAAGATTTCTGGCTTCGCTGCAGCAAATGATTCAGGAAGATCTGGCTTGGCTACATCAAATGATTTGGGAAGAGCTTTAGATTAGTTGCATCAAATGATTCTGGAAGAGCTGGTATGAGTGCAACAGATGATTCTGGAAGAGCTCTAACTTGAATGCAGCAAAATATGAAGCATTATACGTCAAACTTAAATTGGCAGCCACCATGGGAGTTCGACACTTAGTAGTATTCAGCGATTCATAACTAGTCGTCAATCAACTAGCTGAAGAATACTAGGCCAAGAAAGACCGCATGGAAGCATACCTACGAAAGGCTAAAGAATTGATTGGTACATTCTAGAAGTGCAACGTTGCCCTGATTCCTCGGGTAGAAAATGCCAAGGCTAACGTGTTAGCTAAATTAGCTACAACAGATGAAGATGACATCATGAGATCGGTCTCGATCAAACTCCTTGCCGAACTAAGCATTAATGAAGACGACCATATAGGCCCACAGTATCATCGTTTAGACCGACCAACCCCTTCGCCAAGTACTCCAAAAGCCCTAAGCTTCGGGAAGGCTGACCAAGTGGGCAATCGAGCTAAGTGTATTTGATATCAAATATCAACCCATAACTACCATTAAAGGATAGGCAGTGGCTGACTTTATCACCGAACTTACCCCGTCTCCCGAACAAAGTCCCGATTTAACTGTTCAAGCCGACCTAAACGTCCAGCCTGAGCTAGAACTCATCCCAAGAATTCCTCCCGGGTAAACACCCAGTCAACAGGCCATTCTCGATCTCCCTAAATGGATGTTGTATGTCGATGATTCATCCAACTCTAAAGCCAGTGGAGCCGAGATAGTCCTGGAGACTCCAGATCACACACACACAAATTATTACATCTATGAACCCATTACTTTACATTATCATTCTACAAAGACCTGGATTCCTGACTTTGGCATCAGAGGATCCCCTATCTTAGCTAGAGTCTCCTTTGTCATTTTTTATGCAGGTGTCCAAGGGTCAAAGAAGGGTTCATCTGAAAACTAGCATCAACAGGAACCAATGTCACTGTAAGTTAGGATGGTATTAGGGAATATGCAGAACAAAATCTTAGGTGGACCACACCACAGGAAATACTAGGAAATAATAATGGTTGAACGCACACCATTAAAAACTCATTGGGGGTTACAAAAGTTTTGATCAAGCTGATATTTATGCTTTCCCCTTCATCCGGGTTTGTGTGACCTAATCAACGGTTTGGGTGATAAATAAATATTAAATTAGACTCTAAGAAGTTTCTAATTATGGGCATCAATCACCACTATTTCCTGTGTGGTTTAACTGGAGAGACACTTGGCTACCACCCGTAACAGTTAATGTGGCTGGGACCCAGACCGTTAGGCCCACTTCAATGTCATCCATCTATTTTTTTTAAAGCTTATTTTAAGATATGATCTCAAAAATTAAGAAGTTAAAATATTCAGATTGACCACACCACAGGAAATAGTGATCATTGAACGCCCACCATTAAGAACATTTTAACTTCCACTAATATTTATTGACCATCCAACTTGTTGATAAAGTCACACAGACCTAGATGGAAAGAAAAAACAAATATCAACTTGATCTAAAACTTTTTTGGCCCACAAGAGATTTTTAATGGTCAATAACAATTATTTCCCATGGTATGGTCCACCTAAAATTTGTATTTACTTCAATTCCAAAAATGGACTAAAATAATCTGTACAAACAGATGAATGGCATGTATATACAATGCATACATTGAGGTGGGCCTCTATGGTCATGGTCTCACCTAGGGTCGCAACCAACTGGTTTTGGTTTACCTGAGATTTCGATCTAGCTATTTTTGGACTCATGCCTTAAAATGAGATGAAAGAATTGATGGATGGCATGGTAAAACACATACATCATGTGGGCCACACCATCAAAACCAAGACCTTGGTACTAGAGGAGTCACTCTCGAATCTGAGAGCAATGGTACCAAGTCAATGTAGGACTAGAGCTGGGGAGAATCTGACCTGATCCGACGGATCCAACCCGATCTGAAGGCCAGGATCGGGTCGGATTGAGTAGGCCTACTCAAATCCGACCGTACATCGGATCAATGGCCAATCCGGACAGATCCGATCCGGTCAGGTCGTATGAAGTTAAAATAGAGTTGTTGGATGTTTGCATCTTTAACCGTTGAGAAATAAAGGGCTAGGATTAAACCATTTTCCAAGCGAGATGACGTGAAGACAGTGGCTAGTGGGTGGTGCATTGATAGGGCCGCCGTTGGGTAGGTGTACCAGACCTTGAACCTGGTTCGGAAGTGAATTGCGTACTAAGTTTACTGAGTAAACTTTGTGGGCCCAACTATCATTCATACAAGTTATCCACTCCGTTCATCTCTTTTAACAAATAATTTTAGGGCTTTATCCCAAAAATGGAGTGTATCCTTTATCCCAAAAATGTAGTGTATCCAATCTCAAGTGGAGCACGCCACCGGAAACAATGTGAATTGAACATCTATCGTTGAAAATTTATTGGGGGCCAAAGAAGTTTTAGATCAAGCTGATATTTGTTTATTCCTTTCATCCATGTCTTTTTGATCTTATGAACAGGTTGGATGACAAATAAACATCACTAGGGCCTTATAAAGTTTTTAGCGATGGAAATCAATACTTCTACTTTTTCCTATGGTATGGTCCACTTGAGATTTGGATATGCATCAATTTTGGGTTCAACCCCTAACATGATTTGGAAAAATGAATGGATAGCGTGGATAAACCACATGCATTCATGATGGGCCCAATAGAGTATACTCAGTACAATAAACCACATGCATTCACGGGTTCACTCCAATTCGATTTCGTGTGCCACACCAACTATACAGCTGGTGTAGATACGTGTCGTGCAAAGACGAGCACCGATGCACCTCAAGATCCGAGTTGTATGAACGGCTCAAATGAGATCAAAGGTACATGGCCCCACCATAACGTTTATTTTCCATCTAATCTATTAATAAGGTTAAAAATAATGGATGAAGAGGAAAAACAAATTTCATATTGATCCGAAGCTTCTGTGATCTCCAAAAGGGTTAAATTGGTAAATGTTCAATTCCCCACTGTTTTTTGCAGTGTGTTCCAAATGATCTTTATATCTGTCTTATTTTTCAGCTATAGCCTTAAGACGAGCTCTCCAAATGGATGGATGGTTTGGATATAACACATACCTCATAGTTCGACCCATAGAACTTGCTGACGTCAATACACCACCGGCCAAACCGCTTCCGGTTCCGTGACTTGTACTCTACGTCTCCACCTACTTCTCTCTGGAAACGGACTGCCTACTCCCCCTACCACCAGCCCAGTGCTCCATGGGACCCACCATGATGTATTTGTTTCATCCATTCCGTTCACCCACTTTTAAATATCATTTTAGGGCATTATCCCAAAACTGAGATGGATATAAATCTCAGGTACAACACACCACAGGAAAACAATAGTGATTGGATATACACCATTAAAATCCTCCTAAAGCCCACTGTACTATTTATTTGACATCCAATCTGTTGATTAGGTCATAAAGGACCAGAGAAGGGAAAAAACAAATATCATCTTGATCCAAAACTTTTATGGCCCCAAAAAGATTTTTAATGGTCAACAATTATTCAACATTATTTCCTATAATGTGGTCCACTTGGGATTGGAATATACCTAATTTTTGGTCTCATCGCATAAAATGATCTGTAAAAACAGATGGACGACATGGATGAAACACATATATCATTGTGGGGCCCACAGAGCACCGACCACCAGCCATTGGCTGGTGGCATGGGGAGTAGCCAATCTATTTCCCTTCTCTCTCCTCTGCTGTAATCCCGCCCCTCCCTACCAAGTAGCTTCTGATCCGAACCATACCCAACCCGATATGGTTCTGATCCGAACCATATATCGGCTCCGTCCATCCGATTGTCGCAAATCATGATATATGTGATATGACAGGGATGTTACCATATTTGGTTGTTTGAATGTGTATACATTCTAGTTCGAGGGCAAGAAGGTCAAGCTAAATCCACTTCCACATAAGAACACGACTAGAAAAGAGCCCACCACAAAGAATGGTGTGAGTGGCTCAAAAGAATTGAAGGAATCGAAGTCTAAGTCTAAGCCTCTCCATATTCTAAATGCTAAAGACTTTGAGCGAAACTGAGTCAGACTCAATAGTGTACGCCCTTGTAGCCAGGGAGAGTGCACTTGAGGCTAGTGAAGAGTTACCCACTGAGGCCATTCCGGTAGTGGATGAGTTTTATGATGTCTTTCCTGATGATCTACCAGATGAACTTCCCCCTATGAGGGATATACAACACGCCATTGATTTAGTCCCTGGGGCGACTCTACCAAACCTCCCTCATTACAGAATGAACCCAAAGGAGCATGCAGAGTTGAAGAGACAAATTGATGAGCGCCTAGAAAAGGGTTTCATTTGAGATAGCATGAGTCCATGTGCCATGCCTACCTCAACATAAAGTTTCCTTTTAATCTCTTGAGGTGTCCAAAGTACATATGATTCACCTAAGACAGAGAAAGTTTCATAGTTAGCGCAACATGGTGAATCAGAGACTACAAGTAGATAAAATTCAGAGTAATTCTCAATAGGTGATGTAGTCTTAACATATTCTGAAGTTTCAGGCTTTGGTTCAACTTTCAACTCCTCCATTAATGATAAACATTCAAGATACGTGGAAGGAGGGGCTTCAGAATAAGGGTTCTCTCAGTCAGTAACAACCACCGAGGTATTGTTTTGCAAGGCATCCATTATTTCTTTTATCATGGTATCATTTGAATATGTAAAATATGCCAAGTAATCTTTCAGAGAGTTGAGATAGTCAGTTAAGAGAAGCTCATTTTCCACATCGAGGTTTGTGATGATATGCCCAATGATTCCTTCGTCTTCTCTTATAATAGAGGGAAACATGATCCCTTGCTCTTCACCTTGGTGAGAGTCAATTGTCACTGGATACATCTCGCCCTGCCCTACATAGATAAATTCTGGATCAGTAGGTACATTGATGTGAAGACTCTGTTCATTGTTACTACTCAGTAGAGGCATTATATCATCAAGTGTTGATGACTCAAACGGTGGCCTTAACTGAGTGGTTTCAAATTCCAAAGTTATCTCGGACAACTTGTCCATCTCCCTAATCATATTATAATCTAAATCAGGAGAGTGGTTTACTCACGCCTCAAAAGAGTCATGTGGTTCACCTGGAAGAGTGTGAGACCCGACCCTAGTTCCCATGTTTGCATGTATGTGTATGAGTATGCATCTTGTTCATCATGGTCTCGCGGTCCTACCGGTCGAATTCCGGCGACCCGCGACCTTCGAATTGTGTTTACAGTCACCTTGAGTCCGGTCACGTAGACCTAACTAGGATCGACCCAATACCTATGCCATCTCGTTCGTATCGTCGTTGCGGTTCCAACGACGCGTCTTGTGAGTCAATCCGACCTATGGATCAAAAGTTATGAGCATTTCATCTTGTGGCCCACTTTTTGAACAAATGCATGTGGACCACCTCCATGGCACAATTTTTCATGCACACCACACACACACTACATAATTGCATGGAATTGACACTACCCACCTAGACACCACCCAAACCTAGCCTAAGTATAGCAACATTGTTATTGTCACCATAGGCTATGAATACTTCTCTTAAATAGTTTTTTTCTCTCTCTTCCCCTCTCATTTCCCTCCATTGCTGAAATTTTCAGCAACTTCTCTTCCTTCTCCCTCTCTTCTCCAGCCCCCTTACCCCCATCATACTCCCAATCCCTCCATTTGAACTAGATCTCCACCATTGAAATCCATTCTTTGCTCCAAGAGCTTCATGGAGTAGAAGTTTGGGAGTGAGATCACAAGTGGGTAACTATGATCTTGCTGATCTAATTTTATATCTTTAAATCTTCTTATTTCTTTTGTATGGATCATATGGGGCCCACCAATCCATGGTGGAGACCCCATTTGACTCCATGGATGTGGCCTTTTGGCCCATCCTACATGCATGTCATGATCCATGATGGGGCCATTCTCTATGGACCCCATCATGATGGATGTAATGATCCACTCCATCTCAAGGTCATCTAGACCTAAGGATCATGTTGGGATGACATTTCAACCATCCATAGCAATTATAGATCATGCATGTAGTGATTTCATGTTGCATGTACAATCAATGTAGTTATATGGGTATGATTCATTCTTGGGAGGGCCCATTAGTGGCGGGGCCCTACCCTATGGCCGGATTATGTTTCTTCTCCATATTTTCTTTCCTATCTTTATAATAAATCTGATGTATGTGGGGCCCACTTTTGATGTGCCATGCAACTAGGCCCAAGTGGTTAGACATCCAGGCCCACCTTGTTGCCCCATATTGTTGGCATGTTTTGGACAGCCTTTGGGCTTGATTTTATGGATGATCTTGGAAGGGGCTTGGGTCTGAGAGTTGCGTGACCCATCTAGGTGGACCCCACCCTGAGAAAATGCTGATTTATTTTCCTTTTAATTATCTTTTGGGGTGGTTTGGACAGTAACATGTTGCTGTCCAAATCTGCCTGGACAGATTTTTGGGCCACTTTGGGGCCTGATTTATGGGTCTTTGGTGGGAATAATGAAACAAAATAATATGTGATTCTTGTAGCCTTATGACCCACCTACAACCATACCAAATTTCAGCCCCATCTGACCTTCATTGGGGTCCCAAAGGTGTGGTCCAAATGAGGTGGACAGTCTGGATTTTTCTGCACTGTTCCAGCAACATTCTACCCTGGACAGGTTGGAATTCTGAAATTTATTAAAATACTTTTGGGTGTCTAAAAATTATAAAAATTTACAGGGAGGTGGTCCACTCATGTTAGGACCAACCTAAAAAATTTTGGGGCTAATGGACACCTGTACACACCATGGTGGTGGCTGGACCGGCCCATTACAATATGGTGTCCAGATCAGTCCGATTTTTAGGATAGATTGATTTCTTTAAATAAATTAAAATATTTTTAAATCTCCAAAAATTCTGAAAATTTGTGAAGTTGTTTTTCACCTATGGTGGGACCTACCTACTAAGTTTCATAGCTAATGGACCCCTGTGCACACCGGTGGAGTCGTTGAGGGTATTCTTCTTGTTTCTGCTTGTGTTGCTCATGTTTTGTTTGATTCTGGCGCTTCCCATTCTTTTGTGGCCGAGTAGTTTTGTTGATCGACCGGTATTCCGTCGGAGGCCGTGTCTGAGGCCTTGACTGTTTCGACTCCCATGGGGAAGTCTATTGTGCTAACCCATCGCTGTCCTTCTTGTCCAGTGTTAGTGGGCGAGATGTTCCTCCCTGCCGATCTATTCCTGATGCCGATGGCAGGATTTGATGTGATTCTGGGTATGGACTGGCTTGCAGAGTATCATGCCATCTTGGACTGTGCCGCGAGGACAGTCACTTTTCATATCCCAGGCTTGCCAGTGTTCCAGTTCGTCGCCGAGCCCAGAGGAGAGCTGCTATCTAGTTTATTGGCTTCGGTCGTTGAGGATTCTATCGCAGAGAGTATTGAGCAGCTGTCAGTTGTTTACGAGTACCCAGATGTGTTTCAGGAGATACTGGGTTTGCCTCTGCGTCGGCAGGTAGAGTTCCAGATTGATTTGGTGCCCGGTGCCGCGCCTATCTCAAAGGCCCCCTACTGGATGGCACCGTTAGAGTTGAGGGAACTGCAGGAGCAGTTAGATGAGCTCCGGGAGTTAGGTTTTATTCGTCCCAGCAGTTCGCCTTGGGGAGCCCCGGTATTGTTTGTGAAGAAGAAGGATGGTTCGTTGCGACTCTGTGTAGATTATCGTGAGCTCAACAGAGTCACCATCAAGAATCAATACCCGCTCCCCCGTATTGATGATCTGTTTGATCAGTTGCAGGGTGCGCAGTATTTTTCCAAGATAGACTTGCGTTCCGGTTACCATCAGATTCGGGTCCGAGAGGAGGACATTCCGAAGATGGCTTTCTGAACACGCTATGGTCACTTTGAGTTTCTGGTCATGTCATTTGGACTGACCAACGCGCCCGCCGTATTCATGCAGCTGATGAACGAGATTTTTCGGCTGTTCCTCGATCAGTTCGTGGTGGTATTCATTGATGATATTCTTGTATATTCGAGAACCCGAGAGGACCATGCTGAGCACCTGCGGATTGTGCTTAAGACCCTCCGTGCATACCAGCTGTATGCGAAGCTGGAGAAGTGCGAGTTTTGGCAGGAGGAGATGAAGTTCCTCGGTCACGTAGTGACTAAGGAGGGTGTCGCTGTGGACCCCTCGAAGGTTGATGCAGTGCGTCAGTGGGGCCAACCCACGAATGCGTCCGAGATTCACAGCTTCCATTGGTCTAGCGGGATATTATCGACGATTTATCGAGGGTTTCTCCCGTATTGCAGCACCACTGACCCGGTTGATGCGAAAGGGCATCGAGTTTGTCTGGAGTGACGCTTGTGAGAAGGCATTTGCGGAGTTGAAGGACCGCCTCACGTCCGCTCATGTTCTCACCCTTCCGGATGGGAGTGAGGGTTTTGTTGTTTTCACCGATGCCTCTAGAGTTGGCTTGGGTGCTGTACTGATGCAGCACGGGAAGCCAGTGGCGTATGCCTCGCGCCAGCTTAAGGTCCATGAGCTGAACTACCCCACTCATGATTTGGAGCTTGCAGCAGTTGTCTTCGCACTGAAGGTGTGGAGGCATTATCTATACGGGGTCAGGTTCGAGCTCTTCTCAGATCATAAGAGCTTGAAGTATCTATTTTCACAGTCCGAGTTGAACCTGCGTCAGAGGCGATGGATGGAGTTGTTGAAGGATTATGATTTTGACCTTCAGTACCACCCAGGCAAGGCAAACGTGGTGGCGGACGCGCTCAGCCATCAGCCACGAGGCCTGGTGGCACATATGATGGTCCGACAGTGGCAGATGCTCGAGGATGTTTCAGAGTTTGACTTTGAGTTCGGTCTGTAGTCTTCCATTGTTCAACTTTCGAGCTTGTCGATTCAACCCTCTTTGGTGGCAGGGTGATCGAAGCTCAGCAGTCGGACCAGTCACTTCAGGAGTACCGAGTAGAGGCCGCCTCCGTGGAGCAGTCAGACTGGCAGATTGGTTCCAATGGTGGATTACGCTTTAGAGGCCGATTGTGTGTCCCGGACGCGCCAGCGTTATGTCGTGATTTGATGACCGAGGCACACCGATCGAGACTTACTATTCACCCGGGCTCCACGAAGATGTATCGTGATATGAGGAGGCAGTACTTCTGGCAGGGGATGAAGCGCCAGATTGTGAATTTTGTGGCCGAGTGTGACACATGCCAGCGTGTTAAGGCCGATCATCAGAGACCCCCTGGTCCCTTGCAGCCGTTGAGCGTTCCAGAGTGGAAGTGGGAGCACGTATCGATGGACTTCATCGCAGGTTTGTCGAGGACTCAACGCGGTCACGATACCATCTGGGTTATCGTCGATCGTTTAACAAAGTCGGCTCATTTCATTCCAGTGCGTGCTTCCTGGTCTATGGACCGGTTGGCAAGGATATTCATTGAGGAGATAGTGAGACTACACGGCGTCCCAGTTTCGATCGTTTCAACCGAGACTCTAGATTTACGTCTCAGTTTTGGAGGAGTTTCCAGCAGGCGTTGGGGGTCACTTTGTGCCTCAGCACTGCTTATCATCCGCAGACAGATGGGCAGACTGAAAGGGTCAACCAGATCCTTGAGGATATGCTTAGAGCTTGTGTGATCGACTTTGCGGGTAGTTGGGATGAGCATATGCGCCTTGCAGAGTTCGCGTACAACAATAGTTATCAGGCGACTATCAGCATGGATCCTTTTGAGGCACTTTATGGTAGACCATGCAGATCTCCTAGTTGTTGGACCGAGGTTGGAGAGCGTCGTCTCTTAGGTCCTGAGCTTGTGCTGCAGACGTCAGAGGCTATTGATGTTATCAGGCAAAGGATGCGCACAGCTCAGAGCCGACAGAAGAGCGTCGACCCCTCGATTTCGCAGTCGGGGATATGGTATATCTCAAGGTCTCACCTATGAAGGGTGTGGTACACTTTGGTGTGAAGGGCAAGCTTGCCCCAAGATTTATTGGACCTTTTGAGATTACCAAGCGCATAGGCGCTGTGGCCTATAGGCTTGCCTTATCTCCTGAGTTGTCCGCGATCCACGATGTATTCCATGTTTCTATGTTGCGCAAATGTGGGTTGGACACTATTCCCGTGATTGATTGGCAGCCACTTGAGGTCCGTGAGGATGCTTCCTACATTGAACAGTTTATTCGTATTCTCGATCGGAAGGAGCAAGTCCTCAGGACCAAGGTCATTCCCTTGGTGAAGGTGTAATGGGGTCATCATTCGGAGACCGAGGCGTCTTGGGAACGCGAGGCTGAGATTAGAGAGCTTTATCCCCATTTGTTTGATGATTGAGAGATATATGATTGTTTGTATTGCCTTCCTTGTAAGATGATTGTTATATGATGGTGGTGTTTTATTTTTTTTTTCTTTTGTCCTAGATTGGTCAATTTCGAGGACGAAATTTCTTTGTTGGTGGGGAGGATTGTGAGACCCGACCCTAGTTCCCATGTTTGCATGTATGTGTATGAGTATGCATCTTGTTCATCATGGTCTCGCGGTCCTACCGGTCGAATTCCGGCGACCCGCGACCTTCGAATTGTGTTTACGGTCACCTTGAGTCCGGTCACGTAGACCTGACCGGATCGACCCAAGACCTATGCCATCTCGTTCGTATCGTCGTTGAGGTTCCAACGACGCGTCTTGTGTGTCAATCCGACCTATGGATCAAAAGTTATGAGCATTTCATCTTGTGGCCCACTTTTTGAACAAATGCATATGGACCACCTTCATGGCACAATTTTCCATGCACACCACACACACACACTACACAATTGCATGGAATTGACACTACCCACCTAGACACCACCCAAACCTAGCCTAAGTATAACAACATTGTTATTGTCACCATAGGCTATGATTACTTCTCTTAAATAGTTTTTTCTCACTCTTCCCCTCTCATTTCCCTCCATTGCTGAAATTTTCAGCAACTTCTCTTCCTTCTCCCTCTCTTCTCTAGCCCCCTTACCCCCATCATACTCCCAATCCCTCCATTTGAACTAGATCTCCACCATTGAAATCCATTCTTTGCTCCAAGAGCTTCATGGAGTAGAAGTTTGGGAGTGAGATCACAAGTGGGTAACTATGATCTTGCTGATCTAATTTATATCTTTAAATCTTCTTATTTCTTTTGTATGGATCATATGGGGCCCACCAATCCATGGTGGAGACCCCATTTGACCCCATGGATGTGGCCTTTTGGTCCATCCTACATGCATGTCATGATCCATGATGGGGCCATTCTCTATGGACCCCATCATGATGTATGTAATGATCCACTCCATCTCAAGGTCATCTAGACCTAAGGATCATGTTGGGATGACATTTCAACCATCCATAGCAATTATAGATCATGCATGTAGTGATTTCATGTTGCATGTACAATCAATGTAGTTATATGGGTATGATTCATTCTTGGGAGGGCCCATTAGTGGCGGGGCCCTACCCTATGGCCGGATTATGTTTCTTCTCCATATTTTCTTTCCTATCTTTATAATAAATCTGATGTATGTGGGGCCCACTTGATGTGCCATGCAACTAGGCCCAAGTGGTTAGACATCCAGGCCCACCTTGTTGCCCCATATTGTTGGCATGTTTTGGACAGCCTTTGGGCTTGATTTTATGGATGATCTTGGAAGGGGCTTGGGTCTGAGAGTTGTGTGACCCATCTAGGTGGACCCCACCCTGAGAAAATGCTGATTTATTTTCCTTTTAATTATCTTTTGGGGTGGTTTGGACAGTAACATGTTGCTGTCCAAATCTGCCTGGACAGATTTTTGGGCCACTTTGGGGCCTGATTTATGGGTCTTTGGTGGGAATAATGAAACAAAATAATATATGATTCTTGTAGCCTTATGACCCACCTACAACCATACCAAATTTCAGCCCCATCTGACCTTCATTGGGGTCCCAAAGGTGTGGTCCAAATGAGGTGGACAGTCTGGATTTTTCTGCACTGTTCCAGCAACATTCTACCCTGGATAGGTTGGAATTCTGAAATTTATTAAAATACTTTTGGTGTCTAAAAATTATAAAAATTTACAGGGAGGTGGTCCACTCATGTTAGGACCAATCTAGAAAATTTTGAGGCTAATGGACACCTGTACACACCATGGTGGTGGCTGGACCGGCCCATTACAATATGGTGTCCAGATCAGTCCGATTTTTAGGATAGATTGATTTCTTTAAATAAATTGAAATATTTTTAAATCTCCAAAAATTCTGAAAATTTGTGAAGTTGTTTTTCACCTATGGTGGGACCTACCTACTAAGTTTCAGAGCCAATAGACCCCTGTGCACACCGTGGCGAGGGCCGGACTGGCCCACCACATTGGGACGTCCAGGTCTGTCCAATTTTCTGGACTGACTGTTTTGTTCAAATTAATTAAAATACTTAGGAATATCTAATAATTCTGAAATTTTTTGAGAGTGTGTCCCACCTATTGACGTATCACTCTGAGAAATTTCAACCCCAACTGACCCCATTTGGGCATCCAAAAGAATGGGCCAAGATGGTTGGCTTGCCAGAATTTTCTGCTGTGCAGTCTAGCAATATGCCTTGATAAAAAAATTATAATTCAAAAATGTTTCCTCTGATGGTGGGCCACCTTTTTGGGTTTTCTCTCATTGTATGTATGATGAGGGACCTTGGCCCTCAATTTCCAGAGTTTTAGAGGTCCTGGGCCCACTCCAATGGAGTGCCCAAATTTAGGACAGCAACATGTTATAATTATGTTTGGCCTTTGGGCTGAAATTTTGAGGAGTGGGGCCCAACACATTGTGAAGAATCTTAGAGGTAATAATTTATACATTTAGTTCCTTAAATGTTCGGCTTAATAAATGCACTTTTGAGGCCCACCACAGTTGAATTTAATTGGGTCCATGAATGTGGTTAGTTGTTGAACTCTTTGAGCCCAATTGGGCTGGAACTTTCTAGATAGGCCTATTGAATTCTTGGGCCATTTTTACCATACTATTGTATTGGATTAGTGGGCCAGATTACACAAGTATATGGGCCCTTGATTGCCCACCAAATCAACTTTATACTTGGGCCGGGTTGTAGGCCCAACTTACTTGACTAAGAACATGACATTTGCCCATGTGATTTGAGCAATGGGCTGCACACTAGGCCAGCACAATATATGGGATTAGTAGCCTTTATGTTGGGCCCTAACCTTTCCCCTATGGGCCCATAGTGGTATATATGGGTTGGGCTATGTGTGTTCCCCTTGGACCCATGTTTTGGATGGGCCTTGGGCCGCCTTTCTGAAGCCCAACATGAATGTATGTGGTATGTAATGGCTGCCCATTTCTTATTTCTAATGTTATGTGGGCCTTGGGCCTTGATCCGTAATCAATTAGAGATGGGCTACCTCTTGGGGACCAATTGTGGTTGGATGTCCACATTGGTGGCCCTAAGGTAGGCCCATGGGCTTCTATGGGTGGTTAAAGGCCCACCATAGACCCTTGCTAGGCTCGTTTCATCTATTTAGGCCCATATCATTGTTCTCCTTAGTCTCATGGGCTACCCCAGGTATATGGGCCCCCACTAGAGGTTGTATTCCTTATGAGGAATTGGTTAAGTACCTAGACCCTTCATGGTTAGGTAGAGAGTTCATCTTCACCTCATTGACACCCCTATTCATCTTCATGGCCCACTCCCATACGCATCATATGCATGCTTGGTTAAGGTATTATTAGCCATGGTTGTGTCATTGTGTAGGATATGTTGGTATCTCCCCGAGAGATGGATGCTTGGGATTGATGCATGGGTGATTGTGTGATTCATGCATCTGGCATTGCATAGCTTATGGATATCCGCCCTTACTTCATCAGGGCCTTGCCTCCACAGGGGTATTCATGGATGGCTGTATGTGTGGACACCGAAAATATTAGTTGAGCATACCGGGTGCATAGGATGCCCATGGGTGAAATTCCCAAAACTTCCATGGTACCAAGGATCTGCTCCAACGCCGTGACCGGGTGGAATATATGAGCGCACGAGGTCCTTATACCATTAGGCCGCGTCTCCCACTGTCGTGTAGTCGGTTGGATAGGGGTGTGGCCTTACCTGCCTGATGTGAGGAGGCATTGCTAGGCTGAGTCTGACCAGCTCGTAAATGGGTCCGCTACCTTCAGGCCTTGTTGGTGATTGGCTGTCTACAGGCGGGTAGTGAGGTCTCTTATGCTCGTTTGACTGTGCGGGGTCTGTAGAGCGGCAGTCATTCAGCAGTGTAATGGACCCCGGTGATTTCCTTATGATTGGAAATGTACTTGACATATGGTTTGGATATGAGCACTGGTATTACTTGCATCACATTAGCATTGGCTGTGTAAGCCCCTTCATGCATTGCCTTGGTATGGCATCCAGTACTCATCGCATCGTATTCATGATAAGCCTTGGTAAGGCTAGTGATATTCTCATTGAGCATGTTTCCCTCATGCATCTCCTACTATTGTTCTGTGCACCATTGTCACACACTTACACTACCCTCTAAGCTTCTATAAGCTTATGCACGATTGGTGCGTGCAGGAGACTCTAGGCAGGCGTCGTAGCAGCAGAGCGTGGAGTAGAGCTGAGCATTTGAGGACTCCAGTGTTGCCGACCTTTTTTTCCTTTCCTTTTTGTCTCATGTATGTCCTTTTGGACCTTATGGATGATCGTAAAAGTTTAAATTCTTAGAGGATTTTGTGATGTGTGCCTTGTTATTCTCAAATATACTTGCAGTGATCTTGGGTATGCTCGTGTTAGAAATGATTATACTGTTATGAAAATCCTCCTTGTAGGATCCCAGGATCGGAACCTGCTTCAGGAACCGAGAATGGGGTACTACGGAGGCTGTTGCGGCCAGAACCGGCCATCGGATTCCATGTGAGTCCGATTACCGAGTCTGGGACGTGACAAAGAGACTCTTCCTCCACATGTAAATCAAACATGTCAGATGGGTGGAGTGTATCATTAGGGTCGACAATGTCCTGTATCTCGTGATCACTTTCCTAAACCATAATTGAAGTTGATTCTAATGAATCTCGGGTTGTAAACTCATGATTCTCATCCCAATACTTATTATCTTCCAATTCAGTACAGTTCACAAGTGGGATGAGATCACTTTCCTCACACTATTTTCCTAGGTTAAGTTGAGGCTCGAATAAACTAGCCTCTTCCTCCTCATTGAAGTCAAGTGTGTCATATGACTGGATCGTGTCAGTATCATTATATTTGAAAGACACCCATGTCTCTTGATCATTCCTTTAGACAGTCATCGAGATCGACTCTTTGGAAAATTGAGTCGTATGCTCGTTAACACAATCCAACTCTTCCTTCTCAGTTTCAGCACTCTCTACAAGCGAGCTAGGATCACTTTACTCGGATTGTGTTTCTAGATTGGGTTGAGATTATGATAACCTAGCCTCTTCAACCTTATCAAGATGCAATTCAATCGCTTTCAATGATTTCATCATGCTTGCGACAAGTTAGTTGAACTGTTTTTGATAGTCGATGAAATTCAAACGTGAATCCTCTTGGATCATTTATGGTTGGATTTCAAAGGTAGGGGATCCAAGAGAATAGTTGTTGAGGGTCAAATATTGCATATTATCCCCCACTTATTTCTTAGTTTTACAAATATAATATAACTTAATGGTATATTTTACATGTGTTCGTATTGCAAGGTGAATTTAAGAGCTTAGATTGATAAGAATGCTAAAAGCATGGATTTAGTGCTCAAAAGTCACCAAAGCAAAGAAGGGATCTTTGGAGACGAAGATTAAAGATTTCAAGACTTCAAGATCCAAGAAAACCAAGTGGAGAAGGAAGGAAGTCGAAAGAACAAGCGCAGAAATCACAAAGACTGTGTCATCGAGAACCGTTCAATGACATAGAGTACCCGTTCGATAACATCAAACACTAGTCGATGACATCGAATTTATGAGAAAAAATTGAGTGGGTTGCTGGACATATTGGGTGCTTTTCTCGATCAATTGAAAACATGTTCGATGACTTGAAGGAAGGTGCTCGATGACATCGAATTTATTGAAGAAATTGAAGCAACTCATTGGACTGTTTTGGACACATTTTGATGACTCGAGGACCTGTTCAATGGATCGAAGTTTCGCTCGATGACATCGAAGGACGGTTCGATGACACAGAAACTTACGTAGTGCGAAAGAAGAAAAGGTGCAACTTCCGGATTCAAACCACTTCGATGGCATTGAAGAGTGTTTGATGACATTGAATCCGCTACGCGATGTTTACGCGGACTGCGTAAATTTAATCCAGTTTTGCGATTTTGCGAAACTTTGCTGATAAATAGGAGTTTCCTATTTTTTTTTTTTTTAGGATATCTAGGGTTTGGAGAAGCAGAGCATAAGAGAGGAGCCACTTCCCAAGAGTTCTTCTTCCATTCTCCTTAGTTTTTAATATTTTTTTATAAGGTTTTTAATCTAATCATGTTTATGGTTGGCTAGATCCCTTAGCTACGGCTAAGGGATGAAACTTGTAGCGTGATTGAGATATTTTTCTTGTTCGATTCTTGTTATTGTTGAACTCCTTTTATTGTAGTTTGATATTTAAGGAATACTTTTAGTGTTTAATGGTTTGTTGTGACTGAAATTATAATGGATCTACAATAGCTTGAATTATCTTCTTTTTCTGTTCGGAGTTTGTGAAAATAGGAAATCCTGTTGTTCTCCATCGTCCCTTGGGCATGGTTGAGTGATGGAATCCCTTCTATCCTTCACAATTCTCCCATGATTAGTTGTTGGATCGGTATACCCCATTGTCTACCTTAGTCTCTTGGGCATGGTTAGGTGATGAAATAACTTCCAATCTTCACAACTTTCATCCATTGAGAATTACGTCAATGGAAGTTCAGATATGAGTTTATTGAATATCTTCCAATTAGATAGGATAGGACTTCAACTCCAATTGATTGCCTTGAATCGAATAAGGAAACATCCTAACACTACCAAAAAATACGGCAAAGCCAACGAATGTGTGGCTGTTTTGGCTACGGATGTTAGCCTTAGGTAATGCCGACGGCTAAAATCTGTAGCCAAAAACAGCACAGTCCGTAGCCATAACATAGATTTTTAAGGGTGGACGTTCAATCGCTACTGTTTTCCTATGGTGTTGTTCACCCGAGATTTATTTCAATCTGATTTTTTGGTATCAATCTTAAAAATTGTTTACTAATGGATTTACGGTGTGGATTAAACACGAATGTTATGGTGGGGCCCACCAGATCCAAAGTCCAAGCAACTGTTTTCATTTGTACAGTAAAGACATGTTAGATTTGCATTTTATGTTAAATAGTGGAAACTCGTCCATAGAAATTGTGGGTCTGATATATGGCTATCTAGACCATCCAAATAATGGGTCTTGTTGTAGATGATTTATATCTATAATTATCTTATGGAATAGTATCTTAACAATCCACTAAATGGACCCTTAATTGTACGGCTGTGAATACAGTTTATTATATAAAATATGTAAAACTCACATTTTACGGATTTCAATTTGTATACTATTTCAGAAGAGGATTTTTCATTTTCCCTCTCCTGAGCGCTCGTTTCTTCCTCTCGCTTCCCTCTTTCGAGAGGAATTTTCATTTTCCCTCTTTTGACCGGCCTTTTCTTCCTCTCCCTTCCCTCTTTCAAGCTCCATCTAGATCGCCCTTTTGCCTAGTGGTGGCGTTATGATTCAGACCGTTCATCCAGAAGCACTCATACAGATTTCATGCTAAGGTGAGTCATGAAATGTAATCAGATTTGTTTTTCTTGGTGATGTTCTTGGATTACTATATTCACATTTATATTTTCTAGCCAAACTTGATCAAACTCATGAATATGATGTAGCTGGAGGAATTATTAAAAAGAGCTCATAATATCTGTTTATTAGAGATCTTTTTTAAGGCATTTGATTGTATTTACCTGATAACCGTTGGAATGTCAGATGGTAGTCGGTGCATCATTTGGGGATGATAGCACTGGACTGCATTTTGTTGAACGAAAGCCATGATTGGTGGCTAGGATCATCTAATTGCAATGAGTTTTACTGCATTGATCCATTTGCCGTAAGCTAGGATTTGATTGTTAAACCTCAGGCCTTGCTTGTACAATCAGAAAACCTGAGTATGATATGTCCCATGCTGGGATTCTATAATTTGTTTTTGTGTTTTACACAGACTAGTTGGTATGGCTCATCCATTGTACAATTGAGAGATGCAGGGAAAGGTTGTGGGCTAGAGAGAGATGGATTCGGTGATGTTGTTTGGCCATGTCTCTGATAGCAGCAACAGCAGCACACAACCCCAATCAAATCTTACCACTACAGGGCCTCACTAAAGCCGATGTTTCCCATGCATCAAATCCTGTTCCAAAATCTGGCCGATCCAAAAGTCAAGTGGGCTACACCATGGCTAATCACAACTGCATATTTTAGAGAGTCTATATTGTTCTTTTTTTTTTCTATGGAACATGTACAGGTTAAAGAATGGTCCTTAATGGTGTGGAATGCTAGAATAGGATTCATGTAACTGACCCCAATTAGTTAGGATGAGACTTACATGATGATGATAATTCACAAATTATTATGTGAATAAAAACTGTCAATATATCTCTACGAGTCATCTAGCTGGTTGGCTAGCATCTATTATCTAGAATATTTGAGTTATTTATTTCACTTTTATTGACGTCTGGATGTTATTCAGTTCATGAAATATTATATTTTAGCAACACTTTTGTGGTTTGATAAATACCCTATGTCACATGAGGAAGGAGCTACCAAGGGGTGTTTGGATGTATGAAGTTGGTCACTCTATAAATTAATAAATTGTTTAATCAATACCTAACTTTTATTCAACAATTTTCTTTTTGGCCATTTCGTTTTCAGATTAATGAGTTTTTTTTTTTTTTTTTTTTTTTTTTTTTTTTTTTTTTTTTTTTTTTGTTACTTCAGGTGCTGTTGGTGGTGGCCGTCAATGACTTAGATACCGGAGATTAGTAAACAACAGGTTTATATAGCTTTCTTTGTGGTTCCATGTTTTAATTTTCTCTAGTGTTGAAGTGTTAATTTAAATCTGGCTTTTAAGTCTAATGGTCCCTTGGTTCGCCACTTCTTCTTGGGTCCTATCATAGTCTATGTTTTTATTGTGCAATTAACTTTTTAGGTGAATGAAGATGGCGCTCGAAAGGGCTGGCTACATGAATCTTTTTCCACCAATCCACTCTATCAAGGGCCATAAATTCCTGGAATTTGTAAATTTATTGTTTGGTTGACAGATTTAACAATACGGAGGAATACTAAAAAACCAAATTGGTTGAATGGTTATCAGATGACCAACATGGTCCAAAGGGGTGTTGGTGAGAAGGTTGAGGTATGAGAGTTGAGACATTAGACTAAGAACAGTAGGTGCATCTGGGCTTAGCAAAACTCTACTAAGTCTGCTTGTTTGAGTGTACTTACGAGGGATGCATACAAGATTAAAGCTTTAGCTGATGCTCGCGCAGATTCCATGTCTGAAAATCGAGGCCAATCTAATGCATTTATGTAGAGTTTGGATTGCTGGTTAATATATTTAAACCATTGATTTGTTTTGTACGTGTGGCCCCACTGGTCACATCGGCCTGATTTATGAGACATGGAATGTAAATAGTGGGGATCACTGATGAGAAGCTCTTATCTTGCAAACGCATACCTGGTTTCCATGTCTGGTGAGAACACTTAACAAGTGCAATCAAGTGCGTTTGCATAGAATTCCTAGGATTTTCATAGAGCATACTTGTGTGGGTCCATTGTAGCTATTGCAGATACTAGCATTTTTAAGTAATCAGATCACACTTAAGAGAAACAACTCTAGCATGTGATATATAGCTGTTAAACTAGGAAATGGGTATGTACCACATATGGGATCACGCTTTTAAGAGTAATCTTGAAGTTCAAAAGCTATGATGTATGCTATCTTAAATGCACACAATTACCTAGCAAAACCCACATTCATTTTCTATTCATACATACCTGGTAGACTGGGCATGTCCTTTCATATTGGTGGACATGACTAGAAAGTGCAATATCAACCTTGTACTACTACCAAAGATTTTGTAGGCTCTCTCTTCCCATAGGCTCTGCAAATTCACTACTCAGGCTGTACCCATATCATGAACTGTAGCCACACTACAAGAAAATAGACCTTTACCGGCGGCCAAAACCGCCCCTAAAAGTCCAAAAAACTGCCGGTAAAAGAATTAGCGGCGGTCGGGCACGTGCCACTAAAGGGGGGCATCGCTGTATTTTTTACCGGCGGTCGCTCCTTTTTAGCGGCGTTTTTAACGGCCGCCGTCAATAGTCGATTTCTAGCGGCGCTTCGTATACTTTAGCGGCGCTTCTGGTGACTGCCGCAAAAACTATAAAAGCGCCTATAAAAACTTTTAAAACATCAGTGAAGAGCCATGAGAACGCCGGTGAAAAGCAATTAAAACGCCGCTAAAAACTTTAAAACCGCCGCTAAATTTTACAAGAAAGGCAGCGTAATTTTGTGACAAACACCGCTAAAACCTACTAGAAACGCCGCTAAAAGACAAAATAAGTGCTAATAAGAGCCTACGAAACGCCGCTAAAATCTTTAAAAAAATGCCGCTAAAACTGCCGATAATAAAAATTCTTTACTAATTCTTTCACACAAATTCCTGTTGATTCTGACTAATCCTTTCTTATAATTGTTGTCCTACAATCAAATCTCCATCAATCTAACTATCAAATCTCTTTCTGCATAACTATCAAAAACCTAAGATTGAATGACACGAATTTGAATTACCCAATAATTTAACATTCATCAAGACAACAATTAGCACAATATCAACAAAACAATTAATGGTCTATTTAAAGTTTTCAAAACAAACTATAAATGTCTTCCTTTCCTAGCCTTCCACATGAACTGTTTCAGTAAGGTCCCCTTTTGGACCAATCATGTCTTCCTTTCCTAGCCACATCTTCTGGCAAATGTCTACAACACCAACCTCACTGGCCATGATCACGTGTCTACTATGTGTGATGTAGGCCCTTTTCTTGCAATGAGCCCAAATTCCTCCCTGGGAAGTTTCCCTGCAATGGGCTGAGAAGCATAGCTGAATGCGGGACTCTTTCATTGCATCAGTTGCATTTTTCAATAAGGCCTGGCTAAGAATATGATGGTTGGAAACATCAATAGCAGAGGAAGATACCATTGCAACCATCAAAAGTCATATCCACAGAACAAATCTGAATATTAAAAGAAGGAAACTAACCATCCTGATGTTCTCTAGAGAGATGCACCCATTTTTGTTCGGCTCCAATAGTGTAAACTGCTCCTTCAAATGAAAGAGCTGATCAACGGTCAGTGTCTTTGACAGAGCCTGTGATAGACACAAATGAAAGTTTAAATGCATGGTTAGTCTTCTTATTCATCAGATACGAACATTTATTATAAAACCAAGTGCTATCATCATTTCCCACCCATTGATGTTGAGGTTGTGCGAAGAAATGAACAAGTTTTTGTAATGATAATCTTGAAATTGACAAATAAAAGCATGTATTTCTGACTCATCTGAGTCGACTCAGACTCAGTCGAGTTTGATCCAGTTCGAAACCATGAGTTATCCTCCGAGTCACCCAGTTAAAAACCATGGAACAAAGGGTATGATGAAGATGGGGTTTCAAGTACCAGATTGAGAGAGTTTCTATAGCAATTTCAGCATTTTTCATGTGTCCTGTTAGTAGAACCAATATAGTGTTGTACCATAGCTCCAGGCTATTAAGATAAAACAGATTACAAGATTAGAAACACAGGTATAAGTGGGCTTATTTGAAGATCGAACCGGGCCTTAACACATAACATTGTTTATATTCAAGATGGGCCCAGCTTTTCTTCTCTCAGGCCCAAAAATCAGGCCGGACCGAACATGCTTAAAAGACTCGACGATTCAGACCGACCCGTTCAATCTCGAGTCAGGTCGAGACTCAGCTGAGTAGGCTCTGACTCGTATGAATCATATAGGGTCCAACCAAGTCCGATTCGAGTTTGTGGAGCCCAACCTGCAGGTTTAAAAGGTAAACCCAAGTCTGCCTAAGCCCAGCATGACGTCGTTCCCATTAACAGCCCTGATTAGTAAGGGTGTTGGATGTTGATGGATTGCGTCTGAGCCCAGCATTGATTAACAAGACAAGCCCAACCTGAAATACAAGGGCATGGCCCAAGCCCAACTGATGGGCTAGGCCTAGGAGTTTGGGCCCAAACTCGACACATAGTACAATCCAACCCGATGCATTGTCACCGTCAATCAGAGGACGTGGATTAGCTACTGACAGGTCAAGTAGCGAGAGTCGCTACTGAAGTGACGTCACCTAGTTCTGCGGGTCCCACCATGATGTATGTTTTGTATCCACACCGTTCGTCCATTTGGAGAGATCATTTTAGGGCATGAGCCAAAGAATGAATCAGATCCAAATCTCGAGCGGACCCCACCATAGAAGTGACACCCACCGTTAAAAAATTCTAAGGGCCACAAAAGTTTTCGATCGAGCTGATATTTGTGTTTTCCTTCTTTAATGTTTGTATTAACTTATGAACAGGTTGGATCTCAAATAAACATCACGGTGGACCTTAGGAAGGTTTCAACGTCTAACGTCTGAAAATTACTTTGGCAATTGCATTTTTATCTGGACAGACTGAAAATTACTTTGGCAATTACATTTTTATCATCGGAACCTTGTAATTCAATTCATCTGGAGCTACTTCAAACTTCTAATGTCTCACTCAGTTTCAACATAAGGAGCATTCAACAAAGTTTTCAACACATCGAGAGAATTTGGTGAATTTCAAATAATGAAGGTGGGTTGACAATATTATAACACTAATGGGTGCTTTTGTATTTTGAAATGACAGGAAAAGGAAGAAATCAATAGTGAAAATTGAAAGAGTGAACTCACAAGCACCATCGGGATCAGTTGCTGTGCAGAAGGGAGGAGATGCCAGAATCTTTGATTTCCGAATACAATGAATATGATTCGTAGGCTTTTGCCACACTGCAAATGGGCCCCTCTCTACAATTTTCTTCCAACACAGCCGCCTTACAAGATCCTCTATGCTAGCCTGCTCTTGTTTCAAGTCTTTAGTCTGTCTCTGCCAACCTTTGTAGTTGTTTCTCCAATTAATGGGCGGGCCAGACAAAACCCAGTAGGCACTAGGCCGCAAAACCCGATCAATTTCCATAAGATATAATCCACCTGGGCAACAAAAAATAAGAAAATGTCAGCATTTCAGGAAAGGCACTAAAAGATGACAATGGTCGACATCAGCTCTGTACAGATGTGAATTGTATTTGAAAGAAAAATGAAAATAACAAAAGGGGCAAGGAATGGCCAGTAGCTCCATCACAAGCAAGGCTATTGGCTTCCTCATTGGCACCATTTGACACTGAAAAAAACAGAAGTGCCATGTGAACTTTGATTCCCAAATACATAGCACTATTCTCCAAGGGCAACCGAAGACCCTAAAAATGTGAAATTGATTAACATGTTATGTGGTTGAATATGTTGCCAGATAAATGGACATCTTTCATTTTTATTCCCATGATTGGATAACACAGAACGTTCTGCTGTATAAATAATGTCAATGGATACATAAGATGAGTGCATTTCATTACATTGTAAAATCATGTAATCCACCAAAGTATGAAAATTGGTCATTATAGCAATGGGTGATACTAGAAGAGTTGCAACTTCCACAAAGCATCACATGGGTCTTTCTAAAATAAATTGAATGCAGACCTGTTGTTTGATAAAAATCAGCATATATTGCATAATCCAACGTGCAAATGGATAAGAATGACATTTCAGTATGGCTGTAAATGAGCTGGCTAGGCCCTACAGGTTCCTGCACCCAGAGTGTGGTTAAATGGGAATGGGCATGGGTTTGGGTAAGTTTTTTAGCCTGGTTAATAAATGCACCAGGTGTTGTTACACCCCTACCCATGCTCGAATCTGGACCGAACTGGATTATGTATCTATGAGAATTTTTATGTGATACTTCTTGTACAATGTATTAAAATACTATAATTTTAATAACATGTTATGCCTGACCTTGGTTCATGCAGCGTTCTCGTAAAAATATCACACTAAAAAACATCAGCAATTGATATTTATACTCACCCTGTTTGGTAGACACAACTTTTTTTACTGGGATTTGGCAATATGAAGCCTAGTCCCTTGTTAGCCTATCCAAAGCTAAATACATCGGATTTCTCTGAGAAAAGACCCTGCACGGCATACTCCGGTGACATATAGCCCCTGTAATCAATCATTCAATTGTAAAATAAAAATAAAGAATAAAAAAGCTAGCAGTGTTAGAAATTAGTTTCACAACAACCTTGTTAATTCTTGGTGCATGTGTTGTGTTTCAAATCTAGCCTGCATTTTACAACCTTGGGGTGGTCTATTATGATATGCTGCAATATGATTTGGCTCTTACCTGCTATGAGAAAGCTACACTACAAAGGCCTATGTATGCCGAAGCATATTGCAACATGGGTATTATATATAAAAACCGTAGGGACTTGGAATCAGCTATTGCTTGCTACGAGAGGTAGTCCACTGCTTATCTGCTCTCATATTTGTAGTCGTAAATAGTGCATGATTCTTGATGCATTTTGATTGATATTTATCTTTAGTGATGGATGTTCTGCTGTGTCAGGTGTTTGACAGTGTCTCTAAATTTTGAGATTGCCAAGAATAACATGGTAATAGCCTTGACAGACTTAGGAACAAAGGTAGGTTTCATTTCAAGGTCCTACATAGTAAGTTACCAGAATATGTCCATATAGCAAGCTGTTTGAGCCTAGATGTCGAGAACGAAATATCTCCATATAGCAAGTTACTGGATAAATCCCTACAGAAAACAAACCAACAAAAATTTTGGTTAAATCCTCCATTACATTCTCAATTGCATCAGTCCCCTATTTTTAGTGTATGAGAAAAGTGGACATATAGGAAAAACACGACCAATGGTCCATATGCAACACATGTAAATGGCCCAACCAATGAGTGGATCAAATTGGTTTTTAGGGTAAGGCATGTTGATGGTGAGACCCACCTGATGAATAGCGCTCTGTCATGCACACATCTACTGCAAAGATAACCATCAACCTCATGTGAGAAAGCATGCATAGCATTTCTCCTTCAAATTATTATGTTCACAACTATAATAGTAGAGTCACTTTAAGGCTAACTTTGACATTGGTAAGCTTTAAGGAACAAATTATTTGGCAGCAAGACACACCTCTTAGAAAACATGTGCCCTTCTAAAGGAAAATGTTGCATGCCTATTGGTAATTCCAGATCTTCTTATAAGAAAAAAATTTAGGGAACAATTTACTGAAAACCGATCTTTCATTCCATTCTAGACTCAAGAAATTGCCACTTCTGGTATGGCAATAATAGAGAAATGAAATGGTAGAAACATATAAAAGAGAAATGAATACAGTTCATATTTCTAGGCAAAATATACTTTATAGTCAAATAAATGAATAAAGTAGCAGAATTCTTGCTAATTGTAACAAAGCAGTGGAGAAATGCAACCCATTTGTAAAACAAAATCAAAGATTCCCAAGTCTGGAAACTTGGGTCACTAATTGGACTCCCAAGCAAACCAAAACCATCTTTTTATGACACCAAAGCTCAGGTGTATGTGAACTCTCTAAAATATTATAGAATGCTCAACTAAAGTATCTGAGAAAATGATCCTATATACACCAAAGCTCAGGTGTATGGGAGCTCTCTGCTATATTCATGATAACGTCCATATTTGATGGGCTTATGATCAAACAATCTGAACCTTTCAGTCTATAAACTTCTGGATGCAATCTATTCATTGGGTGTTGGAATTATAGGTGTCTTGATGCATCAAGAAATTTGAATGGAAAAAAAAAAATAAAAAAATCTGTTTTCAAATCTACGAATCTTTTTTCTCCAAGTTACCCAAGACTACATCTGATCATATACATGTCTACACATGCAAGAGGCCCTTTTATAATTCTACAGCAATGAACTGATCTCAGTTCATCACTGCCCCAATGTACAGTTGGCAATATCGGTGAAAAATGAATCAGACAGTTCAGCTAGTGATGGGTCAATTTTACAGGCCTCATTTCTTCTCCAAGTCTGTGATATTACAAAGAGAGAGAGAGAGAGAGAGAGAGAGAGAGAGAGTTCAAGATGAACTTATTGGCCCATGCTATATTGTATACAAAAAGAATCATTTTCAATGAGTACTTAGGAGTACCTTTTAATACCTTCAAAAGGTATCATAAGGCATTCTGCTGCAGATGTATTATCCCCATCACAATAACCATTCTCTTGGTTTCTATTTGACATAGCTTTTGACATCGAGTAAAATACTCCATGCTGCTAAAATAACTCTTAATTTTGAGTGGCTGAGATATCAAATTTCAACCCCTTTCCTGTTTGCTGTATCACTAAGAAATTCTTAAGAAGAAATTCCCTTTTGTTTGCTGCAAACCATGGATCCAAACCTGTTAAGGTTGTTGTGGCCTCTTTCTAATCTATTAACTGTAAATATGTAATCATATAACTACAAAAATATCACGAAAATAATCTCTTAGGAGAAGAAACAAAAGTGGTCCTTCTATATTTACCTATATGTGGCTGATGACTCTAATTGCTCACAATCTAGCAGATGAATCCCATCGACACCTGAAATTTGCACAGTAAAAAATATTGGCAATATTGATACATTCACGATACTTAGCAATACATCGCCCATACCTGTAATTTATTGCCTTCTGCCACGACTGTGAGCTCTGTCAGACAGGAAAAAAGATGGTGCAACTTTTAGCACAATCTTCTAATAAATTACAAAATGAGGAAAAAAAAGGGTCATACATGTGAATGGGATCTAGATTCACAATTTGATGGTAAGTAAAGCCTCATACACATCATTTATTAGTAGTCATGTTTTGTCTGTACCTGCTGTTTATATATTTTTTTTCTTCCATAGTTCCATGTGCCATCAAACGATATGCATAAACTGGCTTTGTTTGCCCATACCTGCAAGAATGCACCATATTAAGCCCATTCTTCAAAACAGAGAAACTTGGGAATTCAACAATCTATGGAAATGCAACTCTAAGCAACAGTAGAACTGTCCATATTGCTCAAGAATGGATCGATCTTCACCCAAATAAGCGAGAAGACAGACGCCAATAGCACCGACCAGAGGATGACAATGGTTGGAGTCCGGTTTGTCTCCCCATGAGACCCTTGAGGAAAGTATACAAATGAAGAATCATCCAAAATGAGAAGAAGACCTTACCAAAGAGAGGCCCCCAAGATTCGTATCCACTGTTTAGTGCATCGGAAAACCCACCAACAACACCCACCATATTGATGACCAAAAGGGTTGTTGGCGGGATCAGAAGTGTGGTCCATTTGAATATGTAGAGCTCACCAAACTCTCCATCATCAGAAGCTTTTGATGTGACGGTGAAGTTGGTGTCAAGGCCTGCAAGCATGTTTAGAAATCCTTGGAAAACGGCAAAAAGATGGGCAGAAACGCCTCCAATCACCCAAAACTGCTCATTACGCCACAAATCTTCAATGCCCACGCCACTCCATCGCAGCTCAAGGACGCTGGTCAAGATAATAAACATGAAAAGGCCAAGAAACCAGAAGCTTGCAATGTTTGAAAGCTGGAAAATGAACAAGATAGGGGGAATGGGTGTTAGGATATCAGCAAGACTAGTTGACAAAAATATATTTTTGAATCAGGAAGCTGCAATAACTGAAATAAACAGTACCCTCCAGACTCATAAATCTAAACATAGCCAAAAAATGAAACAAAACAAGAGGTTGATAATAGTCCTAGTTTTAAGCACGGGCATCCACAATCTTGCATGTGTGCCAAATTGGTACATTTGGCCACGATTAAATGGGCTGAAGATCGACATATATTTGGAATTAAAAACCTCCAAAGAGAATACGAAAATTGCAGCGCCAGTGACTTGCTCTCGTGTTCCTTTGAGCTTCTAAACTTCCATGAAAAATATACACTTTTTTTTCAGTGGATACAAAAGGTTTACCTCTTTTCCCCATTTAGTTTTCTCCTCGTACCCACAGCTAATGACGTGGATTGCTTCCTTTATTAGGGTTGATGGGTTTGCAGACTCGGGTACTCCCCCATTCTCCATCAGAGTAGATTCGATGAATACAGAAGACAAGTCAAACGTCTTCTCAAAGCTCGTTTGGGAGATTAGTAACGACCTCTCGTATTCGTCATAGCCTGCATAAGATAGCCATATTCTATTATATACATCGCCAAGTTACTTGGGACATAGGGTCAAGCCAAGCACACTCACTATCAATTTCTCTGAGGTTAAAAATAACAACATCAAGTTCCTCCCGTTTTGCATCTCCGTAAACCTCTGACTGATCTTTAGAAGCTTTCTTAGAGTGGCGGCAGCAGGAGCAGTAGCACCACTAAGAACAAGAAGAAGAAGCCTTGGGTAGGCTGGGTAAGGATGGAGGTCCATAGCCATAGTGGGCTTGCCTGTTGAAAACACAACCAGTCCCCACATAAACAGGTCCTTGAATGCCATCAAGGCCTTTCATGTTAACCTGAAATTAGTTGAAAATAATCAAATACTGACAGTTGTCTTTTCTGATCATGCTGGAAAGTTGGAATGTCAGTTTTAGTGCTTACATCAAAGAAGACTATGTTCCTGTTCGCGTAACGGTCACTGCAGTCAATGCCATCAAATCTTTGAGGGAATTGAATGTAGCAGACATCTCTGCCCACCTATGGATCCATCATGAAACACATTGCTTTCACGAATTGCTTTACTATTATTAAGGTAGTGATCACAGTCAAGGTTGAGAATATATGGAGCATTTGTGAGAATGGCAGACACTCTGACCTGTAAGGAGCCAATAATCACACACCGATTAGATTTATCAGCTCAAAAGTTACACATTGTTGAACATATATTGGAGTAATGTATATATATACCAAAGCATTCATTGCACCGGTTTTTTTATGGTGCTGGTAACCAGGTCTCTTCTCTCTTGAGACATACCAATCGGGGAAGCTCATTTCCTTCTATATCATGGGCACCACTATGTCCGAGAAAAACCTACAAAAGTCATTGACATGGAGTGAAATCCCAGTTAAGCACTGAGCAGTATGTTATTGCAAAAATGACTATAATCCTTTTGAAGCAAAGTTTGTGGTAAGCTCCTGCGATATTTAAAGAGAAGTGGAACATAAGAAATGAAAATATTCTTAAAACTTTTGGGGAGTTGACAAAACACCAATTAATTTCCAAAATGGAAAGATATTTCCAATGAAAATACAAAACCCACCACAAAAGAAGAAATTTTTTGCACAAGGTGGCAAAGAAACTAAGAGCTAATGGCATTAAGATTTTAAAGCAAAGAAATGCATTAAATTAAAGACACCTTATATAACACAAGAAATTGAGTGGCAATTTTTAGAAGGGATGGTTAGTCATTTAATAAGCACCTAAGTTACCAAATTGAAGAAATGGAAGGATTAGAAAGAGCATAAAATTATGTTCAGCTGTAAATCTCAGAGAAGTAATGAATTTAGTCAAAACTCCAAACATGTGGAGCACTGCAGAGATTTTAGCTGAAAAACAATGACAAGGAAAGAATCAAGAAAGTATAGAAAGGAAGAAAAGCTCAAAAATAAGAGATGGCATCATGGTCTTTAAGTTTGTTGTTAATTTATGAACATCAACTTGCTAAGTGAACCTGCTCGACACATTTAGTTTGTGGCAACAATACTCTGATTATGCTACTCAAATCTCTTCAAACTTAGATTTTCATCACAATTGGCAAGTTCTGAATCTTGGGTTTCAGACTAAAGGATTCCAGAAGTTCAACAAATTTTCGTAGAAAGAAATGGAAATCTAGAAAGGAACTAGAAACTTTTCTGGGTCAATGATTTGTGAATTGAATTAATGGCAAACGATGAATTGATTCACAAGAAGATGCAGATCAGCTCGATCTGCTTGGTTTGGAGCACATAAGGGGGTTTGGAACTTTTTGCAAAGATGGATGCAATAAAAGCTGGACAATTGAGTTTTAAAAAAAAAAAAGAAAAAAAGAACTATTGTTTAATGTTTTTAGTTCTTTAAACAAAGAAAAAGGTAAGAAGGACAAAGCAAAAGGACATCCCAATTTGGTTTCTTGTTTGAATGAATTAAGATCGACCTGAGGGATATTTTCATGAACTTTGCATCATGTTCTGTAAGAAGACAGAGTCGGAACAGGAAATTCAATTGAGAGAGAATCTTTAGGCTTGGAATTTCATGTGCTTTTGGTCAGTCAGTTCAGCGACTGTCAACATCTATAAAAATGGTTGCAAAAGGCATGCTAAAAGAACATCTGATGCTTGTGGCAAATAGCATGACATGCAGTGGAAATCTTATTGGTTTCAATACTGCTGGCTACAAGGCCCTGTTTCACTCTTTGAATGTTCAAGTCCCATTTATAGCAGCCACATTATTTAGGTCAATTAAATGTTTTGAGAGAGCAGCTGAAAGGTGTCACACGGATTCACTATCCAGTATAGTTGCATCATGTTCTTGGGGTAAACATGTCGCCGTTGGCACAGGAACACCTTTTCAGATTATGTGGAGCAAGAAAGAGGTGGCATCAAATCTAGATGTTGTAACAGATGTGTATGATTTCCTCCATTTGGTAAGCACTATTTCTAGTGAAAAAAAGTAAGCAATGAATGTCTAGGTGCAGATGTTGATGATCTTTATGAGGAAAATGGAAACATGGAGTTTTGTCCTTCACCGGAGCTCAACTCAACCTATAAAATGGAAATCAAATGGTTGGGGTGGCTGGGATGTTGATAAACATCCCAATTCAAGCAAAAATGATATAACACTATCCAAAACAAGTGTTCGGTCTAGTTGGGATATTAATAAAATGGAAACACAGGCAACTCAACTTATCCAATCATCAGAGTTGCCCGGAACTAGTTCTTGGAATAGTATCGGAGATGCGAAAAAGAAGCACCATACGCAATCAGATCAGCTTAATGCTTGGGGTGGGGGGGGTAATAGAGTGGGAGATGCAGAAAAGATGCACCAGACGCAAGCAGATCAGCCTAATGCTCACGGTGGCTGGGACAATAATAGTATGGGAGATGCGAAAAAGCACCAGACACAGTCAGATCAGTCTAATGCATGGGGTGGTTAGAATAGTAATAAAAAGGAAACACAGGCAAGTGAATCTAAAAGACCAACAGCAGAGGAGTGTCCTGGATTTAATTCTTGGAATAGAATGGAAGTGCAAAAGAAGCAGCCCGTTCAATCTGATCAATCTACTCCCTGGGGAAGTTGGAAATCAAATGATATAGGAAATGAGAGGGTTGAAGATGCTAAATCCCAAGCTGTAAATTGTTAGAACCAACCGAATGATTCATCTGCCAAACCACATGTTTGGGATAAGGACAAGATGCACGGTCAATCAAATTCCGTCTGGGGTAGTCAAAGCCCAAAGGGTACCCATACGGAGAGATCATAATATAATGGATATAGAGAGGGAGAGAAGATATCTAAAATTGACATCTTATTATATTAGAGCAAACACAAAATGTAAGTTCATTATATAATGGACATAGACTAGAAATAGTGTTCTAAAATGTTTTTGGGATCAATACCCATAAAGGTCATTGAACAAGAATCTTAAAGAATTTGTTTAACCTAGCAATAATTGGTAAACGCAACAAATTGTCATGCAATTCAGCCTACTTGTAAGATGATATAAGTTCATATCCACCTCACTACAACAAAAATGGCCTTGTGGCTAGAAATGAACAATCAACCAAACCATATACAAGAATTCCAGGACATGACAGTATATTCATATATATTTACAGATTTTAATGCATGGATTGTGACATCTTTGGAAGAATAATGGAAAGCTACTTTGTGTGTGCATGTGCTTTTGGAAATTCATGAGAACCTATTTTCCTCACCCATGAGAACGTGTTGATGTCGGCGGTTTCATGGCGGCTTGTTAATCTTCTCTCTTTGCCCTCCTCATATGCAGAAATGTCCATGCATAGGCCTTGCATGATAGCAAACACAGCTTGCAATCAAGAAATCCATGTCCCAACATTCATGCTGCTCTATTCTTATTAACCATAACATTTGAAATAGGGAAAGTACATAGATCAATTTCACTTACAACCAAACAGAGCGTGGGCCATGCCGACTATGTCAAGTGACCTGAAAATTAGTCAAGTGACTTGAAGATTAGTCAAGTGACATGAAGATTAACGTTGTATGTAAAATAAAAATGGAAGAAAATGACACAACTCACCTTGATGCCCTTTTCCCTCCTCCTTTACCCGGGCTTGGACCGTCAATGCAAGAAGTTGCATTAGCGGAGTTAAAAAAGGGCTTAAGCTCCATTTGGTTTGAGCAAAAATTATATTCATAAAGATTGATGTGATGACCAAATGGAGCCTAAGACTTATATGCAAATTTACTAAAAGGTATGATAGGAACTCTTACACTACAAATATGATGACTAAGTGACCACATGTAAAAAATAAATAAAATAAAATAAAATAAAAAAAGAGAAGAGAAGAGATTAAATTAAAGACATGCAAATGCAAAATTCAAATCACAAATCATAATATTATAAAACTGTTTAGATGTGTTTAACTCAATCCAAAAGTCTGAAACCACGAATCCCTACTACCCCCACTTACAAAAGATGTTTACAGTTCCAAATACTCAATAAAAACTTCTCTCATGTAGTCATCATCCATTTCTGTCTGCAACCTATAAAAAATAACAAAAATAAATCAATTACTATTCACAATCTCATACAATAAGTTCTATTGCTTAAAAATAAAAATAAAAAATAAAATCTTACCATACATAAAGTAGTGGGCCAAGCAATACTCGTTCCAATTGCATCCCCAATTGTTTTATATCGTCCATGGGTCCTTATCAATTCCTCATCATGTACTATTGCCACTTGAACAGATACTTCACAGAAACTAACTCCAAGTTTTTGCCCCCTACTGATGAGGGTCGAATATTGCATCTCAGACCCCAGTTATTACCTAATTTTATGTTCATGATAATGTTTAATGCCATACTTTAATTATATTTTTGTTGCAGGATGCAATTAAGAGCATGGAATGAAAAAGAGTATTAAAAGCATGGATTTGACGCTCCGAAGTTACCAGAGCAAGGGACGGACTCCAGGGGACCAATATTGAAGATTTTACACGCTGGGGATCCGAGGAAATCAAGCCGTTCACATTAAAGAGGCCCGAAACTGGTGAAAATTGCAAGATTACAGGTTTCTCACCGTCCGATTGGCTCGAAACTTCATACATGTGATGAAGGATATAAATTAACCGTACATATTAAATTTCATCTATTGAAGATCTCAGAAAGTGGCCCAACGGTCGGATCAGCCCATAAACCGTTGATTCTGGGCCCACCTGATATCTGAAAATGCTTCAACTTTGGATTCAACGCCTTAATCTGGGAGACAAAGAAGATGGACGGTGAGGATTTCCAAGAAACATCGTAGTAGACCCCACGCCGTGGTGGGTGTACACGGTGTACACATGTACCAGCGCCACACCACATCGGTCAGCAGCGCTGACCGTCTTCTATTTCAAAGCCGCTGGCGACTTTTCAGAAACGGCAGTTTCCGTTTTTCGGCAGCAGCAAAACGGACGCCGCTGGACGTTTTGCGGAAGGTAGTGGGCCCCACCCATCGCCCATAAAGCTGATCCGGACCGACCATCGTGTAGAGGGGTTTGAAATCTTCAAACCCATGCTGATAGTTTGCATCCATTCGTGTACACGTGTTCAGTACAGAGGCCACAAAAGGGCTGCTCTGCAACGTCAAAATTGATCTTGGCGTGATTTTTTCTCTGGACCGAATCAAAGGACAACCAAAACCGTCCGTTTTTGACCGAAATTTCAAGGGCAACCTAATGGACGGGATGGATTTCCCCGAAAAAACCTCTGTGGGGCCCACCGATCACGTCAGCGAAGCCACGTACGTAGGCTTGCGCACGTCCGTGAAAAGTGATTTTTCAGGCAGTTGTGGGCCACCATCTTTGATCATATGGCAGATCTGAACCATACATCATGTAGAGGACCCAAGAAATTCCTAAGGGACGGTGTTTGTTTGGAATTTGAGCGAGGAAAGTATGGTGTTTTAAGGCTCCGAACTTGGCTGCGAAAAGGCTTTTGCTGCGCGTGCGACAGCTTCCCAAATCCGATTTTCACCACTCCAGCCACTCCATCAGCTATAAAAAGAGTTGCAAAACATGAAGAAAGGCATTGAGAAATTGGAGAATTCCAGATCCAGAGGAAAATACCAGATCCAGTGAGAAGAAGAAAGGAGAGAGAGAGGAAGGAAGAAGGGACATGTTTCTATTTTTTATATTTATTTTTCCTTCTTTCCTAATGGATTTTATGGGTCACTAATCTCTCAGCTAGGGCTGAGATAAAGCCCCTAATTTGAATACTCTTGTTATATTTTGATTTACTTTGATTTGATTGGTGTGTTTCTTTCTCTAAGTGGGCTTGATTAGTTTAAATTCTATACTTCTCCATCTATGAACTTGACCAAAGTATATATATGGATGTTGTTTGGATGCTTATTATAGGTGCTTGTGTCTGATCAAGAACAGGTTTCCTATAGAGGAAGAAACAGGGTGCTTTAATGAACTGTACATCCCATGTGCCCGATCAAGGACATGGGATATGTTATTCATGGCATTGCTTAAAGGAATTAGACATTCTGTATGCCCAATTAAGGACACAGATTGTGCTTTCTCTATATAAGTGGTATCAATCTAGATTAAGGTGAATCAACAGACAAAACAAGGGTTAGGATAATTAAGGGTGGATTCGAAAGTCCTAGTGCTCTTTCTCTGATTGAATTTTCTTCCCTATTCTCAATAGTTATTTTCCATAAATTTGTGTTAGTAATTCGCTCTATTATTTGTTGGATTAGTTAAGGAGAATCACAGATTTGAGTTGTGATGACCAGTCCTCGTAGGAACGATCTCGTAATACGTATCATATCTACATCTGATTCGTATACTTGCGAGTTTAAAAATCATTTAAATCATGTTAGTTTAAATAAAACGTCACCTACTTTTGTCAATGGATCCGTGCTCAAAACGGTTCCTTTAGCTACAGTATCCCCAGGCCTTACAATACTCTTAAGAAGAACTTGAGTCACATTAGTGCAACTCGTAGAATTCCCCTTATTCGCCAAGTTTCTCGACAAATGATAAATCAATGTCAATCATCGTATACAGCTCGAACTATGTAAATTGAAAACATATTACACATAAAAATATATATATACATGTATATATTATAATTACCTGAGGGGTTGGAACCAAGTGGCTTGATGATGAGGAGGGTTGGTTCAAGTTGGGATTAGCTGAAACACCTAATAATGTAGCTAGATTAATGCTTGGATTCATTATGGCAGCCATAAATTTTGTCACAGTTTCTCTTAGTGAAGATATCTGAGCATCTCTTTCAGCCATAGTTTCTCTTAGGGAAGATATTTCAGCATGCAATTCCTCATATTGTTCATCTCTCTTCTGAGCATTGGAGGTCATCCCTTGGGACTGGACAGTGTGGGATGTTGTGCCCCATATATCAGAAGGAGAGGGACCTAACCCGTAAGTGCGGACACGGCCATGTCGTTCGTCACCCATGACTTCCGAGAATATATCTTTCCTCGCAGTGCTGTTCTATGAAGGCTCTGGCTGCTGCGAAGTTCGTTCATTTAATTGTTCCTCCAATTAAAAATCACTAATTTAGATTTTATATTGCTAAAAGATTAAACAAAATAAGAAGATACATATACATACCATTGCTCTTGCTGAGGCCTCATCCACAGGCATCCCATTCTTGCGTTTATGTGTCAACAAGAACATATCTACTCGGGTCAACTCCTCCCCATTGGCCCTCTTCTTTCTCTATCATTATTTAAATAAGTTATATATGAGAAATAGATTAACATCAAATTATCATGTGATTAATAACAAATTACCTCTTCTTCACGTATTCGCGCAAAGCTCTTGGTGCCTGCAGCATGGTCGATGCGTTGTTTTCTCCGATTTTTCGTATTTATCTTATTACGGGCCTAAAATGTGACACATCAATAGAGTAATTTATGAAATTTTAGCCTAAGATAGTTGTGTAATTTCATAACGTGAAGGTTTCAGTAGCTACTCATCACATACCTTTCCCTCTTTAGAGTTCCAAAACTCAATGAGGGCCTTCCACTGATCCATATGGACACGCTCATTGAGGTCTGCTAGCCACGCCTCATCATTATCATGAGGCGAGTAGTGGAATTTCTTCAATTCGCACTTCCAGTCCCTCCATTTTTTACCAATCGACATCAATACCCAAGATTTAATCTCTTTGTCAAATTGAAACTTGGACTGCATCACATGAACAAAGTAGACAATCACATGTTGAAGAAAAAATAAATAATAAAATACATAAAACAAATCACCATTACCATGACAAGTTCGTACATATCATCCTTCTTCTCGTTTGACACTACCCTCCAACTAGAATATGTAAGGGGTACGTAATCCCCATTACGTGCAATTGTCCCCAAAAAGTTTGTCAGCTTGCTAACATTTTCATTAACAGGCTGCCCTAGATTGTTGGTGGTAATAAAAATGTGTTGCCCTTCACGCATCTTCCAAACTTGATGGCATCGTGTGGGGCCTCGACTCCTCTTCGTGAACGACAAATCTGTTGAAAAAAAATGCACATAAATAATATGCAGACTTGTATGTATAGTTCGTTAGCAAAAAATACATTAAATTTTTAAGGATATTAAAACCAATGCATAACATACCACTAGAAGCATCCTCTAATGAATCAACTGTCTAGTGTGGATCCTGATGCAAACTCTGGTAGAGACCCGTCGTAGGCAGGGGAAGCTGGGGATGAGAAGGACCCGCTGTAGACTCGGGCAACAAAGGCTGGACTGGACCTGATGTAGCCGGGGAAGGCTTATGCTGGGAGGGACCAACTATAGGCTGATGCTGGGAGGGACCCACATCAGTCTCGGGTAGCTGAGGCTGATTGATGCCACCAGTCATAAGGCTTATCGGTAGCCTAGTCGTTCGTTTAGAATGAGCACGTTTCATGTCTTAAGAAGAATCTGAGTCACATTAGCGAACAGATGCATGTTGATAAGACGATTCAATTTTGAATTAAAAAAAAAAAAACAGAACCATATGAAAAAAAGACATTTTAATTTCTATTTCATACATTAGGAAAACATGGTACTTAAGAAATCAATTATTGTTCAAAATGTCGTCTTCAATGGGATCAGATAACTCAATATCATCTATTTGTTCTTCTACCATCGGCTGGGTGGGTGGTAAATACGTGACAACTGTTGTACCATCGACATCTGTCCTTTCCCAGCTAATAGTGTCATCACTCGGGTCCTCCAAACATTGATCATCGCAGGGCGACATGCCTAAGAATGTATTAACATTATCTGCAAACTCTTGCCCATGCATCTTAAATAAGTCTCTAGGTTTCGTCCTCACTACAACATGTCAATCCTTCTCGATGAGGTCTTGTACATAAAACACCTGCTCAGCTTGAAATGCAAAGACAAATGGTTCATCAGACAAATGTTGACTTGTATGGCATAATCGTTTCAAATTCACAAGCGTGAACCCCAACCCATCCTTCTTAACACCCCTGCCTTGAGATCGAACATCAACCCAATCACACCTAAATAATACAACCTTCCGAGTACCACAATATTCTAGTTCTATAATGTCCGTTAATACACCATAGTATGTTACATCTCCTGCAATAGGATTTCTGTCATTGGCACTTGCGAAGCTCGATGTCTTTGCAGTCACAACAACTCCACTATGTTGAGTTTTTCTTTTTTTCTCACGATCTTTGGTGTGAAATCTAAAGTCGTTTACAATAAAACCCTTATATCTTCTTGTCATACTAGGACCCCGAGCTAGCCATCTAAGTCTTCTGAAACCTGCTCATTCCTTTCATTGCGCAACTGTTCAACCTAATCAGATACCGAAAATATTCATTCAAAAGCTCATGTTTGAATAATAAAAAATTAAAAAAAAAAATACACATGTCCTTAAACTTATCAAATCAACTACTTACACGATCACTAAACCATTTATAAAATGTATCATTGTGAATGCATTCTATGTCCCTTGGCCGTGCGCGACGATTCATCCGCTTAACAACATTCATATGTTCTCTGTAAAAAGTCATTAGTTTTAACAAAATAAAAAAATAAAATAAAAGAGTAAATTTATCTATGTATAAATTAAGTCATATAGTTGGCTTACTCAAGAAATGGGCTGAGTTCATGGCAGTTAAATAGGACATATCGATGTGCCTGTGCAGATGTAATGTTATCCAGTACACAATCTTCAGACTTCCCTAATACACGACCTACTAGTGGGAAAATAGAAGATTGTTCTTCTATAACAGTGTTACCATAGTCATCATTCCGTATTGGCCGATTGAACCTTGTCTCTGTACCATGCAGGTACCTCGCGCAGAATGTTAAACATTCTTCTGCCAAGTACCCTTCTGCAATAGATCCCTCGGGCCGACTTCTATTACGCACATACGACTTTAATCTAAGTAGATATCTGTGATCACCGATATTAAAAAGTTTAAAAATATATGGTCGATTAGCATGACTAGCATAGCATGGCAAATAATTTTAATTTCTAAACATTAACACGCACCTCTCAATGGGGTACATCCATCGATATTGTACCGGTCCAGCTATTTTTGCCTCGCCTACTAAATGAATGGTCAAATGCACCATAATATCAAAAAAAGCTGGTGGAAAGATCTTTTCTAAATGGCAAAGTGTTAACACAATTCAAGATTCCAATCGGTCAAAGTCTCTTACTCGACCAACTTTGGAACATAATTCTCTAAAGAATCCACTCAATTCAAGTAAGACTGAGGTTATGTTCTTAGGTAATGTTGTTTGTATCGCAATTGGAAGTAGTTGCTGCATCATGATATGACAATCGTGGCTCTTGAGTCCTGAAATTTTACGCTCTTTGAAATGCACACAACGTGAAATATTGGCTGCATAACCATCTGGAACTTTCACCCGCTTTAAGATTTTGCAAAAATCATCCTTCTCACTTGGTGACATAGTAAAGCATGCAGGTGGCAAATATGTCTTGTTAAATGAAAGCTGTTTTGGGTGTAATGTTTGTCTTATACCCATATCTTGTAGGTCATGACGTGCCTTTACACTATCCTTTGTTTTTCCTGCAATATTCAACAGTGTCGCAAGCACATTGTCACATACATTCTTTTCAATATGCATCACGTCCAAATTATGACACAATAGATTATGCTCCCAATATGGCAAATCAAAGAAAATGCACTTCTTTTTCCAGTTATATCTTTCTTCCTCATTGTCTTCTCGTCTTCTCTTATGCCCATGACTACCTACAGTCTTCTTCCCAAAGGTGACATTAATTCCCTACAACTGGGCCAACACATCAGAACCAAATAGTGGAGTTGGTGCCTCAGCAAATTCTTCCGTGCCATCAAAGGATTTGCTATCAGTTCTAAACTTATGATCATGTTCTAAAAATCGACGATGACCCATATAACAAAACTTTCGACCATGTTTTAACCATTTAGACCAATTGTCTTTATTACAACAAGGACAAGCACGACGTCCTTTAGTGCTCCATCCAAACAAGTTTGCATATGCAGGGAAGAATGAAAATTTTCCCACTCGTCCGCCTTTTATCGGGCGGTAAACTTCGATATCATCGAACATGGTTTTGATGATATCGATATACCCCATTCGATGTTATCGAAGATGTCCTTAATAACATTCTCGATCATGTGACTCTTCTAATTCTAAAGGGGCGTCGATGATATCGATTCTTGGTCGATTTAATTGAGGATCCACATGATTTATCGATAGACATATCAAAGATGTATATATTTCATTTTTCAGCATTTCTACAATCTTCCATATATGTATAACTTACTATATCTTCATATCGAACAGTATACACATCAAAATTTGTACAAACATTGTACAATCCAAAATTATAAACATCAGGATGTTTATATACAAAAAGATTGAGGTGAGGGACCTCAGATATATCGTAAAAGTTATCAAAATTGCATCTTTTCAACAACTATCCACATCTTGATGTATGACCTGGACATGATTTTCCATGCTCAAATGTTTTTAAGCATATGGATCAACCCTTCCTTTGCCTTTAATGACATAGCAGTGGTGATTTGTGCAATAACCCTTCATCACTGGTTTACCTGATAGGTCTAGGATCTCGCATTCCTGCTTGTTGAAAGTAACCACATGCTCATTGTCACATATTTGAGAAATGCTTAGAAGATTATACGTCAATCCTTTTATGCAAAAGGTATTCTCATTTTTTAGCATATTTATTCCTTTGATAATTACCTATCCCATTACCTTAGTTGTGCTTCCATCTCCATAGGTGACTATCCTATCATTAAGATCTGAATAATTTGAAAGAAGGGATTTGTCACCCATGACATGTCTTGAGCATCCGCTGTCCAGGTACCACTTAGCATCATCGCCTATTATATGATTTGAGTGAGTAACAAGGCAATTTTTCTTTTCTTTCACTACCCATTTTGTGACAAGATTTCTAATGGTAGATTTTGTTTCTTTAATCAAGTTAGGTAACTGAATCGTGTTTCCTTATGTCACAAATTCATTAGTTTTCTTGTTTAATTCAGTCACTTGATTCAATAACTCCTTCATTCTGTTAGTCATTCTGGGTGGTGATGGATGTGTATTTCCTCTATCCATATTCCTTGGTGGACTCCTGACATCTTGTATTGTTTTTCTGGTTGTTTTGAATTTAACAGTATGATTTTGACCAGAATTAAGTTGAGTCCTCCTAGGAGATATGCATTCAAATTTATAATGATCAGAATCTCCACATGAATGACAAATAGGAGTAGTCTTGGTTTTACTTCCAGATGCAGCTGATTTTTCAAATTTTGATGCTGCATTTCTAGATTTTGTTTTGTACTTGTCATATCCTAAACCACTCTTGTCTTTTCCAGGTCTTCCCATCCTTAAGAGTTTTTCTAATTTTTCACCACTCTGGGAAAATTTATAGTTTAGTTCAGCAGACTTTCTAGATTTCTCTAAATTAAACAGGAGTGTGATTTTCATTTTGAAGATGCATGTTTTTATCTTTTAATAGTTCATTTTGTTTGCTTAGTTTTTCAGACTCAAATTTGAGAAAAGTATTGATTCTTTCAAGCCTATGATTTTTTGAGTGGTATTGTTGTAGATCATTAATTAGGTGTGTATTGATTTCCAACGTTTTATCCAGATCTTTTTGCAGCAATTTATTTTTATTTTCAGTTACTCCAAGTCTTTTAAGGATATTGATATTATGAATGTAGAGTTGATTGTAAGCATCCTGCAGTTTATCCTTTTCTTCTTCTTCTTTCTCAGTTTCCTTATTATTTGATGGAAATGATTCAGTGGCTTGTGGTTCTTCAACGTTCTCAATTTCGATGGGAATGTTTGAGGTAGTAGAGACCATAAGAAATTTCAGAGATTTCTAGTCTTCATCGCTCTCTGAGTCACTACATTCTGAGTTTGACTCTTCCGTGTCATCCCATATGGCTGCCATCGCTTTTCCTTTAGTTTTCCTATTTGGGCATTCGGTGGACAGGTGTCCAAACTTTCAACAGGTATAACACTATAGTTCCTTGGACTTTTTACCACTTTTACTTGTAGAATGTTTGTTGTCCACCTGTCTTCCTTTAAATGGACGGGCACGATTTTTCTGAAAGAACTTTCTGAACTATTGTGCCAACAAGGCTACTTTCTCATCTTCATTCTCTCTTTCACTTCCATTGTCCTCATTTGTTGTATTCTTTGAAGTTTTTAAGACTGTAGTTTTGGATTTAAGGATTTGTTTAAAGTGTAGTTCAAATGTTTGTAGGGAACCTACTAGTTCTTCTACTTTCATTTCATCCATGTTTCTACACTCTTCAATGGTCGTAACTTTAGAATTAAATCGTTCTAGTAGTGATCTTAGTATTTTCCTACAGATTTTTGGGACCGAAACTTTTTCACCTCATCCACCCATGGAGTTACAAATGATGTTCAGTTTTGTGAAGAACTCCATGAAGGTCTCATGCTCTTCCATTCTGAGACTTTCAAATTGTGATGTTAGGAGCTGTAATTTTGATATTTTCACTGTCCTTGTTCCCTCATGGGATGTTTCCAACAAGTCCCATGCTTCTTTGGCTGTTCCACACATACTGATTTGATAAAGACTTCTTAGCACATAGCACAATAGATAGCATTCATGGCTTTAGCCTCAGAGGTTTGTTTTTCTTTATCGAATGTTGTCCATATTTCTTTGGCTTTTGGTTTAGTGATAGTTGTGACATTTTCAAGTACTATTTAATCAGTTGGTGGCACATATCCTCTTTCAATAATATCCCAATCATCATGATCTAAAGATCTCAGTAAGTAATGCATTCTAGCATTCCAGTACGCATAATTTGATCCATCAAATACTGGAGGTCTAGTAACCGATGAGCCCTCTCCTTTGGCCATATTACCAACTTCAGTCAAGATCACTCTCTATGTGTGAAGCCCTTAAGAGAGACCCATTCTGATACCAATTGAAATTGCGGTAATGACCGATTTAGTTGAAGTGGGAATATGCAAATATGTCCTAGAGGGGGGTGAATAGGACTTTTTAGTATTTTATGGTAATTTAAAATCCTATTAATCTTATCCTGAGAAAATACGCATGCATCACGATTTCTTCAAAGTAACTTTAATGGCTTCCAAGCCAAATAGAGGATCTAGTCATAAAATTATTTGAAAGATAAACAAGATGCAAATCATAGTTTATGCTGGATGTAATTGTGTGTGAGGTGTGATCTCAGATAATCAAATATGAAGATATTTAGGGAAATCACACAAGCAATAGAAGAAAATAACAATCTCAAACAAGTTGTTTTTATAGTAGTTCGACTACTTATCTACACCACTTTCGGCGGACGCACTCAACCCTTGAGTGTATCGGATCTCACTAATGGAGGTTTCACAACAGGTTCAACTCAAACCAGAGGTTTCATATCAGGTTCACCTCAAATCAGTACAACCTACTCTAGGCTGACTCTAACATGTCTACACGACACAAGTTTATGCCCCACACAAGAGCAAGGGTCAACACACAACACCCAACTTTTAGGCCACACAGGCCAAGGATCCATACACGGAACCTACCAGTTTATGCTCCCATGAACAAGGGTCAACACACAGCACCCAAGTTTTAGACTACACAAGTCAAGGACCTACACAAGGGCCTAAGAGTTTATGTTCTCCACAGAGTAAGGGTCAACACAAAGCACCCCCACGTACACTCCCGTTCGGAGGCCTCCTATGAGGACTTGAAAGGGGTGAGAAACACCTTAGACCCAATCCTACAGAAGGAATGATCACAAGGGTCCTCTGGACTCTGATGACTTATAAATAAGTAGATGAGACCCATTTAACACATTGATATAGATCTCCTCCTTTGACGACGAAGAATTTTCAGCTCCCTTGAACTGTAACTTAGATGATGTACCAATGTAAGACGACGGGTTGGGTCAAGGTTATGATGAAATCCAACTCTATTAAATGCTTTCCTATAAAAGAGAAAGAGCGATTCCAATCATCTAGGCATTCAAGGTATCCTAGTTTAATGATTTGCCATTAAGGTGGTAGCTGCAGGATCCTTGAATGTGGAAGTTCATTCCCCAATCCACTCTATTGAATGTCAATGATGAGGGTGGATTGGAGGATGAACTCCCATGAGAGAAAAGGCTTAAGGTATATGGTATGGGTTTAAACTCACAAAAGCACTCTCTATTTTCTCTACCAACAACCAAGGGCAAGCTCTCATTAAATAGGCAAAAGGTTCCAACGGATATAAAACGATCATATTTTTGACAGAGTTCGATATCATCGAGTAGGTTCGATATCATCGAGCGTATACTCTCAATAGCATCGACTAGCCACTCGATGATACGAACATAACTATCAAACGCTTTTGAAACTTTTTGCCAACTGGTTGAGGAGATCGAACGTACATCGATGTCATCGGATTTCAAACTCCGATTTCATCAATAATGGGTTCGATTCCTCAACATGTGAAAATGTGAGAGCACTTGCCTTTGAACCTTAACAGGTATAAGATATGATCGAGCATCACTCGATATCATCAGAATTTGAATGTTGATGATATCGATGGAAGTGTCGATTCATCAATAATTCCAACGAATTTTCCTATAAGCTTGCTGGACAGTTTATGTCCTATTTCGATGACATCGACTTAGCCTCAATATTTGAATATCGATTTTATCGAATGATCCTCGATCCAAGAAAAATAACCTGAAAATTTACTGGATAGATTTGTGTCCCAATCCGATATTATCGAAGGTCTATCGATATCATCGAGATTTGAAATTTGAGGATATCGAGGAGCCCTTCGATGTATCGAGCATCACATGATTTTCCTTAGTAACATTTTGGACCCAACAGACCAGATGTCAATTATATCGAGTCGACTCGATGGACTCAAGATTCAAAATTCGATGATATCGAACAGTCTATCGATTCATCGATAATTCAGTCCAGAGATCTTTGTGGTTGTTGGACATCTTAAGTCCTCATCTTGATAATATCGAGTGAGCTTCGAGGACATCGATAATAGGGTTCAATTTAATCAATCCATGTATCGATAGATCGACAAAAGTAGAAAACTTAAAGATTTTCTTAAGTTTGAAAAAAGTTTTCTAACAGAAACCCTAGGATGTTCTATTCGATTTTAAGGGTTTTATATACCTGGTATTTTGAGACATGGGATGTGAGGCTAAGGTTTACCTTGAGTGAGTTTGAGCACACATCTTGTTGAGGCAGACACTTGAACGATCTTCCTATGGGGCTCCTTTGTCTTACTGACTCAACACTTACTCTAATTGACAAACCAGGGAACTTTCAGGCCCCATGACACAAAGATCGAGGGTCCACACGTGTAAAAGCCTACAATGTAGAGAATTGGCCAATAATGAGTATTATAAATTACAGTTATTTAGTCATTTACTCACTTAGGTAGTATTTACTTGGTATTCCATTTTGATACCAAATTCCATACAAAATTAATAAGAAATGTAAGAAAATTTTCATGCTCGGTTCTTTTATAAGGTCAAAGAAATTTTCATGGCTGATCTTGCTCTCTTTCATCAATTACTAGGGGAATCCTTTGAGAATTAAATTGGTCAATTTAAAAGAGAAAAAAGCCGATACAAGGTAGTTATGACCATGTAGAATTTGTCCAGTTGGCTCAAAATGGATTGGAATTCAAGCTTCGAATGAAGTTTATCATAACAAAATTCATATATCTTTACAATTTGACCAAGAAGGTGTCTCGATATTAGGCCATGCTTCAAGAGTTAATGAGGCAAAAGAATTTATCCATATGGACATATTATTATGACCCTAATTATGATGTTGTAATTGCTAGAATAGTGGCTAAACAACCATTCACATGTTCAGCCTTAGTTATTGCAGAGACACTAATGTTGAGGGTCAAATATTGCATATTAGACCCCAGTTATACATGGATTTACGAACATGACATTGCTTAATGAAATATTTTAATCAGGTTTTTACTGCAGGATGTAATTAGGAGCGTTGACTGAAAAAGAGTATTAAAAGCGTGGATTTGATGATCCGAAGTCACCAGAGCAAGGGACGGACTCCAGAGGACCAGGATCAACGAATTCACATGTCAGGGATCCGAAGAAATCAAGCCGTTCATGTTAAAAATGGCCCAAAACTGGTCCAGAATGCAAGATCACAGGGTTACCGCTATCCGATTGACACGAGACTTCATACATGGGATGTAAACCATAAATTAACCGTACATATTAAATTTCAACCATTGAAGATCTCGAGAAGTGGACCAATGGACAGATCAGCCTATTAATCTTCAATTTGGGGCTCACCTGATATCTGGAACTGCCTTAACAGTTGGCCTCAACGGTTTAAATAAGATGAGAAATAGGATGGACGGATTGGATTTCTGAAGAACAACAAAGTGGACTCCATATGTACAGCGTGTGTACATAGTGTACACAAGCCCGTCGAGCACCGGATCGACTATGGCTGGTCAGCAGGGCTGACCCGCATCTTCTTCTCAAACGGCAGTTGCCGTTTTCGGCTTCTGTGTAACGGACAAATGAGTCCATTTTTCGAACGATTGTGGGCCCCACACATGCCCCGTACGGCTGATCCAAGCCGTCCATCTTGTAGAGGGCCTCAAAAGGATCGAACCCAAGCTGATATTTTGTTCCCATGCATACACACCTATGCGATACAGAGGCCACAAAAGGACTGCTCTGCGACGTTCAAAATTGATTTTATTGAGATTTATTCTCTGGCCCGTGTCAATGGACGTTCAAAACCATCCATTCTTGACTGAGATTTCGTTCTGAAGCCAATGGATGGGGTAGATTTCCATTAAAACACCTCTGTGGGGCCCACCGATCATAACAGCGAAAGAGTGCGAAAGCTTTCACAAATCCGCGAAAACTGACTTTTCCAGGCAGTTGTGGCCCACATCTTTCATCATATGGCAGATCTGAACTGTCCATCATGTAGAGGGCTCAAAAACATTCAAAGGGACGATGTTTCTTGGGAAATTAAGCGAGGAAAGTAGGGAGTTTTAAAACTCCGAACTTGACTGCGAAAAAGCTTTCGCTATGGCTTCGACAGCCCTCCACCGCCTCAAGTAGCTATAAAAGAAGGTTTTGGACATGGGGAGCATGCAATCAATCTATGGCTTGAGGCTGGAACGTGAGCAGAGAGAGAGTAGAATAGTTGTTTTTCTTTTTCTTTTCTTTTTCTTTTTGTTTATTTTGGATTTAGCTTAATCATGATAGTGATCGGTTAAATCTCTTGGCTAGGGCCAAGAGGTAAAGCTTGTCATGTGATGGGTCATTTATGACTGGTTTGATTCATGTTCTGAACTGATTTGATTTCGGTTTGATATTAAGGAATGTTCTAGTTGTTTATGGTTTATTGTGACTGATATTGCAGTAGATCTGCGATAGCTTGAGTATTTCCTTTTCATTATTCTGATTATGCGATTAGGAAGCCCTTTTGTTTACCATCGTCTCCTGGGCATAGTTGGATGACGGAACTCTTCCTAACTTTCATACATCTCTCTGATTGGTTGTGGATTAGTTTAATTCTGTTGTTTGCTTTGTCTCATGGGCATGGTCTTGTGATGGAATCCATTCTAATTTACACCCATCTGATCTTTTGAAAACTAGATCAAAAGAAGTTTGGAATTGATTTTAAAGTTATATCTTCCAACTGGATGAAGATGGGACTCGAAGTCCAGTTGAATTCATGAATCGACCGTAGATCTCCCTGATCTCTACAAGTGAATCCTTGGAACCCTAGTTTCCTACCTTTAAATTTCTTAAGTTTTAGATTATTATTTCACCATTATTCCTCAAAATTATTCGATTCAGATTTCATCTTATTCTAATTCTAGTTCTGGTTACTTTCAGAATACGTACAGGTTTCAGTCCTTGTGGATTCGACCTCGGTCTCACCGAGTTTATTACTACATCACAACCCTACACTTAGGGAGTGAACAACTAACATCTTCTAACAAGAAAGTTCAATTATCCTACAATTTTTTAAATCAAAAGGCCTTTTCATATTCATGGAAATGTAAATGTACATAGCATGGATGGACCTGTTAGCAAAAAGGAAAAACAGGCCCACCAACCAAAAAGAGATATAAACAATCACTAAACCTCTCTCAAATAGCCTAAACCGACTCTATCCAGAAAAATAAGACCAGAGAGGGCAACTCAGTCGTGGACCAAAATAACCTATGTGAATGGTTGTCGCTACCCCTGCGAGCTAGCCCGTTAACCACAACATTTGCCACCCTTGGGGAGTGGGAGATAATAACTTCCATAATGTCCATGAGGGACCTGATCCTTACCCACCAGTACCACATGGCCCACGAAGGGGTGGCCTGCTTGGTGAGGGAATCAACCACCAATTTAGAGTCGCTAACCAATTCCACCTTGGTGAAACCCAGACCCACGCATCAGGAAAGACCCTCCCAGATCACCCTGATTTTGGCCTGATCGTGGGAGCTGAATCCATAACCAGATGAGAAAGGAAAGATAAACTCCCCCATGCTGTCCCTTCATGTCCCGCAACCCCCAAAAGCGCCCAAATTAGATAGGGCTGAGCCATCAACATTGTCTCGACAAAAAATGAATGCATTTGATCCGGGGATTATCTTACTCAATAATAATCAAAGAAAGAATGAAGAGAACAATCATCATAGCATATTTTATTCATTCTAGATTCAATTACATCCTCGTTTGTCCCTTGATTCTAAGACAAAGTATATATGACAAGAATACAAGAATCAAATAAGTTCAAATATTAATTATGGCAGCATTCCGGCTTATGATATATTCATCTCAACAAGAGAAGTGTTGTGCAAATTTGAACATCTTTCACTCTTTCCTTCAATTCATCTAGAATAGAAGCCTCTCATGTAAGAATACTGATTCTGAAGAATAACTCGTAGTAATTTAGAAAATGGACAGCATATCCACACCACACATCATTTCCGTGTAACAACATGTTGTTGCACGGTCCGGCGCAATTAACTCTTCTTCTTCTTCTCTAAGCACCTGTCAGGGTACTCAAAGATCTTCTTCTTATCAGGAGCTCAAATCTCTTGTTTCTACTTAAATGAGAGGGAAAATGGGGTATTTAGGGTAAAATTACTAATTTAGTCAGGTTGATAGTTGCTTAACAATGAATATTTTAGTCAATTTAGTCAGGATATGGTTTATAATAAAATGCAATAGCTCGACCGATAACTTGGCCCGCTACTTTCTAAACTAGTTGAACAATTTGGTTACATTTCCCGTATTGTTCTACAGCAATTGGAGGTACTTTAGAGCCATCCTGACATTGTTCTTCATTATACGGTTGCTTTCTAGGCAAGAGTTGCCCCGCATGCACCTATTAATTCCTGATTTCATGAATTGCATTCCTATTTTTCTCGTTCAGGGCTTTTGAAATCTATTTATGGTGGTGAATTTTTCATGTCGTGAATATTATTATATTCATGACGTCTGAAATCTATGGGTATCAATGAATTTCATACATCCTGGATTAGACCAGGGATAAGAACATGTGGGGTGTGTTTCACTATAATCGAAGTGTTTGAAATTATGGTTTTACTGCTACAATTGAAGTTTAAATATATGGTTAATGTCCTAAAGGGGGGTGAATAGGACTTGTTTAAATTTAACTAGATAATTAGTATGCACTTACTTCTAAACACATATGTAGAGTAATAAAATAAGAAGAAGTACAACTGCAAAGTCTACTCAAGTGAGAATATCATTAGGCATTTTGTTAAAAATGTTTGTTGTAGTAAGTAATTCATGTAAATTGTTCAGTAAGATATAATATATATGAATTAAAATATTAAGCCCATTGCACAAGATGTATAGTGGTTCGGCCACATGCTTACTCTACTCTCGGTTAACGCGCTCTCTCCTTGAGTATGTCAGATTTCACTATTCAGATGATTTTAAATTAGGTTCACCATAAACCTTCACAACCTACACACAGTCTACACAATTTTCATTCGGTGATGGCTTACATAAGGATGATGATCGTACTCTCCCATCGGAGGCCTACACGAGGTCTTGTCAAGATTGGTATTTTAAACTTTGAAACCCAATCCTACACAAGGAATGGTTTCCAAATACAATGAACTCAAATATACTTTCTTACCTAAAATGGATGAGCACCATTAAAGTACCTTTGATGAAGATATTCTTAAATCATGAAGCATATTTAATTCCCTTGTATTGCAACCATATTGATGATGTGTCTTTGATGATGTCGAGGTTTTAGGTCAAGGGTTTGGGGAATCTTAACTTAATAATGATAAGTCTTTATGATCATGTCTAGGATTCCCATGGCTGAGCATTCAATGTAATCCATTATAAAGGATTTTCTAATAAATGTGATTGTTAGATCATTATTGAATGTTGGAGTTTATTCTTCAATCCAAGCTTTGAATGCTCAATAAATGTCTTTATGTAACATCCCGAAATTTTCACAACCCGAGTACATACTTCTGCCCAAGAATTCTGGGTGTTAATAATGTATAAATTGAATGCTTTAAAAATCGCACCTTTTTTTTTATTTCATTTAGATCACATCTAGTTACATTCATGAAGGTATCCATTCATGAGAATAAAATTGACTGTATTGATTATGTCATTAGAGTAAAAGAATTCAACAAATTATCAAATACTCTTTTAATGAGAGTTTATTATATTATCGCAGCGAAAATATAAATAAAACTAAGTCGTAAAACTATCCTTTTATTCATTCGGTGTAATCTTCCATGGAAGGATGGTTCTCTGGGTCTTCAATCTATACATCACTTGCATCATGTGTACGGTTGGAGAGGATCAACGCCCAACTCATAGTGATGGTTATCCTTTAAGATTAACAATAATTCAAGAGATTCATAAAGGTAATGTAAGGGTTCTGATATGTCTCATACTCCACCACTATAAAAGGTATCAACATGTGCAACTAATATATATATATATATATATATATATATATATATATGAATGCATGCCTAGCAAAGTGTGTACGGCTCATCATACGTAGTGATCATTACAATGTGGAATATAATTCCTAGAAAACCCAACTTGCCCCGCATCCCATAATTACGGAGATTTGTCGGCATGTTCAACACTATTGTGGATTTACGTGAATACCTCGAGGCGGCACAACACATGAGTCAGATGAATTACATGACACAATTTGTTCATGGAGCGAATATTTACAACATCCAATCCCGAAAGTGATGTAAACGCATTGCGAATTACCTGTATTGATTTTTGCACCACTACCAAACCCATGGAATTACGCGTCGACCAAGAGGGTCTCTGCCCAGAGCGCATTACGTTCACGATAAAATATTTGAATCACTAGTTGTGAGACCTCTAATACATCACTTGCACCAAAGGAAAAGTAAATTGCATCATGAGAGTTTTGCAATTTCAAGACACATGCCCAAGCCATAAAGGGAGGTAGCACAAGGCTAACATAATAAAATAGAAGAGTAACAATAAGCTAACTCAAATAAAAGAGAAGAGTAGCGATACACTAACTTAATAAAAGATAATAGTAGCAATGGCTAACTCAACAAAAAAGAAGAGTGACAATGGATAACTCAACAAAAGAGAAGAGTAACTAGCAATGACTAACTCAAAAAAATTGGTAAAGGTAAGGGCAAGGCTTGTATCTGTAGCCTTACATAAATTCATAAAGATCACCAATAATTAAAATCATACCCTACCCATAATTCCCAAAGGATAAATAATTGATGATGGTAAATCAAATAATTGCAGGGAGGATTTACAATAACATGGAAGCATGTAAAAGGGCAAGATAAATCATATCAAATCAAATCAATGTAAGCTTAAAGAAATCCTTCACCTCAACCTTAGATCTAAACCTTAGGTAGATATCCATGTAGGAAATCTTTTAAATGAAAAGCTTCCACATGAATCACAACATCGCTTGAGCAAGAAGGAGATACCATACATATGGAGAAGGAAGAGGGCGTCTAAGCTTCTATTTCTCTTTCTCTGACTCTTTCTTTATTTCTCTTTCTCTTTCTTTCTTTTTCTCTCTCTCTCTCTCTCTCTCTCTCTCTCTCTCTCTCTCTCTCTCTCTCTCTCTCTCTTTCTCTTTATCTTTCTCTTTATCTTTCCCATTTCTCTCTCTCTCTCTCTCTCCTTCTCTTCCTTGGGTGTTGGGAGTTGGGCGTGTAAGTAGAGAGGGGAACGCATACCCCTTTTTAAAAGGAGTGGGCGTATGAGAGGGGTGTGTTTCACATCCCACTTGGAATGGGTTTCTCCAATTTTTCCTTTTCCAATTTTCCCTTTTCTGATGATCTTTCTTTAAATCTAATTAATCCATTATCTCAGGGTCGTCGAATATAAATAGGGTATATGATTTTCTTGGTGATCTAAAATTTAGATTGGCCTATCTTGAAAATTCTCCTAACGGGTGTCAAAACAAACTTGATCTCAATTAATGGTCCACACTTAATGATCTGGGCCCAATTTTGGAAGAAATGTGTAGTTAAGATAAGCAAATGGTTGGATAAAATTTTGTGGTTGATCGATGGTGGAAAAAGCCTAAATCTAAAATTTCACCTTTTGTACCAAAAGGAAGGAACTGACTTCAACCTTCAACATTATATGATCATAAATTGGGGCCTAAATTTTTTATAAACTCGTAGTCATATGAGACCAAAGTATGGTCCAAATTTGAGTTGTGATGGATGGAAGTAAGTGGTTAAATAGGAAGATCTAGATTTATAAGGAGTTGATAGGCTTTGACATGATAACTTCACGCCTAAGGAAAATCCTACCAAAGTGGGGTCTTTATATTTCACACTTGCTCTATACGATGGTCAATCCAAGTCATTCATATGAAGAAAAATATCCTACTATGACTGCCCATGGGGTTTCTTCACTTGATGGACACCAAAATCAATGGTTAAGGGGCTGATTTGTCAATTAGGTCACTTTTACAATGATCTAAGGGTTGAAATTTGACATATATGGTTAATTTATGATACATAGGTATTGTATAAAATTTCACATCAAACGGATTGTGAGAACCATGTGATCTAGAATTCAACGGTCTAGGTTTATGACATTTTCGTTACTATTGTTAATATGAGAGTTTTTAGAAATCTAATGGTTCTACATGGTTATGGGCACGTTTCTAAGTAATTCTTACAAAAGAGCTTATATCTAAATCATTATAAATAAAGAATTATTCACCAAATTAATTAAGAAAATGTACATATATCAACCAACATAATGGATGGTCAGATGACATGTTAAGAATAGAAAAACTTGATGATTAGTACTCTGATCATGCATGCAAATGGGTGTATGATCAGTTTTGTAACCGGATGATCATAAGTGGGTTTTTGTAGTGATCAAGAGGTAGAACTTGTATATCGTTAGATTCAAGTGACTTGCTTTCTTTAATTGTAGTTCTGAACAAGATGAACGGATCAAAATCTTAATTCGATATGTATATGAGCGGATGCAGAGATCAAGTAGCCAGTTTATTATAATCTAGTGGTCCAAATTCAGAGTGGACGGTTAGATATCTTTACCTAGCGGTGAATAGTTGACTGAACGGTCAGTTATGATGGACAACTGAGAAAACTGGGGTATATGATGATCTTATCTCAAAATCAATCAACGGTCAGATGGCTTGATCTATGAATGGAGATTATTTTCAATGATTAGATTCGTGTTGGAGAATAGATGCATGGTTAGGATAGTTATATTGGTATCGTACACATGTACTTAATAAGTTAAATTTCATGGTAACACTTGAGAACTTTCAATACTCAGGTTTCGAAAAGTTCGTGGTGTTACACTTTAAGACATGGATTGAAAAGTGAACTTTATGAGGAAAGAGAGCTTGTTAAGTAGGGTATCACACACAAGACTCTCTCTATTTCTAACCACCAAATAAAGAAAATTCCTCTTTCGTATATGTAGAGAATTTTTGCAATGGTAAAAAAACAGACATAAAATTATCAGAATCGATGTTATCGATTGGTCTTCCATGGCATTAAAGTGTCTCTTCGATTGCAATTGAAGGACCTTTGATGCCATCGAGAAAATCAGGATTTTCTTCAATATGTTGTTAGACAGTTCTATCGATGCCATCGAGTGACCTTCAATACCATCGAGAAAATTAGGATTTTTGACATGAACTTGCTGGATAGTTTGGTGTTTATATTCGATGCCATCAACTGATCTTCGATGTGTTGAGACTCAAATATTACATATTTAACCATTCAATTACATTAGTTATCTTGGCATTATTTTGGATCCTTACTCTTGCTCCGGTAGTAGACTCTCAGGAGTTTCAACACCCGGTCAAGGGTTCGAGTATCCATAGGTGGTGAAATTCCACTGTGGCATGAGAGTGTGGGGGTGTGTCTACGTGCGTAAAATAAAAATAAAAATAAAAAAGTGTTAATTCAATTTAATTATATACGTTTCTATCATGCGAGGTGGTGTTGGACCTAAAGATGAATATGCACTTAAAAGGATGGATTTAGCGTTCGAAAAAAGATATTGAAGAATTAGAGATTTGGAAGTCATTAATGAAGAATTTACATGCCAAAAATCCAAGAAATCTAAGTGCAAAGGATGAAGAAATGACTGACAAAATCACAAGTCAAATGGAAGAAAAAACAAACTGTTCGATCCCACCTAAGGTCGGTTCATTCCGACTAAAAGTGCACAAAACAGTCCAGTGGGAAATCGTGATTTTCAGACTTAATTTGGTTCCACCGAAGCCCCCTTTCATTCCATCGATGCTAACTTCGGTCCCACCTAAGACAACTTAGGTGGGACCTAAATTTGATAGATTCTACATATATTTTTTAGATGTGACTTCGGTGAGACCGAAGCATAATATAGGTGCGTAAATCCAAGGTCAGTTTGTGAATTGTCAAAGATGGTGCGAAAGTTAGAGTTTTACAACTATAAATAGGAGTCTCTAGGCCATTCTAAATCATCTTATAGTGTTTAGAAAGGGAGAGAAGGCCTAGGTGGATCGCTGACAATGTTCTTCCACTTCGATTTCTTCACGAGTTCTAGTTGATCTTTTTAGTTTTTCTTCTAAGATGTTAGTCTTGTTAGGCTAATCTCTTAGCTAAGGCTAAGGGATGAAGCTTGTAGTTCTTCTTAATACTTAGTTTACTTTAATTCAAGTTTATGTTGAACTCCCATTGATTTTTTATTTGAATGAAGGAATATTTTTAGTTTTCTACGATTTATTGTGATTAAATTACAGTAGATGCTCGGGAAGCTTTTCATATCTTCTTACCTGTTAAGTGTGATCTGTAAAATTTGTGGTCCACCATCGTCTATTCGCGTGGTAGATGCTTGAATTCATGCGATCATTACATTGATGTTTTATGAGGGAACTAAACTAATGAAAGTTAAAATTTTGTTTTAACTACTCTATCATTCAATTGGATAGGATAGGACTTAGATTCCAATCAAGTTATTGTTGCATCAAGTAGATTAATATTGAGATTACTATAAGTGAATTCCTAGATCCTTAGTTTTTTTTAATCTTTATTAATTAAAACATTTTTCTTAATCCTTGGATTAAAAACCCAGACAACTAAGTTAGATTTAGATAGTTCTAAACTATATTCCCCATTCATTAAGGATTCAACCTCAATCTCACCGAGTTATTACTACATCACAGCCCTGCACTTGGGGTTGTGAACACGGTTGAGGCATAAAAATTGATCAGAAGAAGAAAGAAGATTCCTAAAAAGAAGTTAGAATTTACATCATTGAGTTGTGCGGCACACAACAAAAGATGACTGAAGACATAGTTGAGGCGCACAACAGAAGTTGCTGTGAGAATGTTGTTGTGCGACAAACAACAGAAGTTGTTGTTGGAGTGTCGATGTGTGGCGCACAACTGGTATGCCTGCACAAAGGGTTAGCACACAATGGATTCGGTGAAGAGTTCACACTTGCAGAAGGCTATAAATACCCCACTACCCCCTATATTCATTCATTCGAGCAATACTAGGACAACATAGAGAGATTCAGACTTCAGAAGGATTCAAGTATTGGAGATAATCATTGTGCAAAGTACAACCATGTGGGTACACAACCCATGTGGGCACGTAACCATTGTGCGACGCACAACCATTATGTGCCGCACAACCAAATGGGTGCACAACCAAGTGGGCGCACAACCGTGTGGGTGCACAACAGCTCTGCTTGTATAAGGGATCCATTCTATCGGCAGTCAACTTAAGCGATAACTATTCAAGGATCAAAAGAGACTCTAATCTGAGTTGAAAGATCAAAGTATCTTCTCAGAAGCATGGAATCAATCAGAATGGATATTATTCCAACACAACAATATCTCCATATTGAAGATCATAATACGATGTTGTAGAAATCAATATTGAACATTTAATATTTGTATTGAATTATGTAAACGCTTTACTTTGAAATGAAAGGAGATAAAGGATGTAAATGAATTCAGATTAAATGAATATTATGATTGTTCTCTTCATTCTTCTTTTGTTAATTATTGAGTAAAATAAATTCCCCCAAATCGAATGCATTTGTTTCTTGTCGAAATAAAATGGCAACTCCAATGGGGACTCTTTATTTTTACTTGATATTAACTTAGGAACAATATGGAGAATTTTCACCACTGTTTGGCATCGTAAGACGCCAAAATGGTGACTCTCAGCGGGAACATCCTCCCTTTCATCTACAAAGTAAAGTATGATCATATTTAAGTACTAATCTATGTTGTTTTTACAACCCATTATGAATCAGGAAAAACTACAATCAATCAACGATAATCACTCTGAACAAGAAAGTCTTCTATTTCACGTCAATAGGATTTGTTATAGAATAAGCTAGCAAATAGACTTTGCATCGCAAGGAGTCCATGCCAGTCAAACGTAAGGAATCACGAGCAGCTGCTGCAGTTGTAACTGTTTCAACGATAGCATGGGAGGATGGGAACGATTAGATTGTTGTTTCGCATTGGAGATCAAGAACCCAAAATGTCCCGACTACCAGGACGAGTCCATCCTTGCAAAGAATCAGGGGGCCAGTAACACAAAACACAGCCAGAAAGAACCCCGAGCTTGCCCCTCCAGCAATATATCCTAGGAAAACCATTCCTCCACCAACATCGTGTGATTTCCTGGCTTTGTTTGCTACAAGAACCCGATGGACAAGGAGACAGAAAGGTAAGTCACTGATAATAAGCTCGCCAACTCCTGCATCACCACAATCAACCGATTGTTGTCGAAGTATAGAAAAATCAAATGAAACTCCTCTTTTTGTAAGCCCCATTATATCGATATATTCCCATTCTACCCCAACGACAACTTCGTCAGGGAATGGAGAGGCCGCCATATGTATGGACAACACAAGTGTAGGCCCACCGCCGACTACAGAAGATCGTATAACTAAAATACACAAGCATAGAGAATGTTGATGGAAGAATGTAGAAATCTCCAGGAGGCCTTAACAACTCCCGCACACAATGTAGCTCAGATGACGACTCCTCCAATGACGGGTACCATGAATGGACGAGAACAACAACCTGAATGCTCCCAACCGCCGAGAGCAGGATCACTCGGGTCCACTCCTACAGCAAGGGTGATAACCAAAGAGGAAGTGCGACAAGTCATCAAAGAAGCCATCAGAATAGAAAGAGAATGTGAGAATACCGGAAGATTCAGATATTAAACACCGTATCCGAGAGAGGTGGAAGATATTCCTATTCCAGCTAATTTCAATCATCCCAATTTTCAAAAATTTAATAGAGACAAATCGCTAAAGGAGCACCGGATGCATTTCATCACCAGCATGGGAAATTTCTCTACAGTGCAGCAATATTGCCTTTGGCTGTTCGGGTCTTCTCTGACAGGTAAGGCATTTCGGTGGTACTCCAGTTTAATGCAAGGATCGATGCGGACTTGGGAGCAGATGCAAGATGCCCTCATGTCAAACTTCTTTTCATCAGAGCGTGACGTTAGTATCACAAAATTAGCCTTGGTAAGACAAAGAGAATGGGGGTTCGTAGAGAAATTCATAGACAGGTGGAAAACATTAGGAGCTTCTTGCAAACAATTTCCAGAGGAGAAAGATCAGGTGAAAACGTGCTTGAATTC